>FR990036.1:11166003-11803503 GCA_905404135.1 Hesperia comma | reverse complement strand
CCAACCAACCAACCAACCAACCAACCAACCAACCAACCAACCAACCAACCAACCAACCAACCAACCAACCAACCAACCAACCAACCAACCAACCAACCAACCAACCAACCAACCAACCAACCAACCAACCAACCAACCAACCAACCAACCAAGAGCAGTGTCCAAGGCACGTGGCTAAAGGCTATTTACATTCCTTCACAGTGGTAACAATTAAACCGGAAACAATAAACAATAGGGGCTATAAATATGTCAAGAGAACAATGGAACAATAGGACGCGGCCGTCTCGAAAGTAGTACGCGCACGACGCTTCGACCTTACGGCAATAGTCATAAGGGCGAAAGTCGATTGCAAGGAACGTATTCGAACCTCATTCCGAACGGTACCGGAATTAGCGGGAATATTCTAGAAATGGCTTGAATGGTGCGTGAGTGGTATAAAAGGAGCACTCGGTCGAGTGGGGGACATTCTAGTTTCGGAAGCGAAACCAGGAAGATACCAGCGATACCTACGAGCGATACCTGTGAGAAGTGAAGTGATTTCTACGGGCGATACAGAGTTCAACGAGTGTGTTTACGAGTATCTACGTGCATAGTGTTTTGGTGTGTACTTTGTACATAGTGTAATTGTGTATCTACGAGTACAATAAAGTCTTTGTGGTACATTTTGGCATTTTCTCGAACCCAGTACTCCTGACACGTAACATTACAATTTATGTATAAAAATAACAATTACCTATAATAACTTTATTTCTTATCCATTTTTTAGGGAAAATGTTTAATAAATGTCATAGTGCTGCTGATAACAACTTACTGCGGTCGTGTGGTCCAATACGTTCCGAGATTTCGTGTCTGTGAACGGTGTCTATGTGTGCGTTGTCTGAGCGCACTTTATATGAAGCTTAAAAGGCCCCATACACGGTACGATTTATCTGTACGATCGGCCGCGTCAAACCATAGAGATATTACACTAGAGTGGTTGAGCCATACGGCTGCCCATACATTGCATTCGCCCCTGGTTAGAAAGAGAAACAACGATAACGATAATTACCTATCTATCTCTAGTGTAATATTTCTATGCGTCAAACTGATCGAAACGACGAATCGATGGTGTCAAGATCGTTAACGATTTACTTTAATCGAAGACAATGTCAGAGATCGCAACAAAAACTCATGCAATCATGAATATCGTAACAATGAATCGACAGTGTATGACTCTTTACGATCACCGATTCGATTTTGTCTCACTCTGGCGATTTCGCTATAATCCATTAATGCTAATATTCTAGGCTTTCTTTTTTCTTTTGAATCCGAATCAACGCTACCGCCACAAAGGTAACGAAAAGAAGTTCATTTTCAATTTTATAGGGCACGTATTTAATTATTTGAACACGTCCTTATCCTTCAGTTTCAAACAAATATGTGATCGATCGTTACGACCAATCGTTTCGTGTATGAGCGACAGTTTGAATGCAATCAATCGTGACGATTTTCATCAGATCGATCGTTTAGACGAATCGTATCGTATATGGCGCCTTTAACATCTGTATTATCTAATTTGTGTATATGTCGACCCTGTATTTGACGACCCTGCAGCCTAGTTGGTAGCGACCCTGCCTGCGACGCGAGGGGTCCCGGGTTCGATTCCCGGCCGGGGCAGATATTTATGTGGCAGATAAATATTTGTACTCGGGTCATGGGTGTAATTGTGATGTGTTATATGTGTAGTCCATGCCACCCGCGACACAGGTACCTAGTAACCTACTGCGGGGGTATGAGTGTGTTAGCGTTTATTTATTATTATTTATTGTTTATGTAGGTAGGTACTTTCATTTATGTGTAATATTATTTTTCGTTTACTATATAATTTCAAATTAATAATTAATTACCTTTCCGTAATTTTATTTATAATCTTAATATCTACATATTATGTGAAAAGAATAAATGAATAATCAAAGCATCGTTCGTTACTCATTTGAGTAATCACTACAGGGCGTTTTGCGAATAGGTCCAAATACGACTAAGCCTATTATTTGTCTATTACAAGGTGGCAAGTGGCAACATTATTTCGAAAAGTGACATTAGCGTATGTCAATTTTTGAAGTTATTTATTTACATTTACATACCTATTGTACCTACTGCAAATAATTTAAAAGTAGTGATGTGCCAACTCGGAAAAAACATAACTCGATTTAACCCGAGTTAAAATCCACGTAACTCGGGTTGAACTCGAGTTACGTAACTCGAGTTAACTGGATGGACAAGTAAATATTTTTTTGAGTTTTTTTGCTAATTATTCCCTCAACTTGGCATAAAGCATAAATACTTTAAAAAATTGGAACAGACAAATTATATTTTTATCTGTTGCAATTCTTTATTTTTTTATATTATTTATTTATAATGGGAGAGTTATACCTACTAACTAAAGAAACAAAAAAGTCATTGTTTGAAATGAAATAATTTATTTAAGTATTTTTGGCTCGAATTTTAATTAAAAATAATATTTACTATCAATTAAACTATGAAATTATATACTTAGCAGTCTTTTTTTTAAAAAATATTATTATAAAAACAAAAAACCCGACTGCTTACAAAAGAACTCAAAAGAAAAAAACAAGTGTCACAATATCAACATAAAATACTTCATGCTGCAGCATGCGATGACAAACGTAGTACTTGTGATAAATCTTTTTTTACCCGTAGGTAACAGTATTGTTTGTCCCCGCCTGCAGCACCATGAAGTATTTTATGTTGATATTGTGACACTTGTTTTTTTCTTTTGAGTTCTTTTGTAACCAGTCGGGTTTTTTGTTTTTATAATAATATTTTTATTTCAGAATTTTTAGTGTTTTCACCGAAAAATTCTACTTTTTGGGATGATTTTTGACAATTTGTGTTAAAACGTGTGCCTGAACGTTATATGATATATATATTTTTGAAAAGGTCTTTTCACGATCTTTCATTTGATATCCATATTGCTAAGATAAGAGAAAAACTCAAGATTATCCCCTCTTTTTTTCCACTTTCGGGCGCCATTTTGAATTCATATTGCCTGTGACACTAACACAGTTCTGACGAATTCAACGATACCTCATATTTCGAAATCCGTTCAACCGTTTGGGCTGTGGGGCCGCTCAAATAAATGGACATTCATACAAACATACATACATACACTCGAAAAACATAACCCTCCTTCTGACGCAGTCGGGTAATAAAATCAGACTAACATTATGATGCAAGTATGTACATAGGTACATTTACAGGCTCATAATTATTTATCACAATATTTTCAAGGAAATAAGATAATTAGTATCACAAAGATATTTTTTCCTTATAGTAGGGCCATTTTAATAGGCCACATTTGACAGTTCGTCAAAATTTTACAAAGTAACCTTGTAAGGGAGGCACTCCATATTATTTAATATTCCCTACTAGATATTGTTAAAATTTTTACACTTTTAAGTAAAGAACTGACGTCATTACAAAGTTACGTCAGTGAACTCTTTTTCTTTTTAAACATGAGGGATGGTACCAAAAGAAACAGATCAGTAGATAAGTTGAATTCGAGAAGTCGAACTAATCGTCAAAAAGTATTTCACGATTACAAAATAAAACATATTTTAATGGGAACAGAATTAATTTTCTTACATTTTAGGCCAAAAAATATGTAATCATTCATTTAAATATATAACGTCTGGCTCAAAAGCCAGTATCCAGAAACGTGAAATGTTACAAAAAAGTCATGATTTCATTTCGCGCCATTATTAGACGCATTATTTTTGTCGTTTTTTTAGTCATTGTTTGAACTGTGCGGTCATTAAAATAGTTTTTATAACAATCACATTCAATTTACAGATGTTTGAAGTCCGCATCGATTAATTAAATTAATCGATGTTTTTCAGCAGGTTACCCTCACTATAAAGCAAAGACAAACAGTTGTCAAATGTGGCCTATTAAAATGGCGTTACTTTAGTTAAATAAGTTAAATTACTATGTAATGTAATGAAATGACACTTGTTTGTTTGCTATGAATGTGTGAATGAATAAATATCAGTGAAAGAAATTAATATAGTTTCACTCAAATTATCGGCAAACTTCGCTCCATCACTCCATGTCGATTCCATTCGGTTTTCGAACTCGGGTTAGAGAGAGTTCAACTCGAGTGGATTCGAGTTACGCCCAACTCGAGTTAACTCGAGTTAGGTACTCGAGTTAACCATCACTATTTAAAAGTAACTCATAACTGTCTGAGTCAGCGAACGATAAGTCTGAGTTTATTAATTTATTTACAGAATGTTTACAAATCAAAGTTTGTGATTGTGGTATTCATTTATCAGTTATCAATTAGCGCTGTGCTCTCAACTTGAATGTTATCGCGAGGGCTTTCACAAACATGGATCACAATTTTTTCAAGAAAAATTGGCCAATTCCCAAGTGCAGAATTGTGGAACTTAACATATGAAACTATTTCCTAGTCCAGAATGAGGTCTTCATGTGGGTATAAAAGACACTCGGTACCTTCCACCTTCCACAGGCACGTCAAACAATGTAATGACGTCAATCGCAACGTTCGTGTTTCTTGACTTGGAAACCACAGGATTACCGAGTGAAGAATTAAATAAAACAAGAATTACTGAGCTGAGCCTAATTGCTGCTAAAAGGTGTCACATTCTAGAAACACAACCCGGAAATTTCCCTCGTGTTCAAAATAAATTAACAATCTGCTTCAACCCTCGTCGAGCTGTGCAGCCGGGCAGTACCAAGGTCACTGGACTATGCAACGATCTATTGGAACACGAGCCTCCGTTTAACGAAGCGGCATTCGACACCATCAACAGCTTTCTGGGTCTACTGAGCAAGCCGGTATGCTTAGTTGCGTATAATGGCATCAAGTATGACTTCCCCATCCTTAAGAGACATTTGATGAACCTTAATGTAAGCTTCTCAGATGATATCCTGTGTGCTGATGCCCTTAATTGCTTCTATGATTTGGACACAAAGCTTATAAGACCATCTTCAAGTGTTAAAATTGAGGATAGGAGAAAATTGGAAAATAACATTGTTTCTCAAGAGGATACAAGGGACCCTCACATAATAAAAAAAGAAAATGAATCAACACCAAAGAAATCAAATACTGCTGTTACCAACAATGTGGTTGTTGGGAAAAAACGCCAAAAAAGCCAAACTGATAAGGGGATTTCGAAAGTCCGCAGAAAAATTTTTTTTGAAAATGATCCCAAGCCTCAGAAGTCTTATAAATTGGAAGATGTATATTATAGGTACTTAAATCGCTGGCATGCTAGAGCACACAGGGCAGAGGATGACTGCAACATGTTATTGGAGTGCTCGGTGGCTAAAGCCGAGCAGTTTGTGCAGTGGGTGGACTGCAACCACTGCCAGTTTGCTGACGTGAAGCCCATGACGGTTGGAATACCGCTTGGTTACTGATTATGATTTAGTGAGAATTAAGTCCTTTATGGAACTTGGTGATAGAGATTAGATTAAAATTTATTTAGAGAACCACAAGGGATTCTGCAAAAATATTATATTAGATACCAGATAGATAAGAAATAAAATAGGCATGCTAATTTATGTTGCTACCAAGTCATGTAAGTTATGTTTATCATGGTTACCAGTAGCAGCAAAGCAAACCTGATATGTTGCAGTTTGGACGTAGGGGACCATGTTTTGTTAATAACTCTTAATTATTTTTTTGATAACAGTTGTAGATAATACTCTACACATGTACATTGTCTTATGAACTCAAAACATAAAGTTTTACTTTTTTTAGCAGTTTTAGAATTGTATATGAGTATTTTCTGTATCTGTATATCTGTCACTATTGCTGGTGCATTATCTGGTATAATATTAGTATTATTTTTTAAGTATTTTTTTGTCTTATATTTGTATTTATAGGGTTATATTTAATTTTAATAATTATTGTATTGTATTTCATGGTCAGGATCTGATTTGTAATAATCTTACACATGCTGTGATTAAAGTAAAATTAAAAAATATATATTTTCGTATTAAAATATCCTTTTTATTCCTCACATTAGTAGACTCAGTTCAGTAGCAGTACTGCAGCTATGTAAACATCATCAATATTATTAAATTTTCAAGAGATTTTCTAAATTTTTAAGTCTGCCATTCGCACTTGACTAGTGTGGTGGCCTCAATCTCCTCATTCTGAGAAGAGATCTGTGCTCAGTTCACATCTTTAGTTCACTTTTGTCAGATACACAATAACGTGTTTCTGTACAGTTCTCAGAGGTAGCGCAACTATCATCCAATTCTTATAAGCAATGTTCAGGTGGCCAATAATTACTCTTCATCACAGTTTACCTATATTTGAGTCGCCGAGAATATGAAATATCCATTCCCCGCTAAATTTAAGCAATTTAGTATATGTGTTCACAGTTCAATTTACCTTGCAAGAGAATCTACTTAGGGCATTTTAAATTCTCGCCATCAATTTACAATGAATCTTAACTACAGGAATGGAAAGCTTCCATTTATGTGGGTTACTATAATAATACCCACTAAATTTAACCGACTTCAAAAAAAGGAAAATGTTCTCAATTTGTGTGTACAATGTTTTTTTTTCTTATTGATAATTCTTTCGTCATTCGAAAGATCTGCCGCCTGGTAGCGTAAAAATTTGAGCGACATCTCATATTCAGTTTTTGAGTTATTCTCAATTATATGAATTAAATTTATGCTTATTACCTCCTAACATTTAATTTAACTGGGTGTTCGTTTTATTTTTGTTCGAAAGGAAGCGCTTGTCGACATTGTCGAGTAGTCCCTTATAAATTTGAGCGACATCTGGCGACAGGTTTTAGAGTTACTCGACTTTGAAGCATAGAGTACTCTTTGCTTTGAAGTTTGAAGTACCTAATAGGTTATTTTTTTGTATATAAAAACTTTGTGTCACAAAATAGTGGTAGTATTCTTTTCTTTTGTGTCTTTAAGAAGTCACAAAAGTCACAGACAATGAAGGCTAGTTCCGGTGGTAGCTCATAACGATCACGCCCTAATCAGCTGTATTGCGATTTCCATAGTTTTTACGTCACAATTTTGTACCTTAGTGGAACGGATTTTAGCATAAATGTAAACATTACAAAATGGTGGGCTTGAAAAAAATTAGGCGGTTACACAATATTTTTCTGCGTTACCTAATTAACGCTTCACAAACAATTTCATCTTTGACCTCTTCTTCATCATAGTAATTGGAATCATAGTAATTTGATCTCTTTGGGAATCATAATTATGCTATATTACGTATTTTAAATGTGCGCCAAATTCGACAGCGTCCACAACGGCCCACACCGATTCAGAAGGGTCATTGTGATCACTGATCAGTGATCACAAATTAGCATATTTTGTGTTGTGATCGAAAACGATGATATCATTTGCACGTCATATCGCTCAAACGAACGCCATGTCACGACCATTATGCTTACGGAACGGTTTTTGAGTTTTTTTAGCATTATGATCGGCTGCGGAACGCGTCGAAATGAATCAAGTTGACTTGACAGTTGACAGATGACATCTATGATCTGTGTGTGATTATTGATTACCTAATTGATGGATGTATCTTTGTATCTTTATTTTATAATTTATTTTATATTCTTTATTATTTTTGTTGGATTGAAATACCTAACCTAATTACTCTAATTAGTTTAATGATATTTTTGACACTATAATTTTATATTATATTAATGTTTATGGTTTGAATATAAATAAGTTTATTGAGAGTCCACACAGTTGAGGATGAAATAAAAATGAATGTACAAATATTTTGAGGGTTTGAAGTAAATTCCGAAGGGTAGCGAGGACCCCTATTTATACCTTCAATATATTATCTCCATGAAACGAGTTGTTCTCCAGAAATGTTGCAGAGTTTAGGTAAGCGACTTACATAGCGTAGCATTATCGGTTTTGGTAGTTTGGTAGTAGGTTTAGGTAGTAGTGAATTCATATCAAACAGTGCTTAACGAAACTTTGGTGTTTCTTAATTTGGAGTTGTAGAAACACAAGGGTAATTATTATATGTTAAGCACAACGCGAACGGGAATGGGAACGCGAATTAGTAGAAGTAGTATCATATTTGTAACAAACTCATGCTAAGTCCTTAGTCCTATGATCTGCTGTTGTGGGTCTCAGCTGTAAAATCAATTTCATATTACAGAAAAGAGCAGTGTGACATGATTACAACCTCGGGCCACGACCTTAGTACTTCAATTCCATGGAATTCGTTAAAAAGATTTTAAAAAGAAACAGCTATTATACTTACTGTACATAATTGTCATAATAAATTTTTAATAATGTGATTGATGTTAAATACTTAATGTGATACATTTTGTAAGGAGAGTGGTGTTCACAATCTTAATATATAAAACTCTTGCGTTACTGGTGATTGACTGACAGACAACGCACAGCCGAAACTACTGAACGGAAGAAGCTGAAATGTATGTTCCTTGGGGAGTGTAGGGGAGCACTAAAAGAGGATTTTTGGAAATTCCACTCCGAAGGGCACGCAAATGGTCTTATCACATACATGTTATTTCAATAGCAGTCAACCGATGCCAGCTTGATTTGTTGAAGTAACAGCAAAGTGAGCCAAAACAGTAACTACCACACAAGCGCTTATACAGCTGGCGGCTGGCCTGTGGAAAAAACACGTTTACTCAACTTTGAGTCCGTTCGAGCAGTGTCAAGTAGGTACACTGCTACTGCTAACTCCAGGGCGTACATGGTATATTTGATTATGTTAGTCAAAAACCGAATGAAAATTTGTGTATGATACATACCTATTGGGTTTGTACTTGTTGAAGTAGATTCCGAAATGCAGCAAGGGTAATTGTAAATACTTACATAAATAAACAACAAGTATCCCTACATAAATAAAGAAAGGCGCCGAAAACCGCAACAAGTGGAGAGACATTACAAGGAAAGTGCTTAGTGTTGGTCACGACCCTCAGCACTGAGGAAACCGACCTATAGAGAGAGAGACATATAAAGAAAACGTTTATTTGCAGTCTACTTCTGACAATAATAGCCATATTTTGGTGGCACTGTATTGAAAACGAGTTCTGAAAGCAGCTGTGCAGCCGGGAGGACATTGTAGCTTGCACAAGGGCCTCAGGCGGAGACTGCAGGACTCGGCCCAGATCAATTTATTGTACAAATACAACAATCCTTGATTTTAACAATAGGGATGTTGACTAATTTAGAGTTTAAATCGACGTATAATTACTTAATATAGTCCAAAATGTTGATAAATAATTTTTCAAACCAATAAATTTAATACAAAAGACTTATTCAAAATTTCATTTTGAATTTCGCCCCAAAACACCGATTTTGATGTCGTGCCCTCGATGACGTCACTCCTTCATAGGTCGCGTTCCGTAACTCGACCTAAACGACACTTTTTCTATCGAAGTTTTACGTTTTAAGATCCAGTGTATTTGCATCGTTTAGGAATGGGGTTACATGCGCGCGTGGTGGCACTGTAACGAAACGTTACTTGCCCTAATAACTTATCTTAACTTCTTAAGTAAAAAACTATAACTTATAAAAAAATCAAAATTAAATATATTTACACAATCAAAACTTAATACCTAATACATAAGTTAATAAACCTTAATTCTACTTAATACTATCTTATATAATATTATCTTATATTAATTTAAAATAACAATATTTCAAATAAAAAAAACAACAAATAAACATTTAAAATAACGAATAAAAATATTATAAAACAAAATAAAAAAAACCTTAGACAAAAAATAAAACATTTATAAAAATAATATTTACACACAAAGTTCTATATAGTGAATCTATTTCTTTCCTGCCGGCCGGTTTACGAGGCAACCAGCGGCTGCCAGCGCGGCCATTTTACGGACCGCAGTCAGTCCGCTCGCCGCTCACTTGCCGGTAGGACGTTGTAACTCTTAAGTACTGTGCCATCTAGTGTGACTTATCATCTCAAATATTGTACTATATCTGCGAATACGCCTTGAGTCTTAAAACTGAGAAATAGTACTAAGTTCTCAAAAATCCCAACTGGGAACACCCGTGGGATTACAACTAAATATTCTCTTCCCTGTGACGGAGCCTAAGAGAAGAAGATCACATAAAATCTACCCGAGGACTACGGAATTGGGACTTGGGACACTGCTACTGTCCCACAGGACTCTGGAGCTCGCTCAGGAGAGTGTGGTAGTGAACTGAACCGAGTGCATTTCATTGTCTGGACTGACCTCACGACCCCTATCTGTTCATTCTGTGAATGTAAATTATTTTATTGTTAAAAAAAGGGATTAAAACTAAATATACTCTTCATAAGAGAAGAAGATCAGATAAAATCTACCTGAGGATTACGGAATTGGGACTTGGGACACTGCTACTGTCTCACAGGACTCTGGAGCTCGCTCAGGAGAGTGTGGTAGTGAACTGAACCGAGTGCATTTCATTGTCTGGACTGACCTCACGACCCCTATCTGTTCATTCTGTGAATATAAATTATTTTATTGTTAAAAAAAGGGATTAAAACTAAATATACTCTTCATAAGAGAAGAAGATCACATAAAATCTACCTGAGGATTACGGAATTGGGACTTGGGACACTGCTACTGTCCCACAGGACTCTGGAGCTCTCTCAGGAGAGTGTGGTAGTGAACTGAACCGAGTGCATTTCATTGTCTGGACTGACCTCACGACCCCTATCTGTTCATTCTGTGAATATAAATTATTTTATTGTTAAAAAAAGGGATTAAAACTAAATATACTCTTCATAAGAGAAGAAGATCACATAAAATCTACCTGAGGATTACGGAATTGGGACTTGGGACACTGCTACTGTCCCACAGGACTCTGGAGCTCTCTCAGGAGAGTGTGGTAGTGAACTGAACCGAGTGCATTTCATTGTCTGGACTGACCTCACGACCCCTATCTGTTCATTCTGTGAATATAAATTATTTTATTGTTAAAAAAAAGAGATTAAAACTAAATGTACTCTTCCCTGTGACGGAGCCTAAGAGAAGAAGATCAGATAAAATCTACCTGAGGACTACGGAATTGGGACTTGGGACACTGCTACTATCCCACAGGACTCTGGAGCTCGCTCAGGAGAGTGTGGTAGTGAACTGAACCGAGTGCATTTCATTGTCTGGACTGACCTCACGACCCCTATCTGTTCATTCTGTGAATATAAATTATTTTATTGTTAAAAAAAGGAATTAAAACTAAATATACTCTTCATAAGAGAAGAAGATCAGATAAAATCTACCTGAGGACTACGGAATTGGGACTTGGGACACTGCTACTATCCCACAGGACTCTGGAGCTCTCTCAGGAGAGTGTGGTAGTGAACTGAACCGAGTGCATTTCATTGTCTGGACTGACCTCACGACCCCTGTCTGTTCATTCTGTGAATGTAAATTATTTTATTGTTAAACTTTGTTTTTATGTACCTTCTATTTTTTTTATTATTAATTTGCTCACACTCATCAAGTGTGACAGAACTTTAAAGCAAAAGCGCACACATTCACTCTACACTCATAGGTACTTACATTATGTATTATCTGCACGAATGAATCATACACGAGGAAGTGCATTCATTGGTAATCGACTTTAATAGCGTAGGCTCATTATCAGTTTTGGTCGTTTAATAGACAGTTAGCAAAATGGCGCCAATCGAAACGTTTGTGTTTCTTGATTTGGAAACCACGGGATTGCCGAAAGAGGAATTAAACAAAACCAGAATTACTGAGTTGAGCTTAATTGCAGTTAAACGGTCTCACATTTTAGAAACTCCACCCAGAGATTGTACGCGTGTTCAACACAAGTTAACCCTTTGCCTCAACCCTCGTCGAGCTGTGCAGCCGGTCAGCACCAAGGTCACTGGACTCTGCAACGATCTATTGGAACACGAGCCTCCGTTTAACGAAACGGTATTCGACATCATCAACAGTTTCCTGGGTCTGCTGAGCAAGCCGGTATGCTTGGTTGCGTATAATGGCATCAAGTATGACTTCCCCATCCTTAAAAACCATTTGGAGAAACTTAATGTAGGTTTCTCAGATGATATCCTGTGTGCTGATGCTCTCAATTGCTTCTATGATTTAGACACAAAGCCTGTCAGCCTATAATATTCAGATATTGAACTCGAGAATAATTTGAAACAAAATAATGTTTATGAAACAAATACAAGGGACATACAAAGAGAAAATGAATCAACACCTAAGAAATTAAATTCCGGCAGTACCAGCAACGTTAATGTTGTTAGAAAAAGGAATATTTGCCCGATGCCCAAGGGCATATCGAAGGTGATGAGGCGACTTCATTATGAAGGTGATCCTAAGCCACAGAAATCATATAAATTGGAAAATGTTTACTATAGATTATTTAATCGGTGGGATATCAGAGCACACAGGGCAGAGAATGACTGCAAAATGCTATTGGAGTGCTCGGTGGCTAAAGCCGAGCAGTTTGTGCAGTGGGTGGACAGCAACCACTGCAGGTTTGCTGACACGAAGGCCATGACGATTGGAGTACCACTTGGTTACTAGTGTAGTAATAGTAATAGACGTAGAAATACATACTCCTCTGTGTGATAGAAGTATATGAACTATATTGAGAGCTTTCACAAGGCATGTGACATGGCATCAAGTCTTTGGCGGCACGCACTAGGTCAGTTGCTATACCTCAATAAGTAGGTTAATTTATAATATAGTTTTTTGATATTTTCATTTTCACCGAAGTGACTGACACAGCGATTAATATCGCGGTATTCGCGATTGATTTCTTTCCATTTTTCGTCACAAAGACCGAGAATTCTCTTTTTTTTTTGTATACAAATTACAAACAGCATAATTTATTAAATGAGTCTGATTTGAATATTGTGTGATTGAAAAAACGTGATGTTACTTAGTGGTAAGGATGCTAAAATATTGTATTCGGTTAAGAGTAATTATAATTGCATGAATTGCATCACAGATCATAATCAACTTTACTGTGGTAGGTACTATGTGCCCAAATATTTTTGCGGCATGTTTATTTTGTTATTTTATGTTATTGTACACTTGTCTACATGTATTGTTTTAAAAATGTATTCATGTATCGATAGGATTATGAAAAATAAAATGTTTATGCTTACATTTAAAATGTCCTGTATTTTATTAATTTCAAAGCGTCCTAACTTCTATTAACGCAAGAACAGAACATATTATAATAATTGTATAGTATAAGCTATAAGCCCTACGTCGCAAAGTTGCAACTAATACGCCGCCAATACGCATAATTATTACGTATTCAAGGTTCAAAGGATAAATTACAGATTAATGTTTGATCCCGGATAATAGAAGTTTGTCATGATTTTTATCATGATGCGGGGAATCCCATGTGGGAATCGGGATGTGGGGAGAGGTAGGTATGTTAGCATTTAAGTTTTTATAAAATAATAATCCCTGATAATATTGTTATCTATCAATCGGCTAGTGTCCATTGAACTCATTTTCCTTTGATTGCGTGGTGTAATGATTAATCTACATCTTAATACAATCATAAACTTACCTACCGATATACTTCGATAAGTGCTAGGTATTTATCAACGGTGATAAAGACGAACTACTTAATCACATTCTAATTTCATTATAATTAACTAAAAGCCTACAATACTAATCGGGTCAACAATCTTGGTATAGGCTCAGACCAATAAACTATAGACGGCGTGCCGTGAACAAAAGCTTGAAGCCGGCAAAAGTGTGCCTAAAACACACATCGGAACCAATAGAATGCCCTATGTTGACAGTTCGAACTAGAACAAATTTAAACTTTATTTTTTGGAACACAAAGCTTCATTCATTTTTTATTATTTAGAACACAAAAGTCGTTTTGGTGTGAGTGCCGCCGTGTGTATTACAAGGCGAGGCAGACTTTTTGCCGGCGTCACGCTTTTGCTCACGGCACGCCGTCTATAGTTTATTGGTCTGAGGGTATAGGCCGTATAGGTACATAGTGTTACAAGTAGGTACCGCTTTCATATAATATCGCTGCTTTTCATGAATACTCGCACAAAACAAAATTTTGAAAATAACAGTTTATAACACAGCCAATTCCAAAATAGTGTTTATTTCATGCTCAGTAAGACTCACATTCATAACGGCAAAACCGGCATAATGGCGCGCAAAAATGTTGTTTTGTGATTGGTTGATTTATCACGCCATATTTGTGCAACAATCTATGTTCGCCAGTTGCTATTATTGTTTTCGTGAGAGCACATGAAACTTTCTAGAATATTATCTTATTTCCAAATAATCGAGTGTTAAAAGTGTTAATTTAGGCAATATTTTCTACAATATTGATTTATTTTGAGTTGCTTGAATATTGAAGATAAAATTGTGTCTATTTTCGATCATAATATTTTTAATAAAAAGTGCTGCATTTCATGCTATTTTGATTTATGTTCCTATTCATGATAATATACTAAACTCAGATTATAGAACCAAAAGGCAGATGTAACATTCGCAAAGAAAAGCAACGAATAAAGTGAAGTCACTTTTTCGCTATGTGTGCATGACAACCTTAATGTCAACTAGCGGTGCACCGTATGGATACGTAATTCTTTGTGTGTGTGAGGTTGCCAAATGAAAAGTCATAATCTCCCGCAATTTTGTAAACATTGATCGCCATATTACTAACTTAAAACATTATGCACAATTCAATTGGCAAATTATGGCAAATTATTTATTACTACTGAACGACCTTGTTTCCAATCCCGTAAGCCCATAATCGATAAAATATGAGGGATGGTATTCTTTAAATTGACGTGATTTTTTTTTATTTCTGAACCGCTTCAAATAAAACAAACACTAAATGTTAACCCACGCTCATTAGAATACGCCATGCGCTAGTGAAAACTGCATCTAAATTTGTTAAGCCGTTCCTGTGATTAGGCGGAACAAATGCACAAAACTTTAAAGAGACAGACAAAAAATTAAAGTTTTATGAAATGTAATAATAATAATTGATTTTAATTATTTTAGTACTGAATGATTCGTGAGTGTTTGAATACATTTTACGTATATCACACGGCTTACCTCACGTTACTATTTTGTCTAATTATATCACTAGGTATCAAAAAGTACATTATAATATGTGTAAATGTCATTTTAATATATTGAATTTAATAAGTTAATTTTTTAAATATGTTTAATTGTTTTAATTAACCTATGGATATTTTCTTTAGGTAGATATTTTTAATAAAAAACATCAAAATATCAATAATAACATATTTATTATAACAAAAATTCGGTTTTGATGCTTTTTAATCAACCAACGTCCTTTTTTCGTCACCCTCACTAAATGTAATGAGCAAATCACGCAAAATTTGAATGGCAGCCAATTAATATCTTGCCTGCGCTTCCTGTACGGGCTAAGCACGTACAAGTCACATCGTGACACAAATTATAATATTGAATATCAGCAATATCACGACACAGATTTATTAACATACATAACACTAGCATAGATTTATAAGCAAACATAACAGTTTATTTAGAACATCGCAACCAGTACATTTCACGAGAGCATAATATATAGTTAGATCACTTCCTGATCTTCAGTCCGCAATCAATCATCATCGCGCGCGCACTCAGTATCATCCCCATCATAGCATAAATATCAATATCAGTATCAATAAGTATCAATTTAATATATTTTATCAATATCAAATATCATAGTTTTATTCATTATCATTCTAAGGGTGTTAACGAAACCCTTACATGGTCCTTCGAGCCACCGTATAGGCGGGACTTACGCGTATTTGCATCTTACACGTGTCGAGTTCGTCGTGGTGCCGTCTACACAGCGTGGAGATCATCAGTCCGAGCAAAGAGGAGCAAGTCTACCGTGCATCCAGCAGGGCGTGTGGTAGCGGTATCAACAGAATCATCAAGTAAGATCTTTCCTTTTTACATCTTACTTACTTATCAATCTTATCATCATCATGGAAGATTTAGTGGCCACCCAAAAGCAGATCATCTCCGCATTTGAGCAGATTTATACTAATTTTAAAAAGGACAGCGGTGAGAGGAAGACAGCTGATTACATTCAGCGAAGGCTGGATACTCTTGACCAGCATTGGCAAGAGCTTCATGAAAATCACGTTAAGCTTTATGATTTCGGTGTGTATTCCCATACTTATTTCACCAGTAAAGTGTATGAGAATGCAAAAGGCAGGTATGAAAATATTAGATCGGCAATTCAAAATTATGAATGTAAGGACAAACCGCGGATACCTGTTTTATTGAAAGCGCCGACATTCAACCCGCAACCCGGTGGGTCACATGACACCCCCTCCGGGCAGCAGTATCAATCACGGGCCACTAGCAGTAAATCAGAGGACATGCTGCGGAAGCAGTCCAGTAATTTTAAAGCTTTCAGAAGAACGGTAGCGAACATAAACCTTGACTTGGTGGAGGAGCAGTGGGAGTTTAAGGATTTGTTATGTAGCATACAATCTCGCTGGGCAGCCATCGATGCATTGCACTGGGAGATCGATGCCGAGGTTGGAGGCTCTAATCTCGAGTATGAAGCACAATTTTCAGAAATAGAATCATCATATCAAATTATGAAAAAAGCCCTCAATAAGAAAATGTGCTCATTTGCGCACAAAGAAAAAACGACACCTACCATGGAAATCCCTACTTTTCATGGTAGCTATCAGCAGTGGCCATCATTTAAAGACCTTTTTACGGAATCAATTCACTCTAATCCTTCACTCTCCAATGCGCAAAAAATGCAATTTCTTAAGAGCAAGGTAAAGGGAGAGGCGGAGCGATTAATTCAACACCTTCTTATTAGTACAGAAAATTATCTTGTGTGCTGGGAAATTTTAAATAACAGATTCAATAATAAAAAACTTATTTTTAACGCTCATGTTAATGTTCTATTAAGCCTCCCCATTGTACAACAGCAGTCACTGAATCATATAAAACGCGTTCATGATACCACATTAGAATGTTTGAATGCTATCAAAAATCTAGGGGTTGATATTAGTTCATGGGACCCGATACTTGTCCATATTCTATCACAAAAATTGGACACCGACACATACAATGATTACATGTCGTCCATAAAGCAACCACGCGATTTGCCAATTTTAAAGGAATTCCTGGATTATCTAGAAACAAAATTTACAACATTGGAGACGTCCCGTAAGAAGCAAGAACACAATAATTTATCAAAATCAAATTTACAATCGAATCCATCAACATCATACAGATATCCGAATACTAATAACTCCGTCAGCAAACCATCAAATATTTATAAAAATTCGTACACAGCAATTCACTTCACTAAAAAAGTTAATATCAAGTGCGTTCATTGTCATGGAAACAATCATGCCATATTTAGCTGTCCGAAGTTTTTAGCGATGCCCGCTTTCCAAAAATCTACAACAGTATCAAAATTAAGTCTTTGTCCCAATTGTTTATACAATCATCATGGAAAACCTTGCATATCAGATAAGCGGTGCCGAAAATGTCATAAAAATCATAATACGATTTTACACGAAGTATTTGACGACGGACGAATTGCACAAGAAACGCGGCCATCGGCGGAGGGCACTAGGACGTCGCGTCAGCACAACCTAACTCAACTGGGTCATCAACAACTTCAAGGCTACAATCATGTGTCATTGCAAAATAACTCACCTGAAATTTTATTAGCAACAGCAATTATTAAAATACAAGCAGCGAATGGTAAATATCTTACGATGCGTGCGTTATTATATCAAGGATCGCAAATTTCCTTAATATCAGAGAATGCAGCTCAGTTGTTAGGGTTGCCACGACTGAGGTGTAAAGGTATCATATCAGGTGTCGGAGCAAAAGAAAGCAACTGTAATGGGATGATTAATGTTACTTGTCAATCTACAACTAATGATTACAGTTTCACAACAAATCTTTTAATCATGAAAAATCTTATCAACAATTTGCCAAATAATACATTTCCACAACCGAATTGGTCATTTTTAAATCAAATTAAATTAGCAGATCCTGAGTTTTATATCAGTCGCCCAGTCGATATACTATTAGGTGCAGACATTTACTCAGATATCATAATGGACGGAATATGTAGAGACGGCTCAACCCTACCGACGGCACAACAAACTCGACTCGGATGGATTCTATGTGGCAATGTTAAATCATATCAATGCAACGTCATATTGAATAACATGGAAGACATTCAGAGGTTTCGGGAAGTTGAGGATATAACAGATTTATCAGAACAATTATCATCAGAAGATCAGAAACGTATCAATTTTTATCAAGAAACTACAACTAGACGAGATGATGGGTTATATCAGGTTCGATTGCCGTTGAAATCAAGAAACGAGGAAAAACTAGGTGTATCAAAAAATAAAGCATTTGCACAATTTTATCAATCAGAAAACGGAATCAGATACAGAAGAAGATTCAGATACAGAAGAGAAACAGATAGTAGAAGTTATGCCGTCAAAGACATGGCGTTAAATAAAATCAAAAGAGAATCCAGCAGACTGCGCCATTCGTGGTCTAACAGCTGTTCAGTTGACAGAACACGTTATGTGGTGGCAAGGGCCGCCATGGCTACTAACGTATAAACCTAGCATATCAAGCAAGCAGATCAAGAAACAAGAAGAAGAAAGCAGGTTAACATAGCTTTAATTATCAATTAATTATATCTTTAATTATCATAGAATTAAGTATCAAGCGATCAAGATGTTATCAAGCAACTATTGGTATAGTTCGTTATCAAAAGCAGTGAGAGTGTTAGCATGGGCGCTACGATTAGTTACAAAAGGGAGAAAAATTATATTATTTATCATATCATATCAAAATAAAGCAAGATTAATAATTATAAAGCAAGTACAGCAAGTAGAATTTACAGATGAAATATGCAAGTTAAAAGAAAGCAAAAGCGTAGATAAGAAAAGCAGTATTTTAAATTTATTTCCTAAATTATCAGAAGATGGAATACTTCGCGTCGGGGGTAGATTGAGACACGCTAATATCAGCACGGAAATGAAACACCCAATAATTATACCTTCAAATACTCGATTAGCGGATCTCATCATAGACCAGTGCCACGAGATATCATTTCATGGTGGAGCACGCTTGACAGCTGCCTTCATGAGGCAAAAGTATTGGATTCCTGGTGGTATCAGAGCTATCAAAAAACGTTTACGTCGTTGGGTAACGTGCAGGAAACACAATCCCCGTCTGCAATATCAAATAATGGGAGACTTACCTTCATCCAGAGCAAACCCTTCTAAAACTTTCTATCACACGGGCTTATCAACATCAACATTTCTGGCGGCTCTACGAAGGATGGCTGCTAGAAGGTCACCATCAGGTCACATCTACAGCGATCAAGGATCGAATTTCATAGGTGCAAGCAACGTGTTACAGCAAGTGCTAACTGAGTTACAAAATATAACTAATCAAGAATTTACGACGGAAATTACAGAAATGGGGATCACGTGGCATCATAACGCACTATCATGGCCTTCAGCCGGTGGTTGTGGGAGGCCGCCGTAAAGAGCCTTAAATATCATTTAAAAAGAGTAATCGGAGAACAACACCTGACCTACGAAGAATACAGCACTCTTCTAGCCCAATTGGAAGCATGTCTAAACTCAAGACCCCTCTGTCCGATGACAGAAGATCCTGAGGACTTAGATTTTCTTACTCCTTCACATTTTCTATCAAGTGGCTCATCATTAACATTATATGACACTGAAAGAGATCTGAGAACAAGATGGCAACTTACTCAAAAGATATTTAACGATATTTGGAAAAGGTGGCATTCTGAATATCTGACCCAGTTATCATCGAGAAGTAAGTGGAAGCAACAACGACACAATATCCAGATCAACGACGTCGTCATAATTCAGGATGCAAACCTACCGCCTGGCAAGTGGGCGTTAGGTCGAGTTGTGGAACTTCATCCCGGAGCAGATGGCTTCGTGAGGGTTGTCACACTTAAAACCAAGAGCGGTTTGATTAAACGTCCCATAGTCAAACTTTCTCCTTTACTTGAGAACGAAATGGATCAGAATGTATCAGTGGATCAAAATGAATCAAAATCAGTACCCATATCATCATCAAATGAACAAGATGCACCGAGAGAGAGACGTCGTTCTAAGAAGAAATATAGTTTCGTATCATTGAGTATGGCAGTCCTATTATTTTTTATGACCTTAATATCAACCTCACATGCAACATATTATAACATCAAACAGCTGCCAGAGAATAGTAGCATTTATTTTGATAGCATTACAAACATGCATTTAATCAGAGACAACTGGAAACTCATTGTTTATTATGACATGTATCCATATCAACAGGGAAACACCGCTGTCTCACAATATATCAAATACTTAGAAACCATATGTTCAGAAATAAGAAAACAATTAAATTGCGATGGAATCCTATTACAATTGCGGCACGAGTTCTCAGAGTTTAAGCATAACAATGACATTCTAATGCATCAGCATGTCGGCACGCGCACGCGCACCCGTAGGCGCCGTGGCCTAATCAACGGAGTTGGATATCTAGCAAATAGCCTGTTCGGTGTCTTAGATGAACGCTTTGCTGAAAAATATGAAAACGATATTATCCTGATCAAAGAAAATCAAAATCATTTATCATTATTATGGAAGAATCAGACGACTATCGTAGAAGCAGAATTGAATATTTTAAAACGGACCGAAAGCACAATGGATAAACATCACAAACTCATTAACCAGAAGTTAACCAGCATTGAAAACACGATGAACATATTTAAGAGCAATCTACAAAACATTTCTTTATTTAGTGAATTTTTTGCATCCGCTATGATAGCAAACAACATTATGTTTAGTCTGAGAAATACTCAAGATGTTTTAATAGACACCTTGACTAATCTTTACAACGGAAAGATAAATTTCCACCTTATTAATCCCGATCAATTGAGGCAGGAGTTGAATATCATAGCCGGACAGATACCTAAAGATTTATCATTACCAATTGAAAATATGAACCTACCAGCTGTTTATAATCTATTGGAAATAAAGTCAAGAATGCTACAAAATTATTTAATATTTGAGGTTAAAATACCATTAATTGGAAGAGACCGTTACGAAATATTAAAACTCATCCCAATACCGCACCGTTCTGAAAGCAACATCATTACCGTGGTACCAGTGTCGGATTACGCTGCTGTAAACCTACACAAAGATATATTAATTACTGTGACAGAAAATGACTTAAAACTATGTGTACCACAGACCTTTGAAACTATTCTATGCCACATAAACAAACCTATTTATCATATCAAGGACGATCAAAACATGTGTGAAACAGAATTAAAATCAAGAAAATGTAAAACAAATATCAAACTATGTCAAAACAGATGGATTCCATTACATAACTTAAATAATTATTTCTTTTATTGCTGCGATCAGTGTCAGCTAAAACTACTTTGCGGGGATCATATTACTGCCGTGCAAATGACCGGAGCAGGTCTTTTCACTATCATTGAAGGTTGCATAATAAAATCAGCTGACTTCTTTATGTATTCCCAGAGCGAAAGTTTTTCTAATAAACTCAACATCAGCTCGACGGCAGTCATACCTGTGATTCCACCGATCAATCATATAGTTAACATCACCATTCCCAGCCTTCCTGAACTTAATTTCAACTCGTCGGAACAAACATATCAATATAAACAACTACAAGCTATACAAAATAAGATTGAGTTAATGAAGCAAGAGGAACCTCTCCACAATCAAGTCTCCTGGCACGATGTCCATCACTACGCTGCGATATACGTCATCGTGGTGATAATGGGCATAATTATCCTCTTCTTCGTGTGCAAACATCTACGTTATATCAGGCAACAAGCATCTTTATCAGCAACAGTACACCTAGAAGGAGGAGCATCAGCAGCGTCGGCAGCGGCGGCGGCAGCGGCGGCGGCGGCGGCGGCGACAGCGGCGCGGGCGGAGGTCGCGGTGCGACGGCCGGCGACTCCAGTTGCGGCTTCCAGATCGCACCCGACAGTGTTTAGTGATCAGTGTAGATTAAGTGAAATAAAAAAGTGTAAAAGGTCTTTTAGTGTGAGTGAAAGTGATTGTGATAAAGTGGAAAAGTGCGGGAGTGTCCAATCAAAATCAAAGTACATCACCTACAGTATTTCGTTCGGTATTTACTGTAGCAGACAATTATCATTAGCATAATTATATTTGTTAGCATAATTAGATCATAATAATATAAATGCCCTTCACCTTGTTAAATCATACCTACATGTGCTAACATCAAACATTATCGGGTGCATGTTAGGTTAAGTTTGTACTATCACCTTGTTTAGCCTTAAGATCATGGTTGCATCTCATCATTACTAACCCCATCTTTCGCGCCCGGGAGCATGTACGGGCTAAGCACGTGTTAGGTTATATTAAAGTACCCCACGTTTACTACCCACATTAATTGTAATATTAGCGAAACTACCTTCAATCATTCTCGGAAATGTGGGTAGATACTAACCAATTCACTTCGTGCCGCCATGACACCAGAGCTCGGGCATTCTGTTCTCGGCAGCCGATTGAGGCAGTCACAAAGAGTGTTTTAAGTGTTTGAGTTGCGTGCGTGTGTGTGGGACACCTTCCAACTAATAAGGTAATGATATTTTATTCTAATCGTTTTACATAATAAGAGTTAATATGTAATGATATTAATTAATTCAATAAATCTCGATATAATAAGCTAATTTAAAAGGGTATTATACATAATTTTGTGCCGTGTATTCGCTAGATTAATGTTTGAGAAGAAAGATCGAATAAAGAATAATTTTGATATTAAAATCATGTAGTTTCCTTTCAATTCAGAAGTGCGGATATGCAAATGTTATCTCCGTAGAACATTTGTATAATCACGTCCGTTTAAATAGGCCATCGTAAAATCTACGCAAAAAAGGGGAAGTGCTTTTAAGATAAATTGCTACTGAATTATTGCTCTACCCCTTTTCATTTTTTTTTTTCTCTTTCTCTTTTCTACTTTTCTTTTCCTTTGTTCTATATTGCTATTCATTTTCGACACTATTTGGGGAGGTAAGTGTTTTTCTTTCTTTTACTCCCTTTTATACAAATAAAAAGAATAGCAACACGTTTAAACGTAGTGTAGTATAAAGTTCGCATTACTATACGAAGTATTCACTTAAAATATCATCAGGTACTAAATTTAAATTATCAAACATTTATACAAAATTTAAAGTGGTAATTTGGTATTTCTTTTTTTTTGTGTTTACCCCTTATCCATTGAATTTCATTTATTTTACGCTTACTTTGCTTTCACTTTAATTAAGAGTTTATCTATTAAAGTTAAATAGTATTAATGTCGTAGTAACAGTAATAGTATAATAGTAATAGTAATAATATAACATAACATAACATCATAACATAACATAACATAACATCATAACATAACATAACATAACATAACATAACATAACATAACATAACATAACATAACATAACATAACATAACATAACATAACATAACATAACATAACATAACATAACATAACATAACATAACATAACATAACATAACATAACATAACATAACATAACATAACATAACATAACATAACATAACATAATAATAGTATTCGATGCAAGAGGTTAATGGAAGATAATGTCTGCAAGTTCCAGGAACATGGATGATAACAATGTAGACGATGATAACGGCGCCACAATCACAATCGAGGAGCGCAATAAGGACCGGGATGCGGGACAGAGCAGTGCTATAAGGCGGTCACGGTCGCGGTCGCGGCATCAAAGCGAGGGAGTGGAAGGGAGTCTACAAGGTAGGCAAAGCCACAATCGCTTATCTCATAACAAATTAAGTTCGAGCAGTTCATGTGAAGGGTTGTCGAGGCAACGTCTGATAGACGGGGAGTCTCGACACCGACGCTCAAGTAATCAAGTAATGTGTAAAAGGCGTGATGTAATAAGTCGACGCAATTTAAGTCGTTCTCGAAGTAGAGGGCGTAAGAGGCCAAGTTGTAAAAGTCCATGTCTAACGCATAAAAGAACGCGAGATAATTCCGATTTAATACGTCATTCTCGGCGGCGACGTAAAAGATCAAGTTCTAGTGATGAGTCTATTCGCAGGGTAAAGAGGAGAGGGAGGAACCGCTCTGAAAGTATCTCTGATCACGATTACTATAATCGACATAAGTCAAACAGAGAAGTGCTTTCATGGCGGCGTTCAAGCTCCTCGTCTGATGGCTCTAAAACCCGACATAGACTGCGTAATGCCCTTCGTAAGGAAGTAACTAATAATGATTTAAAAGGCTCAACAGAAATAATTCTGGATAAATTCTTAGATATTTTAAAAAGTGTGAAGGGGCAAACGACCGATAAGCTTTCTTTGACTAACGTGGTTCCCGAGTTTGACCCGATGGCTAAAGAACAATCAATCTTAAATTGGTTAACTAAAGTAGAAGAATGTGCCGAGATATATGGGTGGAGCGACAAAGAAATAATACACTTTGCACTGCCCAAATTAACCGGCACCGCTAAAATTTGGTATCGTGGTCTTGACACCGTACGTTATTCGTGGGTTGAGTGGAAGAGAAAGCTTATTGAGTCGTTCCCCCCTAGAGACGATTATGCTGAATTGTTAAGCGTTATGTTGGCCAAGAAAGCGCGTTATGGTGAATCTCTCGAACAATACTATTACGGGAAAATGAATTTGTTAAATAGATGTGGGATTAAAGGACGTAAAGCTGTAGATTGCCTCTTGGCGGGTGTTGAGGACCGTACTGTTCGTGTGGGCGCACAAGCGGTACAGTTTCGCGAGCCTGAACATGTTCTCAGATATTTTAAAACGGTTAAAGTTGGACCCAGTAGGGATACACATAAGCAAGACAGAAAATCTTTTACGTCAACGCCTAAAACATCGTCTGATAATCCGATAAAAACTATAAAATGCCATAATTGTAACGAGGAGGGTCATAAAAGTTTTCGCTGCACTAAACCGATGTCAAAGTGTGTCAAGTGCGGTAGGAATGGTCATGTAGATATTTATTGCAGAAGCAATCCATTTAATAAAGGTAAAGATGATGTTGCTAAACAAGAGAAACAGGTGGCTAAACTGGAGGGCCCAATCGATTCCAATGATAAATATATATTGCCGATAATTATAAATGGTTTCAATCTTATTTGCTACGTAGATTTAGGAAGTCAGTGCACGCTCGTAAGAAAATCAGATGCTTCCATTCTCAATTTAAAATTGCAAACCAATAATTTGCCTGTAATGAGAGGAATTGGCGGTCACTGTATCAAGCCACTAGGAAGGTCAAATGTTGATATTTCGATTCAAGGTATTGATGAAAATATTGAAATATTCGTTGTGGATGATCATGTTCTTAAATATCCTATTTTGCTAGGTCACTCCTTTACAGAGTTACCTCATATTATTATAACCAAGACAGCTGACCAAATTCTCTTTCAAGTAGCTCCAGTGGATAAGCTCTCATTGCATGTTTGTCACGATACAGACTTGCCTGTACATAGGACACAAGTAGTCGCTGTCGAAACCCAGTCCAACTTTACGGGGGATATTTATGTCAATGGTTCCATTCGGGGCATAGCCGGTCATGAATTTTATTTATTCCCTGGCAGTTACAATCTTGTTCGTGGTCAAGGCAAAGTTCTGATACAAAATATTAGTGGAGATACTTTATGTTTACAGGCAGGTACTTTGCTTACACGGTCACATCCGTTAGCAAACAGACTTGATGTAAATATAGTAACATTTGATGAAAAGACCGTAAACGACGATTTACATTGCGGTACACAACTAACAGAGAGCCAGCGGCTCGAGTTACTAAATGTGCTCAAAGACTATAGCCACTGTTTTTCTTCCGGACTGACTGACTTAGGATACACTTCCGCTGGGGAAATGACCATAGAGCTCACAGACTCTGAACCTGTGGTTTATCGTCCCTACCGGATGTCGCAGGGTGAGCGGGTTCTTGTTCGTGACATGGTACAGGAAATGTTAAATGCGGGTATTGTAAGGGAGTCTTCTTCGTCATATGCGAGTCCTGTGGTATTGGTAAAAAAGAAATCTGGGGAAAAAAGGCTCTGTATAGATTACCGTGCGCTAAACCGTCGGACTAAGAAAGATCATTACCCGTTGCCTCGCATTGAGGATCAACTTGACCAACTCGCGGGCAATTGTCTGTTTACTTCCCTAGACTTGGCATCCGGCTACTATCAAATACCTATTTTAGAATCTTCCCGTGATAAAACGGCATTCGTTACGCCGGACGGATTGTTCGAATACAACAGGATGCCTTTCGGTCTTGTTAACGCCCCCTCCGTTTTCCAAAGGACCATTAACAAAATCCTCTCCGAAGCGAAGGTTAAATTTGCCCTGGTCTACATGGACGATATACTAATCCCTTCGCGGACTTTTGACGAGGGCCTATCCCGTTTAAAAGAAGTCTTAGAACTTTTACGTAAGGGTGGCTTAACCTTAAAGCTGAACAAGTGTAATTTCTTTTGTGCCAAAATAGAATTCTTGGGTTTCGAAGTGAGCGCCGAGGGTGTAAAACCGGGAGCGAGAAAGACTAAAGCCGTGTCGGATTTTCCCGTTCCTAAGAACGTTCATGAGGTCCGCCAATTTATTGGCCTTGCCAGCTTCTTCAGAAGGTTCGTACAGGGTTTCGCAGTTATAGCGAGACCGTTAACCGATCTACTGAGGAAGAACTCCGACTGGAAATGGCAAACAGACCAACAGGAATCATTCGATACATTGAAGAATGCACTTGTTCAAAGACCCCTGCTTGCTCTTTATGACCCTTCCCGGGAAACACAGGTTCATACCGATGCCAGTAAATTCGGGATTGCTGGTATTCTTCTTCAAAGAAGCGAAGAAGGCCCATTTAAACCGGTTTCGTATTTCAGTCGTAAGACTACGCCGGAGGAGCAAAGACTTCATTCATTCGAGCTCGAGACCTTAGCCGTTGTCGCGTCACTAGCCCGGTTTAGAGTCTACCTGATTGGAATCCCTTTTAAGATCCTGACGGACTGTAATGCGTTGAGAACCACTTTAATCAAACGTGACCTTGTTCCCCGCATTGCTAGGTGGTGGGTCCAACTACAGGAATTTGACTGCGAGATTGAATATCGGGCTGGCTCACGCATGAGCCATGCTGATGCATTAAGTAGGAACCCGGTAGATATTGCCCTTGAAGAATCCCATGTGTTAGACGTACTCAGTGTCGGGAGTGAAGATTGGATTAGTACAGTACAATCTAATGACGAAGAGATAGTAAGAATTAAAAATGTCTTAAGCGACCCTCAAACTGAAAACATCATAGAAATAACGAAAAATTATAAATTAAAGAATGGCAAAATCTATCGCGTAGTGGGTGATGAGTTACGTTGGGTCGTCCCTAAGGGGGTTCGCTGGCAGATAGTCAAGATGAACCATGACGACATAGGTCATTTCGGCTTCGAGAAAACACTGGCCCGCATTAAACAGTCCTTTTGGTTCCAAAAAATGCGAAGGTTTGTAAAAAAGTACGTACAATCGTGTCTTGAGTGCTCCCACCATAAGGGAGTGAGTGGCAAGCAGCAAGGTGAACTACACCCCATACCCAAAGTTAATGTACCATTCCATACCATACACGCAGACCACCTAGGGCCGTTCATTCGGAGTAGCAACGGTAATTCGTATCTTCTTGTAATAATTGATGGATTTACTAAATACATAAATATTAAACCGGTCAGAAATACAAAAAGTATGACAACAATTAAAACACTACGTGAACACATCAGCTATTTTGGTACTCCAAGTCGCCTTATCACTGATCAAGGTACGACCTTTACTAGCAATCATTTCCGTAAATTTACAAAGGATTATGGTATAAAACACATTCTTAATGCCGTTGCTACTCCTAGGGCTAACGGCCAAGTGGAGAGGTTCAACCGCACAATTCTCGAAGCCTTAGCCGCTAAAAACCATGGTCACGACGATAAGCGTTGGGATGAGCACGTCCAAGATATTCAGATGGGATTAAACACAACAGTTCATAAGACTACTGGAAAGAGTCCGTCTGAACTATTATTCGGTTTTAAAATTAACAGCAGAACAGAAAACGTCCTACATGAAGTAATTAACGAGTCACTTCACGATAAATTACCCCTAGATAGCTTAATGGAAATAAGATCCGAAAGTAGTAAAAGAATCAGTGATCAACAAGCTAAAGACAAACTAAAATTTGATGCCAAGCGTAAATCAACACACCCTTATGCCGTAGGCGATTTAATAAGCATAAAAAGAGAGGTTCCTAGTGACGGACAATCTAAAAAGTTAGTTCCTAAGTATCAGGGTCCCTATCGTATTTGTAAAATTTTGGATAACGATCGATTTCTTGTCGAAGATACACCATTGACGCGCAAACACGGTCGAAAGTATGAAAATGTTATAGCTATCGATAAAATTAAACCATGGCTTAATTTCAACAAAACTTTCGATTCTAGCAGCTCTGAGCAAGATGATGAGCAATGAAAAGGGTAGACGTATGTATGTCTTCTACAATTAATAAGTCAATATTCATGAATAACCATAATAAAACAATAAATTGATTTATTATTCAAATGTAAAAAAAAATCATAAAAATAAATATATTAATTATATTAAGTTAGCTTTAAGGTAGATGTAATATAATATGGTACTAAATAAATTAAATTCTACTTGCAATTCACTATTCAGATATTATACAACACCAATCAATTGAATGAAGATTTACTCAAATATGTTTACATTTTAATGCTCAAATAATAAAATATTGTTGTTCTTTGTTATTTTTAATTATATCTACAATGTTATTTTGCACAATTAACGAATGCAATTAAAATTGGCTAAGTATTTTTTTTTTACAATTAATTGTTCATATATACAAGTTTTTTTTTTTCTTTTTCTTTTTTTTTATCTTGTTTCTATAATCATTTATTATTGTAATTCATAAATTCGCACGATTAAGGCGGGAGGACCCGCCGAAGCAGGATGGCCGAGCTGTTAGGTTATATTAAAGTACCCCACGTTTACTACCCACATTAATTGTAATATTAGCGAAACTACCTTCAATCATTCTCGGAAATGTGGGTAGATACTAACCAATTCACTTCGTGCCGCCATGACACCAGAGCTCGGGCATTCTGTTCTCGGCAGCCGATTGAGGCAGTCACAAAGAGTGTTTTAAGTGTTTGAGTTGCGTGCGTGTGTGTGGGACACCTTCCAACTAATAAGGTAATGATATTTTATTCTAATCGTTTTACATAATAAGAGTTAATATGTAATGATATTAATTAATTCAATAAATCTCGATATAATAAGCTAATTTAAAAGGGTATTATACATAATTTTGTGCCGTGTATTCGCTAGATTAATGTTTGAGAAGAAAGATCGAATAAAGAATAATTTTGATATTAAAATCATGTAGTTTCCTTTCACACGTACAAGTCACATCGTGACACAAATTATAATATTGAATATCAGCAATATCACGACACAGATTTATTAACATACATAACACTAGCATAGATTTATAAGCAAACATAACAGTTTATTTAGAACATCGCAACCAGTACATTTCACGAGAGCATAATATATAGTTAGATCACTTCCTGATCTTCAGTCCGCAATCAATCATCATCGCGCGCGCACTCAGTATCATCCCCATCATAGCATAAATATCAATATCAGTATCAATAAGTATCAATTTAATATATTTTATCAATATCAAATATCATAGTTTTATTCATTATCATTCTAAGGGTGTTAACGAACCCCTTACACTTCCGAATAATATGAACCCATTTTTTCTCTTGTTACAGCATCTGTCGGTAATCTGCAAACATTATAATTGAAATCATTTTAGTGAGTAAACTGCAAACATTATAATTGAAATCATTTTAGTGGCTAAACAGAAACTAAAATATTATATATTCATCATACATTTATCGTGGGCAAACGTGACATTTTCAAATAACTCGGTTTGCCTATGTTAAAATGCTAATTTTATTGGCTGTATTTCCTGATTTTTAGGTTTAAATAAATAAAACTATTTACTTTTAAACTAAATTTTTTTCGTTATAAATCGACCAGTGCTCAAATAGCCCATGCATATTTCCCCAAATTTAGGGTAACCGATTTTCATATAAAGCTGTTATAGAAACGAATGATTGTCGAGGTTTTGTGTTCCGAGCGGACCGCAAAAATATTATTATAAATAAATAATAAAATAATGAAGAGTTACCTGTGAAAAGACATTCCATATCCTTTTCTTTGGTTTTGCGAACAACTTTTACAGAGTTTTAAAATGCAAGACGGCATTTTAGCTGATAAAATTATATTAAAAAATTTGACATTTGCGACGTTTATGCTATTTGACGCATTCCTTAGTACTGACACGAGATTGTATTAGCTTTTTATTTTGTATTTGCTTTGGTAGCTTCACTTTATACTAGAACGACTACATCTGCCTTTTGGTTCTATAATCTGAGATACTAAAACTCATTTTGTAACAAGTCGAATGACGTGCAGTTTTTAATTATTAATTATGGTACTTGATGACAAAAACCAAAATATTTCGATTTTGATTAAACTTTGATTAATGCCCTTTCAATGTATATATTTTATTTTTCTATTGATAAAATACATGAAAAGATAAGAGAATTAATATTTTGTTTAATTTTTAAATGGCTGCCCTGTAAAATGTGTGTTTTTTGGATTGTGTGGTTATTCGTGTAAACCAGCGATATGTATTAAGCCTCTCATTTTCCCGCGCACAATGGAGTTCCATAGGAATAATGATTAAGAGGATACATCCGAAATATATTAAGGTAGTTTTAAATCTAAGATTTTTTATAAAGCTTACTGTCTATATCTCTGATATTGAGATATAAATAAACAATCTCATAAGAACAAATACAGTAAAATGAGAAGTTTCCTCGATATATATATTTTTTTAGTTAGGTCCAAATAGTTGTGGTTTTCAAGTTTACTACAAAGTTTTAATAATTAGTTGATGAAAATATTTTTGAAACAGTAAATAATCAAAGCTAAGTTTTCATAAGAATGAAAAACTCAAAAACCGAAACAGTTTTCAAAGAAAAAAATAAAATGCAATTGGCACTTACGTCAATAATATTAAAGCTAAAATTAAAACATTGCTATCTCACTATTTACCTAAATGAAATCATTCCATCTCTGTTTTTGAGCTCCGTTCTTTCGGTTTTGCGTATTACGGTTGTAGCCCCTTAAATAAGTGTAATAGTTTATTAATGAATAGCATGTTCTTATTAAATTCAATAGTTAATTATAACAAATTATAGCAGTATCTATTCAGGAGATTTAACAAGCGATTTTAAAAGTGAAAAAAATGATCTAGTCGATGCGGGACGAACGAGTGATAAAATCCGGCGACGACCTCTCAAAACCCCACGCATTCCACGAAATCTAAAACAAGCGCAAGGTCCGGTATAAGGAAAATGCAAGGTAATAAAATGCAAATTAGGGTCTGGCATTTAAATTTAATGGCCTGAGATGAGATGCAACTTTGTAACAAAAGCCGCCGATTTGTATGAAGTTGTTTTACTGTCTTATACTGTGCTTTTGACAAGAGCGGCAAAAAACTTCTGCTATTATTATTGTTTTTATTATTACAATATTGTTTTAAGAACAATTGTGTTCCGGATAGGAAGGTGTGGAGCCGGTTACACTTTTTTAGAGGCGACCATCTCAGTCCTCAGGGGTAGCAACGCATCTGTGACCGAATTAGAACGGGACTCTTGAGTCTAGTTCTGGGTCGGTCACAGTTGTCATGGGCGGCAGCGGAAGGTGGTGCTGCATGCTCGTTTGCTATCTTAATTCCATAAAAAAAGCCACGTTGTATATTGGTGAAGTTTTTCCCAACGGACGCATGTGACTGACTCCAGGTTTGCTGGTGCTGACGGGCGTGCTGTGGGGCTGCACCAACCCGTTCATCCGGCGCGGGACGCAGGGGCTCCGGCGGGTGAGCGCCGACTCCCGGCTCGGCCAGGCGCGCGCTGAAATTGTGTTTCTGCTGGGAAACTGGAAGGTACGTTGATATTGATACGTCCTTTGTATCGGTATAAGTTACACATGTTGGTTAGGGACGTTTGCAGAAATTGCATAATCAGGCAACGTTTTTAAATATCTCTTACCTATACTTAAATAAATTATTATACTTAAATATTATTATATCAAGTAGATTTAGGGGCGGAAGGTCATTAGGTTGTAGGCCCGCCGTTAGCTGAATGAGTGCCCGCGTGCCCCCTTGCACCCCCTGTTATTGAAATAACAGTCCATTTGCCGCCCTCGTACGGTGCACGCCTGTATAATAATAACATAATGAACGATCTTTCTAGAAAAGAATAAAACTCATTGTAAAACCTCATTTTGTTTCTCGATGGAGAAGCAGTTGTAAAGTGGAATGTAGGGATTGTTAGTCTTTTTGTCTACTTGTTGACCGCAGATGTCGTCCTGCAACATAATAATAATTATATTATCAAGTAGACGGCCTTGCTTCGCTTCCGAAAACTGGTTGCTCCGGTCCTTTTGGTCTTAGCGTGATGTTACATAGTCTATAGCTCTATAGCCTTCCTCAAAAAGTGAACTATTCAAGATAAAGATATTTTTTCCAACCAGTAGATCCTGAAATAAACGCGTTCAAACAAACTTCCGCTTTCTCATTATATGTATAACTAGCTGACCCGGCAGTCGTCGTCCTGCTTTATATTTTACTAGCTTTTGCCCGCGGCTTCGCCCGCGTGGAATTCGTTTATATCGCGAACCGGGGAAGTGGGGAAGAAGATACGTCATCAACTATCTTCCTGGGAAAATTCATCGAAATCGGTCAGGCGGTTTAGATTTTTCATACAAACTTTCATCCCCTATTTCAAGCATTTAGGGGTTGATTTTTGAAAAAAAAGTAGCCTATATGTGACTCTGGGTCTTCAACTATTTTCATTCCGAATTTCATCCAAATCGCACCGGTGGTTTAGCCGTGAAAACGTCACAGACAGACAGACAGACTTTCGCATTTATAATATTAGTATGGATAGTATGGATTAAGTACCTATGGTCTTCTTCAATAAATGGACTATTTAACACAAAAATATTGTTTCAATTCGAACCAGTAGATCCTGGAATTAGCGCGTTCAAAGAGACACTTCCGCTTTATTAATATATTTATAAGATAAGACGAGGTAGGTACCGTAAGGTCATTATAACTTGGCCCTCTGAATTTCGTTTTCCGAGATGTTTGCGCAGGTACAGTAATTGACCAATGAAAACACGGCGGCCATGACAGTGTTTAGTGGTATGCTCTCCCGTCTCCTACTACCATTTGGTTCATTCCCATTAGTTCTACTGAACAGTTCTACCGTAGGACTAATGGGACTTTTTTTCCCACTAAGTAGTTCTACTTATAAATGTTCTATCGAATAGTTTGGTCTTAGGGTCCCCGCCGCAAACTGAACACAGCCACCGGCGGCTGAGGCGCTTCTTTTTAGAAGCGCGTTCCGGCCAACAGCCAACAGCTCTAATAACAGTGAACGGGTTATGCAGCCGAAGCGGCTGTCAGCCGGATCGCGCTTCTAAAAAGAAGCGTCACATCGCCACAGCCGCCGGTGGCTGTGAGCAGTTTGCAGGGACCCTTAAAATCGACATCTGCGCAGCCACTCGTAACTATATTCAGAGGGGCCGAGTTATAATGACGTTAGTGTATTTCTGGTCGGGCAGTACGTGGTGCCGTGGCTGGTGAACCAGGCGGGCTCGCTGGCGTACGTGCGCGCGCTGCACGCGGCGCCGCTCGCGCTGGCCGTGCCCGCCGCCAACGCGCTCGCCTTCCTCGCCACCGCGCTCACCGGCGCCGCCCTCGCCATGGAACAGCCGCTCGATTTAAGTCAGTCGCTTTTCATATGCTACTATCTCTTCTTATGTTACGGCTATATCTGTGTAGGTATGCATGTTATGCCACGGCTCCATCTGTGTATGCGTTCATGTTACTCTTCGGTTCCACCTGCGCCTTAACCTCATTTTACTATGCCTTAACGCGTTAATAATTAGTGCACTAAAGACATTACGCAGATGTAGCCAAGAGGTTAGCGCGCTAATTGTATGCGGCATTACGTTAAACGCTAAATCGGGTGTCGGTTTTTTCGACACATCAAAGAGTTTTTAGCGCCGAATTTTGTGTACTAAATATAGAGCGAGACGACACGATATGGTAGAACAAGAATGTACGCCTACTATGTTTTAGGCGGGAACGGGACAGCGCGAAATTCGAAAATTGAATGATTGAATACGCAGATGTAGCCAAGCGTCCTTAGTCCGTTAAGATACGCGTAGTTCGACATAGATGAACGCATACACAGATGGAGCCGTAGCATTAGTGTATGAGTAGAGAGAGAGAGAGAGAGAGAAATGTCATTGGCAACTTTGTTTTTACTCTTGACTCTTGCATTCCACAGTTAAGACTAGAACCCACCCTGACCCTTACCATCTATCAAAGATGTATTAAATATCTAGATGGAACATCGAATCCCCGAAAACGTGTCAAAAATTTGCCGCCAACAGTTGGCAGCCAATTTTATATCATTACGCACAGATTACGCACACATAGACAATAAATGAACGCGAAAAACATCGCCTTCACGCACACATGCTTGATAATGTTGCCTTGTTTTTTTTGTTTTCATTGTAGGGCGACGCTCAATCTAGATATTTAAATCATTGCCATCTATATACATAATTAATTAATTAAATCATTGCTAATGGTTCCAGTCAGTAGGGTTAAATTACCTAGTATTAGCAACAATAAATATTTATTGTGTGTTCAAAATTTTCAGGATCGTACTTGGGGATTGCCTTGATCTGTGCCGGGACAGCATTGTGTTGCTGGGATCAAGCTGAATGAAGTCTAGAAGAAAGAATATTGTGGACATTCAATGCACACTATAAAGCAAGATTTTATGATCAAGGCATTAGTGTAAAGGGTTGTAAATTGTAATATACATATAAAAATGAAGTGATTGATAAGTTCTGACATAAAAATACTTTCAGTACCTGTGTGAAGCACTGTAGAATGTAACTATTTTAAGCCTAAATATTTATAGAAATCTTTTCTCATTCCAACTTTATCTATAACATAAAATAGAAACAGGAACAGTAAAAAAGTGTACCACAAAAACTGTTATTTGAATCCGACTATTCAATAATCTACTGGAACAATTTTTATGTTTAATCCATAAATAACTTCAAAAAAATATAATGTACTTGACTGACTCTCACACAATGGGTTTTATTATAACTGTACTTAAAGTAATTTAATTAATTTAAATAAAAATGAGTGTTTGTCTGTATGTCCTTTTAAGAATATTGTAAGCTATGCATTTGATCATGTGATGATCTTTAGCAAAGTTGTTGTGCATGAGTTGAAGGTTCAGAGTTGGTACAACCAATTTTTTACAGATTTTTTGATTCTTGTGTAATGTCTTTCAAATTTATTTTAGTTGGTGGCGTAGCGATACTAGTTATTTTATAAATTAAATTAATAATTTAACTCAATTGAAACTGTTGCATGATGATTTTGGCCGCCAAATGTGTTGCCATGAATAATAAAGTATGTGTAAGTTTCATAATGTAAGTGACAAAATTATTAAAATATATATTTTTAATTTCTGTTCTTCTTTTGTAATTTTGTTATATTTGATATATTTCCCTACTAATATCTCAAATTGCAACAAAATTATGGTTGTTTATTGCTGATTAATTACTATAGGTCACCATTCCCCATAAATACAATAATAGATGTGTGTGAAAACAGGCATCAGATTAGCATTTGATTAGAAACCTAATAAGTATCACTCCCTAGCATTCCCTAGCTTTCGGATGCCATACTTTTGTTACCATACAGTTTCTGATGTAGTAAATTATAAAGGACTTTTTTCCTAAATATTCTTTGTTGTATTGATAAAGTAAAGTAAAATTCTATAATACATAGTAAAGCTAAAATTCTATAATACATAATGAAGCTGTTACAATCTGGTTACAATAAATAAAAAGTTTTATGTTTTCATATTACTTTAATTAGAGAAACTTATCAGTATCATTACATCAGCTCAGATTTGAAGTTAAAGCTGGTAAAACTGGTTTGGAGGAATGTGTGGCCCAGTGTTCAAAAACCATGTAATATGTGAGAAAAATTAAGTCCTTATTATAACTTACAATACACTTATCTAAAGGCTATATTCTATCTAACGCTTCCAGCATAATGATGCTATTCCCTCGGATCACCTGAAACACAGATTAGGAATATCTTGACATATCGATGGGTCCTATGTATATGGGCCAAACTAGCAATTTGGCGATTTTGGCTTTTTTGTGGGTAACGCATCTTATCGATATAATGAATCATGTGAGCTATTAAAAAAAAAAGATTTCAGCATAGAAACACGATTTTTTATTACGGTATAACGGCATATGTAACATGAATTTAAACGTATAAGGTCCTAAGCGTAGTTAAAGATTTATACGCGGGGAGTTTCCCGCGCGTTTCTTTATAGTTTGGAACAATCAGCCAATTTGACACTTATACGTTGAACGGAGCATCGGCCGCACTGTCATGAATAAAGATGAATACGAAATGTAATTGTTGTGTTTTTGGGTTACAATTTAGTTTAATATGTAAAAATGACATCTAATTATCACGCTAAGATGTCTAGATGTCGGAATTTTGTGAATTTGGCTTTGGGAAATGAAAACAACAATTAAAACGAAGATTTTATATTATATTCTAATTAATGAATTATCAATTACTTCAATCGTTTATTGATTTTATAGATAAAAAATTAAAAAAATATATACATTATGCTAATTAGCGTAGGTAATACGCGTATAATGGCCAACATGGTATATCGGCCCTTTTAGGGTGTTTTCAAAAAAAAATAATTTTAACAAAAACTAACGTAGAAGGGCCAATGTGACATTTAAAAAAACCAGATAAATGTATATATAAAATACTACAGTGTAAATGAGGGAAATAGTTTTCTTAGCAAATAAGCAAAGATTTGGGAACTTCGGTTTATCAATTTAAAGTTATAGTAAATTGAAACTTTGGAAGCCTCTCCTGTAAAGTTCTAATTTTACATTTTGGCCCATATACATAGGACCCATCGATATTATAAAATGTTATTGCCTATTTATTTTTGGGATACAACAAAACAAGGTAAGCATGGAATATTCCTCGTATTTATTTAAATAAAGAAAAGTCTTAAATGGCATAATGTCTATCATTATTGCTTTATTTACTTTTAGATTTATAATATTAGCGAAAGCAGTGATAGCTGAATTGTTAGTTTATGGATCTCCAAAAATTGTGTGTATTAAAATTTTAATCAATTGCTTCGGTGAAGGGTAACATTAATTATGAAACCTGCACACTTGAGTTCTCCGTCATATTCTGAATAGTATGATATGAAGTCTGCCACACTTAGCCAGTGTTTTGGATACCTGCGCCCAACAGTGGGAAAGCAATGATGGTGATAATAGTAAGGAATAGTGAATCGGCTAGCCAATCAACATTGTTCTGGTATTGTGTTAACCAGTTGAACTTAGATTTTATTAAAAAGAAGAAACTAATATCAAACATTAATTCGTAAAATGTAGCTTTTGTATTACTAGTGTTACCTTTCAGATCTTAGCATAACCAAGAAATGTTTTGTCAAATTGTCAACATACAAAATTTAACACTTCACATACCACCATTCCAATATTGTTCCTTTGTCCATCCTTGCACTCCTCGACAGACTCATCGAGCACCAAGTTCATGAACGGGTCAAAGCCTCGTAAGACGCCGGTCACCGCTCGGCCGGCATTCAATTTTATAGACAGTTTCTTGTCCATGAATCTGAAAATAAAATTTAATTTTTGTACGCTATGGAAATTGTAGAAGACAAACAGATTGCCTGTTTATTGACCAAATCATTAGAAGTCAAAGGATATTGAATTATGGTAGGTTACAATACAACATGCGGGGACGCCATGCAATTATTGTTACACAGAATGCTCACTTTTTTAATTCCGGTGGATGTGCTTTTGACATTGTAGACACAATAAGTTACAAGGAGTATTGATATTTCTACAGTTTAAACGATTCACTCGCTCGCCAATAGTTTTTAACTTCCGAATTCCAATGAATAAATAAACGAAACGAAACGAACCTAAGACCCGGCAAACAAAAGTAGGATTGGCAATATTGGCATTTGCTACCATAGTTTGCTACGGCTGCTACCACAGATTACACTACAGATGTGACTATTATCGCCACAGACGTAACACAAAATCATAAATGTATTTTATTACATGGGCCTGTTTCATCACATCCTGATAAAGTATCAGATAGCTATTTGACAGTTAATCATCAGTTAACACTATCCACAAGATAAAGGGCGCGGATAACTTTTTTGTTTTACCTATCACCAAATTTAATTCCCTCTGATAATGAGTTGACGGAGCGGGAACATTGCTTATTTGCGTTTCGTTACTAGATACTACGTAAACTATCGTCACTTGAGAAGAATTATAAAAACTTAAGTGATCGAAAACACTTTTGCTTCAAAATAATTCTAGTTTAATGTTTTTTTATATACTTGGAAGTATATTTTGACCATGTAAAACGAAAATTGTAAGATTTGTACCCTTTGCTACATTTTTGAATATCGATCCATTCAGAGAAACTAAGCACCAGTGATATCTGCCAGATAACGTCTTTAACAGCCACTTGAAGCGGCTGATAACTTATCAGACACTTGACCTGCCAGATATTCTCATAGATCCCAGTGCTAAACTCTCGATCTGTATTGTTTATCAATGTACCTAATTGTTTGTGTGTACTGAAATAAATAAAAAAATAAATAAAAATAGTTATATCCGATACCTGTGAAACGAAAAGTTTTAGTTTATAAATGGCAAATAAGTTCCTGACAAGCTATTAGAGACTTTATCAGGAAGATTTGAAACAGGCCCTAAGGTTTTATTTTTATTACAAAATACAAAATAATGTACAATTTGTGGTTTTTATATGGCAATTATTCAACATTCTTGTATTGTGTTGTCAGTCTGTCAGGTGCTTATGATGTTGCCAATTAATTATTTGTTTTAACAAATTTCAATTTGTGTACTTCTAATAAATTACATACAAGGTTAATTAACTACTTCTTTAAAATTTGTTGTATTTTACAAATGTTGTGGTTGTATTTTACAAGTTTCACTTCATAGATTGTAAAGTATAGATAGGGAAACAGCAGAATATTGCTAGATGAAAAAATATTTTCCAGGTATAATACAACAAAGAATGAAAGTTACGGCACGTTTGTAGTAATTCACATGAGATAATATGTTTTTGAATGTGTCGGATAATCAGCAGTCATATCACCATTTCGTAGATACCTATTTTATAGTTAGTTAGGTATCAATAGTACCAACTAATCAACTAAACTCAAATACCAACAAGCAAGTAGACAGCTGTGTGAGGATGGATGCTGTTTTGATACTCATCGTATTCTCGTAATAAACAGCCACGTTTTGTTTTCTAAATATGAACTTGTAATTTATTTACGTAATACTCGGTCTAAGTGGAAAGTTTGTGTTTGTGTACTTGTTCAAAAATGGATGAATCCGGTATCGACATGGGATATGATCTCGCTTCTCTTTTGACGAACGATTTCAACACTGACCAAAGGATCCTGGAAGAAATGACTTCGCAGCACCAGCAGGACTTCATGTTTTACGAGCTCAAGTCTAAAGCAGTCCCGATAACCGAAAGGTATGTGGGTAAAGTGATGTAATTCCATATAAGTACGAAGTGGTACGTACGAAGCAAGAATTATTTTCGCCTGCGAATTTGCGAATATTTTTAGCACATACTTTTATACGTATGAGGAACAATTTCACTGAAGTCGAACCGCCCGCGACCCTGAAAACTGGACTTGGCAAAGCACCCATTTTTACTATCTTGTTTATGTCCATTCTCCGAATCCGCGCTTCAAAACATTATTTCTTTCATGAGACAAGTTTACTTACTTTACTTTCTTTTCCATACTGGCTGAATATAAAATTATAAAATAAAACATCACTAGTCACTACACTAATTTTAATAAGAAACAAAAGAATTACAAAAGAAATTAAGTACCTATACTATACTGTATTTGAAAATAGTTGATTTTCCCGCTCAAATTCTTAGGGCGCGTTGAAATCAAATTATTTCGTGACGATCGGATACTGCAGGCAAGCTGTAAAATAAAGTGTATTAAAATTAGTGATGTACTTACTCTTTTATTTACATAGTTGAGTCGCTGCTTCGCTCGTCTTGATACTTTCAAAATTGACCTCCTTATTCGGATTTTATTCGGACGAAACGGACAAGGCTTATTAAATCGTTACTTCTATGCAATATTTTATATTAACATACTTACATATTTAGAATTAGTTATTTTAAAAGCGAAATACAAGTAGATATCGTGAATGTTTAAATTGACTGTATGTTTAAGATCCCTCTGCAATCAGAAGTAAGATAAATACGTAATTAATGTGTTATCGCTACACAAACAAAAAAGTCTTTAATCTTTATCAATAACAGCAATATGATCTGCGAATTCGTATGTTCTATCTCTTTCTAATTCATATATCTATAAAATAATTTAAATAATGCAAATTAACGCATACCTACTTTGTTTAATAACGCACACTAGCTAATTGTGTTGTTGTGACGTAAAATATTACGACGTATAAGAATTATTTACCAATCCGTTGTACTTATGTGCACTAGTCTTGTCATTAATAGTAGAAATAGAAAGAGCGGGAAATGGGAATGTACAAGGCGCACGCTTGAATCTTGAATCGTTACTCAAATAGTCATGTGATATCAATTGGTGACCTCCGTAAATATTGAACCTACCTACCGCTCTGTTTTTTATGTTGGTAGCAAAACGTAATATTATGTTGCCAGATTTATTACCGAGGGAAGTAGAATTTTGAAAACTTTTGGATGAAAAAGTAAATAATGCTGATATCACAATATTCACAATACAAGCTACCTACTGTTAATACGATGCACTAAACTAACGTAAACTAAAGTCACTTTGCGAAATAATGTTATCAGCTTCCGAATAACGGTGATTACTGAAATTATATAATTATACAGTAAATTTATAATTGCTTTTTACAAGATAACTACTGTAAATCGTTAAGAAGTTCTCTCAACTGTTTTTCGGCTTCATCAGATCGACTCCAGACCTTCTCAAAATTGTAGTGCTTTAATAATTATAATTAGGTAATGAAAATATCCTGGTGTCCTTATCATGGTACTCTTGGTACTTACACTTCTATTTTCCAAAAAAAAATCAAAAATCCTAAACAAATCGGTAATACAGTGCGATAAATTTTTCTTTGAAATTAAAAATTTTTGTCGATGTTACATCACTATTTTAAGGAGATAATAAAAACCTGAAAAGAAAAACGGTATCAAAGGAAATGCAAAATGTCAGTTAATCAGTACATCGAATTAAATGTCGGACAATACAATCACTCCTTTTTTCAATAATAATTATTCATATAAATTTTTTTTACAGTAAATTAGTTTGCTATTTAAGTAAGTACTGTTTCATTAAATAACAATGTCTTGTCAGCGTTAATGTTTAGTTTGTGGTTAGGTACCTACATGTAATTGGGAAGGAAGGCAACGAATATTTTATCAATTTAATGTTAAATGGTAATTACTTTCAATAAGTGCAACTGCTTAATCTAAATATAACATAATATTATAATGTTACGTGCAATCTGAACATAAGTACAATAAATTTTGGATGAATGAATGTCCATATTCGTTTTTTTTCTTTCAAGTTTGTTCTAAATTTTTAATGTTAATTTTTAGGGTTCCGTATCCAAACGGTAAAACGGGACATATTACTGAGACTTCGCTGTCCGTCCGTCTGTCACCAGGCTGTATCAGCTCATGAACCGATGAATGATGTATTTCTGTTGCCGCTACAACAACAAATACTAAAAAACAGAATAAAATAAATATTTAAGTGGGCCCCATACTTTCGATGAATCAGCGATAGTTAAGTTACCTTTCGGTCCAAGAGCTGTCGTTGTGCGTAATATGTGGCTACAATAAAACAATTAAATATTTAAGTGAGGCTTTCATACAACAGACCAGATTATTTGGCGTTTTTATACATAATGGTACGGAACCCTTCGTGCGCGAGTCCGACTCGTACTTGGCCGGTTTTTAATCTTCCTACTCTTAGTTGTAATTGGTTTATAAGTAACTCCGATTGTCTAACCCATCTCAAACATAGATATAGTTTAGGTACCTAGATTACGGGAAGTTATACCGGATTTGAAATAATGTTATTTAATTTAGGTATGACCGTTTTTTTAAGCTTTTCAGTCAATCGCAAGGTTGTCTGAACAATCTCTTTGTGCTGATATCATTTCCTCGGCCGGTTTTTGTCACTTGCAAACCAAATTTTGTAACAAATACCGGTTTTAGATTATACATAGATGATTATATTTATCATTTTCGACTTTTTCTATAATCTTTTATGCCAGGTAGAGGCACACGCTTCGCTTCGGGACGTTGCTATTGGCCTTAGCGTAATGTTATAGTAGAGCCTGAGGCCTTCCTTGATAAATCCACTATCTTACACAAAAATAAGTGTTCAAAGTTCAAATCAAACCAGTACTTACTGAGATTAGCTCGTACATACAAGCAAACTCTTCACAGCTTTATACATCTACCAGTAAAAAATATGTGGTATCCGATGCCGCGAAATCCTAGTGGGTAAACGTTATATCTTGTATTCGCACCTAAACAATATAATATTGTTATCGCCATGCATAACGAGAGCTGTTGAAAGTCGATTTCTCTAGACAAAAGAATGCATCCAATGCGTCTATTGTGTATTCCCCGAAACTGTGTACGTTTACAAAACCACCTAATGAGATATTAATAATAAATAGATACACACTAATAACCACACAATAGGATTCCTATGGACACGATGCAAAGACGAGGACGTACCCAGGCCGAAAAGATAAACCCATCATTCTTTCTGCTCGCTTGGAATCGAACCCAGAACTCTTTGAACGGGAGTCCGGCGGCGTGGTGGTCATTCAAATTCAAATTCAAATATTTATTTCTTCGAAGTAGGTTTTTACAAACATCTCGAATCATTATCGAACGTCAAGTTACGCCATCGCTTCAACAAATCCCTACGGCGAGTGGTCTTGGAAGAAGAAGAAGAACGCGACCAGTCCGTCCATTCGGGACGTATCATACGTAACATCTGTAGCTTTAATTAAAAATGAATCCTGATGAAGCAAGTAACGGTATCTACTCCCCTGAATTGGGGCTTCAAGACTAAAAATCCGCTTTTGACCCTCTGCTATTGTGCGTACTCGATGGTGAGGTGTAAATGGCCTCGTAATTAACCATTTAGCATAGCATGAAACCAGGCTTGGCTGGAATTGGCTGTGTTACCTACATTTGAAATTACTTTGTATTTCATGCTTTTGGACTACTCATATGCCTAGAACTGTTCCGCTAACATGCTCGGGTTTCCTCGTACAACTCGAGATGTACAGGACAAGTGCGGACCTCCTAACTTGGTAGTGAAGCCACTCGGCAATCACTACTTTTGGCCATATTTATTGTTGGCATAAAATATTACCCCAATCTCATGAAAATTTTTGTGTTATGTGCCTATTATTAATATGATTAGTGAGTCATTAATTTCAGTATTACGATCTTTCCGTGAAGCTCAGTTGTATATGTATATCTGCCACCCACTTGCTTTAGTCAATCCTCCTTTTTCCTTGTCTTTGCCGGCAACGTTTCGGAGATGACTGTCGTGTTGCTGATGCCCATAGGCGGCGGTGACAACTTACCATCAGGTGATTTGATTCTGGGCTATTTTCTTAAAAGTCACGAGTACGAGTCTCCAGATCATGAATTTGGAATGAACATATCATTTTCTAAAAGCGACGGAACTGTGCCAAGAACTACGTATCTAAATGTTTCTTGGAAATTTCAGAAAACGATTCAGCAATATTGTGTAATTGTTATAACAGAACATTCTTGTACTTCGTTTTACACACTTTGATGGAACGTCGCTCTGCTTCATGAAGTAAAACTTTGATATCGACGTACTGGCTAGTTTCACTGTAGAAGAGAAGTTCCTCTGCTCCTAGGGAATCCGCGCAGATTCTTTTGTACACAATTGCCAAGAAATTTAACTTAAATTCCATAAATCAAAGTATAATTTATCAAATACAAATTGAATAAACATAAACAAATGTCAATGGACAAGGCACGTTATCGCCGGTGGCCAGCGCAGGCCGCGGGCAGACGTCGGCTCTAGAGTTGAGGGTTAAGAGGAACGATAAATAGATGCATTTGTTTGAATAAACATCCAGATTGTGCGCCAATCGGATCGATTAGGGCTGTCAGTCTACTGGGAATTCGTGGCTGCTCGTTTTTTTTAAACATTTTTGAGAATTTAAATTATACAAAAATTTATGAGCAGAAACGTAATCAGTTTGGTAGTCCATAAGTTCCGAGTGTACCAGTTGAAAGGATGGGGTAATTCACACGCTTCCCGAATAGGTAAAGGGGCAAAGTCAGTCTGTTGTCAGAGGGACTAGAAAAAACAACGTATGAAAAAACTTGACCAGAACTATTCTGATCGACTACCAGATGAACGTGAACAGCGATCATCTAGGCTAGCACGTTGAATCGTGTTTTTTAAACATCATTTATAATTTACCTACTGAAAATAAACACCATTTATAATTTACTGAAAATAAACACTTACGGAAACAGAAGAGGTTATAAAGATAATGCGTGAAGTTAGTTAATTCGCATTCGCACTTCGTGATTCATTAACTGAAACGTTCTTCAAAAAAGTCGAGACTCCACATCAGAAGTGGGATTGAATGAGAGAAGGGTTCAATGCGCCCTGCGGGATGCAAGGATCAACCCTACGCTCGAGTTCATTCCAATTAACCCGAGGAGTGTGGCAGTGTGGTAGGGAGTGTTCGCTGATATGATAGTCCACCCAATGGCGCGCTGGATTTGAATTGCTCGTAATTCGCAACAATCAAAACAGTTGATACAAAGCTAAGATACCTACAGATTATCTTACACTCCGACTGATACACTATCCGATTAAACATATATTGAAGTCCAGTATTCCGCAAACTTTTTCTGTTAAAGATGCATTTGCTACGTTAGATAATTTACAAATAGACTATAAATAAATAAGCGTCTGTTAAATTTGGTGCGATTATTTGCGCAAAACCAATGCAAAAGCCATTTTCCTCTGGATCGCTAATTTCTCACCAGGTTACGCCAGTTCCACTTAAAGAATCATGGCAAGTTTCATACATTGAATTGTACAAAAAAAAATTAAAAACTCGAGAGCCTGGAATGAGTTGTAATATTTATTTCTTATTTTTAGCAACACTTGTATATATATAAAATATTTTTAAACCTCGGGGTTATATAATCAAAAATGATATAATTTTCTACACTTTCTTGCCATTACAAAAATACGCCATTTGTACGCTAACTGTCCAAGTGACATAAGAATTGTAATAATGACATGACAATCATAATCAAAACCAATCAAAACGCTCGCAATCCAATTACAATCTGACATGTGACAATGACAATGTCTACGACACAGAGTAAGTAATTGTTCCAACAGATTACAAATCAATCGAAATCACAGATTAAACGCTGATATAACAAGACAGAATCTACTTCAAAATGTTCGTCCAGAAATGGTAAACTATGTAAATAAGAAAATGATTTTAGGATCCCCGGGTTTTAAAAATATTTTGAATGGTTCAGGATAATACTTGAAGTCTAATTAAACAATTAAAAGTTATTTCAAATTCTCGAGAATTATTATTTTTTATGTACAAAATCTGCCATGATTCTTTAGTTTGCTTGGTAACTTTCTCCTTTTCGTGGTAAAATGAATGCAATGGATTAAAAAAATAGAATAATGAAATATTTTATCATAAAAAGCATTGAGATACTACATATACATCAATGATAAAAAGCATCAATCATATCTGATGCTTAATTAAAAAATAAGTGCAATGATAAACAAAATATACAATGTAAAATACTCGTATTATAAATGATTGTATTTTTTTCGTTTTAAACCGGCTGGAAAAGGATCAAATGTGGCAAGTTATACTGCTTCGAGATATTATGCTAATTAGACTTTCACGCTATGTCTGCTTTAGCTATTAACTAGACTCAACGTCATCAGATTACATGATGGTTATGCTAAGACTGATTTGACTCTAATAGCCTTTCCCAAAATAATTGTCTATTTTATTCTTAGTAACTCATTAGAGTCACTAGCGAGTGTCAAAAAGTAACATGATGATAATCGCTATTACTATTTGTGACTAATCTTGAGATGGACAGAATATATTGAAAGCGATTACGACAGTTCATAATAATTTTTCTCATTTTTATTTTTGTTTTGAAGGTTTTTAAGTGCCAAGTAATGTTGTTATGTTTGAAGTGAAAAGATCTTTAGAATCGTTGTGATTTGAATAACTATGAAACGAAAACGCACCAGGAAAATGAGACTAACAAGAGAGAAGAAGTTAAAAGGTGAGACGGTAGGGTCAGAAACAGCGTCGTAGTTGGAATCGGAGACAAAGTTTACAAATAAAATAAAAAACTTTACTAATAAGAAAAAATTACAGCTTTTGTGAAAAAAAATTGGTTGTCTGTAAAGTCGGTTTACTGACGATAGTTGAACGTGACAACGTCTTAAGAAAATACTGATGGAATGGTAGCATAATCACTAATAGTCATCCTAAACTATCTTTGAATACTTAGTTATAATTTATTTACTGTTATATTGCAGTTAAAAACCTTTATTAAATATTTTACCAAAAAGACTAGTCGTTGCATACCGTATAACGAAACATTAATCTTTAGCTAGTCTGTGCATATTATGTCATGTCAATGTGCCACAAACAAGTCAAAACAAACCTGGCTGGTTATAAATAATTTCATTAAAAACTAAAGAGACGTCAGAGTTACATTGACAAAGGCCGATTGTGCTTCTTTGTCGCTCGTTCCGCGTTCTCGCTTGCACTTCAAGTTTTAAATGGGATGCCTCATGACGTCAGATAACGACGCATAGACGTCATGTTTTTCGTGCGTGCAGCCGGGTATATCGATTTATAAAACGTAACGTTGTCACGTCAAAAAATGCGTGTGTGTCCACTAATATGTGCATACTTTTTTTAATTTGAAGTATGCTATAAACAGTTTCCTTTGCATATTTGCAGTAGAATTAGATAATGGAAAGAGGTCGTCATTTTACTTCCAAACATGGCTTTCTTCATCACGTGCCGTGACGACAATAAGACAGCTCCTCAACAGCCAGCCACCACGGTATTTATCAGTGATACAGATAACATCAATCCAGTAATGCTTTTGTTTTTTATAAAGGAAAAATTGCTTCTAATTTAATCATGATGTTGAATGTCACACGACTCGAGTGATATAAAGTTACGAACTTTTAAAAATTGACCGATCCTAATGATGGAATGATGGAATGTACATATTCCTTATCCTATCTTTAGGTAGGTATTAGTAGTTAAGCCAAGTTGTAGTCCTTCGGTCGGCATATAACCGACTTGGCTTAACGACAAATACCTAAAGATAACAACCTGAATCAATGGCTTCATGTGCCCTGCGAAGCTCGAAAGCGCTCAACAAACTTTGCCTGTAAGCGTCCTGTCACCTGTCAGCTGTCACACATCCAACACACGACCACGTGCGCTGTTGCTTAATTGGGAAAAAGAAAAATGGCGGATTAACTTTCGTGGGGTTTAAAATATTTTATGTTTGAAACCCATCGTGTGGGGTTTTAAATAGTGATTACAAAAATATATATCTATCTACTTATATTTAGGTATGTTTAAAACTAATTAGACGCGACGAATCGCATAAAACAAAAAACGAAAAATCGTTCAACTCAGGATGATTATTATTTTGATAATTTATAGGTCCGCTAATAATTAGTAACATAAGCTGCTTTTTTACCGCAGTGACGTTTTTTAGTTGATTTTACGTTATTTATTTTAAAACCCCTTTACCTATCCTACACAGTCTACAAACCCACGTGCTCTCGTTACGCACCGTTCTGCAGTGAATAGTGATAGCGTTATGACAGCCCGATAACGTTGCAAGGAATTTTGGTAATCCCTCACCAAATACGCTTAAACGGTTCTTTGACTTTGCAGTTCTTTACAATATGACGCATTGCTAATGTCCACATGGACCGGATGAAGTGTAATTCGGCGAGACAACCAAAGAAACAAATATAAGACATGCTTAGAACCATATTCATAACCTCATTATGAAATACAAATAAAGTAATAGGGTACGAACACCTCTATTGAAGGTTAAAACATCATTTAATTTTTTTTTACTAACTGACTACAAAAAAGAGAAGGATCTTAAACTGACTGAATTTTTTTATGTTCGTTACCTCTTTACTGGATGTACAGATTTTGTTGTTAATTATTTTACTGAGTATTTTAAAGCACTTCATTTGAATGAAGGACTGGAATCGATCTGATGATAAAGCCGAAAGACAGCCGAAAAACGATTTACAGCAGTGACTGTTTGTTGACGAGAACTTTACATCTAGATAGGTCGATTCAACGACACCTGGCGAGTAGTGTTTGAGTTATCATTGCCTGTGGATGATGAAGTCGTTTATTTTTTTTGTAAAAAGTTATTTAAGTAGTGTTTCCATCAATATTTGGAACGTCGCGGCGACGAACAGAACGCCGACTAGCCAGAAGGCTCAAAATACTCATAGTATTATTACGTGTCAGGAGTACTGGGTTCGAGAAAATGACAAAATGTACCACAAAGACTTATTGTAACCGTCGATACACAATTACACCACGTACACACCAAAACACTATACACGTACTTGTAAACACACTCGTCGATCTCCGTATCGCCCGTAGAAATCACTTCAATTCTCACTGGTATCGCTCGTAATAATCGCTGGTTCTTCCCGGTTTCGCTTCCGAAACTAGAATGCATAGAACAATATACTCCTGCTAGAATGCCACGCAGTCGACCGAGTGCCCCTTTTATAACACTCACGCACCAGACATGCCATTTCTAGAATGTTCCGGTAGTTGTTGGAATAAGGTTCCAGTATATTCCTTGCAATCGACTTTCGACCTTATAACTGATGTCATACGGTCGAAGTGTTGTGGCGCGTAGTGTCTAGACGGCTGCGCTCTATTGTTCTATTGTTCTCTTGACATGTTTATGGCCCTTGTTATTTATTGTTTCCGGTTTAGCGAAGGACCTACACCAGGGTTGTCACAGTATGCTCCTTGTGGTTTCTATGCTTAGCTATGGTCGCATGTTTATAGGGTTATCATACTTATCAGTGATACGATGTAAGTATTATAACCTGCTGATGTGCGGATGTAATTGTAACTGATGTCAATGACCGCTCTCGGCCTTTATCTTTATCTGTTGCGACTAGTTCTAATCTTATAAATGCTATTACAAAGGATCGGATCGGAACGACTTCGAATTATTCGCCTTAGTTTTATTTTGCTTTTAACTAAATTGAACTGTGAGTACACGTAATAAAATTGTTTTTAGCAAGGAGTGGCTACTTCATGTCCTCGGCGACTCAGGTATAATTTAAAGATGTGACTTTTTTTATGGAATTAAGATAGCAAACGAGCATGCAGCACCACCTTCCGCTGCCGCTCATGACAACTGTGACCGACCCAGAACTAGACCCAAAGGGACTAGGATGGTTAGCCATCCAAATCTGCACAGACAGCGCTCTATAGTAGCAATGGCCGCGAGGAAACGCTAACTATAAAATCACGAATTTTCGCATTAGATTCAAGGATCATTGTTGAGTGCGTAATGAATAAGGAAACGAACTAACAGCGTTTATATAAACATGAAAATGAAACGAAAAAATTTAGACACCCCTATTAAAAATACTTTTTGTTGTGTTGATTGATCGCTAAGAAAGTTTCACATTTGAAGCCATCCTTGTTACGACGTATCTACAATAACTTCAGCACACGTCTTTTGATATTAACTTTCAGTGACGATACATATTGTCAGGATCCGAACCTCATTGATCCATGCCGAACCTTTGGCGTAGTTACATTCAGGCAGGTAAAAATATCAGTCAGTTAGAAGATGACCGTACCGAACTTCTGTAAGAACTTAAAACGAGTGCGATGTCCGCAAGTGGTAATTCATTTACATATTTATCTTAAACAAGTCGCCCACAATTGAGTAAATAATTACGATGGTCGCACTTCGTCACCAAACTACCATATGAAAAACAGGCCAAGTGCGAGTCGGACTCGCACACGAAGGGTTCCGTACCATTATGTATAAAAACGGCAAAAAAATCTGGTCTGTTGTATGAAAGCTTCACTTAAATATTTAATTGTTTTATTGCTGCCACATATTACTCACAACGCCATCTCTTGGACCGAAAGGTAACTAAACTAGGCTGATGCGTAGTAGTATGGGCAGCCACTTAAATATTTTATTCTGCTTTTTAGTATTTGTTGTTGTAGCGGTAACAGAAATACATCATCTGTGAAAATTTCAACTGTGTAACTATTACGGTTCATGAGATACAGCCTGGTGACAGACGGACGGACGGACGGACGGACGGACGGACAGCGAAGTCTCAGTAATAGGGTCCCGTTTTACCCTTTGGGTACGGAACCCTAATTAGGAGCGGTACGCATTTGGACTTCGTGCTTAACAGTCTATGAAAATCAAATACTTAGAGTTTGTGTTTAGTGTAAAAATATGATTAAGTATGTCTTTTAAACGACGGCGACGTAGTTACCGTGGTTAGGTTTTATAAACGCTAACACACTTATACCCCCGCAGTAGGTTACCAGGTACCTGTGTCGCGGGTGGCATGGACTACACATATAATACATTTATTGGTGATTTTTTCAGTTTTGAACCTGGGAATATCAAAAACGTCTAAAATATTAAGAACTAGACAGATGTAAGTATGTACCTAAATCAAACAAAAGATGCTAGAGAGAAGAAACTGGGTGTAAGGGGGGGGGTCCCTTAAGCCCAGCTGATGAACAACAGTCTTTTACCTGTGTATATCCACGTTAAGCGCAACTAACCTAACCTCAAGGTCCTAGGGAAGCTGTTTCTCGCCCATCCGTGGTAAAAGATATGGATTCTGGATACCTATTCATTTACAAAGTTTCGACTTCTGATAAAATGGGCTTCAATGCAATCAATATAAGTATTGTTTGACGAGTCGAAGTGACTAAGGGCTCCCGGCTCCCGTATTATGTGACATCTATAACACCCAAGTTGTAGCAACGGGGGAAGAGGAGAGGGGGGGGGGGTGACAAAACGGTATTGCACGCGGGAGCTCATACAGCTACCGGTGCTGTCAGCAATCTTAGCCTTGTATGTAGCTGTGGACGTGGAAGCGAAACTCCTGCGTTATAAAACCCGTTGTAACAGCAAGCCCTTGAACTTACGGTGGTGCTGGACCGAAATAACCGGCGGTAAACACGGCGGCTGCCAAACGCCGAGTCTGCTGAATATTCCGCCGCGCGCCGCGTCGTCGTCATGACAGACACCACACAACACACATTAGCAGACGCATGGCTAACTTGGCTTCCTGTTGCTACATTTATTTCATAAAAGTAAATTCGTGCCCTCTTTGCTTAGTAACGAAAGCTAATATAGGAAATATTTATTTAGGCAAAACATACCCAGATCAATAAGATTTTTTAGAAAAAATTATAAAGCCATTCGAACGGCAGACCGGCATGGCAACCAGTAGCCCATGGTTCCCCATACGTCACATCGAAGTTCATAAGATCCAACACGTTACATTTACGTTCATTAGATCGAATTCACGACATCGAAGCCTTATCAAATCGATAGATCATGAAATCGCGATAAGGCGTGAATATTTTCCGGAAGCGCAGGAACTATCTATTGTTTATATCTCAGGGCAGGGGCCGTATTATGAACTCTTAGGGCTACAAATAGACGTCCGATTTTCCTCTCCGATAGTCTGACCAGACAACTTCAGACAATCGAATCGGACGACTATCAAATCGGACGTGTATTTTGTATTCACAAAATGTATGGCAGATGTGCCTTCCGATAGTCTGATCAAATTCAGACAATAGAATCGGACGACACTCGAATCAGACGTGTATTGTAAACAAAACAAAATGTATGGGACGAGAGCCTTATTACGACGGACGACGACGGGGACGAGAGAGTCTGATCAGACAATCGGATCAGACTATCGGAGAGAAAAATCGGACGTCTTATTGCCTCCCTTAATTCCAGACAGTTAACCTTATTACCTGTAAGGCGCTGTCTCTGTCACCCACACGTTGTGAACTTTAACCATAGAGATATTACACTAGAGGGCAGAAGCCAGGCTTCAGAGCGTACCTCGGATAAAAAGAGACGAAATCTTTAGTAATCTCCTTTCTCTTTCTGGCTCATCGGGATCGGAGAGAGATAGGTAATTACCGTTATCGTTGTTTCTCTTTCTAACCGGGGGCGATTGCAATGTATGGGCAGCCGTATGGCTCACCCGCTCTAGTGTAATATCTCTATGACTTTAACTGTCTGGAATTACCTAAGAGTTCATAATAAGTGGGCAGAAATATAAAAATTTAATAAGTTTGAAATGAATGCGTTCATTCTGACTGCACAATACTGGGCACCGGCTGGTTTGAACAAGTTTGAAGCAGTTTCATAAACACTTGTGCAAATGGATTCGTTACGTTCGTACATTTCCTTACAAAAAGAGTTCCATTTCAATACAATGAAGTAATTCGTACAGTGCGGACAGAAAATTCTTGTTAATAATAATAATGCGTTTTAAAGTGTTGGTAAAGACTGGCTATTATGGTTAAATACTAAATATTTCACTCAATAGCTGATGTTAGTTCAAACAGGATTGTTTCAAATACTTATTTGGGACTAGTAAATCCGCCCTCGCTTCGCTTCGGGAAACGAGTCCCTTCAAAAATCTCTATAAATTTTAACAAATTATGTTATTCTGATGTCTAAGCTATATTACTGCAAAGTTTCATGAAAATCCGTTCAGTAGTTTTTGCGTGAAAGAGCAACAAACACACACACACACTCACATACATCCTTACAAACTTTCGCATTTATAATATTAGTAGGAGTAGGATATACATATTTGACAAAAAAGACGTGTGGCACTCGGAGACTGCCGCGGTAAAGCTATTGCATAGCATTATATATAAATTAACAAAACAAAAAATAATACTGCATTTGTGATAATAATAATAAAATGAATGTATATAGAGTAATAACTCATTTTCTTTCACAATTTTTTCGTGACTTTCTTCATTAATAAATGCACTTTGTTTATTCATATTTAAAACACTTTGTACACAAATTATACGAGTACAGATATTCACTGTTTTACAGTGGGATAAGAAAGTGGTGTACCAGTTTTCATTTAGTTGCCTAGTTATCAAAAGTTACATCAAAGTTTATTAGAAACGGATAATGCATTAATTTGTGCAAAGAAGATTTAAATATTCTGAACAAAAGCATAAGAACTATTTCAGTTGACAAAATAATTCTTTTTAAAAAGAAAATTGACATTTGACATTTAAGTCCTACAACGATCTTTTGGCGCGTGAATGACGTGTGGGTGACAGAGACAGTGCCTTACAGTTTGCCTTGCCTGTATGGCACTGTCTCTATCACTCTCAAGTCATTAATATAGTGTCATTATTTTATGTCATGTTATTATTTTGTATGTTTTAAATCTAAATACGCGATAATTCGACTATTATGAATACATGTTGTCGATTCCAACGCCTTATTTAATCCAGATCTACATGTAATTATTCTTAAAACACCGAACCGACGGGGCGAAAATCAAATGTTTGACAGGTAAGATTTGTATGGGAAATTAAAATTTTCATTTTTTTAGTATTTACCTCGCAATTTTTCATATTTTCTCATCGCTGCAACCTTCCCTGAACTTCCACGAATATTTCAAGACTAAAATTAGCCAAATCGGTTTAGCCGTTATAAAGTAAAAGTTAGTTAACTCAGTTAAAAGTTCTGGTATTTATCGATGTGTGGGTGCATAGACATAGTAACTATGTCTGTGTGCAGGGTGTAATAAATTTTCGTTACGAAATTTCTGCATTCGGTCCCCGCGCCCAAGGCCCGCGATAAAAGCTATACAATAGCTTAAAAGTGTATAAACGGTCTTCATAAGCCAAAAGTATTATTTTAGATGTATTTTTCATCTGTATGTTTATCCGGACATCACGCAAAAAGAAGGTACTTACCTAAGTACCTTATGAAATTTGAAAAAGTTGCAGGACAATATTGCAATGGGTCGCCCTGAAAATCAGCGGCTGTTTCCCACAGCCTTCTGCTGAGTGCGACCAATTTCATCAAAGATCTTACTTAGTTTACTCAAGTATTTCTGTTTTTTTGTACCATATTTTTGATGAAATAATTGTATTTTCTTTCTTTCTTTCAATGTGAGCATTAATTGATCAAAATCTTCAGCCGCGTAATACGAGTAGGTCGCAGTTTGAAATTTGTTTTGGGACGTTACGCCCGGCCCCGGAACACGAAACAGGCGTATTTTTGTACGACAGATGGTCGTGTTCTCATCTTGTCGTTTGTGGTGACTCGTGTCGAATGTTCTGTGGTTCCGGTCCAACTAAATAAATTCACTATGACGTATGTACCTACTTGAATGTGTGTTTGTTAGGAACTGATGTCCCTAAATATTCCACGCTATATTTTCTGTCATGCCTGGGGTGTTAAGAAGTTCCATCAATTTCTTTTATCTCTGGAGTTCGCACCAACCAACTAAATGGCTAGTGACGTCTTCTCCTTCCATACTGGGGTTTCCCATTCTTCTTTTTTTCTTACAATTCATTGGCCTGTACATAACCGATAAAACACATAGGGCTTTATTAAGTAAATCGGATAATTCCAAAACAAGAACCATTTGGCAAAGGGAGATCTCCCGCCAGGCGAGATGACATGCCTGGGGGGCGGCCGAGGCCCCGAGTGAATGTACTCGAGGCGTGGTATATATGCCAGCGATGTAGAAATCTTCGATAGCGCGTTTCAGGCTTCGGTGACGTCACCATGTGACGTGTGCGCGATGTCGCCACAACCAAATTAATACGCGCGCTTAGTACGCGCGTTAATCCGCTATTCGGTAACGTGCACTGAAATCAATTAATTGAACAATTTTTACAGATGAGTAACAACAGTAACTAACGACAAAAAATTAAAAAAAATGTGTGAGCCCCTCCGGGCTCCAGTAGTTGTCGTAAACAATAGCTACTGGAACAATAGCTACTAAAATGTACAATACTATGTAAGTAGGTACTACTGTGAAAAATGACTTCAGGGATAGACCATTTGCTTTTTTCAAACCCATAGCAACATAAAACAAACTTTTAACATCCGTCATTTTGATCCGTCATTTTGATCGCTGTGCACGTATACCCGACCATGACGATTGACTGAGTCGTGGATGAGACACGATGTATCGTGTCGTGGTCGAAACCAGTAGCCACTTATAATGCCACAAACTTATCTGACCCGGTGGCGAAAATTGGAACTAATGCAAATGTTACACTGCAGTTGTCAGTCAAAGACAAAGACAGTAGCGCCCCTCTTACCGGGTCAGATAAGTTTGTGGCACTGTACTATAGTTTGATACTTTCGAGTCACCCAAAAGTAAATAAACAGGCACGCGGCCGCGGAATGATAGGTACTATGGACGAAATACGGGGAATGATTGTTGCAGACAAGCCAATTAAATTCAATTAAATTCAATAAAGATTGACCAACGTCAGTCGGCACGTGCGCGTGCGATCGTATTGCAACTACATGAAGGTCAAAAATTGAATGGCAGATATCATGCTATTCCGCTGAAAAGGTGAGAATAGTATGTCAATGTCATTGGAACCGATATGGTTAGGAACTTAGGAACATAGAACAACGAGAGTTGCAAATGTTTAGAAATGCCGCGTTTGATTGTTGGAGTGAAACATCGGTATCGACGTACTCGCGAAACATTTTAAATAAATAAATAAAATAAAAATAAAAATCATTTAATTCAACCACAAAGGATCATATAAGATGTTAGTATTTTGTAGGGGGCTGACCAAAGATTTCGTCATTTTATGGAACGGATGTTAAGATATACACAAAAAATAGTAACAGTGTATGTCTTTGTGTGTGCGTGTGCGTGTCTGCTTGTCTGTGTGTACGTATGTAATTATTGATTTTCGTGTTATTATTTTAATTGAAAATATATCGGTGGTAATGTTGCCAAAAGTGTTAGAAGCTAAAATAGATAGCCGTACTTTACGTCCTCATAGTTGAATTTACACATTCTAAACATTCTAAAATATCGCGCAGGACACGTCACAGTTTTGGCATCGATTGCAAAATATCGTATTTAGTTATTTACTAGTGAGTGAAGTATCAGTCATCCATTGGGAATTATCGAAAACCAACGCGTAAATATTACCTACTACTTATTTTTGAGCGAGGCACACTTTTGAAAATTACAAAAATAAGGCAAAAATAATTATATTTTTTAACTAATCAATAAATCGCTTAGAGTTTCGATCGATGATTAAGATAATTCGTTAATCCGATAAGTTGCAATAATGTGGAGGGATACAAGACAATTGATTTGGAAGGCATTAAGAACTTTCCGCACAAAGTAACTATATTGTTATTATGGAAAAGCAGTCAGTATTTTCCCTCTTTCTTGCTTGCTTGACCAGCAAAGCGACGCCGATGACTTTGATTTTACCAATGTCCATGAGCGACGATCCTTTGTCACCGGATTCGTCGTTTCGTCTGTCGGATTTACTGAAAATTATTTAATGTTGTATTTAGTAATAACCTTAATTTAGCTCGTTGAACTGTTCTGTGACTCTTCTAAACAGCAGATGTTGTGTTGTCTGTGGGGATGCGATATTCGCGTCTTGAACATGGGAGTGATCCTTAATATTATAAATGCGAAAGTTTTTAAGGATGTATGTGAGTGAGTGAGTGAGTGAGTGTGTGTGTGTTTGTTGCTCTTTCACGCAAAAACTACTGAAAGGATTTTCATGAAACTTTGCAGTAATATAGCTTAGACATCGGAATAACATAATTTGTTAAAATTTATAGAGATTTTTGAAGGGACTGGTTTTCCGAAGCGAAGCGAGGGCGGATTTACTAGTGGGAGTGATAAAACATCTCGCGCCAAGTTCTGGGGGCGTGACTCATTCCGATAATTATGCTGCGACATATTTTGGCGCTTATTAGTTGTAGTGCTTATTTATATGAACTTTCTTATTGTCGTTTCTTTCCTCCAAGTTGGAAAAGTTAGCTGCTAGCCTTAGACATCGCTAATCCAGAGTATCTCTAGGCTAGTATCTGTGAGATATTATCAAACTCAACCTGTCTATAGCGATCCCACTCCAGCTTACCATCAGTCACTCCATTTTATTCCGATTTTCGTATACCGCTATGAGAATAATAAAATGGTGGTTAATGGTGTCCAGAATTGAGTTTGATGACGTCTTCATACTACTGGTCTTCATTTTGTTACGGATGCTATATCAAATGAAACATAGCAAGTAGACGTTGGCCTTGACCGGGAACCGAACCTAAAACTACATTTGAAATTTCACCGTGTGAAATGCAGTGACGATATGGATTTGCTTAAAGATAATGTCCAAAAAATCAAAGTCCCAAAGGCAGTTCGTCTTCTACTAACACTTATTATGTAGTTAAAGGTACCGTTGAAACAAAAGCGGCGGTGTGATAATAGTTGAAGCTTATTCATTTACGACAACATCTAAACAATGGATCGATAACATTATACAATAAAAATGTAACGTAATAATGATGATCTGGCTTCGACCCGTAAGGATAGGAGAACTACTGCGCCTGCGCAGGGATGATTAATGTATTGTTATTGTTGTTGGTGTCGTGTTGTGTTATTGGCTGACCATAATCAGTAGTTTTCGGAGATTGCATGGAAGGAGAATGATATCATAGTATCATTCTCTCATTCCCTTTCATCGTTACATTCCTTCGATACCACAGAACAGAATAAAGGAGGATAGAATGGCCTTTGTGGGCGGGGCAGGCGCGCCGCACCGTTGAGCAAACGCTCATGGAACCCCGAAATTAGTTTTACCGGTCATTAGGCGCGCTCATACCTTGATAGCGAACGGAGCTCCGCTAAAAAAAAGAATAATGCCGTCTTGCGCAATTATAACGTGTAGGAAAAGAAGCCAGGTGTGTAATGTAGTCCGAGGAGGAATTTCTTTTCACAAGTAAGTCTAAAAACCTTAAATTACAATAGATATTTGTAATTATTACAATAGTATTATGTAGTTTAAGACAAAAACGACACAATCGCAAAGAGATTCAAAATTATACATTGCTCGCCAACACATGAGTACTATCTTGTACTACGAAAGTGATTACGCAATGTATTGCAAAGTATTGCTTTCATTGCGAAAGTCGCGCGCATCCAAAGGAAGCTTGAATTTTGGTATATCGGTGGGACGAGTTTACGTGGCGTTAGTGATGACTGATGTACCATGTCGATAAATATGTCGGCAAATTATTTTTAACAAATTTATAATTAAAACAACTTTATTTATTACCACTAATTATTGTTTATTATTTTGTTAACTATTTGCTTTGAGTTTAACTATTATGGTGGCAACATAACTTACACATTTTATTTGTAGGTTTCCAAAAGATCTAAATACAAAAAAAAAGTGGATTGAAGCAACCTGTAGAATTGAATGGGTACCTACAAAATGTAGCACGATATGTTCGCAACATTTCGCAGAAGACGATTATATAATAAAGTCAGGACAAAGACACCTTAAGCCGGGAGCTATTCCGCACAAATTTATACCTTTTTTAGTAAGTAGTCATTTTCTTATTATTACACTTTTTTGGTGTTTTTGAATAGGGTAGGTACTTAATTATTATCCTAAAAATTATGACCTAATTTTAATGTAATTTATTGCTGGCTTTGATCATCTTTTGGATAACATGGTATAATAACATGGCAGTCGTCATTGGGTTTATACAGTTGTAGACCTGGAAATTCAATGCAGAAATGTATACTTTCAATGATGATGATTTTTTTGATTCGCTAACTTTTTATTCCTCTGATTGTTAGCAATATCAATAATTGCTTTTATTAACAGTCATCACCAACGACTACCAGTAATGCCTTAACACAAGCTGCATGTACCAGCAAAAATGTAACACAAGTTGCATGTACCAGCAATAATGTAACACAAGTTGCATGTACTAGCAATAATGTAATACAAGTTGCATCTACCAGCGATTTAATACAGGCTACATCTATGGAAGAAGAAAAATCAAGTCAAAGCAACGTAATTATATTTTGAATTATTCATTATCATCCCTAATTTAAATGTGTCAGGAAAAATATTGCTTGCATCTATTATCTATTTCTTTCAAGGTTTTTTTTCATAATAGATATTTTTATTTTACATTACAGCCAATTGTGATTGCGATAAATTCCACTCCTTCGACACCACGAAGTCATAAGTCACATAACATACAGGCAAGTAACTTACTTTTTTCCAGTATGTATTATTATAATTCGTTTACTGATTTAACACTTCATCACACATTCTCTATCTCTCTCTATTGATGTTAATATTTCATTAATATCATTATTACTATACTATACTGTTGAAACTTAGTACGTAGATGTATTCTATGAACCACATTAAACTAAACTGGATAATGATAAAACTAAAAAAAAATATATAATATGATCCACTTAAAATTAGTTTGGATGAGATCTAGTGAGTCCTTTTGTTGTGAGCAATAAATGGTAACATAAGTTTGTAAAAATGTTTACTACAGCACCCCGTACGTGCACAAATAAATCCAAAGCCAATATTGAATTAAAATCGGTCCAGGAGTTTTAGAGATAAATGGTAACATTGGTTTTGCACAAATATACACACATACACACACGCACACACACACACACACACACACACACACACACACACACACACACCTCTCACCCCAAAAGCGTACACAGTCTCCGTTCAGTCGTGGGTAAAATTTTTTAGATACGCTGGTGATTTTTTTTGTTAACAGAAAAGGTTATTGTCGCCTTCATATGCATCAACACCTAGGAAGAGAAAACTCCAAAACATTATTATTACAAAGGAAAGTATAATTAAAAAGCAGAAATTACAAATTAAAAGAATACAAGCTCAGAATAGAAGATTAAAAAGAAAAATTAATAAAATAGAAGACATTTTAGTCAATATTCAAGAAAAGTTTTGTTTTAAAGATGAAGATACGAATATACTGAAAAATATTAATTTACAGGTATGACAAACTCTTGCATTTGATTTTGTCTTTTTTTCTTAAATATCAGAAAGTAATTATTTTTTTATTTACAGGCTCAAGAGCTGACACAACGCATGGTATTAAAAAAATCTGGAGGAAAATTAAAACAAAAATATAGTCCAGCGCTTCGTACGTTTGCGCTAACGTTAAATTATTACTCACCAAAGGCCTACGAATACGTACGTAAAACGTTCGATACTTGTCTGCCAGACAGGCGTACTCTTAGGAAGTGGTATGCAAAAATCGGAGGAGAACCAGGCTTTACCAAAGAATCTCTGGAAGCATTGAAGCAGAAAGCGAAAAATACGGAATATACCATAATTGCAGGATTAGCTATTGACGAAATGGCTATACGCCGACGGATAGAATATGATGGCGAAAAATTAGTGGGGCACGTTGATGTCGGCACTGGCGTAGAAGGAGATCATGTAGAAGAAGCTAAAGAGGCTCTAGTTTTTCTGGTAACAAGCGTAAACTGTAACTTTAAAGTTCCCGTTGGATATTTCCTTGTGGATGGTATTACAGGGCGCCAGCGTGCGGATCTAATTTTACAGTGTTTAGAATTAATTGAAGAAACTGGTATAAGAATTATATCGCTGACTTTCGATGGATGTGCTGCTAATATAGCTATGGTAAAATGTTTAGGTTGTTCTATAGAGGATAGAAAAATTACTTTTAATCATCCTGTTACAAAAGATCCAATTTTGGTAATGTTAGATCCATCTCACATGATAAAATTGTTGCGAAACGCTTTCCAATGTTATAGGATTTTTATAGATGCGGATGGAAATAAAATACAGTGGACGTTTTTGGAGGAACTAAATAAGCTTCAAGAAAAAGAAAATTTTCATTTAGCAAACAAGTTACGTTACCGTCACATTCAGTTCCATAACCAAAAGATGAAAGTAAAGCTCGCAACGCAACTATTCAGTCTTAGTGTTGCAGATGCTATAGACTTTTGCAGCAATGAACTTAAACTGCCTACTTTTAAAAATAGTCAAGCAACATCAAGATTTTTAAGGGTTATCAATAATATGTTTGATATTTTCAATTCCCGAAGTTCCTTTCAGAATAAATTTAAGAAAGCACTTACTGAAACCAATGCACTGCAGCTTTTAGGATTCCTAGACACGGCAGTAGAATACTTATCGCAATTAAAATGCCAAGATAACAGGCTTTTAATACACAGCCCGCGAAAAACAGGCTTTATTGGCTTCATTGGTTGCGCTGAAGCAGTAAAACATATTTATAACCATATTATTCGTACTCAAGTTCTTGAATATATGCCTATGTATAAAATTAGCCAAGATCATCTTGAGATGCTTTTTGGAAATATAAGATCACATGGTGGAGCCAATAATAATCCTACGGCACGTCAATTTAAGGCAGCTTACAAAAAATTACTGGTGCATATCGAGCTAAAGTCTCTCGAGAGTGGGAATTGCACGGCTCTTGAACATATTTCGATCCTGAATTGCGCATCATCGGCCATAGAGCGCATAAATCGATCGACTAATAATGGTTTAATGGATAACAACGTTCAGATGGATTCCGACAGTAATGAAGATGATGATATTCATTTTTTTTTACAAAATATATCGGATTTTAGTAAACAAATTATAAGCCACATCGCGGGATACATAGCACATATTTTAATTAAAAAAATAGATTGTGACATTTGTGTTGGAGCACTGTTATCAGATAATGTAAATTCGGAGCATAAGTTTATAGTAGCAAAAGATAAAGGTGGTCTCTTGTATCCTTCGAAAGAAGTAATATTAATATGTAAAACGTCAGAAGCAGTAATTAAGATATACACCGACAATCTTCGGAACATTAATAAAAATATGTTGACAACGAAGATTTTGCGCAATTTCGTCGGAACTCAATTGTTCAGCAACATAAATCATCATCAGGTTGGATTATACCCTACTGCAAATCATATTACAGACCTAACTAAAGCAATTATAGAAAAATATATTAATATAAGATTGCACTTTATTTTGAAAAATTCTAATTTAAAAGACAGCAAGCGGATGCTGCTGAATAAGTACATACTGTTTCAGGGGCAATAAAGTTTATAAAGACAAATATATATATATATATAGAAAGTCGTGTCGTGTTTTATTTATCGATTTAACGGAACAACGCTTCGCTTTCTAAGACTTTTTGCTCTGCTCCTTTTGGTCATAGCGTGATGTTATAAAGCCTATAGCCTCCCTCAGTAAATGGACTGTTCAAAACAAAAATAATTTTTCAAATCGGACCAGTAGTTCCTGAGATTATCGCCTTCAAACGAACAACCAAACAAACAAACAAATTCTTCCGCTTTATATTATTAAGTATAGATAATAGATGTATTTGGAAAGTCCACAATATTCGTGCCCTCTCGAATTAAAGAAAGTATTGCAAAACTTTAAGAAACAAAGTTACAGTAATTTTACCGATATTTATCGATAGGTATAGATTATCGACCTTTGCAAGCCGTAACATAGATGATTGCATTCATTTATTATATAGACGCTGTTTTATTTGTTGTCCAAATATCCCCTGAGATATAAAAATTAGGTTCCCAATGTTTTTGGGTTATATTTATAGTAATTTTTAAAACAATATGAAGAAAATCAGTATCGATATCAATATCGATCGACTATCACTATCCCATCACTATCCTTTGTGCGAGTTTTAGCTACACTGGCGATCGAACCAATCACAGCCCTGAGATTCATTTCGATTGTTTGAGTGGTGGGAGGCACGCGGCGACATCCGTTTTCATACAAAATATGAGTTAGGGCCGTTCTAATCTCCTTTATTCTGTTCTGTGTTCGATACGGACGTCAGACTTTGCGTCATCATTTAGATATTGGAACAAATTGCCAGCGGTGGTATTCCGTTCGGTTACATTACATTACAATGTATGTATGTGTAAATAGACAATTAAGTCAGAACGCTTTATTTGTGATTAATTCAGTAAGATTGTAGCTAAATGAGAAACTCCCAATGATCTGAAACATTTTTTGGTTGTGAATGTGATTATTGAAGTAGGTATATTAATTGCTTAAATTATGTATTAGATATGATCCATTTGCTGATTTCATGCTAATATCAAAAATTAAATAGCACTAAGTAATATCAGGGGAATGCTTCTGACGCCTGGCGTTTCTCCAACGCATTATAATGTGAGCAAGCACCCGTACAGACAAGTATTTTTAAACATTTGCTATTGTTCGCCGCGGTTTAATGCCTACCGAATACCAAATGCGTCAGCCTCGTACTAACATGTATGTACCCATTACACTGGAGGGATAATCGATGATCGATGTGTTACTGGTTGGGAAAGAAGATTTATTTATTTATTAGTACGGTTATACACCAATTACACTAATTAAACTACTAACTACTTACAAAAAAAAAATAATAAATTGAACAAGAAAATAGAACAAAATTATTTCAGATTAAATTAAAGATATCGATCGAAACACATAAAACGTTTAAAGGTCGAATTTATAAGGGTAGCCAGTAGCCAGGGTCGCAGTGAGGAACCACGGGAGGGGATATAACGGAGACACCATAATTGAAATAATAATAATAACGCTATACACTCAAAGCCCAATACTAGGATTCCCTGTGTCGTGGGTGCCTTGGACAACACACAAGACAAGGACACACACTCAGACCAAGAACGGAAATTCAAATTCATCATTCAAATTGCCGCCTCGCTGGGAATCGAACCCAGGACCCTCGGAACAGCGATCCGGCGTGTTAACCATTGCGCCATTCGGGTCATCCGTAAAAGTCCGAAAATAAAAGTAAACCGATATCAACTTGGTAGTTGAATTGAAGTTGAAGCCATGGCTTGTGAACTGATGTTGCACGCGGGCGCTCTTGCTTCTAGCGGCGTCTGTGTGGTTTGGACCGAGTGTGAATTCCGCCAATCCGCACAAGGCTACCTACCTTGGTGCGCTGTGACCTGTGCCCAGCAGTGGGATACCTTACAATAATTTGGGTGCGGTTCCACTCAGGCGGAGCGGAGCGGAGCTGTGCGCGATTCACCAATCACATGGCTTGAAATCCCAGCTCATTGTGCCTCGCGTGGTTTTCAAGCCATGTGATTGGTGAATCGCGCACTGCTCCGCTCCGCTCCGCCTCAGTGGAACCGCACCCTTAATGTTGGATGGAACAGATAATAGTCAATTTGTCCAAATTTTATTTCCTTGCGTTTGGGTCTGTCTTGGCAACCCTACAATTAATGAGCCTGAAGCGAACAGTTCTGTATTGTTTATGTAAATCATTATTTATTTACAAGTAGCATTGCATTACCGTAACCGTGTGTTGTATCGTTGTTCGTGCATTTATCTTATTTATAGGTCCCGGATCAATAAATCAGTATGGATAACTGGACGTTGCGTAATGCCGGCTGCTGATTTCGAATTCGACTGTTCACCCCGTGTAGGGTTGGCAACTTTAAAATTAAATAATTAATCAACGATAACACACTCAAATTCCTAAGATTCGCTGAGTCGGAAATGGACAAAAATAACACATCGTTGTTACCAATGATTTTGGAACAAAATTAATACATAATTATTCATTTGTCACATTTTCTGCTCCGACTGGGAATTGAATCCGTGACCTCTCGTTTCGTCAATTTTTTTACCAACTAGTCTTAGCCTCTTTAGGAGGAGAGGACGACAACAGCGGACGAAGAGAAACCCGTGCCCCGTAGTGGGCCTTTAAATTGATTTAGGCCATAGAATCATTGTAATATTATGTTATTGTTTAATAAAGTATCGAGTTCAGCATTACGTAGTAAGATTTGTTTTCCATGACGATAGTGATGACTACAACAGATAAAAAAATATTGATATTGATACTTTCATATTAGGATCGTTGTGCCACATTCCTAATTTGAAAGGTATTAGCCGACCACGATAATTAGGCGCATGTCAGTTAAGACGTCATTGGAAATAGGGATGGGAATACGTAGTACATTCTGCAGTAGTACCAAAAGTACCATGGTGAATGTTTAATGGAGGTACAATTTTTTTTATGGAATTAAGATAGCAAACGAGCATGCAGCACCACCTTCCGCTGCCGCCCATAACAACTGTGACCGACCCAGAACTAGACTCAATGAGTCTCGTTCTAATTCGGTCACACATGCGTTGCTTCCCCTGAGGACTGAGATGGTCGCCTCTAAAAAGTGTAACCGGCACCACACCTTCCTATCCGGAACACAATTGTTCTTAAAACAATTATTACACGGTAGGAATGGTAGAAAGTACCGTGGCGGGCGGTGGTACTTCCCCGGGTGAGCTCTAGGCCCTACCACCTGTACTTGGTCAGTTACTGTACCTGCGCAAACATCTCGGAAAACGAAGTTCACATCAGCCTAGTCTAAATGACCTTAATGTACAATTGTACACGACTGCGCCTCACTAGGGGACGCGCGGGGCTAGAGCGGGGTGGGGGGCCCGCGTGACTGCTATCTGTCATGCGCCTAATTATTGTGGTCAGGTAGTAAACAATGTTCTGACGGCGGCTCGATCTCTTGTCAAATACACGCAACTCGAGAGATTTGCTCCGGTTCGCGATTCCGCCTCGTTCGTAACCCTTTTCAGAGATGGCGTTAGTAGTATGATGCAAAAACTAATTTTGCAAAGTTAAACTACATATTTGGAAAAATAAGTTTAGTGTAATCATTATTTTCACAATTCTCTATTGACACTCTTGAATACTCTTGATTGCTCTTGATTGACGGCTAGAAACCTTTGAGTCAGCGCTTTTTTTTTCATCCTTTCTTTTTTCTCGACTGGCAACGCATCAGCGAAAACAAACTGGAGTATAATGAGCATTATTAAAATAAACTGGAGTTAAATTTTGTGGTATGAGGGGAATGTAGGTATGTTAGCCTGTCATGAGTCCAAGCCAATTTTTTCTGCTTGTAGCGCAACCAGCTGAATTACGAACATTTGTATCGGCAACGCGTCGGTGGTCGGTGATGTGATGCTTTTAGTGTTGCGATCCTTACCATAAGTTTAGTTAGCTCGTCTGCTTCTTTGCTAATAATAAAGAAGGAAAAAATGCTTTGCCTAGTACACACATATAACTGTAATACGATTTATACACGTAATCTTTTTTTGAGTTTTACATATATTTTACCCCTGAATAGATTTAATTTTAATTCAAACATACAAAATTGGCAACACACGATGAACGGGAAAGTGGGGTAAAACCGGTCGTGCGATTAGTATGTGAGGGCGGTTCGGCTGTCATCTTGACCCGCTTGCGTGTCCTTAGCTCCATGCGGGGCAATGCGGGGAGCGGTCTATGTCGCCGGCGGCGGCGCTACACCTTCGGCGGTCACTCGCTACTTCATTCATCTGTTACAGTAAACTGCTATGATTTAATGATTGTTTTACAAGCTATTGTGTTATATTTTATAATGGCTGGCTGTCGTCTTAGTTCCTCAATGATAGCAATAACCACCAAATTAAAACGAGACTTTTAGGAACTGAACTATTTTATAAACGCTAACACACTCATACCCCCGCAGTAGGTTACTAGGTACCTACCTGTGTCGCAGGTGGCATGGACTACACATATAACACATCACAATTACACCCATGACCCAAGTACAAATATTAAATTTATCTGCCACATAAATATCTGCCCCGGCCGGGAATCGAACCCGGGACCCCTCGCGTCGCAGGCAGGGACGCTAGGTCGCTACCAACTAGGCTACAGGGTCGTGTTGAACTATTGAATAGTTCTGTCAGTAACAAGAGAAACAAATTTTATTATCTCCGTTATTAATGGCAACATCGTAACTAATCTGTTACTAATAAAATTAGTATCTAATAATCTCTGCCCCAATCCTCGTAACTAAGTAGTAACAAAACACCAAACCGTACAAGTGTAGACTTTGTTTTTAATTATGTATTGTAACTGTAGTAGGTATTACAAAATCTATGAAACTGCGACATGACAATGGGTATTTACAATTGATGTGTAATTTATAATTTTTTGAGTGATTGACGTCATAAGTAACTAATAACGTTAAATCCGTCATTAAGGAAAACTGGATCTAGGTGATGTATTCCAAAAGCGCAGGTTATGTAATTTTTAAGAGTTTCGTAGTCAAAGTGCAATGCTATTCGCTCCGAGACCTGTAGTTATATAAAGCTGTAATTAGGTATAGATATAAATATTTAATACCCTGACAAATTAGTATAATGAAATCTTTAAAATAATTTTTTTTGGGTCTCTTCTCAAATGCGAAGGATTTTTACTCGTCTTCCCTGTAGTTTGGAGTATCTTTGGTCTGGTTTGGTTGGTTTGGGTGGTAGGTCTTGAAAATTTTGGCTTTGCAAAAGCCAATTTTTTTGTTGTTTATCCGTGAACGATAATAAACAAACACGCCAAATGTTACCAGCACCTGTGTTTGTTTAAGTTTCCGTCGTCCATTAGTGCAGGATATGTTACGACGTCGTAATGCGAACACCTCGTACCGTCTGACCGCGCGCCGCTCTAGAAGGCGTTATTACGGTGTACAGCCTTACTTCAAATAGAAATGCTCTACTTGCGATTTTTCTGTCGTTTACATAGCGCAAAGAACTTCATCGCGAATTCTGAAAGGACTCAGGAGGACTCAGGATTAGATTTCTTGTAAAAAAGAAATCTCTTTATTTCTTTGTTTCTGGACCAGCCACGTATTGGTGATATATTATATATTTGGTATTGCGTATCAGAAAAAAATCCAATTCTCAGCACAGTAAATACTTTATTTCACTTTTTAACAATTATTATATAATTGCTTATTAGCCAACTAGCATAGTTTCAACAACTAGACAACTTATCACCTCGACGATTATCGAACGACTGCCCGAGCTCCTGACTCAATAATCAATAATCCAAACGCTGTTTCAACCCCACCACTCTCAATCCTTTCACCGGAAGTTGTCACAAAAGAGTGGCGGGGTCGAGTAGTGTTGCCATTTAATAAAAATAAGATTACCTTTCATAAAATTATTACGAAAATAAGATTACATTTTATAAAATTATGACATTCGGCCATCCTACGAAATGTGTAGCCTCCCGGCACACTAAAAACATCAGGAACTCTGCCAATAAATTACTTACTAACTTAAGTTACTCATTACTATTTTGAAGCGAATAGAATAAAATCTTAATTTAATTTTGATTTAAACAAGTATAATCTCATAGAAGTACCTATATTTTAGTCTAAATTTAAATAATTAAGGTAGCTTCTATACATTTTAAAAGATTTCATGTGACTGTTAAATTATACATACAATTATTCGCTCGCATGGTCAAAGAGAATTAACAATGAGTTGTTTAAGATACATGACATTTTTCTGGTGGATAAATAAGTGACTACAACTAATTAAAATCTATTGAATCTTAACAAATTAAATCTCATAAAATATCTAAAGTACTTTTCCATAAAACTAATTTCTATTTTAAACCAAAACAACAACAGTCAACCAAAGCAATTCACGAAGTGAATCAAAACCAAAATCAAAGCGTAGGTACTTATTGTAGTACTCTAATTCCTTTACATTCCAATATAACAATATAAAATCGAAACAACAAATTATCAAGCGCGAATTTAAAATGCAATTGAATTTATTAGGATGTATTAGTATCTATGAAATATTGAAATTGAGATATTGAGAATATTATTATTGCTTGACCAGAAAAATAGAAAACCTGTCATGAGGGCTCTAAAGTTTAATTTTATATGGCAACAGCACAGCCAACTGTAACTATAGTAACGCTCGTGTTATTATTGTCATTTTGACAACTATATCGGAAATGTTATTTATACGAAATGTTATTTTAGCGCATAGAAAACCACTTTTCTTTTACGTATATGAACAGTTTTTGTCATTTTAGAACTAAATAGAAACTCAAAGTAAAAAGACAAACACAGTAAAAAGACAAACACGAGACAAACTGTGACATTCAAACTCACTGACAAGCAATTTACGATTGACGTTTAGAAACTAATCGTTGCCAGTAAAATAAATTAGTTCCATGAGTTTACCGCAATATGGCGAGGTTTTTTTTATATTTCTGGTCAACTTATAGTATCTATGACTTCAGCAAATTACCTGTTGCAAATGAATCTTACTAACTACTAACGCCATCTATTAACAACATCCAGAACAAAATATTTAGCAACTAACAAAACATCGATCTTTCCGTGGGAATGAGATGTTTTACCCCGGAAAAAAAAAAGTATCCTACTGCACCTTTCACCCTCCCAACTATCTCCACACACATAAACCATATCATAATATAATAGCCACATTGCGACGTGAAAGAGCCACAAACAAACAAACTTTCACATTTATAATATTAGTATGGATTTTGTACTAAGTATGCATACATCATTTGAAAATTCCTCTAACTAACTTTCCATACATTCAACTCCTATTTATAAAAAAAAATAATGATGAAAAGTTTGATCAAAAATGTTACTATTCAAATTGTCTGAATCTCTCGTATTTACATCAAAGTTCACTCATTTCTTACAGTCCAGCGAGCATCATTGATCACTCAATCATTATCCAGCGTACATCATTGTTCGCTCAATCATTATCCAGCGAACATTGTTCGCTCAATCATTATCCAGCGAACATCATTGTTCGCTCAATCAGTATCCAGTGAACATCTTTTTTCTCCACTTCATGTTTAGTTCTTTTCCTTCTAACTTTCCTCCGTTTTGCGTCCTTACGCTTCCTTGGTGGAGTCGTAGGTGGCGTACCTCTAACTTGGTCATCGTATGACGTCATATCTGAAAATCTGAAAATTCCTCTGACTAGCCTTCCATCCATTCAACTCTTATATTTAGATATAAAACAAAAAAAATAATGATAAGATCAAAAATGTTACGATTCAAGTACTTCATTTACCTAAATGCATTAAATCCCTAGAATCATGTCTAAGTCTCTCTTATTTACATCAAAGTTTACTCATTTCTGTGGTGTATTTAAAATATATATTGTAAAGGGCGCGTCTCTGGTATGGTATGGTGTGGACGACTATCCCTTTACCAAAGTTTCTAATAGGTGTTATTAGAAGAGATAGGGAAAGATGTAAATGGTTTGAATGGTTTTAATTAACACTATGTATACTAAGCTAGATTGACAAAATATCACAACTGGTTAAATGGTTACTATACTAGACATTAATATTAAACTGGTAAATTGGTAATTGGTAAAATGGTTAAATGGTTAGGAATACGAGGCGCCTGAGTGGCTGCTGGTCACGTACTCACTCAAAACTCTTATTTTACTTATAAGATTAACTTAAAACTAGGGCAAGTGATCGCGCGGCAGTTAAAATGCAAACATGCAAAACGCGCGACCGATGAGCTGTTCGGTGCAACTCCGAACATATATGTTCTAAATTTGTATTAAATGTAATTGTTGTCTTTAACTTCAAACCATGTAATAAATATGGATATTGTGGTTTGCTCGTATTATTATTTAAAAACTATACAGACCAATTTCTTCCAGTCCAGCGAGCATCATTGCTCGCTCAATCATTATCCAGCGAACATCATTGTTCGCTCAGTCATTATCCAGCGAACATCATTGCTCGCTCAATCATTATCCAGCGAACATCATTGTTCGCTAAATCATTATCCCGCGATCGTCTTTGTTCTCCACTGTTTAGTCGTTCAAAGCGCGTTCAATCCCAACTGACAACAATACAAAAATTAAAAAGTAAGTAAAAGACCCGCACAAAAATAAAGTCTCATAAATAATAAAATAGAAGCGTCTTTTAGTTTTTCTTTATTGGGGGTTCTCGCTTGTATAACTATGCTATCATTACCCATATTCTATTTCCAAATATCACGTAAAACGTCTAAAACTCAAAATAGGTAGTATACATTTAATATACAAACAAACAAACAAACAAACAAACAAACAAGGTATTTTATTGCCACTCAAAAAATACAAAAATAAACATACAAAAATAACAAATTATACTTGAAATTAAGAGGCAAATGGAGATAGCTCAGCGTGACCTGACAAAGGATAGTTAATCCTATGCAGCGCTGTTTTTCAGCCATCCCCTTCTCCCTATGTTGGTTGGCGGGAGTATCAGTGGTCCCCTATTTTAGCCGCTTATAGCTACACATTAAGGATTAGGGTCTTCAGATTATATATAATATTTTACTAAACCTAATACTTAATTTGCCTAATACTTAAATACTTAATTCTATAAATATCGTGTGTGTATGTGTTGTGTGTCAGTGTGTATGTGTGTGTGTGTGTGTGTGTGTGTGTGTGTGTGTGTGGGTGTGGGTGTGTGTGTGTCTCTTTATGTATGTCCAAAATACTTCCTTAGGTCCAGAAATTTCCAGTGGGCGTAGTTTAGATTTTCTGCAGCAAATTGTTTATTCATTAAAGCTAATTTGTATTTGGCTTTGAAAGCTTCAGTACCCATTTTTTGTTGCATAGGCGGCGGTAGGTCGTTCCATATTTTTGCTGCAGAGAATCTAAAACAGCCTGTATATCTCTTTGATTTATGAGGAGGTATCCTGAGTCTATTTTCTAGATTTTTACGTAGGCTGCGTTGCGCGGAATCCTTGACCCAAAGCAGCTTTTCATATAGGTACTCTGGCTTTTTATTCCAGATTACCCTCTGGACAACACAGGCGTAGTATAGTTGCCTTCTACCACTCATATTTAAAATCCCCTTACTGTTCAAGTGCGGTGTTATGTAATGTCTCCTCGGTATACATAGATTAAATTGCAATTACGAGTTAAACTCACATTTAATGCTTTAAAAGTAAATCAGTAGTCAGTAAATAAATATTTTTATTATTGATGTAAATGATGATCTCAATAAAAAGTCTTATGTAACATATGTATATGCATGATTTGCATCTTTGGAGAATAGCAGTGTAACAGTTTGTGCATTACCGGAGAGTAGCCCCTATCAAATGCAATTTAATAGTGTCGTATTTGTACAGTAGGTATCGAAATAATTCCTTTTTACCAAAAAAATAACCGACTTCAACCTTGATAAGCAGGGATAACTTAAAAACTTCTCGCCAGATGGCGCTCAATACAACATGGAAGTGTAAAGTTCTCGTCACTACAAATTAATCAAGCCCAAACACTAGATAATTGCAGTAAATCGTTGAGGAGTTCCCTCAACTGTCTTTCGGCTTCATCAGATCGACTCCAGACCTTCATGAAATGGTAGCGCTATAATGTACTTATGATAACATGAACAAACACACTAGTCGTCCATACAAATTTTCGACAGGTCCCCTCGATTTCTCTAAGATGCCATCATCAGATCCTGGTGTCCTTATCAGGGGACCCCACTGCGTATATCTACTTTACAACAAAAAAAAGGAATTATAAAAACCGGCCCATAAACGACGCAAAATTCGCTGAACGTACATAATAAATAAAAATAAATTTTAACAAGCGTTATGCTTACTTACTTTGCATTTTAATGTAATTTTAACTCCAGTTTCCTCCCTTTTTTTTTTTCTCAAATAAATTGCAACCAGCTTTGCTGTATCTCATGCGTAACACAGTTGATTATTTAAAAAAAATGACCGGACTTTACGCTTTAAGAATATTCAGTACTGTAACTTTCACAACATTGGTAAAATTTCAAGAATACTAGAAAAAGTTTCTTAAACTGTCCGTAATTCTGGTGTTTACCTTATGTTATAAAAAAAACTTTAATTCAATTAATTTGTTGTCCCGAAGATATGTTATATTGAGTTATTCTTCCTGTTAAATATTCTGTTATAACCAGTATTCCGACAACCAACAATCAATAACCAAAGCTCATTTATGAACTCGACTGATTAATTAAGAAAACAAACAATACAGATCACCTGCTATATTCCGTCAGATCCGCAGCAGTAACTCCAGACAGGCATAATGGGTTACCCTTTTCCCGGAACAATGGTTGCCAAACCTCGTCGTCCAATGTCACACGAATGCACTCCACCTCGCACGCAACTTTCGTGCCGTTCCACATAACACGCGTGTAACCTGCGCGAGCTGCTCTTGTTTCCGATCGTCAGTGAAATAACCTGTACATCCTCGAAAGCTGAACTGAAAACTAAGACAGCTTCAAAATATTACGTCACATAGTAAACAAAACTTGGAAAATTATTATTGTGTTTCACTTTTAAAACAACGTAAACAAATAAGCTGTACTGTAATTGAACATTTTTTTTTTGATTATAATTCGAACTACGTTACCAGTGAAAAACCAAACCGTTCAGTTTTTGAAATTGTACGCTAATTATTTTTGTACTCGTTAAATCGAATACTTCGTCCAGTTGAGCACCAATAAAGCAAATTATTTTGTGAGTTTTTATTTAAAATAACCCTTTTCAGCAATATGCGGCGCTTCAAATCACCACACACCAAAATCATTAAAAGGATACTCATTCTTGCCAATTTAACACATGTCACGAAAGGAAAGAACACGTATATTAAAAGCAACTTACTGCACTGTATAGGTACCATACCATGTTTTCAATTGAAAATATATTTATATACTATAATATATGTATATATAATCGAATAACAAAATCTATCACATCTAACGTTTATTTTTCTTTTTAGGCACGACCACGACCTTATAGTACCTTACCCCCTTTTTCTTTAACAATTTTGTGAACGTAGATTTTCAATTTTAAATCGAAAACATATTCAAATTCAAATTCACAAAAAAAAACACAAAGAGCCGATCAGCTGAACTAATATTCGTCACTATTACATACTCTACTCAAATTCACTTCTTATAACACAATACTTCAAATCGTACTTGACCCTCAGGCAGCCTAGTAATCTAACCCCAAATTTACCCTCATAAAATTTTAAAAAAGGGAACGTAAATTATTACCATCTTTCATTGTGTGACACTTGGTTAAACTACACTTAAATCAAAGCCTTGCAACTTTGGCTTCGACCAAGGTATTTGAACGATTTGTTTTTTCAGCGAAAGAAAACAAAAGAAAATAAAGTCGCTACCAGTGCTGCCTTAAACCATTATAACCGGAGATTCATGTTACTATTAATCACTCAAGATTGTTTAACAAACTATTTGACACACACACACAATCCAGTTTACACAAGAATTTAAGCAATGAAATATTCATATTTCTATAGACCATTGAAATATCACCTCGGACGTAATGAAATAAAAATTATGCCATACCAATACTCGCCGTCTTACTTGAAAATCCTTCATACCGATACTTGCCATTTAACTTCAAAATTATTAAGTTTTACCATGGCATGATCTTCACATCTCTTCACTTGCCATCCACGCCTCACAATATTATCATCTGACAATTATAACCTGAAAAACTTAAATAACCTAGCCCGCCATGTGTGGGACGTGAAGTTACATCTCACTTCTGAAATATCAGAAAAAAATCCAATTCTCAGCACAGTAAATACTTTATTTCACTTTTTAACAATTATTATATAATTGCTTATTAGCCAACTAGCATAGTTTCAACAACTAGACAACTTATCACCTCGACGATTATCGAACGACTGCCCGAGCTCCTGACTCAATAATCCAAACGCTGTTTCAACCCCACCACTCTCAATCCTTTCACCGGAAGTTGTCACAAAAGAGTGGCGGGGTCGAGTAGTGTTGCCATTTAATAAAAATAAGATTACCTTTCATAAAATTATTACGAAAATAAGATTACATTTTATAAAATTATGACATGCGGTTGTCAGTTATAAGCCGGCGTGTTTTCTCGTTAAAAGATAAAATAAATGTAGACGATGTTGTTCGAATTTTAGAAAAAAGAAATAGGCGCTCACTTGTGAGAAGTTAGTACTTAGCTAGAAATACTCAGATTAGATTAGAAATAAAACATTTTCCACGAATTCGCATCACTTTGATTCAATTGGAATAAAGTAAAGCCCAAAAAACTTACTTTTTGCGTGGAAAACAACAAAAAACACTTTTTTAAGCGTGATCACACGGCGCCGATATATTGCAACATTTGCAACTAATTTCATGTTACTGTGGATAAATGACGTTTCAAATAACCAACGATTCATAAAAGCACAGGATTTTTTAAAAACAAGCGATTGTTCTAGTTAAAACACTGATTACCTACATAATTTACTATAAGTTCACTTTTATTTTGCACGTGTGTTTTTATATTATTTTCTTCATCTTGTTATCGTTCGCTCTCATTGTTACTAAGTCTTACATACATGCACTAGTTTTAAAAATAAATTTATCATATTTGCTAAATGTGTACTAATTTCTTTGTCTGCTCTTTTCAGGTAAGAGCAAGCGGATCAGCAGATAAAATAGATAAGTTTTTTTAGTTACTAAAAGTAAGGAAACAAAGTAGGTAAACCCAATTTTTATAAGTTTTTTACTTTGGCTTGTAATCAAATATTTTTTGTTTATTATTATTTGAATTGTATTTTTTTATTATATTTGAAAAACAGAGGAAATTACTGCCAATGATACAAATGTAAAATTTGATTTATTTGTATTTTTCACATCTTGAATAATACCTTGGTCAATTTAAAATGTTGCATACGTTTTGTCTAGAACACAGAAAAGGATTGATATAGTAGCTCACTCGTATATCCAAAAAAGGGTAATGAAAGTCGGGGGTAAAAGCTACACATGTAAAAATGTCTCAATAAACTGGCAGAGTCGTTTAATTCTGTCATTGTTCGCGTTTCGCTATCAGCTGTAACACAAGATCCTGCGATAACGGTGACGGCTGATAACGCTGACAACTTAATATCCCGCCTCGCGAGCAAATAGCATGTGGAAATCATGTGCTCTTGTTTTGCCGGCTACATCGAAGGTACACATGAGCTACATTTATTCGGTAGGTACTTGTGGAGGCATGAAAATGCTCCTACAAACGCCTTTCCACTCTTGGTCGGGGAACTTTGACGTCTCTACATGTAATCGTAATCCGAACTTTTTACATTTTGTTCATCTCCAAGCGAGGGTCGAAAGTAAATTGTTGTAATTTTTTCAAGGAAATCTTAATCTCCTGTGACTGTAGCAGTGGTTTACTCGTGAATCAGTCTCTTTTTTAATTATTTTTGAAAGAGAATTTGTAATACCTTCTAAACGTTCATTGACTGAGAATATTGTCCCTGGGTGTCGTTGGCTAGCGTGGACATGGACATGGACATCACACAAACATAACACCTTGCACATCCAGACTGAGAATAAAAATTTAAACTCATCAGCCAAATGCACACTTATTGCAAAAGTCCCGATTCTATCTTGTTCAGGTTGTCATGGACGGCAGCGGGTGTTGCAAGCTCCCTTGCTATCTTAAAATCCATGCAAAAATTTATTGCTTTTCTAGATATTCTAAAACAAACTTAGGTACAAGTTAATGATAGTTTAGTAAGTAACAATAATATCTATTAAAACATCATCCAATATAACGGAAACTGGTAGTATTAATAGAGTTATTTTCCCACCAGTTACACCTACAACTATTTTCCTAGAGCTGTGATAATAGACAAATAGTGACTTAGGACAACTGAACTAATTCGCCTGGCGCCTGCACACACAGAATTGATATATTGCATACCTATTATAATGCGGCAGTGGTTTTGTTTTATGTTGACTATAAATCAATTTGTGTTTCGCAATAATTTATAGTTTCATTCTATTTTATTTTGTGTGATGAAGCGCTCCCAATTCAGTGGCGTCGGAGTGACTACGGCCCGAGTCGGCAGGTGGATGGGTGACCGCTAGTGATAAAATTTCTAGGCCGCTTCGTGCTTTCAAGGACACGTAAAGCTGTTGTTCCCGGTGGTTATTTTTACACAGCACTCGATAAGCCATGTCGGAAGCCTTAGCGCATTAGTAGCATAACAATTTCTGACACTTGAATCGATCACTATACCCTAGTGGCGCAATGTTGCAGCCATGTTTTAAATAATCGAGAAACGTGTAGTCGTCGAGAAACGGGTATTCGCAACTTCAAAAACCTTAAAAGAGAGTTTGTCTCCAACAAGGACGGTCTCCAAAATGGATAGAGCTAATAAAGCTAAAGTCAGTAAGGTATGACAGAAAACATATAGCGTTTCCTTTACCACACCAAATAATAAAATAGTTATTTCTCCTCTGAATCAATAATTTTGATCTAAGATTCAAGAATCTCGGCACAGTATTTTGGTCAGAATCAGTTCTCAGAAGCGGCGATCGTAATAAATTAACTAATAGCGAGAAGTCGCCATCAGCTTGTTGAATTGTCCAATCAACTGAATCGGTTGCTAGGTTTTATAAGTTGTCTGTGAGAAAATCTATTCTTTTGTATTAAACGCGATTATAAAGGTGTTGCAATCAATACTTATAATATTCGTTGTAACATCTAAATCCTACAGTGAATCGTCTAATAACTCTATCTTCAATAGTTTGCCGATTGAGGGAAAGACACTGGCATTCGTGATCGGTTCCGTTCAAAATATAATGTAATTGTTCAAAAGTATGTACCTAATTGTTATTTGTTTAGGTACAGTTACGGCAGTTGCAGCACACCATGCTAAGATTACCGTTAAACAAATAAAAGCTTAAAGAGAGATGGCATTAAAACTTATTTAACTGTGAAAGCAAATGTGATGACGTTGTGACTATTATCGTAAAAATGGGCAAAATTTTCATATTCCTCACGAATCACTGTGAGAAATGAGCTCGATGACGGATACAAATGGTTGGTCAGACACAGCTCATCCTTATCCACGACAGGCGTGTCCTCACCGGCTGTGAAGGCTGTGACGTGGAGTGGAGCTACGTCACTGCATGCGTCAGTGGAGATAGTCTATTCTTAACGTGTGCGTCTGCCAACGACATTAATAATAACCATTATACTATGTGTTCGTTTTGATACACAATGTATCGCCGAAAAATTAGCCAATCTATCCCATTCTTAGTCCATTCATCCATCCAGCCATTCATTCATATGCCTTTTAAAGTTGGTAGAGGCCTATGTATAGCAATGGACATAGGCCTGTCCTAACTTAAGCCTTCTTAATCAACTCAGTCCACTCAGTTATCTATTAAAGCAAAATGAGACAAAGGGGAAGGTTGCACAGATATTGTTGAAAACTCATAATATTTCGATTCGTCATCTATATTGACTAGTATTTCTTACATCTCTCTCGTTAAATTGAAAACTCAACCAATCCTCACTAGAGCAGCGTGGTGGCGTATACCTACTCTAGGCATCCTCAATTATAAGGATAGGCCCGTGTTCACAGATGGGCCATTACTGAGCTCAAGCCAAATTGTAATCATAATTGTAGAAGCATTACAGGAGGATAAAATGAGACATAGTGGGTGACGTTTTCTATCGGAAATGGAAAAGTAATAAGTCGTAATATCCAGCTCATCCCACTGTGACGTCAGGCAAGCCCACACAGCAGTGGGCAAGGCTGTGACGTCACTTTACGTCACTGCATACGTCAGCAGAGATAGTATATTCTTGTCATCAGCAATCTGGCAACACGACGACGTTTTTCTTGATTGTTTATTACTGTAAAATATTTTTGGATATGACACTCTTAGTAGATGCTGTCTCCTCAGTATTGTTTTAGAACTGGAAGCAAGAAGAAATGCATGTTACTTTAGATTCTTGTTCAAATCTTCCTTAACCTGTTTCGGCGATTATTTTGCTGAGTTTCTTTAAAATACTGATTTCACTTACGACCAAGGTCACAAATGCAATTCCAATTTTACTAACTCTGTATAGATCCTATATAGTGGACTAAGATCTCTATGAACGTAGCAAATGTGTCGTTGTTTCATATAATTATTTCTTTCAGTTTCGTTGGTACATATTATAGACTTCAAGAGATAAATAAGTAGCATCATCGTATCTTTTGTCGTTTTTCATTTCAAGCTCTATAATTGACTTTGCAAAACTCATTTTGAGAACTACTATGAAGTACCTTATAGTTACTAATCATAAACTGGTCCTGGCCTCAAATCCGCGGCGTCACCCGGCAAGGTAGTGACGTAGAGTTCATCACCATGTTCTAAATGTATCGTGTCTACGAAATCCGCTAGCTCCGTGCCAATGCCGTCATGCTCGGGTTGTATCCTTGCGTCATTTATAGTTTCTCCAGACGGAAGCTCATTTTTAAATGCAGAAGGTACAACATATTATTGTATTAGGTCTCGTAATTTTCTACAATTTGTTACTGATTTACCAAAGTTTTATAAATGGAACAGAGCTTTGGTTTCTTTAATATGCGTTAGTTTAATTGTTATATTTGTTTTATAACATAATATAATATAAAAGATATTATGTTAAATACGTTACAAAAGTGGCAACAGCAAAGTAATATGAAAAGTAGATCTCGCAGCTTTAAGACGTCTCATAGCGAGCGATAACCAAGAACCAAGAAGAACCATGAAGAAAGATTAAACCAACCGAGAAGAAAGAAAACTAACCAATAGGAAATATTAAAACAAGAGAAAACCTATTCACTCATCAAAACAGCAGCATTAAAATAAAATAAAATTAATTTTAATAGCCCAATATGCGCTATGATTACACGGCAATGGCCATAACTTTGACCTCAAAGAGGGCCGTTTATTTTAACGAGTCATAAATACTGCAACCCGAGGCGTGGCCAGGAGTACTACGGACATAAACAGTGCGTGGCTCGATGCCAATTTGTGGGGCTTTGTGTCCGCACATTATAAGATAATATTTGGAGCGGAGTAAAACGTGAACAAATACGCACTACTAATTATAAATTTTCATAATAAATAATTCCTATCGCCCTAACTATTTTGGATGAACTTTAGTTCGATTTGTGGATGAATGCTGTCGGAATATTAACAAGAGAATGTGAACCATTTAAGCAATAGAAAAAGTACTGTAAATTATATAGAAAGTAAAACAGAAAAAGGAAGGAAAACTGATTCCACTATATAAATTCTGTTTAAAACACGGCTCCACAAAGTTCCGGTAATAGAAAGTAAGATGAGATTTGTAGGGAAATTGGTTCTGACAAATGACTCTAAAAGTATTAATTTACTTGGACATTTATAGGATATTGAATACCTACTGTTTGAAATCACGGACCTTACACTTAGTAACATATAATGCATTTGCAACGCACGAAATGTAGCAGATGATGTGTAAACACGGACAGCAATTACGGAGGCTGTGATACACGTGTTTCATCGATAATTACAACCATTTGCTTACTCCAAGATGTTTATTGCTGATATAGGCGTAGATTCTTCATTATTTCAACACGCTGAAAATAAATAAAATATATCTATTTATGATAATTATAAGGTAAAGATAATTGATTGGTCGTAGACTAGATAATAAATAATAGAGAAGCTGACTTATAAACAAAAGAGGACTAAAATTTAATGAAAATATCTTTTTCAAAGTAGAGAATTTCAGCATTATCCAATAGCACTTTGGAATGCGGCGTTGAAGACAAAATTAATTAACCAACTACCTAATCAATGTGGTTTCTAAAAATAAGAAGTCGCGGGACCTCATACTTGACCTTATTAAATGGCAACACTGTGAGACATTTCAGAGAAGAGTAGAGTTATATCGCTCACTCTTCTGTAAAATGTGGACCGTTCCAAAATTCTTTAGGGTTAATATATCCTACTTCTTAGAAACTTTCGTGTATACGTTTTAGAATATCTATTACTACATTGGAACGGCTCACGTCATTGCGTATTTTCGCGGTTTACGTCCGCAAACCTTGGTGCGGCTGACCGGTGTGTCTGAACGTATCTGTGCATAATTTTAGATTCAACCCTAACCGTCTGGCGTCTGGCAGAGCGGTACCAATCACCTTTGCCTGCTCGCTATTTTAGAGTTCTCTCGGCCGGCTTGCCACGCGTTCGTTTAAACGAACTTCTTTCTTCTTTCAATGTAGCAGTAGTGTCTTTCGAAGTGAGAGGGATAGAGCTACGTTGGACATTATTTCTCCCATACTCATCTTCGTGCGGCTCGGTTAGAATGGGATAGTGCAAATATTTGGCTAATGAAATTTAGTAGAACTACTATCCTGGGCTAAATTGTTCTTTACTATCAGGTGGGATAATGGTCAAACATTAACCTATGGTTAGCAAAAAATAAATAAACTGTAGAGTGTAGACCTTACGCAATATGAAATTTGATTATATCTTCGGAACGAATTTCACTTTCTACGGCAAATCCAGGCATGCATATTTGTCTTCGGTAGGTACAGTTTTGTGCAGGAAAGTAGACAATTTCTGTCGTACCATCAGGTGACACATGTCTGCTTAATTTTATTGCATAAATGTAAAATATTCCAAAACTCGCTTAATCTATGTATATCTTGTACTGTGAAAACAAATACTGGATTCCATATCTTCAGACAATTTGTCTGCATTTTATCTACCTTGATCTTGATCCTAATCTCAACATGCACTTTGTCGCGAGGGAAAATAACAACGAAAACTATAAAGTTGGCGACGGGGTTTGGTGAGTTTGATGCAGGATTCATTATAATGTTATAATAACTTGCGTTAATATAGAGAATGAAGAACAAATTAGAATCGTCAAAATTGACATTGGTCATAGAAATACTCTTATTTTCGTGTAGTTTTTGTGGAATGTTTTTAGTGTAGTACAAACAGTCAGCGCAGTAGTTGCCTTAGCACAGAAATATCCAAACCATAGCATAGTCAGCTGTTTATCTGAATCATTACTTTGGGGGATTATATGCATAATATGATAGATATTGACGTGTTGTCAGTCGGTGGCACTTAGGAGAAACATTTTTAAAGAACTCAATTTTTGTTCAGAGCAGTACAGGTATTTGATTTTAGGTACGTACCGAAGTAAATTCATGGAACAGAGTCATGTTTGTTTTTGTTTTAGACGCCATGACTCACTGTTTGGTTATAAATGCGTTCAAATTATCGTCCTAAAATGCAAAGAAGTGATCTGCAAAGTACTTATATCCAAACAAATTGTGGCATGGTAATGTTATTGTTTTACTATTTATTTACTCTTATTTATTTACCCTGTGATTGGATCCAAATATGTACCCATATTTGGACCGTATTTGGTTCGTGACCAAAATAAGCACCGTAATAGTTGAAAAGTTTAGAAGGTATCCGCGATGGAAAAATTTTTAAACGTCTTGTGTCCGTTAATATCCTCTATCTCCGTTAATAGCTAAACTTTAGAGCAAAAAGTTGCAAGATACCTTTAGACTAGACAACTAGAGTCAGCTGAATCTGCTAATAGTAGGTTATTTTGAAGGTATATCGTGATACATATACTTTTATGATAAGTGAAAGATTCCTTCGAAGGAAGAAGGGGTCTCTATTTAAAATTATCTTGTACCATTAATAGCGGTATTTTAATTATAAGTAACAATGCATTTTATAAAACTTAATAATATCTAACCGATACCCAAACCACTAAGGACAGAGGATAGGATACCGCGGTACAACCAAGCTGTCGTTACTAATTCATCCGGTAAATCTTGAACGGTTAGTGTTACCTCACCAGTAATAATGTCGACGGCGTGACTCCAAGGCATTCGCGACTCATCGACGTGTACCGCTGCAACCAGTAAGGTCGAAGTTCCTCTGGTTAATTATAAGTATAGAATTTCACGTCTGCTCCTCGATTTACTTCAGTCGGTTCATTTATCGCGCTGTATACGTTGTCAACATGTTTTGTGTAATTCCTTGCAACTGTTTTGGCCACACCAATCACGTTGTTTTTAATTCTACTGATCTTTGAGTCTTCAAATTTTCTTGTCTGAATTGTCTAGGCCGAATCTTGACGGGGTTTTTACATTTTGTTTTACCGTTTTAAATCAGTCTTAAAATGGAAATCATACTTTGTACCTAAAATGCATGAAAATGGATCGAAAAAGTTAAAAATTGCTTCTCATTTTTGTGAAAATTTTTTGACATCTAAAATCTTTCTCGTGTGCTTATTGCTTCTTGTTGCTTACTTGTTCCGATATGGCAATAAAAATGTTATAAAATAATTCATGCTTGATTGTAGGAGGAAAGTGGTGGCTAACGTAATTATTATTATTATTATTATTTAGGTGTCTGGGCATAGGGAACAAGTATCCCTACGAGGCCACTGCGACCATCTCTGATCTATTGTAGCCATCCCAGTTTTAGTTAGATCTGGTCCCCCAGGCCTACAGTCTTAATAAACCGTAGTACGTTTCCGGGGTCCATCTCTTTAATCAGGTCAGGTTTGATTATGTGACCTCCAAGTATACGACTTCTGTAGTGGGTGGTTGCTATGCAATCGCAGAGGATATGTATGGGTGTTTCCTCCGCCCCACCACAGAATCTACATGTTGCATTTTCACTTAAGCCTATATTGTATAGGTGTCGGTTGAGTCTGCAATGACCAGTGAGCAGCCTAATTATAAGTCGGATGTCTGACCGTTTTAGGTTGAGCACTTTAGTGGAGTAGTTTTTCGAGTAACCAGTGATAAAGGTTTTTGCCTGTCTTAGTCCGGGTGCTTTTTGCCATAGCTCCTCGCCCTGTCTCAGAGCCAAGGCTCTGAGGACAGCTCGAGAAGCCGCTTTTGAAACGCCCACCATGGGCTCTGGTCCCTCCGCCTGGTGGGCGCCTCCGCACCCCTCCTTGCCAGTTCATCTGCCCTTTCATTTCCTCTAGCTAACGTAATGGTGTTAAGGTATTTTCTGCCGCTTATCGTCATCAGTGATGTAGAGACTACTTTACCGATACTTCTACAGCTTTACACATCTTTACAAAAAAACTTTAGCGTTGATTGCAAGATTAGTGAGGAATTAAATATTTAAGACGCGTGTTTATTTAAAATTCTTCTTATTTTACAAGTGGCATCTCCTTTGCACTTAATGTTTCTTATGTAAATGACTGTTGTCCATAACAGAGCAATTAACAAATAATTCTATTCAGTTTTTTCTAACTTAGGAAACTTCCCAAAAACGTTTTAAGTTATACTAATTCAATAGCTGACTTCGTTTATTACCACTTCAAATGCTTTTATAACCTAAACCGGTAATAAAAGCAAAGTCAAAACAAGTAGAGCAGGGACTGTCCCTCTCAAAAGAGCGTCAACAAGATAAAATAATTTTATCATTCCATTCTGAAGGAAGGTAACCTAAGGCTTGCATCATGTCTGACTGACTGCATACAGTTTTCAGAAGCAGTTTACCTGTTACATACTTACCTGACAGACATAATGCGCGGGCGCCGCCGGTGCGGTATCAAGCGCTATCAATAGTATCAATTCAACCGCCAGTGTCAGTCAAACCGCGAGCGCGCGCGGACGTGCGTTCCGCCCCTGTAAACACGTGTTTATGTGAGTAAATAAACGTGGACAATTGTCAATTGAACTCCGCAATACTCGGTATAGTTGTGTGCTCGGTGTTATTGGATTGTTTGACGCGGCGCTCGAAATCGGTATGCTCCGGACCCATTGTAGTTTATATTACGAATTTGTCTTAGAATTTTAGAAGACAAATACGTAACATAACTAATGTAAGCCGGTGTACAGACAGCATACATACATGCAGTCGTACGTCAGCGATCATTGTTAATCTGAATACACTGAAAGTTCAGCGTAAACACGTTTCTGTAACACAAATAGATAGTATACCAATATTAATCAGTTTTGAATTATTTATTAATGGAAGCAGCGTTCTTGGAAACATTTTTTTTAATTAAGTAGAATGATTAGAAACACGATTGTGTTAAGTATAGTGCTCTGTTATGACATTTATATTTCTTTCGTAATGAATTATTTTATAAACCGTTCGTATCTTGTTTGACACTGATTCTGTCGGGCTCCTGTCTCCTCGTAATGAAAGAGGCCTGCAGTGTCCCACACTAAATATTTTAATATTGAATACAGAAGTGGGCTTTGCCAGATATCCATGCATGGTGACCACACTTGTATGTTTGTTTGTAGCAATTAACATAAAATTCGGACGTAAAACAACTTCAATTGTTGACATAATTTCTCTGAATTGATGCAAAAACCGTGATTTGTGATCTAGCTTTTGACTCTGCATTCTACTTCAAGGCGCCTTGTATGAGACCTCGAGTGTTTACAAGAATTTGACCTTAGTACTGTCGCTGCAAAGTTACAAGATCAATTATTAGAAGCCCAAAGATCTTAATGGAATAAAGCTAGATATTGAGGTGTTTATAAACGTACTGATAGATACAAATGATAAATGAGTTTCAGAAGATTGACCGGCGGCAATCGATTGGCGTGTTGTTTTGTTTTGTTGTACCGGCGCGTGCGCACTAGCACTTTAGTAAAGTTTTATCGTAACACGTGTTGGACGATTTATTCATAAGTGGTCAATTGGAAGTGGAGGCTTAGAGCATCTTCATTTCCCGCCGGTGGAACTGTTACGTTACGAGGTAAACATAAAGTTATCCTGCAGTGACGCAATGTTTGTATTTTGTGATGAGTAAACAAGACAGGAAAGGTTTTTAAGGCAGTTTCTAAGGCGTGTGTGACATGCTAATGTTTAGCAGGAAATTTTCAATGTGTAATCCAATAACGATTAGATTTAAAGTTATACTTAATTTTGATTACCTCAATAATAAAAACTAGAATGACGATTATAATGATCTTGATTTGAAATCTGAAAATATAAACAATAAAATTCTAAACATGAGAAATACAAAATACGTGCCGCACGATACGCGTGTCTTATCTTGGCACTCCCGTGCCCCCAGATTATTCGTGTAAATTTTAATAGGAAAAGGTGTAAAAGAAGCATTAAATGCTTATTTATTTTTTAGTCAATTCGGCAATTGTGCCCAATCGCAAATTATTTTCATTATCATGTTATCACCTGTTGTCGTATTCCCGGCTTGGGGCTTTGGGATCAATAGGTAATTGCATTTTTCTTCTTTCTTGGTGAAGTCTTTGGTTTGACTTATGTCGTCTTCCTTCCATCGGTTTTTTCATAAAAAATTTACGTTGTTGTCCTAAAATATCCAAACCGTTGTATCGCTTTGTACGATATACCTACATCAATTGGTAAAACACTGCTGCATATAAAACAATTAATACGTTACGATGTTACGAAGCAACATCAATGCGTGTGTACGTCTGTTCATCAATGAAGCTGGAATGTATCGCATCAAATAACAGGCAATTGATTTAAAATCCACTTTACCATAACGAGATAGGGTTCAAATTAATTTGCAACGTTTGAAGATGATTGACGCATTGTAATATGAACTGTATTGTATGCTACATAAATTTAAAAATCGATTGAATTGATAGCGGGTTTCGAATTACGTTAATGATACTCAATTTTATATTCACTTGAATACGGTCCATTATAGTGTATATAATTTATTAATTGAAAACGAAAATTGTTTTTCGACATTTACACGGCCTTAAACACAATATGTACAGTACCTCGAAAAATCAAGAAAAATTCATGGAATTTGGGAAAAATAAAGATAAATTGCTTAATTGCATACTTTTCTGGTACAAATTTTGTATTTATAATTCATTTTTATCAATTTTCAACATGGCGTCTTGCCAAGTTGTCATTGATCATAGATCGCGAACTGTCTACTGTCACTTTAAATGACAGAATTGTAGGTACATATGTCAAACTTCTATCAAATTAACCAACATGACGTGTGATGACAGCTTACCGCCATGACAGACTTTTGTTTTTGTGTTGCAATTTTAAGTGTACATTTTTGTGTTATACCACAAAACTAAAGCAATTTAAAGGCATTGGATGATTGAAAACTGTTTTAATTGTGTTTCTCCATTTTTGAGTATGGTGTACAAAGAGGTGGCCGGGGCTCCATACATTTTGAAACATCTCCTTTGCTTGAAGTTGTCGATCCAATTGACAGAAAGCGAGATGATTAATGCAATTTTAATGTACGAAGATGACGTATGTATGAAGTTTTAATGGACTAAGAATTAAATTCCTTTGTCGATGTGCTGGTTGCTCACTGTCTCAGTCAAATTTCTCTTGGGTACGTTTATTGATGAAAATATGAAAATAAAAATAAGTACATATCTATATCTAAAGAAATTACTAAAAAATTCGGATATTCCAAAAAATATTGCAATTATTCTTTTAACATTGAGTAAGTATATTTTTTATTTCAAAATTCAAATTAATTGTTTTTATGATGACATTGAATGGCATTTTTAGTCAGGTAATTTAAACATGGAACGCCATTTTTACGTTTTCACGAGTTAACGTTACGAACTAAAGTCCTGACAAATCCGAACGTCTGGTGACTATTCGCCAAAGAGTGTTTACTTGATGTTTTCGCATTATTATTAAACTAAATTTACCTTATCACCTATAGCAGTAGCAGTAGCACCTATAGCAGTGTTGGTATCGTCAATACCGGTTTGGGTAAGTAGCTAAGTAGAATCGTAATTGAAATATTTATAACGGAGCTGTAAAATATAACACGTTTGGTTCCAGTGGCCGAGCGTCAGTCAGTGGTAGGGCTCTGGTCTTCATTGGAAGAAACCTCTTAGCTCAGGGCTGCCGAACCTTTATGTATCTTCTTAACTTTTTTCTCAGTATAAATGAATTTTGTGATTGATGGATGATGTGCCCCAAAATGCCTGATTTAGCATAAGCAGTGCTTATATTTTTAATAGACTCTAAAAAGCCTGTTCTTAATTTGATGGCATTTTTGTTTGTGTGCTGTGCTACCTATCTCGTAAGCTTTAACTTAGTGAACCAATTTTGTTCTTTCTTTTTTAAATTCGTATGCTTGCGGTCCCATTTGAAGCTGAGCAACATCTGACGGTAGTTTTCGAGTTATTCGTACCTGTCGATGCAGTCGGTTACTTTTTTGTAAAATGTTAGTTATTTATTTCAAAGAGCGTACTTCCGAGGTGATCCTATTGCCAACAAGTCAAGATCTGATGACATCCCAGGAAAATCATGGAAAACCCTAAATATGGGCACGCGTTTCATGAAAATATATTTTATTACTGGTCGATATTAAACTCAATTTTGATTTTGTTAAAATAATTGGCGACATTGTTAATCTTTATCATGTTTAGCCACCGATTTAATAACCAGATGTCACTTGTCGTTTGCCACTAAATACAAAATTGCTGGCATGTTCAAACACACCGTAACATTTAAGAACATAACATTATCGTGATTCATATATATATATCAACCTGGTGGATTCGTTCTGAGCAATACGAGCGTATCTCGGCCGTGAAATTCGCCTCCGTTCCGTCATTGTTCGATATGAAACGCAGTACTCAGGGACGGCTTGTTCTGTGACAACTGCTACTGTGCTGCTGTTAACTGGAATGATTAATTGACAACGTTGTATTATGTGCTAGATCATTTAAATGGGAGGAAGAAGTGACGTGTTTTTTATTGTTACTGAACTTTTACTGAATGGGTTCAAAATTTTCTTATGACGCGTTTCGAGGGCGCCTCTGGAGCTATTATCGTTTCTGTTCGCTAGTTGGCTAGCTCTGCAAATGAGTATCTCTCCTTATGGTGTAGGTACATAGCTGATACACTGACGCTCTGTTCGTTTTGGTTGTTGTCACTGGACTCCGTATCAAAGAAAAGCATTCCAACTTGACTTTGTTGACTTTTGTGATCAGATCTCTCCTGTTGAGGTTGAGGTTTAAATTCCTCAATTGATAGTCTTGAAGTATTAACCATCAGCGAATTTTAATGAATAATTTTGCCCAATGTTCTATTTATGTTTATGTTAACTATTCTTAGCGTGAAATTTATTAATTCTTTGATCAGCTTGGTAATGTATACTCTAATTTGTAAGGGGCCTGGCCTTATGTAAAAAGTCTGCAATAAGGGATTGGAGCATTAGAAGCAGCAGAAAACGTAGAGTTAACATGACGAAGTCTCTTGCTGTAGGTGAAAGCCTTTTCCAAGGGGGCGGGAATCCGATATTTTTATTGCAATAATCTGTCGGACAATGACACACCCATATGTGCACAAGGTTGTTTACTCTGAATAATCAACGCGGCATAATTGCATTTTATTAATATGATAACAACATTTGATTTATTCTTGGGTAGGGCTGTCATTGGTCTGGGATTTCCCGGGAATATTATGGACTCTTATTTCACTTGCGTAGAGTCGAAACGACGCGTTTGAATTGAATTCTATGTTAATTAACTGCTCTTGGAATTTGAATAACCCGGCGACCGCTCAAATTCGTTTGGCCGCAGTGATGTGAGAAAGTAAGTACATGTTATCTTTTTTCTATGCAAATGATGTACTTCGTAAGTTAAGTTAGTTAAAGTTCACGATGCTTCGCTTCGATCCTGCGCTAGTGGCAGTTAAGTTTTACGTTATAGGACGACCGGAGGACTTCAAAAAAGCGATCATAAGAAGTTAATAATAGAATAAGAAGTTAAGAATAAATAATGAAACTAGAAAATATAATTATTGAACAATACGCAATTTTTTGTAATAAAATATACGATGATTATATCTCATTAGTAATCCTTATTAATAGGTAAACGAGCGAATGTTTTTTATTTCTCTTGCACAAAGTTTAAGAGAAGATCGGAAAACTTTTCATCTGGGGTCTTTAACGTTATCGTCCGTTGTTTTTTAGGTGATGGCAGCCCTATTGGATACTATTACCATGTATTATTACCACGGCATATTCAACTAGATATGTCGCGGAAACCTTGATTTCCTTTGAAATACGGGTATTAGGACCTCAGTGCAGCATTGAGAGTAGAATGTGTGTCAAATTATATGCGTTTATTATCCGTCCTCATGGTGAGTAATTGCAATTATATTTATAACCGACATAGATAAAGTTTTTATGGTCGCTAAGCCTCGTTGACTGCTAATAATAGGTACACGCTTGTAATGTTGGCTGATTTAAAATTTGTTTATCAGATGTTGTAACGAGTTGACCAAATTTTTTCGTATTGAAATAATGTTTTGAATTTTCGATTGATTTATTATTAAATTTGCATTCTATAATGGACAAGACAATTACTCTAGCACTACAATACATGTTGGAAAATTGTATTCAAAAGCAAGAGAGTAACAGTCGAAAATTTTTTGTATGCAGTGCAGCTTAAATAAATTGATACATAAAGAACCAAAACAAACCGAATGTAAGACATTTGAACGCGGCTTGTAATTGACTATAAACAGGGTTAATAATTCCAATCACACATTTGTGAGTCACTGAGTGAATAGCGTTTAGTTTACAAGTACCTAGTTATCTCGCTCGAGTGATTGACATCAATGATTTTTAGTGCTGATCCAGCTACTGATAATTACTGATAATATATCCCTGATTAATCGTTAATTTTTACATATTTTTTTCTTCATTTTTTTTCGTATAAAATAACTCTTCTGAATCTTCTTCAAATGTACTTGATTTAGGTACATTCAGACAGTTTTAGGAACTACATATTTTCAAAATGCTTAAGAGATGGACCCAAGCATGTTAAATGTGTACTTCGAATATGTACGTCGAAGAAAGAATAAACCAAAGAAAAGACGTACGACTTGTGCGGAAGATCCAATTATATACAAGAAATGAGTGGTAAAATGTGGTGGATGGTTGGTAATCGAAACAGCCTCCCCTCAAAATGCCGTCAAAAGAGCTGTAGATTAACAATGTTTTTCTTTTACTTGTATAAGATAAAATAGTTGTCATCGCCAACAATTGCATGTGAAAAGCCCTAATTGTCAATTCTCTCAACGAGCTTAATTAGGGCCATAATAAACAGTGCACATTTGACAAAGGAAGTCGACACATGAGCGCGTGGAGTGGAATGTTGATGGTACTTGACGAAAATTGCTTTTGGTTTTCAAATGTGTATCAAAATTATTTCAATAATTTAGTTTCTTTTTTTGATTTATACCTACTAGATACCTAGATACTTTCGACACTGGGTTGGCCACTAAATTCGCACCAATCCGCACTGGAGCAGCGTGTTGGAGTATGCTCTAGGCCTCCTCAATAATGAGGAGAGACCCGTGCTCAGTAGTGCGCCATTAATGGGTTGTAGCAACTTACTTTACTAATCAATTAATCCTCTAACTTCAAGCACCATTTGATCTGTTATCTGGACAAACCATTCTAGTCCCTAGGTATTTGAGTCTTGTTTTAGGTCGGTCAAGGTTATCATGAGCGGCGGTGGAAAAGCGATGCAGCATGCTAGTTTGCTATTTTAATTACAAAAAACGTCGCTTCTAAAATTCTAACGGTACTTTGCAAATATGCAACTAGTAAATACAAAATCAAATTGACCGAAGTCAGACATACGACCAACGCCCAGTACGTAATCTTGAAATGAGTGAGTTGATCTAAAAGCCGTCATTAAAACTAGAATGTGTGGAGCAGATTAACAAGCAACACAGCGTTGCCTCACAAGTACCAAGCCGTGTCGTTCATTACTCCAATGATCGCTCTCGTTTCATTGGCCGTGAACCCGGTACACGATATGTTTGTATGATCGGAATTTTAAAATTCGCATGTAAATATACCTAGCAGATAAGAACCTATATTGTTTAACCTCTAAGATGTTGATGTTATCGGTGTCTCTATAGGTCTTGATCTCTATAGGTGTTGATGATCGCGGATTAAATCAACTCAACGCGGATTCTACATATCGTAAATACCAGTATCATAATAAAATGTGAACGTTAATCAGAAATGGAAATATAGAGCTAACTAGTCTGTCTACCTTCATATAAACAAGTAAGTATTGCCACACACGTGTCACTCACTCACTCCGAGCCGTGAGCTGTGAGCTGTTTGTTGCCATTACCTCAGACCAATAAACTACAGACGGCGTGCCGTGAACAAAAGCGTGAAGCCGGCAAAAGTGCGCCTAAAACACACATCGGAATCAATAGAATGCCCTATGTTGACAGTTTGAACTAGAACAAATTTAAACTTTATTTTTTGGAACACAAAGCTTCATTCATTTTTTATTATTTAGTACACAAAAGTCGTTTTGGTGTGAATGCCGCCGTGTGTATTACAAGGCGAGGCGTACTTTTTGCCTTCACGCTTTTGTTCACGGCACGCCGTCTGTAGTTTATTGGTCTGAGGCCATTACATACCGCCCTGCGAGCCGTGACCCCGCTGGAATAGTTCGCGAGATCAGTATCGCAGATCGCTGCTCCAATGGTTTGATCTACGATACAAACACGCCGTAATATGTGTCGGTAAATAAACCTACGCAGTAATCCTGCGTGCTTGTCTGTTTGTCATTTGGTCGTCGTCGTAGAACAATTAGATGGTAAGTTATCACCGTTGCTCATGGATATCCATTAAATTATAGGCGTGTAACTTTGCCGGGCGTAGAAGAAAGAAAAGTTCCTCTCGAGCCCCCAGTCGAAACATAGCTGTCGTTTTCTTTGGTCTTACGCTGTAAACATCTTTATCTAAATAATTACTACTTATACTTGATTGATTTCTTGCCGCTTCTTCTTCCAAGTCCACTCACCGTAGGGATTTGTTGAAGCGATGGCGTAAAGTGACATTCGAAATGCGTTTGTAAAAACCTACTTCGAAGAAATAAATATTTCAATTTGAATTTGAATTTGTAAATTAATCAATTACCTATGGGAATTGGCTAGTTCCAAATTAATCTTAGTTTGCGTGGATGATGTCGCAGGTAACACAAGTAAAATGACATTTCGAACTTCAGATTTCGTTAGCAGATTACTTCGTGTGTGTTTCTTGTGTGTTATGCGATTTTAACATTGCAGTTATAGATTTTCCACAATACGGTTGTTTCTTATTAAATTTGTGTCTAACCGTTGAGTGCCAGAGAATTTTTTTCGTTGACAATTTCTGACATGGTTTTGGAGCCCCCACCCCGCATTTATATGGCCTTGTAAGTGTTTTACGTTTTATTTTATTATTGTTTAATTATATTAAACTCTGTACATATCAGTTACGTTTTCTATTTAAAGTATCAGAATAATGGACTTAAAAGCTTCCATTGAATAGACCTTAAAACATAATTCCATGGTGGTATATGGGATAATTCCATAATTCCATAATTCCATGGGTTCCCAAGAAGGAATTTTATATTATTTCGTAATAATATAACTACTCTAAATCATTCGAAATTCTCAAATTCGAAATTTTTTTTTTCTCTATAAACACTGCATGAAGTAGGTAGAGTAAGCGTTTCAGAATTTACAATTTTAAATTCACAACAGAACTGTTTTTAAATGCACAAAATGTACTGTGAAAGAGTTCCGATTTGTCATAATTCAGCAATCATTAGTCGCAACATACGCAGAACGTTTATCAGGGTAACGCCCGCTGCACTGCGTCACTGATAACGGCTGAATCATATCATTGCTGCTGCGGGAACCCTGGTGAATGCTTCATACTCGTAGCTTTTGCTCTTAGGTCATCGCTTTCATTTGAATCCTTGATTATTTTCGACCTTTGACAATCATTGCACAGCGTGCGAAGTCCCTGTGTGGCTTCACCATTATTCTATTTAGAAGACTCATTCAGTTCAGTTTATAGTTGACTCTATCTTTGAATCGTTGAGACTTGATTGTGACTCCTGGTTGGACATTTCGGAGACAAAATGTTTCTTCTGATGTCTTGTTTGTTTTTGTGTCTTATTATTCATGTCCTATTGTGCTAATGTCTCTTTATAACATAATTATGTATTGTCAGCTTTGATGATTTATCGGAGTCTCTACTTCAGTATATTCTGTGGTGATTTAACGGTAATAAGTAGAAAGGAATCGCCTAGAATATCCTAAAGTATAACAGGTCAGAGAATTAGCCGGCTGAAGTGGCAATGGGCCGGCCATATAGTTCGGAGGACCGACAACCGTTGGGTAAGAAAGGTCCTCGAATTGAGACCACGTCTTGGAAAAAGGAGCGTAGGGCGCCCTTCGACCAGGTGGACTGACGACCTGATGAAGACGGCGGGCATCCGCTGGATTCAGAGGGCTCAGGACCGGTTAGAGTGGCGCCAGTTAGGGGAGGCCTACGTCCAACAGTAGACCTCGAAAGGCTGATGGATGGATGATAACGGGTCAGAAACAAAGCCTTTACTACCAACTTAGCAGATGCTTTGACTGAAAAATACCCATGACATGTGATATATTCGTTTTTGATGAATCTCCACAGCACTGCTTTTGAAAACGATAACTCGGCGCCGTGCACAATTAGTTGTGTGGTTTGGATTTAACGATGTATTTATAGATCTGTTGATATATCTGTTTGTTTATCAGCTCCGTACATTAACTGTGTCTTATGCTGCCTTTACACATAGGCCAACACGTTGGCAAGTGCGCTGGCTCAGCCACTGGTCTAATGTGTAGAACGGGCGTTGGCGCATTGGCGGTAGGCATTGGAACGTTGGCCGGCGCGCTTGCGAGCTTGCCGCGCGGTGTCGGTATCATCAAAGAACACTTGTCGCAAGCTTGGCGCACCATCCACACATTGGCCGCGCGATCAGTTTGCCCGGAGCAGCGATCAAGAGTGCATATTTTGTTCTTGCGGCGTATTAACACCTAACGTAACAAAATGGCGTATAATATGAGTAATGAGGAAACTTTTAAAGAATCATGGTAAGTTTCATACATTGAATTGTACAAAAAAAAATTAAAAACTCGAGAGCCTGGAATGAGTTGTAATATTTATTTCTTATTTTTAGCAGCACTTGTACATATATAAAATATTTTTAAACCTCGGGGTTATATAATCAAAAATTATATAATTTTCTTCACTTTCTTGCCATTATAAAAATACGCCATTTGTACGCTAACTGTCAAAGTGACATAAGAAATGATAATAATGACATGACAATCAATCAATACGCTCGCAGTCCAATGACAATGTGACATGTGACAATGACAATGTCTACGACACAGAGTAAGTAATTGTTCCAACAGATTACAAATCAATCGAAATCACAGATTAAACGCTGATATAACAAGACAGAATCTACTTCAAAATGTTCGTCCAGAAATGGTAAACTATGTAAATAAGAAAATGATTTTAGGATCCCCGGGTTTTAAAAATATTTTGAATGGTTCAGGATAATACTTGAAGTCTAATTAAACAATTACAAGTTATTTCAAATTCTCGAGAATTATTTTTTTTTATGTAAAAAATCTGCCATGATTCTTTATTGAGCTCTATCAGAGTGAAAATTGCCTATGGAATCCAAAAAATAAGTACCATAAAAATAAAAATGTTGTAAGTATTAAAAATGCTAAATAAATAAGGTTCTTGGACATTCCGTTTTCCTTACGATATTTTACTTCAAAGTAAGAGCATCGTACTTTATCCGTCCGCATTGGCCCGAACCAAAGCATACTGAACGACCTTCCAATGTGTGGATTAACTCACAAGCACGTTGGCAAGCGCACCGCCAGCGCGTTGGCGAATACGCTGGCCTATGTGTAGAGGCGGCATTACCCCGGCTCCACACGTTGGCGCCAACGCCATTTTCTAGCTCCACACGTTGGCCGAGTAGCGCCTGCCAACTACCAACGCTCGTCCCAACGTTGGCGCCAACGCCATTTTCTAGCTCCACACGTTGGGCGAGTAGCGTTGGCGCGAACGTTGGCGCCAACGTGTGGAGCCGGCCTTAGCGTTGTTAGTAACGAGCCCGCATGGTGTTAGATATCGTACCCATTAGAATATCCCCATTAAAACTTGTAATTACTGAACATTCCATACCCGACACATTAAAAGCTAAATGGTTGCGTTTTAATATTTTGCATCACCGGGTCCTGAAGTCGGAACTTCTGATAAGGACTATTACAAAATTATTCAAGGCTAGCCGGTGCCCGCGACTTCGTTCGCGTGAAGTTTCGACCACACACACACACACACACACACACACACACACACACACACACACACACACACACACACACACACACACATGCACATATACACACGCACGCACATACGCACACACTCACACACACGCTCACACAATTGTATTGTATTATAATATGTATTGAATTGTTAACAAATTCAACTGTTTACTAGTGTAATCCGTTTTTGGCCTTATTAATTACTAGAGAACCGCCCGCGCTTCGCTTCGGGACCCGTAGGTAACAGCCGCGTAGGTCCCGCTCCCGTAGGAATTTAGGCTAAAAAGTAGCCTACTACTCGCTCTCTTCACTCCACCCTGTCTGAGGTGTGTGGAGCCCTCGGGACAGTTAGTTCCCCTTTGGGGGTGTCTCTCGCGGCCCGTAAAAACGGGCCGGTTCTTGGGCTGGGCCCTAAGGCCCTTGGTTGTCCATCTGTGGTTAACCAATAGGTCAAGTCCGGTGTGTGGTGGCCTTTTTACAGGCCACAGAGTCTTAAACGGGATGGGGTTCATTTTCGCGCGGCCCAGGCGATCGAGGCCCTACCGGGTGAATCCCGCTGGTTGGAAGCCCAGCAGGAGCCGATCAGCGCCGGGCGACGACTTACGAAGGCCCAGTATCAGTCAGTGCTAGGCCCGTCCCGCGCAACCAGCAAGTCGCGCGGGAAGGCCCAGCGGTCCGGTGGACGGGTGTGGAGCGGCGCCAGGTCCTGCAGATGCGGGAACCGCGACGCGTCGACACGCCCGAACATGTTGCGTGCCAGTCTCTCGATGAAGTCGTCCAGGCTCTCGACTCGAAGGTCCCTCTGGTCCGCTGGCACTATCCTGTTGGCTGAGCAACTTGCGGACATCAGACAACAGGATAGTGCCAGCGGGCGGGCAGTACACTGAATACAGCCGGAGCGGGGAGTTCTCGAGGCAGAGCTAAAGTAGCCTATTACATTTGCCTATGACTTAAGTAAATTACATGTAGTATTTGATAGCGTAATTCAGAACTTGCAAATGAATTTTATTACCGCCATCTATTAACAACTCCGAAAATGAATATCTAGCAACTAACAAAACATCGATCTTCCCATGGGAATGGGATGTTTTTCCGCGTTAAAAAGTAGCCTACGTCACTCTCCACCCTCAAAACTATCCCCACACACATAAACCTTACCATATAATAGCTTTGTTGCGACGTGAAAGCGTCATAAACAAACAAACAAACAAACAAACAAACACACTTTCACATTTATAATATTAGTAAGGATTCTATTGTTGCATTGATTGTATTTAATTTAAAAATACGCTGTTGGAGCCGAATAAAGAAATAAATAAATGCCAAAGCATGAGTAGCACATCAGATGATGATGAAGAACATATTTTACTTGATTGAAGTGTCCGGGTTCGATTTATGAGGTATGAATACGTATTAGTCTAGTGTTAATTTATTAAATTATACAGCAATAGATTCTAGCTAGAAATTCCGTGAAGTTCCTAGATTACATATGACTGAAACCTTCATTATATGATAGACATTAATAAAAACACGTAATTATACAACTGGTTTATTCCTATCTGCTCGTGTCGTGTGTTTGTCCTTGCTGTGCAATCATATACACACCAACTTTAACTGTGGCTCCGTCTGTCATCGCTATGACCTACCGCTACCTATAAAGACATATACTTTTTTCATACTAGCGGTGCCAGCGTCTTTGTAGGTATGTACGTGGAAGTTTTTACGTCCGCGGTTAAATCGCGATCCTGCGAGAATTCTCGGATTCCATAGTCCATTCTAGGGTTACATACCATCCAGTTATATTAGATCTAATTACATATTTGATTAATAACTAAGTATATAGAAAAACCTTTGTTTAAGTTGCTAGTGTGGAAATCCCCGTTAGGACTTATCTTTTTATTATTAGTTGTGATAACGGTGACACAATATGTGTTTGTCAAAATTTCAGATGTCTCCTATTTAATTTCTGTTCAAGTGATAGAGCCCTGGCACCGACAGACAGACAGCGGAGATATATTAATGACGTTCTGTTACTTACTCTCTAGGTACGGAACCTTAAAAACAGCCATCTCAAATTCAATAGTTACTACGCTAAATCAAGGGTGCTTGATGGTCCATTGATGGTCTACTACTGAGTATGGGTCTCTCCTCGTTATTGAGGAGGCCTAGAGCATATTCTATCACGCTGCTCAAATGCAGAACGGTGGAGGTGTTAGTGGCCAACCTAGTATCAGAAGATTTCATGCCGCAGGAAGACCTCCGACATGGATAAACGACTGTTATCTATCGATAACATCCGGGACCGACGGCTTTACGTGCCGTTCAAATTTAAATTTTTCCACTGGTGATTATCGTCCTATAACTTTTTCGATCACTTAGGATCGACGCCAGCCGCCGGGCTGAGCGCTTCACTGCACTAATCTGTCGAACAAATATTTTCGACAAATGAATAAACAAGGACTTATTAATATTTTTTGCCCGAATTAGTACCGACTTAGATTTATAACGGGATGATATTGGAGTGACAGGTAACGGTGACGGTCCACGGTCGACGGTCGGCTACCACCTACCATCGCACTCGGCTCGTGTAAACATGTCTCTCGATTTAGTTATTACTAGCTTCCGCCCGCAGCCTTCACCCGCGTGGAATTCGTTTAAAATTCACCCCCCTATTTCACCCTCTTCGGGGTGGAATTTCCAAAAATCCTCATTTGGCAAAGGGAGATCTTCCGCCAGGCGAGATGACGTGCCTGGGGGGCGGCCGAGGCCCCGAGTGAATGTACTCGAGGCGTGGTATATATGCTGGCGATCGACAATTCTTCGATAGCGTGAGTCAGGCTTCGGTGACGTCACCGTGTGACGTGTGTGCGGTGTCGCCATATCTCTTAGTGCTCACCTACACTCCCCAAGGAACATACATGCCAAATTTCAGCTTCTTCCGTTCCGTAGTTTCGGTCCTGCATTGTCAGTCAGTCAAACACTCAGTAACGCAAGAGTTTTAATATTAAGATTGCGAATATTATTCGTATATAGGTTTGTTGGTATGTAACTTTTTATGTATATGGTGTAGGTCAATGACTGCGATATTTGTTAGCAGCTCATTTAGGTTCATTGAAGCTCATTCAAGCGTTGATCGTCCGAGCGTAGGATATGTTGGCACATTAAATTCAACATGGCGCCATCTAGAGCACATAAGAAATTTAAAAGTTCTGTGTTGAATATTGCATGAAAGAGCATTAGCTTCATTAGAATTAGAATATCTGTAGGTTCATACTATTTTAATATAAATGTACATAATCATTACAATTTTTCTGTTTGTCTGTGCGTTTGTGTGCACTAGATAATTTCAGAAACGGCTAAACCGCTTGGGAGCGCTTTTCACTAATATATCGTGGTAACCTTTACTTTAAAAGACAGTATCTGTTTTATTTCAATCGGTTCCGGTAATTCCGGACGTGGTTATAAGGCATCGTTCACACCAACGTATTGTCCGCCGCCGACTGTGAGTATGCTTACTGTCAGCCCCAATATGAACGTGTAGTCAGTTTGCGTCTATGATCGGTTCGGTGTGAAGGAAAGTTGAATATAATTGGAAAAACAATCAACTGCGTAACGCGCGTTCACAGTCAGCGACCGACAATACGTTTACTATGAATAATCCCTAAGAACCAATTTAGCGATGCGAGGGCGGGTTTACTAGTTACTGATAAGGTTTAATTAATAGTAGTTCGTATTTCCCTATCAGCTGGCCGTCAGCTGCGACGCTCTTATCGACGATATCTTCACAGATTCGCCAAGTGATTTCGGACGCGACACCGAATGCCAAATTACTGATAATGAAAAAAAATCGTGATAGTTGACAGTGATATATGCAGTCATTTCTCATACGGATTTTTGATATCGAAGACGTGAAATTTAATTTATTTTAATTTTAAATAGGTCTGTTGTTGGTCTGTTTGCCGGCTGTTTATAAGTATAAAAATGGATATAATATGATGGAAATGACGACGATTCCGTAACCTGGGTGAAAGTGACTGATTCCAAAACGAAGGGTTCCTTCCGAGTTCGATTCCCGACCGGGTCAGACATTTATGTTACAAGTTACAAGTTACAAGTAAATGTTAGTTCTCGGGTCGTCGGCGGTCATAACGTGTCGATTATGTTGTCCTAACGCGATCCTCCGCTACTGTTGGTCGTAACGTGATGTTATAAAATCTTCCTCGATAAATTGACTTTTTAACACAAAAATACTTTTTTCAATTCGAACATTTCGAACCATTAGTTTCTGAGACTAGCCCGTTCAAAAAAACAATCTCTTTTGATTTGTAGTATTAGTGTTAGATATGATTTATCTTAAACCGTTGCCGTAACAGACGGTCTGCGCAGCGGTCACTACTGGTTCGGAATGAGGAACTTCACAGTTGACGGCGCACCACTGATTACCTTCTACTACAGAATTACTTGACGCTCGAGTACCGCAGCATTGGTGGTACTACTTCAATCTGTGCAGATGTAGGTAATTATCGCGGTTTACATGAAGGTTACAGATTCCTTGAGATTAACATGACGTCACAATGCTGGGCTGCCGTTCAAAGGGTACTGGGATCGATTCCCAGCGAGTCGGAAATCAATGCGTGTTATAAAATGTTGATATCAATTGCTCTGGTGACAGTCATCGTGAAGAAATCTGAAAATTGCCCATAATTATGGTTTCGGATTTATTTTTAAACTAACAATCCAATTTCGTTCAGCATTTATCTATGCCGCCATACCGCAGTTCGTTCGTAGTATTTATAAGCGATGCATTCGATGTCAGTCATAACGTTGCGTTGTATGTTTACGACTCATATTAAGATTGCCAATATTTTTCTTAGCAGTATGTTTATCGATTGACGTCCATTGAACTCTTAGGCGCAATACAGACTGGTTCTGGCCAACCTATACTTCTTGAGTTGCCGAGCAAATGCAGTTGTAGTTCCCCGCTAAAAACTAATTTGTTACCGATGTTCATGGTTCAATTTACCTTGTAAGCAAAATTTACTTAAGGCTTTTTAAATTCTTGCAGTCAATCAACAATGAACCTTAACCCGCGTGAAAGACTATGGTCTGTACAATCAGAAAGGAGCCTAAGACCAGCAATGGTCCTCATCACACCTCAGCCGGCGCCAAGTCTGTTAAGTACCTTAGATGATCATTTCTCTCCGTATCCGCTTTCTACTGGATATGGAGGAGCAAGGAGTCAGGTTTTGTTTAAAGTGTCACACGTTACGTCAGCCGCTCTGTTATGGTATCATAAATTCGCGGATGCTGCATTTTTGGTTTGTGGGTTAATCGCTCGGTGCAGTACTGATATTTTGGTTGTTTATTTATGTTGTATTAGGGTTGACTCTTACATTTATAAATATTTTTTTGTGATTATAAATGAATGTGACTATAATATCGCTCTTCTTATTCTGTTTGGTCCAATGATTAGCTGGTAAAGGATGCATCAATAATCATAAGTGATTTGTAACAGTTGTAACATCAACACTTTATTGATACCTACCTATTTCCATTATGTTTTCATTTCCATAGACAATAGACGATCTCTACCAGTTAAGTACCATCAGCTAGTTAAAAGATTATTTATTCGCATATTTGTTTTGCTCGTGATACAATAATAGGCTGTCCTCTTGTCCCCTTCATAGGCAGTAAGAATGTACCTTCATTGCAGATGTTAGAAAAAAGAAATATTTTGGAAAAATTGTAGTCACCGGTACACGACCAAGGCGTGAAACAAAAACGTCTCGGTTTACCGGATAATGATTGGTTAGATAACAAAAACTTTAAGTTATTACCGTGATGTATAACTGTGCCGGCGCAGGCGCGGAGTGGACAAAGGTCGCACTCGCATCTCATTACCGTAGGGTACAGAGCGCGTCGCGCGTCGTACCGCGAGCTGTACCGTCTGCAAAAAAATATTAATTTTAAAACACAAATAAACTGTGTTTTCGTATGTTCGTATTTTAAGTTTCTTACTCAAGAGCATGCTTTCTGTTCTTATTGTGTCGTTTATAGTGAAATGGAACCTTAAATAAATAACCGTTTTAAGAGTAGGTACCTACGGTACATTATAAAATCATTATTTAAAGGCAAGCAAATAATTGTTTCTCTAAAAATAGAATTAAATAAATATGATATACGTACCATATACTAGTTTTATAAGATTTTGAACGTTCTTCAATTAAAGCTTACTAAATATTTTGACCTTGTAAAAATTAATTGATTTTTTCAAGTGTGACGCCGACTGATGCCAATCATTTCGTTTTCTCGCGGTTATTTAACTAAATGCTTAAAAACTGTTATAATTGCATGAAATGCTGTTGTACTCATATTTGTCTCGCTAAATTACTTAATTATGCTTTTCGACCATCTGTGATATCCATATTGCAGAGGTCTCTTGATAATTGACTTCAAACCATTAAAGCCTTCTACACGAATGAGTTTATCCTCAGAGATCCTTAGTTATGAGTCTTCCTTAGTCCTATACCATAGGTATTCCACCTCGCCGCTACAATGCTAATAATATTATGACATATTAGTGATCGACACGTCTATAGGAAGTATTTATGCCATATGAAAATCTTGATATGGAAGGGTCTGAATTTGTCTCGTTTAATGTCCACTAAATTACATGTAACTGGTTGCGACAAAAACTATGTCGACCGGGAAAACCCTGTTACGAACAACACCAACTTCGTTATGCCTTCTACGAAAGCCATTAAAAGAGAGCTAAAGGTTGATCTTAGTTTTAAATGTTGATCTTACGAGACTGAACTTCTATATTAAGCAACACGTTTGACTACGCTTATACTACATTATTTCTTAAATTGCTGTTGTCGTTATTAGGTATTTGTTTTTCCGATAATAATTAAATAAAATAGTAAATTGACTTTCGGCTCGAAGGACCAACCTATCAGCAATAAATAATACCTAAAATTCAATCATGTAAAATTCGATAATAATAGTAATTTTCAGAATCTACTTAATACCTAGTATACCTACCTACCTATTTCTGTATCAAAATTTATACGATTTAAGTGATAAAAAGTAAATTAATGTCTCATTCATAACTTGGTAAATACTTTAAAGTAAACTAGTGTTCTTTATTTTTTCCTCCTAATAAAACGGGTCACGGATGTCCACTCGCTATCGCGTAATGTTATAATTGTGGGTCAAAATGTTCAAGTTTCTCAGCAAGATGATGTTAAGATAATTGTGGAGATATTATGTCGGTTACTCAAATAAGGCCGTTGAAATTTTTCTTTTCTTATTCTTTATTTAAGATTATGTTTATGTTAGTTTATATAATAATTAATCTAATATCATATTGGTTTGAAATTTGTTCTCCTGGAACAGAAAATCCAACGTGAGGGCACGTCTGATTTTCTTTAATACTATCTTAAATTATATTAACATTGTTTATTTATAAAAAAAATAGTTTGTCACCAGTATGCTTCTAAAACGACTGGTTTACACTTGGTACACATTAGGCGGTTTAGGCGTCTTGACTACGTAATCAAAGAGCGCGTTTCAAAATGTGTAATGTGAAGCAGGTGTTGAGTAAAGTGTAAAGTAGTCTAAAGCAGTTTCCGCAGGACGCGAGCGCGACGCCGACTCACGGCTCACGGCACCGACAGACGGGACTAGCAGTTAGGCCAGTTACGTACTTTACAGTGTCTATTTGGATTACATTCCGGCTCGTTGCACTATTGCCATAGAGATATTACACTAGAGGGCAGAAGCCAGGCTTCAGAGCGTACCTCGGATAAAAAGAGACGAAACCTTTAGAAATCTCCTTTCTCTTTCTGGCTCATCGGGATCGGAGAGAGATAGGTACCGTTATCGTTGTTTCTCTTTCTAACCGGGGGCGATTGCAATGTATGGGCAGCCGTATGGCTCACCCACTCTAATGTAATATCTCTATGCTTATTGCTGACGTCTGTCGACTCTCGCACCGCGGAATCGCTAAAGGTACCGGTAAAATAATCGGTAAAGGTACCGTTAATTTTAATTTTAACAACAACTAGATATAATTACTATCATAACAAGTTTTTGGCTAAGAGAGATCTCCCTATAGGCGAGGCGTCACGCGCTGTGCAGCGGCCGACCTCCGACTGGTCGTAAATATCCCAAATGCAAGTCAAATGACTTCAGACTTCGTGATAATTATGCAAAAAAAAAGCTAAGCTACAACCCACTAATGGCCCACTACTGAGCACGGGTCTCTCATTACTGAGGAGGCCTAGAGCATACTCCACCACGCTGCTCCATTGCGGATTGGTGGAGAGGTTAGTGGCCAACCCAGTGTCGAAAGTTTTCAAGCCACCCGAAGGCCTCCGACACGGCTTAACGACTGCTATCAATCGATAACAACCGGGACCGACGGCTTTACGTGCCCTCCGAAGCACGGAAGCGCTCAAGATATTTAGCCACTAGCGGTCACCCATCCGACTACCGACCGCCCGGTGTTGCTTAACTTTGTCGATCGCTTAGGATCGACGCAAGCCGCCGGGCTATGAGCGCTTCATTATTATTCTTAATTAGGATGCAAAACTAACATTAATATTTCATGGTGTTCGCGGCTTGAAAAACCTATACCCAAGTCAACACGTAATGAATGGTGTATGGGTTTGAAAGACAATCGGTCAGTTATTTATTATTCCAGCGTCCTTGTAGTAATTATGTCCAGCGCGCAGCGCGCCGCCGCCGCGAGGAAAATCCTCCGTCGAGCAAAAATTAAATCACTGTTTCCATTGTCACGTTATACAACTTTTAGAATGAAGTGTTTTAAGGTGAATGAAACTGGGGATTATCTGATAGAATTACCTAATAAGAATGGTAGGCATGGTAGCATAACTAAACCAATGTTGGAGACAGGGTATCAATGTCTGATTATAATTATGTATTCTTTTCGGAAGTTAGTATTAAGGATGACGTTTACCAAAAACATTCTTTATTTGTGCGTCAACTAAAGAAGATAGGTGGTATCACAAATAAATTTAAAGAAAAAAACGTAATTTTCACATCCCCTTTCTTATTTTTGTGTATAAATCGTGAAGCGGTCCAAAAACATCTACCGACCGAGTTTTATGTAGTAAGGTAAAAAAAGTGGCTGTCACAGATAGACAGACAGACACGAGAAAACTATAAAGGCCTAAATCCTAATGCTATACAGTAGCAGAGATATCGTTAGTAGCTGGATATTATAATATAGCAATTGCGTGGTAACCACGTGATTGATGTACCGGATCGATAAGATAACGCCAAATTGACAGTGCCAGCGGATGTGACGGTTAAGTATAATATACTTAAATGGTGAAAATAAAAATTAAGTTTTGGATTATGTTGATTAATATCAAATACTATATTTCTTATATTATTCAGCCATATTTATCCTTAAGTAACTCAGTTTACTTGTCTGTTTTACCCCGATTATTTATTAAGTTGTATTCAATAACCATGCGAGCAAAGCCGCAAACAAAGGCTACTTGTAATTCTTGTAATGCTAAACTTTCATTTGTATATTTTTTCAAATAGATTTCTATTTGGTATTTAGGAGTGTTATAATTATGTATTATCTACATTATATGGATCCACGAAACTACTGCTGAACCAACGAACGTAAATAGTGGTCGTTACATAGTCTAAAGCTCTAAACTTAAAGGGCTATACGCGACGCGGGGACGTCAAATCGCCGGGAGGACGTAGGTTGTGGGCACGGGAGGCGGCGGCTACAGATTGGAAACCAAGGTTGAATGATTCACCGAGAGAATGTATTATCTGCTGACGTCGGCTAATTACGTGCGATAAAACAAACTTGGATACTATCATAATCCTCATTTGTTTTACGCTATTTACTATCGCACTGCGTAAAATAGTAAAAGTTACCTGACATTACAAAAACCCCGCGGGAAGTTTAACGCCGTTTATTATAACTGTGATTAAGTCATAATGAGTTAACCTTGAGTAACTCGTAATGCTCATAAACTCACAATACAAACTGTTGTTTTGGATCTTGTACAGGCTACATGATTTTGTTTTGGTCTCAAGCTCAGAAATTCATTAAAAATCCAAAATTGAAAGATTTTTTTATATAAATTGTGTTTGGGATGTAAGGGGGTAATTGTAGAGCTCTAAGTGAGTTTCTGCTGCCAATGAATGAGTTAAGTAATGAACTGACTATTGTAAGGAAACCTAAATAGATAAAGACATGTTGGATAATACAAAATAATATCAGTATAAAATGTTTCGTGAAATTCGAGTTAATCGTCGGTTTTGTTAACATATTTATGTTATGTAGAGACCTGTTTGTGTAAAGAGTTTTAAATGTTTGCAGGATTGTATTTACGAGGTAGACATTTTTAATATTTCTAGACCCTTATCAATATTTACGCTTTAACTCATCAATTCCGTCGCTTAACTGACCCAGTTGTCTAAAGTCTGTTTTCCGCTAGTTCTGTACAATTTGTTCATTTTGCGCATCCTCAATTTGTAATTTGTATCCAGCGGCCAAGTACCGATCCTTTATAGACAGTGTAGTGTGAAAGTGATAAGGTTGAATCTATTTCAAGAAAACGATAATCACACATTCGAGATGTTGTTACTAGATTGAATGTCAAAAATTTCACCCCGCTCCAGAATCGTTGACGGGAGTCCCATCTAACTTGATTGAGACGTCAGGATGAAATAAAAATCATCAGAATCCGGTGCCTGCAAAAGACTTATAGGAATTATTTTTTTCCTTAGGTATTCTACTTAGACTATAACCGACCCGAATGGCGCAATGGTTAAGACGCCGATAGCTGTTCCGAGGGTCCTGGGTTCGATTCCCAGCGAGGCGGCAATTTGAATGATGAGTTTAAATTTCCGTTCTCGGTCTGGGTGTGTGTCCTTGCCTTGTGTGTTGTCCATGGCACCCACGACACAGGGAATCCTAGTGTGGGGCTATGAGTGTGAAGCGTTATTATTTATTTATAACTGAATACATAATGCAAGTTTGTCCCAGTGTCTCACATTAAGTGGCAAACTAACATCGTCTGTCGAAGCCGCTGACAGGTTCAGCAAATGCTCAAAGGCGTGTTGCTGTAACTCGTTGTAAGCGGCTGAGGGCCTTCACCTTAAAGAAATCGGGCCACTTGTCGCACGGACCACCCGACCAACCTGCGCGGATGCGTTGTTGCGGACGACACGGGATTCATTCCTTTTATAATTGATTAATGAATTTGGTTAATTCGTTTTAGTTTAGTTTTTTTTATCTGGCGACGATATTTTATTTAATTTCTGCAATATAATTGGTGTTCTGTCTCTGCTGACTTTAATGAAAAAATTCTTTAAAATTATTAACTGCGGTGTCATCAATAGGTAGATACTTATCACTATTTAACTCCCATAGTAATATTTTTATGGTTAGTAAATATTATTTTCTGAAAAATAATCTACCTACTTGCTTTATTTAATAGGTTTCCCTGTACGCAAAATTATTAAAACTGTAAAGAAAAAAAATTGAATACGTATTGATTAAAAGTTTACATTATAATAAACTCAATTATTCATTTATTACAACATAATATTTGCGGATTATATAGACATAACATATTAACTGGGGAATAACAATGTATGCAACTGCTTCTGTTTGTTCAGTCTGCTGGCTGCAATCAACCGACGCGATTCAGAGATTTATAACATGTGCCGGTCAAGCAGTTAATTATAGTGCAATGGAAACGTGCAAAAATTTTCGGATTGTTTAATTTCGTCTAACGTTATTAATATATCGATAATACAACTGGTACTCGTTGCGCCACATGTGTATGTGTAACCATTGCTCGAACAAAACTTCGCATGACGTACGATGTGTGGCGTGTGGCAGACAGTGACAGATTGCGTACTCCTCTCTCTTTCATCGGAATATCTTCTGTCTTATTGCAGAGGCTTTAAGAAAAGAAGATTTTTATTTTTTGTGGATGCACCTAGTACATCCACACACACGCACACATAGTAAACGGGCATGCAACACCCCCTGAAGTAGTATCCCTGGAAGTGGGACACAGTCACAGATCTGTTGCTAACCTTGATGACTAAGATGATCACCTCCAAAATGTGTAACTGGATCTACGTCTATTTAGCTAATATTATTATATTTGCAAAATGTATTGGTTAATCAAATTTGTATCGTAAGAGGCGAAAGAAATCGGTCCCCTACTTTTTATATTGGTGGAAAATTTATTGACAACTATATCATTATATTGAAGTTCAAATGGTGAGCTTAATACTAATGGTATTCACTACCAACTACCAGCTTATCATTAGGCCAAATGGAAATTGAGGAAAAGCGGTATAATACTTGGGTAGTAGGTACATAATTTTAAATTGTTTGTTTGAAGTATTATTTTATTTTTGTCAATATCATCAAGTAGTAAATATTATTGCTGGTATCTGTTATTGTCTGGTATCTTTCCGTAAAGCCTGTCCGAGTTATACGTCACACAGCTCATGGAACTGACTTTTTAGTCTATTCACGACATGATTGGGATTTTCTCTTTTACCTTAGTGTTCATAGTCGTTCTTCCTTATCAAAACATAAAACATTGTAAGCCTGTGTGTGTTACATCGTTGCTGGGCTTCACTACATAGTATAAAACAAAGTCGCTATTTTTGTCCGTCTGTTTGTTTGTTTGTCTGTTTGTCTGTTTGTCTGTATGCTTAAATCTTTAAAATTACGCAACGGATTTTGATGCGGTTTTTTGTAATAGGTAGAGTGATTCAAGAGGAAGGTTTTTATGTATAATACATGCATATATTCCCACGAGAACGGGATCCACGCGGGTGAAACCGCGGGCGGTCCGCTAGTCATGAATATAAGATTTCTCTCTTATCTTTCCTTATCAATGAGTCTATCGCGTTGTTTTAGATAACTTTGCAGACAAAATTGACGTGTGATTTTGAAAAATTAAATGATTTATTGGCGATCGCTCCCGTACTATTATTCCGCTGTCGTCCATGACAACTGTGACCAACATAGAACAAGACTCAAGTCGGGTCTACAGTGGTAGGTCCTGATAGCGGAGAGTTAATAAAAATCACTTTTTAATCAACTTTTTAAACTCTCCACTAGGAAACTTAAGTACCTACTTACATCAACGTAAGACACACAAACAGACGGGCATGAAACTAATTCCTTTGATTTTGATTTGTAATCATCTGTTAAAAGTGTTTTATCGAAAGAAAATGGAAGTAATGTTTTTTACTAGTTCTCAACGTAATAATCGGGGATTACGAATATTACGATTACGAATGGTTTATTACAGTCCACTGCAAGTATTCGGTTTTGTCCAGTAACTGGAGGTCAGGTCACTACTTAACTATCATTTTATGAATCATTATTTGGTTATTAATGTATTTTGTTTTATTAACTAACCATGAACTGAAACTTTTTTATGTGATCAATAAAAAAAGCTGTAATTTAATTGAAAGTTCAAAGTTGTCGTAAAAACTCACAAAATGGCATTGATGGTGAGGGATTCGCTCAAAATTAACAAAAATATATTTTAAATACAATCTTTAAAAATAGTTTCTGACAATATAGGTTAGCTACTAACCCTGTAGTCATAGGGCACCAACCCTGGACCCAATCCGCTGATACACCGTGGTAGAGTATGCTCAGTCACTTATGAGAAGAGACCAGGGGCCTTATTATGAACTCTTAATTCCAGGCAGTTCACGTTCACAACGTATGGGTGACAGAGACGGCGTCTTATTACTTGTAAAGCGTTGTCTCTGTCACTCACACGTTGTGAACGTGAACTGTCTGGAATTAGGAGCTCATAATAAGGGGACAGTGCTCAGTAGTATGTAGACATTCTAGCCGTAGACACGTGAATGACGGCTCCATTGTCTTGCGTAAGAGATGTAAAACACTGAATACTTAAATGAATAATTATAGTATCTATAGCAAGGATTTTTTGCTATATTTTTAATTGCTGACATACTTATGTGTAATGATCTGTTTTATGAGTGTTTTTCTAGGTTTGTTGCATAATTTAAAGTGCTTATTTATAGCACAATATCTCAGTAGGTAGCTAAACACAAGGTAGGTAGTTCAATATTTTTTTCTTCTGTTATAGTCGACGGATTTTTTTGTGTTTGATTGATTTACAACAGCTGTATTCTTAAAAAATATATTCTTTGAATTCCAGCGAAGTGAACGTACTATGTGATTCGTGACATGAATTCATGTCGTTGGAGTTTAATGAAACCCACGAGGACGGGAAGTTCTAGAGTTGTAAATTCATGTTAATTTTGTAAATGCGTGTCTGTTAATCCTTCTTTCACGTCAAAGCGGAGCTGCGCATCAATATGATGATGATTCGATTTTTGTAATAATTAAAGCCTTACTTAATATTATAAATGTGAAAGTGTGTTTGTTTGTTTGTTTGTTCCTCTTTCACGTCGCAACAAAGCTATTATATGGTATGGTTTATGAGTGTGGGGATGGTTTAGGAGGGTGGATAGTGACGTAGGCTACTTTTTACCGCGGAATAACATCTCATTCCCATGGGAAGATCGATGTTTTGTTAGTTGTTAGATATTTATTTCCGGAATTTTTAATAGATGGCGTTAGTAAAATTCATTTGCAAGTTCTGAATTACGCTATCAAATACTACATGTAATTTACTTAAGTCATAGGCAAATGTAATAGGCTACTTTTTATCCTAGATTCCTACGGGAGCGGGACCTACGCGGCTGTGACCTACGGGTCCCGAAGCGAAGCGCGGGCGGTTCTCTGGTACATAATAATAAACGCTTAAGTACGCCGACGTGGACTACACAAGTAACATCACTAAGCTACGACCCGAGAGTAAACATTTATCTGTTTGATAGATATTCCTTTATAAACAATTCGTAGGTAAAGCTTTACGTAGGTACTTACTTTTTCTGTATGTTTTTCCAAAAGTTTGCCTGTAAGGCCGCGTGCTGTGTTATGTAATTTACAGAATACTTCTCAACAGACTTCAAAAAAAGGAGGAGATTCTCAATTCGACTGCTTTTTGAAGTTATACTTCTTTTGGCGCGATGTAGAAAAATGATGAGGGTGAATTTGCGCTCACCGACTCCTAATTTTAACAGCATGAAATTCGTTTTGCGATGCGCGCGCAGCTGTATGAAGTTGCCGGCTAACCACTCATACTGATTGGCCTATTGGCATTTTCAATGTAAAGTAGCGTCATCTGACAACAAAATTAAATAGAAGTACTATTTCAACACGTTACAAACAGTACCTCGTAGAAGTTATCTTAATGTTTCATAGATGGCGTTATTTTGTTAATTTATATATAATGCTATTGCAATAGCTTTACCGCGGCAGTCTCCGAGTGCCACACGTCTTTTTAGTATAATTAATACTAAATATTATGAAATTATTAACGTTGAATATTTATTATTTAATGATGCCAAAGAAGTATAACTTCTTACGCGCGTACATAAGTACACGCAATTTAATTTTGTACCTCATAAACTTTTTACTGAGTGAACCGATTGTGACAGTTCTTTTTTTATTCGAAAGCTGGCGCTTGTCGTCTCGTGTGGTGTCATTTAACGTTTTTCTATTCATCGATGTTAAAGTCGATTTCTTTCTGCTTTTGTATACGTATTGGTGTGCAGTTGTTATTGAAGTGTAAGACGGTGAGTGGTGCGTCAGTGTTATCAGCGGACGGTGGCGGTATCGGGTTGCGCAACAGATGCAGAAATGGGGGGCAGCGCTACTGTCGGCTGGCGCTCGCGCTCGCACGCCGCGCGGGCGGACTGACCACCCCCCCACCCCACCCCCCGACTGGCCACTGTGATGGGGTTTATGTACGTTTGATTTTTTTTAAATGGAATTAAGATAGCAAACGAGCATGCAGCACCACCTTCCGCTGCCGCCCATGACAACTGTGACCGACCCAGAACTACACTCAATGAGTCTCGTTCTAATTCGGCCATAGATGCGTTGCTACCCCTGAGGACTGAGATGGTCGCCTCTAAAAAGTGTAACTGAATGTCGTATAACTGACCCCCCCGACTGGCCAGTGCGGTGCGGTTTGTTTTCATTTTGAATGTCGTACCGTATGTAGGTATGCATGTGTGCATTTCATGAGGAAAATGGCTTTAAAAATTAACGGAACTAATTGACATTATTAGAATTTGCTCGCGCCCTTAATCCGCACTAGAGCAGTGTGGTGGAGTACATTCTAGACCTCAATTATGAGGAGAGGCTTGCCTTCATGAGTGGTTCATTAATTACCATTAATTATTTAAAACAGTAGACTTTAACGCGAATAGTAAATTGATTTTATTACACGCTGTTCTAATGTGCGTAGACCTGTAATGCCAGCTTCCTATATTCCAAGAATGATTTGTTTTGTTTACCTACGGTTAGAACTATCTACGAGGCGTAACTAAAGTGTTCAAAACGATTTCAAGAAACGACTTTATTGACTCCTCACTGGGTCGCGTCATGTAAAAAGAACGCTGGAAGAAAGTGGACGGAGTATGTTTGTGCATGGGTACCTACACTCGCGCAGAAAGTACTATATGTTTTATTTGCCTATTGCTCATTGATTCATATATTTAATTCTTTATTGGTACATTAAAAACAAACTAAAGAGACCGAACCACCAAAGAGACTGATAAATCGCCTAATGCGCAGCTTGACCGCTAGCGTTCATTTTACGTGACGCGAACTATAACTAGATAGAGTTTATCGATTGGTTGAACATAGGACCCGGGAATAGTCGTGGAGTTGTCCGCTGCGTTCAGCGGACTTCATTCGCATTCATTGACCACCATTCGTTAATGAGAAAATTTGTCACGCACGACCGCTAGTGTTGGTACACTCCGGGTGTGTTGGTCGCTCTTGATTCGTTTATTGTATGAACTGTTCTCTTAACTGCTTGCTGGTCGCGAGATGGAGGTTTCTCTTTCGTCTTGTTAAATGTATTTTTGGGTGTAGGTGTGTTCATTTGTGTAGATAAATCTTGATTTGAAATTGTGCTTCTGGCTAGGATTTATCCAAAGGTTTTTTGGTAGAGACGAGCTACTTAAAAAAATGTTATCACCTGTGTACCTAAGCAAAATGAAGATAATATTATGAAGTGTATTATCATTTTAAAAAGTCTTAATGTATGTGATCTTAATCTAAAAATAAATTATCTTTGTTATTTGATTTCACGAGTAATACTGACGGGACGAAAGGTGGAGTCAATAGTTTTACAGATGAAGTCATCTCCACTGTAGACTACGCGTACGTCAATAATAATTAAGATTACATGGGGCCTGTTATCGTAATCAACAAATCTGTATCAATCGCGATCTGTTATTTGCATGCGGCCGACACGGAAACGCACCGCGAATCCATAGACAATATTACATAAATGGAGCGTTAAGACGTTTTTGCATCAAATTATTGTGAATGAGGTCGTCGTGGCCTTACTTTTTACTTACGGCCGATTTTCCGCCGCCAAGGATGGCCCACAATGAATCTTATCGTCCGCTGCCTCGTCGTCCTATTGTCGGCGCTCGGTATTGATTATGGAGGTCATATCTTTTTGCCAAAATCTGCTTTTTGCACCGGTTTAGAAACGGATTTGGATTACACGAGCACTTGGTGTTATGATCTAGTTGGACTGGTTTGTAAAAGTGTTATTGTCACGGTCTAGAATGAGGGAAAAAGTTTTCTTTAGCGAATAAATACAAGCACTAAGGATGCCGACGTTTGTTGATGCTAGTCTCACGCGCACTTTCATTTAATCGTAGTAAGTTGATCCATCGTCATTAGCGTTACACAACCCAACTCATGACTCTTGTTGGATACGGAAATACGGATCTCCTCTCGATTTGTGTTCTCTTCTAGTCCCTGTATGAGTCTTCTTCTAGGTTAGTCACGGTTGCCACGGGCAGCAGTGGAAGGGTTTATTGTACGTTGACCTTCTTAACTTGTAACTGGCCATCGGAGTTTGATGACGAAATCAGAATTCATAATGTACGAGTGTCATAATTTGACACTAGCCAATCTCCATTCAACTTTCATGAGCCCAAGAATACGGGTCAATGGAGCCAAGAAGTGAAGAAGTGTGTAGCAGCGATGGGCAAAATGCAGTCATGGTTAAAGATTACAATACATCTGAAGGTCCCGAAATGCCCCCACGATCGCCTTTCAAGAAACGTTAGATTGAGCGCTCTTGGCGCGTGCCTTCCTGGGTGTATCCCAAGTGATGTACATTTGCTATGTCATTTTTAATTACAACGAAGTAGAACTAGTTTTACACTTGCACATCATTACATTCAGTAATGTCACTTCACTCGGTTGCCAACGGTGTAGGTAAGTACTCACGTTTTATCTTTATTGTTTCAATTATATTGTATGTTTCATTCCTTTAAAAATATCTCGGGGTTTTACAGAGCTGTATAGATATTTATTTGAAGAGGGATTACCCAGTGCATACGAAATTAAAGAGACATGGAAAATTAATGGTTTTGAAATGAAAATAACATTTTGGCTGTGGGTATTGCACGATATAGGAAGACTATTGATCCCATTCTGGTGTTGGAAACCCGTGGCTTCGTAAGAAGCAACACACGCTTATCCCCATGCACTAAAGATATATTGTCAGTAGGTATTATCATTAGATATTAAGTCATTGATATTATTCCCTACTGGTACTTTATCTTTACGTTTTAAGCCTATCTAGCTGAAATTCTCTTGTATGAACAAAGCGCCGAACCACTCGTGGGATCCCGGCTAAAGCCAGAATTTCCTTACTTACCTTTTTTTTTGGGCAACTACTCATTGGTGATTCCTCAGGTGTTACTGGTGCTGTCGCTAACCTACAATCAGGTTGCTCGTCTGCTTTGTTGCGTTTTGTTGGCTCTACATAAATGTGTTATAATACCTTTGTCCAAATCGAGTGAAGCAGACGATCCGCCTGTGGACTCCTTACATGAGTACACCATTTTTGAAGAGTTGTATTTCTTAGAGCTTTGGGAACACAGAAGAAAGCTCATAACACAATTTGCTTGTACATGGCAAAAAAGACTGTGTAAGAAGCTGTAGAGGTAGCCACTCTCTCTTCTTTCTTCTCTATTTTCTTGTCTATTATATCTTTGGCGTAACTTTTATCTCTGAATGATGCTTAATAGGTACTTACCATTAGGGCTTTTATGTATCTCGACTGCTAGATTATCGTTTCTTTAGTAAATACTGGTTAAACCGCGTGGGTGGTCGCCGTCGCCACCACATTATGGTGTCGTTATGGGACCCTAATAGCAGTACGAAGCGTGCAGCTTCGGCGGCGTGAAGGTCGCGGAACAATGTGTTATTAGTCCACGTGTGGCGCACGCGACCGGCTGACAGCAGACTTACGGGCGCACAGCTGTGACTGCGGGGTGGATAGATAGCTACTAGCTTTCCAGAAATGAAAATGTTAATTGCGTTAATCACATGATTTTAAGAAAATATCGGTCATAGTAAAGGTAGATAAAAATTTACATACATAGGTACAGTGAGAAGACGAGGCTAGCCGACGTTCAACCTATTATAATGAAAAGGGCAATTAAATTACGTTTGATTGTAACAACAAAAGGTCAATTAGTAAATATAGTGAGATAAAAATTCCCAAAAAAGTTATCTCATTAATGGGCCACTATTGAGCATGAGTCTTCTCGTTACTGAGGAGGTCTACATCATACCCCACCTCGATTCTTCTCTTGTTTATGCGACATTTACATTTACATTTATTTACGTTTACATATCTATTATACAGTTACGACTTAAGACGAGAGGGCTCATCAGCTAGCTTTTAAGCTGTTGACGTACAAAATTTAAACAAACATAGAATGGCCTGAATTCAAGGACTTTCGTGGTTAGATACGAACATTTTCCTCAATTCCCATCTAGTTTTCTTATTACCTATATTCTTTGTTGTACCTAGCTTCCTCGTCATTTTCAACTGACAAGTTGGTTCACGTCTCGTAATCTGTAAAACTGTACTTGTTGGTTCTGAATGGATCGCAATAAACAATAATCCATGCTTATTTAGTCATTGTGCATGTAATAAGTAGAACGACCTGTAACGTGCGTACGGGTCTGTTCAGCTCCTATTAATACTGTAGGAGTTGTACTAACTTGGCAGAGCTAAGTTATGTTTTAGGGTATTGTCCACGGTTACTCCTTAGCCCGATGGTCGGTTATTTATATAAAAAGCTAAGAAAATACTGCAAATTATTACGACCATATTATAATCTCATACATATTATGGTTAAGAAATTAGCTGAACAACACAGACTTGGTAAATAAGAGACTAGTAAATCGACTCATTGATGAGACTAGGAAATTGGAAAATTTCGTTGCTTCATCAATGATAAATCATTCACCTGGGGTCGCAGGGGTCTCCAATGTTCTTTAAAGTAAATAAAGTTGTACGTTTTACGGTACAGCATTCATTACTGCCGGTCGTAACAGTCGCGTCTAATTAAATGGGATTGGATACTGCATTAAATTTATACCTTTAGTGCCATAGACATAGCGTTTATGCTTGTTATGAAACGCACCGGTTGATTGAGCAATAGAAGCAGTTGGAATATTTTTATTTTATTTATTAGGCTGTGGTCAGTGTTGTAGGTGGGGGCATGAGGGCCGCTAGCCGCATGGGAGCCCGCATGCAATACCGTTTTGCACACCCCCTCCCCCCGTCTTCCTATCGTCGTGATATCGCTATCCTTACTAATATTATAAATGTGAAAGTGTGTTTGTTTGTTTGTTTGTTTGTTTGTTTGTGACGCTTTCACGTCGCAACAAAGCTATTATATGGTAAGGTTTATGTGTGTGGGGATAGTTAGGAGGGTGGAGAGTGACGTAGGCTACTTTTTACCGCGGAAAAACATCCCATTCCCATGGGAAGATCGATGTTTTGTTAGTTGCTAGATATTTATTTTCGGAGTTCCTAATAGATGGCGTTAATAAAATTCATTTGCAAGTACTGAATTACTCTATCAAATACTACATGTAATTTACTTAAGTCATAGGCAAATGTAATAGGCTACTTTAGCTCTGCCTCGAGAACTCCCCGCTCCGGCTGTATTCAGTGTACCGCCCGCCCGCTGGCACTATCCTGTTGACTGATGTCCGCAAGTTGCTCAGCCAACAGGATAGTGCCAGCGGACCAGAGGGACCTTCGAGTCGAGAGCCTGGATGACTTCATCGAGAGATTGGCACGCAACAAGTTCGGGCGTGTCGACGCGTCGCAGTTCCCGCATCTGAAGGACCTGGCGCCGCTCCACACCCGTCCACCGGACCGCTGGGCCTTCCCGCGTGACTTGCTGGTTGCGCGGGACAGGCCTAGCACTGACTGATACTGGGGCTTCGTAAGTCGTCGCCCGGCGCTGATCGGCTCCTGCTGGGCTTCCCACCAGCGGGATTCACCCGGTAGGGCCTCGATCGCTTGGGCGGCGCGAAGATGAACCCCATCCCGTTTAAGACTCTGTGGCCTGTAAAAAGGCCACCACTCACCGGACTTGACCTATTGGTTAACAACAGATGGACAACCAAGGGCCTTAGGGCCCAGCCCAAGAACTGGCCCGTTTTAACGGGCCGCGAGAGACACCCCCAAAAGGGAACTAACTGTCCCGAGGGCTCCACACACCTCAGACAGGGTGGAGTGAAGAGAGCGAGTAGTAGGCTACTTTTTAGCCTAAATTCCTACGGGAGCGGGACCTACGCGGCTGTTACCTACGGGTCCCGAAGCGAAGCGCGGGCGGTTCTCTAGTACTTTTATTGAAATATTCACATATCATATCTCGTTCCGCCCATCCGTGGTCTAAATGGAGCACGGAAGGGCGAAACAGCTCCCTTTAGAGTTGCCAACTTTTTTTACAATAAAAAAGTATATTTAGCTCTGAGAAGAGTAATAAACAGTATTTTAGAATAATAAACAGTATTTTATCTAGTTGATGTTTAAAATAGGTACATCCATACTAATATTATAAATGCGAAAGTCTGTCTGTCTGTCTGTCTGTCTGTCTGTGACGTTTTCACGGCTAAACCACCGGTCCGATTTGGATGAAATTCGGAATGAAAATAGTTGAAGACCCAGAGTCACATATAGGCTACTTTTTTTTCAAAAATCAACCCCTAAAGGCTTGAAATAGGGGATGAAAGTTTGTATGAAAAATCTAAACCGCCTGACCGATTTCGATGAATTTGCCCAGGAAGATGGTTGATGACTTACCTTCTTCCCCAGTTCCCCGGTTCGCGATATAAACGAATTCCACGCGAGCGAAGCCGCGGGCAAAAGCTAGTAATTTTTATAAATTCTTACAAAACTTATTAGTTTAGTCTCTATTTTGTAAATTTCATACACCATTATTTGTGTTATACCTATCTAAGATAAGCATGTTGATGCTGAACAGTATTTTGTATACTTTTCTTTTGGTTCAACAGACAACAGTAAAAAGTATAATGTAGTGAAAAACAGTATAATACGGTTTTTAACAGTATAGTCATAGTTTACATTTCCATCTCGCTGAGAATCGAACTCAAGACTTTGAACGGTAATCCGTCATGGTAACCATTGCGTCACGGGCAGCATCAATATGTTTCAATGTTTATTCAAACGAGACTTACATTTGGTATTAAACCCATTACCCTGTTCTCAGTTAGGACGTTCTCACATTCCTCAGTCGACCGGCGGCCACGCTGACAGTTTACCAGCTGGCTGACAGTGACAGTGACAGCTGTCCCCGCGGTAACGACGAGCTGATAAGATACCGGGTACAAGATACAAGTTTAGTAACGCTGTGTTTATTACACAACTTATCTTATTTTCAAGATGGCGAAAATATGTATTGTTTTTTTCACAGAGTAGAAATGTCTTAGAGGCTGAATTTTGTGACTAATAAATTTTGAACAGTAAACAGTGTATATCTTTCGAAGTATCTTTGTTACACTGGACTAGTAATATTCAGCAGATCGTTATCTACTGATAAACAAATATTTGTCTCATTTTCTTTCAAGTTATATTTTGACTTATGTATATATAAAAAAACCACCCAAAATTTTCATATTCATTGCCCTCATTATTGGAAGCGAAGGAGAAAATATTGAATATGAATAGAGAAACAATATTTTTCCCCTAACTAAATTACAGACTGTTTTTTTCTTACTAAAAATGACAATTAAAGGAAATATGAATATAATACTGACCAAAATAATTGTTTAGAACCACATGCATACTACTGTATATTGGAATCTTGGTACAAGGTTACTCAGAAAGTAGGAAATTAGTTACGTAGTATTGGTGCTATAATAAGTCAACCCTCATGTTTGACTTAACAAATTAAATTAAAGTCCGGCAGTCTCTCCGCACAGCTAGTCTGCGCCGTCAGATACGAACGACCTTGTGCTGTTCTGTAAGTAATGGCTGCTCTCAAGTTTTCATGTTTTACACGGCCAATGGAAATACGTTTAACTGTACACTGTTGTGCAATGGATAACGCTAATATCATTTCTTGTATTGGAACAAAGTAAAAAGGAAGCATTTTAAATTGTCGTTTGGAGTGGTTTTACATAGCAACTAAATAGAAAAAATACTTAGCTCTACGTTTAAAAGTTGAATATTCCTCAAACATAATGGGATTATTTATAAAATCGAGATCTGTACCTATAAGTACCCATCCTTGTATTGTAATATTAAAACTTTCAAAGTTTGTATGTAAGTATTACCTACTCTAGGTATCGCAAATAGATACAATACACACAACAGTAACACAAAAACAAACAGGCTGAATATCCCCATCCATGGCTAAAATTTCTGAAAATATCGAAAATGTAATATTAAAACAAAATACCATCTTAAAATATACAAAGGCATTCAATAATAGTCGAAATCTAATTTATTTCCGACTGTACAAAAGGCGAAATATGCCGTCATCAATCTATATCGGATGTCCTGTGCCCTACAAAATAATGATGTCCCCGCGGGTAAAGTCCTAGTATCTAGCGTAAAAATATAGATTAACTAATACCTGCACACATACTCTACATAAAAACCTTTGATGTTTTAAATATCTAGATTGAGCGTCGCCCTACAATGAAAACAAAAAAAACAAGGCAACATTATCAAGCATGTTTGCGTGCAGGCGATGTTTTTCACCTTCGTCTATTGTCTGTGTGTGCATAATGATATAAAAATTGTGGCTAACAGTTAGCCACAATTTTTTGACACGTTTGGGCGGATTTGATGTTCCATCTAGATATTTAAAACATCTTTGATGAAAACTAAATTTGCCACTGGGTGACTAGGCTATTGTTCGAACACGATGAATAATAATTATATCGGTGTTGGGCGTGTAGTGTAGCTCGCGAGATAAAGTTTGTGTTCATGTTTATCTATCAGATTGAGGGATTGCCGGCGGCGCTATCGTCGGCCAGCAGCTCTCAAACTGTATCTAGACCATTCGTACACGTAGAAGAATATAGACTAATGCAGAGGTGCCCAAACGGTCGATCGCGATCGACCGGTCGATCGCGAGAGGTTTCACGGTCGATCTTAGAAGTTAAGCCAGTACAAGAAAAAAGACTGAATAGTGTGATGTTTTATTTCGCAGTGCGTGCTGGTTTTCTCAAGCTGGCCGTCGAATTTGTTCTTGACGCGACACAATCGTAATTTCTCGTGGTATCCCATGTTGCTCTCTGTCTACGAATTTATTGTCAACGTACAGAATGTTATTTTATATTCTGTAGTGTAACTTTTTTATTAATGCTTTAGTTAATGTTTTAATTTTTAGTCAATGTTTAGTAATCAGATCGGATGTAACAGGTGGCGAAAAAAATATATTTTACTTTAGTAATATATTCAGATAGGATATAACAAAATGGCGCATAAAAATACTAAATAATGTAATATATTCAGATATATTCAGATAGGATATAACAAAATGGCGCATAAAAACTAGTTGTATGATAATGAGCTGAATGTTATCTCTATTCCATAATTTTCAAACGGCGTAATAAATGAACCACTAACCATGTCTTGAGCGCAGTTTGAGAATCTCGTTTATCTCCATTATCATTATTATCATTTCACTTGACACACATAATTGTCGCTAGAGGTCGCTGCTCGCCCGCGAATGTAATACTACACTTATTCTCCACAAATAAGTGCACGTTCTACTTCACACTCATCAGAACAAAGTTTCAATTTTGGGCTCCGAAGTTGGACTTAACTCAGAAGAATAGACCAGGCAAGAAAAAAGCTCTAGCTATCATTTTAGAGTCGAAAAGCTTCCCCGATACCCTACGAAATTTACCTAGAAGGATTGAGTCAAAACGTACTTTATAACATACTCCATACTCTGTCAGTTTTTATAATAACGCTACACACTAAAAACTTAAAGTGAAAAGCTAAATTTGTTATTTTCTTATTTTTTCATGTTCGCGTTTACATATTCGTCATTGTAAAATGTAAAAATGTTGAATTTTCGTCTGAGTATCTAAGCGCTGTGTTAAAGGCCGCAAAGAATAATTTATAGGGTAGACTGGGTACGGTTAAAACACAGGACGGTTGAAACAAGTCGAATATCTCGCGAATGGTTGAGCCGACAGGTAAGGGTTCAAGGGGAAAAAGAAGCAGGTGACAAGTCCAAACCTAAATCAAAGTGTTACATTGGTCACCGGGTGCTGTATATTTTTATAAATAGGCCTATTGTATTTTAGCACCCAAAAGTAAGTATTTTTCTTTAGAGTTTCAAGCTATTATTATGTTAATCTATTCAAGTATAAATATTGAGTGTTCATTTATGATTTAGGTGAAGTTTTTAGAATACGGAATGATGACTAGTTTTAATTAGTTATTATTACTACCATTACTATAAACTTTCTTTCACCAAAATTCGAGTTGGGGACGGTTGAAACAATATATGTGGGTACAGGTAAAAAAAACCATATAATTTTGTTTTGTTTTCTCGATGCCGAATTCGCATAGTAAAGACTTTCATAGGGCAGATTGAGTTTATTGAGACAAATATGCTTATACGGAGGTAAAAGTTGGAGATAAAACTATGCAGTATCAACAAATTATTCGTCAATGCCTGGTTACGTACACTGTACGACTATTAAAACATTGAATACCGATTAATATTGTCATACGATGCCATGTTATTATAATACATTTATAACTAATGCTAAATAAAGCATGTTGCTATATATTTTTTGTATATTTCGCGTGCGTTTCAACTGACCCTAGTCACTGTTTCAACCGCCCCTGGCATGGGGACGGTAGAAACACATCGGAATTTATTTTCAAATCTAAATATCTCTAAAACTAGCACCCACCAGAACTAAATTGTATAGCCCTATTGTAGGTAAAGATCGCCTCTTCAATTTAATATGTCATCATCATCGTTCTTTTTATAAACAACAAAATTACGAACAATTAAAGCCAAATCGTTTCAACCGTACCCAGTCTACCCTACTAAGTGCAAGCAAAACTAGTTGTATGGTAATGAGCTGAATTCATCCAGGATTCAATTGAGTCGCGGCAACGCAAAGCGGTCAGTCACGAGCGTATTGTCCCCGTGTTTCATATGTGTGGCGGCGCCTCCTCACAATACCATAGGCTATGTTGAACTGAATAAATATAATATCTACCTACCTACTTCATTCTTACTCCTTCTTTGTCATCCAAGTATCTTGACTTCTGGCTAATAAGGCATTCTAATCATACCGACTATTCACAATTTCAGACATTTTGCTACTAGTTCATTCGGCTTTTATGTCGTCCAGCTGAGTTGACTCTCTGCTAACGGGGTACTCTGCTTGTCATCCAGCATGAATTGTCTATCAGCGAAAAGGTCTTGCAGATCATCATCATCATCTCAACCCATCATGGCCCACTATTGAGCACGGGTCTCCTCTCAGGATGAGAAGGTTAAGGCCTTAGTCCACCACGCTGGCCTAGTGCGGATTGGCGGACTTCACACACCTTTGAGTTTTGCGAACGTGACCCAGCAATTCTATACCACTGCATCCGTTTGGGCACGCAGTATCAATCTTTGCTGTCGCCCATGACGACTGCAACCGACACAGAAGAAGACTCAAATCAAACAAGGATGATCAATTGGTCAGTGAAATTGTAGGGATTATTACTAAGGTAAAAAACCTTTTTTTAATGTATCTCTATACTAATTAAGAAACCACCCCAAACTCCTGTGTAAAACCGTGTGTTTGTTGGATAAGTTACAGGTATAGTAGGTAAGTAGTCTGTCACCGCTTGCATTTATTCAGTAACTTATTGCGTTTTAAACACAACAGTTAGATATTATCTATTTATCGTTTAAATTTTTCAATTTTAACGTGTTACCTTGAACGTAATACGTAAGTAATAAGTAAATTGGTCACACACGACGTAAGTTATGTACACGTCGGCTTTTGCTGTAAGTGCCTTTTCACACGTGTCGGTCAGGTGCGAGTCGGCACCAAAACAAAACGTTACTTAGGTACACTACGAAGCGCTGAAATGTCACGGTGTATTGTATTGTATTGTAGTTTTGAGACTTAATTACATTAAGTATAAGATATGAATATAACACGTGTATACTTGTATAGCCCAAAGTTACGCAACAGGTCATCGAATATTTCAAAGATCTATTATGACTAACGTACCTATTTATGTATTGGGAAAGACATGTACCTATCTTGAAGTATGAAGCCATTTGAAGACCTAGTTTCAAGTTTTTGATGATGGTCGTACGGACAGTCGTAATGTATTTTGTACGTATTTTGGAAAATGTCGATAATTTTGAAACTGTCAACTTATCGAACATGACCGCGTGGCGAGCTCACGACACGACGTAAATTGATGTCGCACGATCGTTACGTAGCGAGTGCGTCGCCGCGTCGCGTCGCTAACTGCCGCCCTCACGACTTTATATCGATTGCTTAAATAATAGAGATATAGGTCAAGTAGGTAGGTTTTATTAGAAGCTTGTCATATTATGCGTGACGGGCATATTTTAGTAGTAAGTACTAAACAACTAACGTAGGTAATTCAATGGCGAGCAAGGGATTCAGGGTCGGTTGAACTGTCTCGATCAATCGTCGCTTCTCTGGGACAATAAGCAGTTCTCACTCAATACTCTATCCATCCATAAACCTCATATCGGTATAGTTTTTACTATATCGTCTTTCGGTTAACCACAGATCAATTATAGTTTCAGAACATTTAATAACTATTATAGTGAAACTTGCTAAAACTTTTGTTTACTGACCATAAGTTTACACAAACCAAGCATCGATGACTTGACGGTGAACAGTTATTAGCACCATTTATACACAGTAGGCCTGTAATTTACTGAGGATTTTAAATTACGTAATTAGTTAATGGCGTAAATACATTTAAAATACTGCTCAACAAAATGGTGTGTAAACTATTCAAGATACAATTAAAGGAATTTCAATGGAATGAAAAATATCGTAATAATCGAGTTAAGATTGCATTTTCCGTTGCAATCTGTATGCTTATGCATTGCAAGTACTACCTATAAATATACCATCACATAAGGGGTCTTATACACGAGTAGCACAGTAACAACAACACTTTAAGCTCAAGATTTTAGCCTTGTCGACAAAATATGTAACTCAAATAAATCGCTAAATAGACACTGCAGACTACAACTTGCAAAAGTCATTAAAATCTGTAATAGGACCGAAAGCTTATCTCACATTCCCTTCTCTGTAATTAATAGTAAAATAATAAACAAATTGTATAGTGAATTTGTTGTTGTAGATAATTTTGCACTTCAATACCCTTAGATGATGATTAAACATTGTAAAACTAAAATATATCACAGACAGCAAACATTTAGACTAAATCTAAAAAGTTGGCGTTGTAGGAAAGCCTGTCGTGTCGAAGTGTCTTCGTATTACATGTGTCGGTTTATCCTTTGATATTACACAATTTATTAGACGATTAAACGAACTTACCTGTAAGTGATGTTCAATCGTAATTGTACGAAGCTCCTTGTTCTGGAGGGTTTACACGTGTAGTTTACGTCCACGTATCGCCAAAACTATCACATATTCAAAGCTAAGAGAAAAAAAGTTTTACTCTGTGCCACTTCCCAACGTACCTGTGAACACTCTGTCAAACGTCATTAGTTTAAAGAGTCATGAACAACCCTTAAACTGGGGTATTTTTAATAAAATGTAGGGAGGGTGGGAGTCCCTCCAGAACAAGGAGCTTCGTACAATTACGATTGAACATCACTTACAGGTAAGTTCGTTTAATCGTCTAATTGTACTCCTCCTTGTTCTGGAGGGTTTACACGTGTAGGATGTTCAAAGACAGGGTTGTGAATGACAAAAAAGAAATAGGTAATAATTAATTTTAACAAGTCTTAGAGATCAACTGAACAACATTTTTAGACCTTAATTAAATGTTAATATTTAAAATGTATCACAAACCGTACTACTGAATAATGAAGAGTCATCTTGTATAAGTCTGTTATAAAACCTTGCAAATGTAGAACTGCTTGACCAGCCTGCTGTTTTTGTTATAAGGTCCATGTTCAGACCAGCTCTTTTTGCTGCAGACGTAGCTGCATGACGAGTACTTACTATGTGCAGAAAATATATTTACATCTACTCCAGCTTCCTCTAGTGTGGACTTAATCCGTTTGCTTATAGTTTGAGTAAAAGCGGATTTATGACGCTTTTTTTTTTTTTTTTTAAAGTTAATAATAAATTATTAACATTGTTTCTTATACAATCAGTAGCCTCTAAACAACACTTGAATGTATTTACAGAACATATCTCTACTTTTTTATCATATATTTTTTTTTTTAAGTACAACATAGGTTGTAGTAAATTTTTTCTAGAAGTTGTAATCAAATCTGGAATCTTTATCTGAACACCTGTATATGTGAATTGTACATTCAATATTTTAATGAGAGAGGGGGTTTGTACTCATTACTAAACGACAAATAATTTAGCACTAAGCCTGGGTTCCATGTAAAATTATATTTAGGGGCATGTGGTTTTAGTCTAAAGACACCTTTGAAGAATCTTTTCAGTCTATCATCTACTCCAATTCTAGGACCCATTAAGAGGGACAAAGCAGATCTATATGTATTCAAAGAACCATAAGAAGAAACCAGTTTTAAGCTTTTCACTCAGAAAATTTAAAATGTAGGGGACCGATGCTGAATAAGGATCTATTTTCTTTTGAGTGCAAAATTCCCATCATAATTTTAGTGAAGAGTCCTATTGTCTTATTGTACTTGGTGCTATGGAACTTAACATAATATTTAACGCTGATGCTGGGGTACTCCGGCTCACAAATGCTTTGCTGATAACAGTGCTGCACCCAGGGTAAGAGACTTGTGAAGAGGATGTGTCAGCCTGGAAGGAGACATTACTAAGTTCTTATTAGGTTTCAGCATGATGATGTCAAACTTAGTAAGTGCTTTAAAAATTGGAAACCAAGGTTGCGAGGGCCAGTAAGGAAAGACCAATATTCCAGTAGCCCCATCCTCTTTTACCTCTTTTATACATTTTAACACCAGAGAAAAAAGTGGAAATGCATAAAAAATAGATTGTTCCAGTTTATTGTAAAAGAATCTACTGCTACTTCTGCCTTCTTCCTCTGGACAAATTTTTTACATTTGTTATTTATTCTAGATGAAAATAAGTCTATTTCAGGTAGACCAAACTGTTTAACAATAGTAGAAAATGCAGATTTTGAAAGTTCCAATTCTATATTAATATTTATAGATTCAAAAACAGCTCTATAATTATCCTTTGTATTAATGTATGAGGCAAATATCCAAATACTCCTATCTTCACACCATTTCCATATTTGTCTAGCGATGTTATTCAAGTGAGGGAACTGAATTCCTCCCATTTTATTTATGTAAGCTATCGCAGTAGTGTTATCAATCCTTAAAATAATTTCACAGTTTGTGTAACTGTCTGCAAATCATTTTAATCCTAAAAAGGCTGTCATCAATTCAAGATAATTTATATGAGAGGATCTTTCTCTAGCAGACCAGGAGCCTGATGTAGTTTCCTGACCACATACTGCACCCCATCCAGTTGTGGAGGCGTGTGTGTGTATTCCTAATGAAAATGTTTGCCGTTTAATTACACTATATTTACTTAAAATTCACTGACCACCATGCTAATTCTGACTTGGTAACTACTGTAAGAGGCAGTTTAGCATCAAAATTGTCATTGTTTTTAAGTAGTGCCAAATACTTTTACTTCCAAACTTTACTTCCAAAAGTTTTGTGTATACTCATCCATATGGAATATTTGCAAATTGATGTTAGTGAGCCTAAAAGTTGTGAATATTCCCTTATACTACACACATGTTTTCTTTGAAAGTTGGTAATTTTGTTTAATAAAACCAATTGTTTGTCTTTAGGAAGAGATAAGGACATATTTCTAGAATCCAAGTTGTAACCTAGGTACCTACATACTTGTTGAGGCATTAAAATACTTTTGTCAAAATTTACTACAAATCCTAATCTTTGGAATAGCTCTATAGCTATTTTAGTATTATTATTACATTTATTTTACAATGGTTAAAGTATAGGCTATCATCTAAATAAAATGTTACAATTATATGTTTATTCCTAAGATAGGTCATTATTGGCTTCATAACCTTGGTGAAAACATAAGTTGCTGTACACAAACCAAATGGCAAACATTTAAACTGAAAAAATTTTCCTTTGAATTTAAACCTTAGAAATTTCTTATAATCCTCAGCTATTGGTATGGAAAAAAATGCATCTTTTAAATCTATTTTGGTCATGTAACTAACTTGGAATAGAAAGCTTACTCGCTGTTCTAATGTCCTCTAGTTTAAAATGATAAGTTTAGACAAATTCATTTAGTCTTTTTAAATTTAGTATGAATCTATATGAGCCATTAGGTTTAGGTATAACAAATATGGGTGATGTATATTGCCCAGTAACATATTTGCATTTGGAGATTGCACCTAAACTCAAGTTTATTTATTATATTATTATTTATTCCAGTATTAAAGCCTCCTGTTCTGACCACTCCTGTACAGGTGACTCATATGGCTGTGGTGTGTGCACGAAAGGGATTTTGTATCCTGATATTCAGTTAAGGACCACAGGGTCGAAGCAGATATTTTGCCATTCTTTAAAATATCTTGAAGTTTTACCGGCCTGTGTCTCTGTGTTGTTGTTCATTGTATGTCTGGCCTGGGCTGGTGCACGTTTGTTGTTCCTGGGAGCATTTTTTCGAGTATGTGGCTGGCTGTGATTCTGGTGGTGTCTGTAGCGTGGTTTCTGATGAAAAAGAGGTCTGTTGCTGCTGTGATATATTACTTGTGACTTCTGTTGCTGCGCTGGCCTGCTGCCAGTGTACGCTGGTGCTGTAGCAGGCCGTTCCAGTTTTTTGTTGTGGTGTTTTTAGTGCCTGGCTTGCTCTTTGGATTGATTGAGGAGATCTGATATTGTCTGCACAATCTTTACCAAACAGTAAATCATCTGTCTTTGCCTTCTTCAACGCCTCTCTAATAGAGTTATTAGTATCTGATAAGGCAAAGTATTTTCGGGAGTTGGTGTCCATATTGAACATATCATGTGCTATTTTCACTGCGTCGTTAATTTCTACCACCAAACTTTTTGAATTTAAATTGCCTTTTAGACAAGGTGGCCCTAATTTCTTCATTTATAATTGGAGCTGTGTCTAGAAAATTCTGTGGGGTAATTCATATCTCCTCTCGGGCCTCTTTCGACAAACCCTGTTGTATTAGTTTTTGCCACCTTTGGGCAAGCTCCTTATTGACTAGTTCTCCTAATGTGGAGCTTTCCGCCTTCTGGCCACGAGGCTTCTAATAACTCTGGAGGTATTTCCTCCTCATCTTCTGGAAACAGAACATTTTTGATTGTATTGCAATATAAACATTTCATTACGTATATACCACTTGTGTCTATCCTCTTTTGTGATAGCTCAAAACAAGTTAAAAGTACTCAATTTGTCTATCCTCTGTTGTGATAGCTCTAAATTGGACATTACTTATGTCTATCCTCTGTAGTGATAGCTCTACATTGAACATTAATTATGTCTATTCTCTGTAGTAATTTCTGGAAACAGAACATTTTTGATTGTATTGCAATATAAACATTTCATTACGTATATACCACTTGTGTCTATCCTCTTTTGTGATAGCTCAAAACAAGTTAAAAGTACTCAATTTGTCTATCCTCTGTTGTGATAGCTCTAAATTGGACATTACTTATGTCTATCCTCTGTAGTGATAGCTCTACATTGAACATTAATTATGTCTATTCTCTGTAGTAATAGCTCTAGAGTTAATATGCATGTCTATCCACCAAGGTGATAGCTCTAATTTAGTTAATATGCATTTCTATCCACTAAAGTGATAGCTTTATATTACAAAAAACAACAGAAAATAATGAACCACAATTTCTCTTATTAATTGATACAAGTATTCAATCTTGGATTCAAGTACATAATATTAGCAGCAATAAATGTTGTTATGAATGATAGCCTTGGCTAGGATCTCCCAAACGTTTGAAGTAGGTATCTCCAGAATCAGCCTGATTGTATTTGGTATAGTAAAGTATATATAAAGCCTATATTACTGACCTATTATATTATTTGTATCTTCGGTGACTCCAGTTCTTGACACTCTCCGGAATCTTCGTTATTTTTAGACTCTTTCGTTTTCCCATATTGTTAACTTTAAAATTAACTAATGGTGTGTAACTCAAACTCGAACCGGCACAAACACACAGATCGCACCAATGACGTATCAAAAAATTTTTAAAAACATCTTAGGATCGCACAGACTTTAGCTACGGTTCAAAGTCCAAATTAGTAGCCCATGCTCAACCTAAACTGAGACAAAGGCACAGAACCGAAGCACCAAATCTCTCAAGTGGGCAAATGTTTACGCTAACGCGGCAGGCTACCCGATCCATGGCGGCCCTCTCTAGCCCCAGCCGCGTTAGAGTTTATAATTTTTTGAATGCCATCACGGTATAAGGTATATCGTATCCTTATTTTAATAACTATGCTAGCAGTTGTGAAGTTATTAAAAGCATTTTCTCTTGTAGATTGTTGTAGATACTTACTTTCCACCGCTGCGCTGTTCCTTTAAATAACTTACCCAATTTGACTCTTCGTACAGAAGCTTCTTCGCTCGAAACAGTGCACATTTTTATGAATAACTTGCCTAACAGGTATTTTAACTGTATTTAAATCACAATATAACACCATTTTATTGCATAAATGTGAATAGAAACATAAATAAATAAACGAAATGAAGTGGAGTGATAGTGTCGGCACACAAAAACGTAATGACGTTTGACAGAGTGTTCACAGGTACGTTGGGAAGTGGCACAGAGTAAAACTTTTTTTCTCTTAGCTTTGAATATGTGATAGTTTTGGCGATACGTGGACGTAAACTACACGTGTAAACCCTCCAGAACAAGGAGGAGTACAATACCTACTACAAACCACTTTGCAGCTTTGCACTGCGTCGATTTTGAATCGTATCCTTCCTCTTCGCTTACACCCGGTTCACATTTATTCCAGTCCAGTAATCCAGCGGTAATCCATTCCAGTGCTGGACTGGATCATATCGTTCACATTTATTCCAGTCGTTCAAAAGCTTGTAGATCGGTAACACTACAGTGACAATGCTTTCAAGAAAGAAGTTTGACAATTGTTTTAAAACTGTTCAATTATTACTGTTAGAAGAAGTAGCTGATTTAGTGGAAGAAGAACCGACGTGATGTCCCACAAACATGCATGTTCTCTATAATATAAAGAAACAAACTGAAGAGTTTGGTTTTCAGTTAACTTCATTTTAGTCACCACCTATCGTCGGTACAAAAGTCAACTAGCCAAAGTGTCATTTTGGCAGTTTTGATTTAAATACATCAATATTATGACACAACTCATATTGTGGCAAAATATTGAATCTGTGGCATTTCAAATACAGATGTTATTAGAAATCGTTTTTCTGCTTAACTGCAAAAAATTAAAATTCTACAAAGGTAAACTAATCTATGTGAATTTAGTTTAATAGACCATATTCAAATTCAATAAACCTTTTGTGAAAATCACAATGGTCAACTAGTCTAAGTGTAAGTTTAAGAAGCAGATTGAATACTTTACTGTAGTACAATATAACGTACAACTGTAAACCTACAACGCTCAACTAGTCTAAGTGGCAGATTGGCAATTTTCTTATTGTGTACTCCTTCAATAATTCTTATTTTATTACCATAGTCAACTAATCAATCTGCGATATCTCTTTTACAGGTAAGAAATACATTATTTTGTCTAATTGTATCTATAGAGGGTCATCAATAGTATACAAATTCATTAACATGAATTGATTTTAAGAAATCCCTGATTTACAGCAATACTTTTTTTATTAAAATCACCTTCCTGAACATTTTGACATTTGCAGATTGGCGAGTTGACTTTTGTACCGACGCTATCACCTATCCCAAAAAAATAACAATTTGTATTCACTCTTCAACGTATAATCCAGCACTGGATTAGCCGTTCACACTATTCCAGTGGCGCTGGAATGGGCGCGCTGGAATGAAAAATAGACCGCCATTCCAGTCGACTGGACTGGATTTGATCACTGGAATGGTACATTCCAGTGCAGGTTCGCCCGGTTCACATTATTCCAGTAGCATTCCAGCGCTGGACTGGAATGCCGTACTGGAATAATGTGAACCGGGCATTAGTCTCACAGCTCACTGCCTCATTCGTAATTGACTCATGCGTTGCTACGCCGTAAAGTGCACCGTCATTGCAACGCACAGCGGTTTACACTTCAAACCTTCAAAACAAACAAAAAATAATAATAATAATAAACCTACAACAACGCAACACAACACAGCGTTGTACGTTCTCTCCAAGACGAAGTAACTACCTAAGTAATTAGTTTAATTAATATTAATGATTAAGATCATTTAGTTTAGCCGACGCGAACGCGGCATATCGTTCATTCATCGTTCTGCAGCTCCATTGCACGATGACGAATGAAGTAGCTTGTAATTGGTGTAATCTCTTATCTATTATGTAAATAAATAAATAATGTGGATACAGGTGCTTCGCGGAAACGTAGTGTAAACTTACATAATAATAATAAATATTAATGTTTAAATTACAATACCCACAGCTGTATTGACTCATCGCGTTGTACTCGTGTTGTGTTGATGTATGTAGAGATTTTATATCAGGATATTTTATTGTAAAGTTGTAGATGTCATTTTTTTTTTCAAGCCCATTGTGTGCCGTCAATGTACAGGCGACGACTAACGTTGCTGATGTTTATTCGAAAGCTATTTAAGTACATACAAAATAATTGATAAGGAAGGTTAATAAAGTACGGGAATTTCTTTTTCAAATGGGGATATCCAAAACATCACATAGCTTTATATACCTACTAGCGAACCGCCCTCGCTTCGCTTCGGGACCCGTAAGTATCAACCGCGTAGGTCCCGCTCCCGTAGGAATTTCGGGAAGATAATAAACTATCACCAAAATTAATTCAGGTTAAATTAAATTAAACTTAGAAATAAAGCTTACGACAAAATAATAGCAAAGTAGCAAAGGATCACAGCAAGATTAATTCAGATTAAACTTGGAAACGCGGCAAGTTTGGTATGGCAGTGGGTTCGACCAAATTTGATTACCATAAAAACGGTTCTAGTGTGTTAATCTTTACAGATAGACATATACTGTCGTGGACATTTTTTTAGATCATTTCAAGAGGAATAATTCTTTCATACATATATTTTTGGTATCTTGAATCGTTTTCGCAACGCATGCAACGAAAGCCCTCGAGAATGAATAATTTTCCCCGTTTTTTCCACATTTTCCATTATTTCTTCGCTCCTAATTGTTGCAGCGTGATGTTATATAGCCTATAGCCTTCCTCGATAAAAGGTCTATTCAACACAAAAAAAATTTCAATTCGAACCAGTAGTTCCTGAGATTAGCGCGTTCAACCAAACAAACAAACAAACTCTTCAGCTTTATAATATTAGTATAGATTAAACTTATGATAAAGCGCACGGATCAATCGGCGACATGTTACAAACAGTATTACACGGCATGGCATCAATAAATATTTATATTTTAACGAAGTTTATACATACATATCTAAGTAAATTTTTCATAGAAACCTGTCCGGATCTGCTCATGCTGTATTGATTTATGTTTGTTAAGAGGATGCCCCAGTGGCGAAAAATTTCGAAATCCATTATCAGCCAATTCTATTGCCGTCTCGATATCGGCTGTACCCCCGCGCGAGAGAGCTACTATGTGTGGGTAAGCGAGCTACGCGTGTGTGCGTGTAGCAGGTAGCAGTAGATCGCCCGCCCGACTCGGGAAACTTGATAGTTTTTTTTTTTTTTTATTTATTGTAAACCAAATAGTACACAAGTTAACTTATTTACTATTCTGCCAAACTGTACAACAGTTTGTCGGCAGCAGTTCTCGTGAATCTTATGGTGCGTACAGACTATATAACAAAACATGTTATAAAACATAGTTAAATAACATGTTTTTTTAATGTGGACGATATTATGTGTTACAAAAACAAGTTATATAACATGTTATTAGTTTGTGCAACAATGTTATATGCTATATTTTAAGAAATGACACGCACTGAATTGTTATAAAATACAACAATGTTACTTTAATGTGTACGGTCTTGTTACATGTTTCATTGTTAGACAACAATGTTAGATAGTGTGGACGTGTTATAAAACAGAATATTGAAGTTATACAACATGTTATATAATCTGTACGCACACTTAGCAATTGTACTATTTACAATATAAGTAACTTTAAAAACTACTATTCTAGTTACAGCATTTATAAACGTAGGCAACATTTTATATATAAATTTTATTTTAAAACTAGGTAAGTTTAATAATTCGACTAACAAAAATACTAATGGATCAGTAATAGTGACAAGAGAGTGCATTTGAGAATGAGAGTGAGATATATGTATTGGGTGTTTGTAGTTATGATTTTTATGCATGTGTGGGCGTATATGTTTGTGCGTGTGTGTGTGTGTGTGTGTGTATGCGTGTGTGTGTGTGTGTATGCGTGTGTGTGTGTGTGCGTGCGCGCGTGTGTGTATGTGTGTGTGCATGTGCGTGTATGTGTGCATGTGCGTGTACGTGTGCGTGTGCTTGTAGATTATGTGTGTGTATGTGTATGTATGTTCACATTCTACGGACATAATGATAGGTAGTGCTTTACCAGTTTATTTTTTAGTTGGTTGGTATTTTTTACATTTACTATTAGGTTTCGTGGCAATTCGTTTAAAAGTACCGGCGTGATCCAGCGTCTTTCGCGCTTACCATAATAGTTTTTAACTTTAGGAACTATTAGTTTTGGTTTCTTTGATGCTCGGGTTGGGTACGTATGTTCTCTTTCCCTCTTGTATTCATCATTGTTAAACTGCTCGCACATAATATTAACTTTTACTTTTGCATCGACCGGAAGTATTTTACATATTTTAAATAGCTTTTCGTAGTCACCATGAAGAGATTCTTTTACCTTTTTATCAACTAATAGTTTTAATAGCCTCGTTTGCAGATTTTTTATTAGTGTAATTATAATTATAATGTAATTAGTGTAAATGTAGCTATTTATTTATCATGCATAGGAATATATATATATATTTATTTACATTAAGTTGGTCGCCTATAACTTATTAGTTTTTATTTACTACTCAGCTCTGATAGTTTTCCTTTAAACTTCGTTATATATACTATTGCTGTAATTTTTTTCACGAATCCACATAGCATAGCATTCCATAAAGCCGTTGAGCAGATAGAGGGGGGGGGGACACTTACCCCTAACAAAAAAGTTAACTTTAAAATCAAATATTTCAGAAACGGATCCCTAAATCGAGAAATGGTGTTCTCAACCTCATAATGTTTTTAAAAGACCTATTCAACGAGTCTTAGCAAGTGAAATATTTATTATTTTTTTGAAAAATCGTTACTTACGTGCTAGTTGGATTTGAGCCCACACCCCCTCGAGTGTGAAGCCGAATTCTTACTACAGAGTTAACGCCGCTTGTTAAACATACCTAAGAAACGCCGCATGCTAAACGTACCTAAGGCAAGAAGAATATTAGTGGAAGTGGTTACAGACCTCCTTTCCCTGACTATGACGTGGAAGTTCAAGATCAGAGTGAATAATATATGCTTTTCTTAAGTTAATGTGGACCATCTTGGACCACATCTTCACTTCCCATCCGGTGTGATTCTGGTCAAACATTAACTTATTTGATATAAAAAACACATCGATAATGAAGAACAACACTATATCGATATATAATTTATCGACTACGACGACGAATCACTATTTGTATACGTATTAGTTGACCCCTCCGTCTCACCCCTCACAACCGTAAGCGGGACAACTGCAGCTCGGACTGAAAAAACCTACAGAAAATTGATGAAATCGGCATTACGCTCTTGTCTGTTTCCTCCATGAAAACTGAACGGATTTTGAAAATTTTTTCAGCGTTCTATAGATGAAGATATTGGCCATGTCGGTATGTTTTGATTTTTTTCTGAATTTGCGTTTTATTTGGTTAGATCGACGTCCGAAAATGAACAATGAGAAATGGTCAATTTCGACGTTTTTGAAGCTTTATAACTTCTATATTAATTAATTTATCAAAAAAAGCAAAACATACCGACATGGTACTCGTAGTGATGTATTGTTTTCCAAAAAATCTTTCCTCTAGTGTTAAAATCCAGCGAGGAAACAGACTACTACGTTTGTATGGGCTGAACGAGACTCGGGCATCCTCTTAATTATCCTCGATTAGTCATCGCCTCAGCCAATGAGGGTAACCGCGTGTGAATTTTCCGCTAGAGGCGCTAGTGAAAAGTGAGGTCTGTCTGTCACTTTTCGCTTGTCTGAATGTCACTTGTCACTGTTTATGTATGGGTGGGCTTTGACAGCAGGACCTCACCTCGCCGGTGGCGCCAACTGGTGAGCACAAAAACGGCGACCCTCATTGTCCGACGAATTTGAGTAATAACTTGGACCTGAACCAATCTAGTCTATAACTTCGTGGGTTATAAAACTGAAGTTTCTTACACACATTAATTAACGAGTCCGGATTATCTAAGTCAATCCTATTCTTTCATTTCTTCATTCTGTGTCAAATAATTGATGATGCATTTTCTTTTTCGATTTCGATTCGCTGGGAATCGGGTTCGATTCCCAGCGAGGCGGCAATTTGAATGATGAGTTTAAATTTCCGTTCTCGGTCTGGGTGTGTGTCCTTGTCTTGTGTGTTGTCCAAGGCACCCACGACACAGGGAATCCTAGTGTGGGGCTTTGAGTGTGAAGCGTTAATATTAAAATTAATATATTTTTTGGTTCTGGTTCTGGCGAATCGTATGGCGCAATGGTTATCATACTAGAGCACCGTTCGATAGGCTGGGTTTGATTCCCAGGAAAGCATGCCATAGGGAATCTTTGGGTATGGTTGTGAGTATGTTGCACTAGTTATTAATTTTAAATCTGGCTATAATTAAATAATTATTTTATGATTTAATGTAAACTTTAACTGTACCAAATCTACAATCGCACTTGCGCACATTATTCTGTAAAAATGAGTTTTTACCTACAATAATACATAGATGAAACAATTCAACATGAAATCACAATCTAGAGTATTTATTGTGTGTTTGCGGAATCAAAGCAAACAGTTAGTACCTACTGAGAGTGGCCGGGATTACTTGGCTTATGTATGTATGTACATATGTACGTACGTCCTCATGTCTACATTATCTCTCGTCACTGGTGGAGCGTGGCGCAATTCTCGTCACGTTGACAACCATTGACAACGAGTACATTGACATTATTTATTCACGCCAATAAGTAATAAAATGAGTAAAGAATCACACGATAAGCACCAGCTTTCGTATTTAAATAGAATCATCAAAATCGGTACACCCAGGAAAAACTCATGAGGAAACACACATAAAAACTAATATAGTTGAATTTTAATCGATTTAAATAAGTATTTCTGGTGAAAAAAAGTCAAGACTCAATTCGTTTATGTCCACAGAGACAGACATGACAGAGCAACGCTGCACTGCTAAAAAACCAGTTGACAACGATTCGGTTTCCTTCATCGATAAATCGAAAGATACGTCACAGTAACGACTACAATCAAACGATACCAATGACCTACACAATTTAGTAGTACTCAATTTGCGTGATTAATTTGGATTTACAGCAAAAACACTCGTGTAACAATACTCAAATAGAGACTAGGATTTATATAAATTAGGTTAGTCTAGTTAGTAAATAGTGTTACAATATTAGTTGGTTAGTTTATTAATTATTTTGAAAATTGAAAAATGGAATAATTTTATCAAACTACTGTATTGTCATCGGAACTCGATAAATCTACAAAGTTTGAACGAAATCTGGCCGTTTAAAGTGGGCCAAAATCGCGCCCAAAGAAGTCGGTTACAAACAAACATACAAACATACAAGTGAAGCTAATATAAAGCGTGTAAAAAGTGTGTGAACTTAGACAGGGACTGTTACTGTTAGTGATAGTTAGTCCTGATATTTATTTGTTGTATTTAACAACTTTAATACAGTCCACTTGTCCCGCAGGTTTGTTTTTCATAAAAAAATAAAAGCGTGCGTCTTCCCCAAATTCGCGGCCGACACTGACACCTGTCGTTATCACAGCCGCGTATTTGTGTACCTATTGTGTATTGTTTATCATGATAAGGAGCAATCAGTTCCACTCGGTCGGTCGGCGCGGCCGGTCGCTCTCGGCTCGCGGCTCGCGGCTAGTGATGTGCTCCTAACATCGACCACGCTTTCTTACGTAATTGATACTTAATTATTGTACGTCAATAAAGTAACGGATTCCAGCGTCAAGCTTATTTCGTTGACGATCAAATTTTTTTGTACGCATGCGGTGTCTGGAGTTTTGGAGTTTATGTACCGATTGATGAATTAATGTTTTAAATATTATGCATCGATTTAAACGACTTTGAATTCTTTTTTTAAATTTTAATGTTAAGTAGGTCAAAGGGTCAATATTTTTTTTCTGAATTTGTTAGGTACCTATTGCGCATAGTATTTATTAAATGAAATTACATTTTCATACATTACTTGCTTTTTTAATACAACGCTTTGTATTTTTATTTTATAAATAAGTTATAAAGTATGCCACATGCTGGAGGTGAGTTTGAAAGTGGACACCCTTTTATAAAATTCTTAAATTTTACTTCCCACCCAGGCAAGATTAAATTTATCTTAGTAATTGGAGCGTAAATTTAATAACTCTTAATAATAATTAAAAATCTTGGCACACCAAATATATTATGCTTGAATTTGTAAATAAATATTATTATAGGTACTAGCTTTTGCCCGCGGCTTCGCCCGCGTGGAATTCGTTTATATCGCGAACCGGGGAAGTGGGGAAGGGGGTACTTCATCAACTATCTTCCTGGGAAAATTCATCGAAATCGGTCAGGCGGTTTCGATTTTTCATACAAACTTTCATCCCCTATTTCAAGCCTTTAGGGGTTGATTTTTGAAAAAAAAGTAGCCTATGTGTGACTCTGGGTCTTCAACTATTTTCATTCTGAATTTCATCCAAATCGGACCGGTGGTTTAGCCGTGAAAACGTCACAGACAGACAGACAGACAGACAGACAGACAGACAGACAGACTTTCGCATTTATAATATTAGTATGGAAGTATGGATTTATGACATAAAAGTATTTCCTCAGATTGGCCTTAAATGGACTAGGAATCATAATGTGATAATGTGTGAGTGTATATTTGTTTATTTGTTCATTAGCACTCATCATTACCTCATTAGCAATTATCACCTATTTCAGTATTGAATGTGGAGCATCCAGTCATCCATTTTTAATTATATTTAACACATATTATGTAGTTTTATGTATTTTTTATTTGGGCTAGGAGTCGTAATTTTTTTAAATAATAAAATGGTTTACTATTATTGCCTTCAAAATAATAATAGGTTCTTTTTTCTCTAAACTATATAAAAAGTAAGTAGCTATTTCTTATTACTTTTCATTGTATACTGAAAGTTGGTTAGCAACTATTTCTATTTAAACCTCTAAATATTAATAACGTAGTCATGTTTTAAGTGTTAAACTTACATTGTTGAGTTACGATAGATATAGATCTCTCGGTCGTCGTCAGTTGTCCGCACTAGCGGATACCGCGGCTTCGGTCATTTCACGCCTGTCTTCCTCCTCTATAATGAATTTACGTCGACCTTATTTTATTTCGGACAAAAAGCGTTTGCGATATATTCTGTACACATTTATTCCCTTCCCTCTTATTGTAGTGAGGTTAAGACTTTATTTATTTCTTAACATAAATAAAAATGATTTAATTAAATTTCTTCAAGTCAATGAAGACTGTACGCGCTACTTACATAAATACTGTCTAAGCATTCATTAACACAAACCACCAGATGGCATCGCAGCCATACCTTTGTCAAAATATAAAAAAGTTCAATTTTAAAAATCCCCGTTGAACTTATTTTTGAATCGGTTTCCAAAAATTAAAGAAAGCAGTTACGATTATGCATAAAATGCATAGACTAAACAACTTGTACAAAAATTACTCTAAATATTGGGTGTAAGGTGGCTAATTTCAGGACATTAAAAACAACGTGGTTATATAGAAATTCTGGCTTTAAATTGTCACACATTTTCATTCTTTCACTCTAAACATATCTTAAGTTTACAAGGGGCACATTTATTTAAAAGTAGCGCGATAATTAAACTACGTTTTCGTTTTGACTAATCGGTAACAATTTTGTAACAATTGTCTTGAACGGAGGCAGTTTGGCTCGAGGACGCGTTACGTCACTGACGGCGGGCTTACACTACGACAGTGCACTATTTTCTATGTTTAATTGTGGCATGTCTGTTGTAAAGATCTTTGGAGCAACAAAGTATGGCGTCGGCTAGTGATATTGATTATATTGCAACTTTTTACAATAAGTCATCTTATCAAAAATAATATGAAAATTTATATTACAGATAATGAGACCTTTACACACGTTGTAAGTTGTTATGCAAAACTTACAGGAACCTGAAATATTCCGTTAGTTTCTGTTGGCCAGGTATCATGTTGAACCAAAGCAATAGTTATAAAATGTGTTATTAGTAGTCTCCACGACCTGATACAAGTTTAAACTTCGTAAATCATTAAAGGCATATCTTCGTATATAGAAGTACTTACTGTATTTTTGATAATGATATAATTATAATTGAGGTTTATGTTTTCAAACGTATATTTCTGTCACTGTAACGCGCGGTACTATTTAATAGTTTTAAAACTTAGCTCTCCGATCGGTATCGCGGTAGTGGCTGTTCAAGTTACTTGCCCGAGTGTGAATCAGTCACTGTCGCCGTGTAAGCTGGCCGTGTGAAATATTAAAATTGGAACTGGTTCTGCTTAATTACTCAGTTGTTATTGTAATTGTTATTCAAATCGATCGCCGTCGGACGGCGCTCTTACATGCTCGGGTTGAGCAATGGTGCACTCGCACGTTACGTGAAATATGACTTGCCTGCTTAGTGCTTAGGGTTAGCAGACTCGACAGATTCCACAACACTTACCTTCAACAACAGACTTCGATCAACAGATCGTTAGCAGATATCCAGATATAAAAAGCATAAAAGTTAAATTACAATTTGATAAGGTTTTTTTAAAATTACATAATATATCGAACCAGTGTCATGTCCAGACCAAATTAATCTTGTATCTTGTCTTTAATATTTAACTTACTTACAACAAATGTAAGTCAAAATTAATTTGGAACGCTTCGATGAAACTGCGTAAAGTTTTAGTGTTGGGTAAGTATTTTTTTATACAAAAATCCTCCTAATCGTAATGTAACTTATAAACATTTGTTTTAACAACATTTTAATCGCTCGACCGCCTCTAAGCGTATCGTGATCGGAAAATATTTATCCATCGCATGACAATGGCACTGGTCGCCGACCGTTCCCACACTACTGGGTACTGGCGGACTCGGCTGCAGGGTTGCCCCGTTGGTTAGATAACCTCACATTTGTTGTATGGATATCAATTTTTTTTAATATAATTATGTTTTTACATATCGTTACTTACATGTTTAAAAGCGACCGCATAAGTCGTCAGGGGTAGCAGCGCATTTTTGACCGAATAAGAACGAGACTAACAATTACTAACTGAACTATTTCTAATAGGACTAACTATCGCTAACTAACAGTCCCTGTTCTCACACTTTTGTTAACAAACTAAGCAACTAAAATTCTTACAAAATCTTTTAATTGTCCTAATCTTTAATTGCTGTCAACCCTAGTTGCTAAAGACAGCAAATTATGCTCATTAATTTTAATTGGTGAATTAAACAAATCGGTAATATGAAACGAGCAATGTTATTGATTACTTGGGTAATTATCAACTCTTTAAAAAAGTTTAAATTAAGTTGAACAAAAGTGAGTGTGAGTGGCTCTACAGTTACTCTACTTTACGCTTACACCGTGTCAGTGGTGCATGAAAGAATAAAAAGGTCCAGTTGTCCTAGCACTAATTTTGTCCTATTAATTAATTGTTATTTTAATATTTGGCAGTGACTTACAAAGCGGGGGTCTTAGGTTCGTGTCCCAACCGGTGTAGACTTATCGGCCAGTAAATATTTGATCTCGGATAGGTTTCGTGATGCGCATACTACCACTGAGGTAGGATCGTGTATACGTGGGTAAACACCAGTCTATTTATACTTAGTTTATTTATTTTGCATAGATCGGTTTGATCTAGTCACAGACGTATGCTGCAGGAGCCATTGCAGTTGTATCCTGGCTGCAGTCCAAACGTTAGCTTACCAAGATAAATAAATACCTGTCGTAGACGGGGAAAACTATAGACCAATGGATAACGCACAAATAAAACTGACTTGAACCTGAACTAAAGACACCGAGGCAGAATTATACTGTTTTGTTTCGCTTTACGTGCCGGTTTATTTCAATAAAAGCACAGTTTCCCAAACTTTTCTGCCTAATTTTGTTTCGTTTTGCGTGCCGGTATTTTCAAGGAAAGCACAATTACCTAATTTTTTTCTGCCTTTTATCTTGCCAGCCACATACGTTAGGTACAATCGTGGTTTCCTTGTGCTATTTATTTATTTATGTAGACTTTATTGACCACAATATAAAAATATGGTACAACATGGCGAGCTTAATGCTAATTGCATTCTCTACCAGCTAACCCTTGGGCCAAGCCGAAATGCGCGAAGAGCGGTATTATCGATTGCTGGGAAATTTAAAAATATTTAATTATCTACTATTTATCTCTATCTCTGTTCGCTATAGGTACACCAGAATGTCCATTTATATCGTTCTGTCTACGATAACTATATTACGGGCAATGATGTATTAAATATCTAGATTGAGCGTCGCCCTACAATGAAAACAAAAAAAACAAGGCAATATTATTGCAACATTATCAAGCATGTATTGTATGCGTGCAGGCGATGTTTTTCGCGTTCATTTATTGTCTATGTGTGCGTTATCTGTGCGTAATGATATAAAAGTTGTGGCCAACAGTAAGTTGGCCACAACTTTTTGATACGTTTTCGCGGATTTGATGTTCCATCTAGATATTTAATACATCTTTGATTACGGGCTACCTTGAAACTGGTAGGTCGTGTCCCGCCAGATTACACTGATCGTTTTATCAAATATATCGGTATCTCCAACTTGATAAAAAATACCAGTTAGTTTTGTATCTAGGATGTGTTAGAAATATGTTGACAGATACTTCAATTGATTTGTGAACTTTAGGCACTTCTCACACAACGCTATTTACGAGCTACGCGACTGCAACGCAATCCAAAATTCGTATGTACATATCTGACATTTCACTGACAAGACACGCGTCTACGATGCGACTCCTGTCAGTGAAGTGTCAGATACATACGAATTTTGGATTGCGTTGCAGTCGCGTAGCTCGTAAATAGCGTTGTGTGAGAAGTGCCTAAATGTTAGTAAATCGTATTTAATACTTAAATAAAACTGTGACTGATTGTTGTCTGTATATGGAAGATATTTAAAAAAAATGTGGAGCCTTTAACGCAATAGGCCATAACATTTTTTGTTTTTGGCCTTTTGCCGAAACGATTTTAATTTTACGGAAAACGTCGGACCGGAAATTTATATCTTATGGTGCGTACAGACTATGTAACAAAACATGTTATAAAACATAGTTATAAAACATGTTTTACAAATGTGGACGCTATGTGTTACAAAAACAAGTTATACAACATGTTATTAGTTTGTACAACAATATTATATAACTTTTGCGCACGAGTTACCTACTTGTGCCTTGTTATAAAACATTGTTATACCTACAACATTGTTGTTTTAATGTGTACGGTCTTGTAACATGTTTCATTGTTAGACAACAATGTTAGATAGTGTGGACGTGTTATAAAACAGAAGTTATATAACATGTTGCATAATCTGTACGCACCATTAGTTACTACAGTTACCTACTCTACATAAATAATAATTAAATCTTAGTTAATTAGCTGAAGAAACGCACCAGAAGCAACGTTATTATTGTAAGTATGTTAAATATACATAATGTATGTAGCAGTTAGGACGTGAAGTAGAGAAGCTGACGTATTGACAGAACGACAGTTGTAAGGACGGTGGAGTGACGCGCGGGGTCTTACCATGCATTAACTTAATAGCGCCGACCTTCTTTGGGTCATACAGTTTTACTCATTAATTTCAATTAAATACGTATGGTATGTATGTTATAATCTGATGTTTGTCTGCGCAGCACACATACCTGACCGCTACTTAACGTTTGTCAATGTAAAAAAATAATTTCTCGAAGCAAAGCAAGTGCGGTTTACTAGTTTTAGCGATAGTTGTTCGAGGTTGGCAGAAATAAAGCAATCGGTTCGATACTGTTTTTCTATTACCCACGCTGCAAAACATGATAAAATATAAGCCCACCTAATCTCTATGACTTTTTTGCGAACTTCAAATATCAAACAAGCATGTAGCTGTAGCATCACTCTTTCGCTGCCGCCTATGACAACTGTGAGTACTGTGACCGACACAGAACAAGGCTCAGATAGGGATTTGGATTAATAATTTAGTTAGCGATAGAATATGTTATTAGAATTTTGGTAGTTACTAGTTACTACCCTTGAGGATTAAGATGGTTGCTTCTAAAGTGTAACCGGCTCAACATCTATCTAACCAGGACGTAATTGCTGTTAGAAACATTACATTACACAGTAGAATTGGCGCTTGGTGGAATAAAGTACTATCTTGTTAATGTTTAACATTTTCTCTCTTCTACCCTCTCACCCCGACTACTTTTTTATCCCTCTTCCCTGAAAAAGTTGTCCGCAGCTACAACCACTATACACATACCTACACCCACTCACTATATACTCACTCACAGTGGGTCACTAAAAACAAATGACGCTACCGTATAAGTAGTGTTTGCTGAACTCATTTTGATGCAATTATCTTATCTGAGCTGTGTGATATTTATTTGCGGAATACTTTATCGGCTCGCGGTACATATTAGCATTGTCTTGGAGTATGCCTGTTGTCAGGAGCGCCGGACGTCAAGAGGCGCGTTTGACGTCTTCCTTGTGATTCATAACCTCATAACATAACCACCTCAGACCAATAAACTATAGACGGCGTGCCGTGAACAAAAGCGTGAAGCCGGCAAAAAGTACGCCTCGCCTTGTAATACACACGGCGGCGCTCACACCAAAACGACTTTTGTGTTCTAAATAATAAAAAATGAATGAAGCTTTGTGTTCCAAAAAATAAAGTTTAAATTTGTTCTAGTTCAAACTGTTAACATAGGGCATTCTATTGGTTTCGATGTGTGTTTTAGGCATACTTTTGCCGGCTTCACGCTTTTGTTCACGGCGCGCAGTCTATACCTAGTTTATTGGTCTGAGATAACCACATCATAACTACATACAGTAAGTTCATTTTGACTCGGCTGATGTGAACTTCGTTTTCCGAGATATTTGCGCAGGTACAGTAACTGACCAATCAAAACACGGCGGCCATGACAGTGTTTTGTGATGCGCTACTTCGTATTGGCTAACTATCCTACCGCTCGCACACCCCGCCTCCTACAACCATTTCGGTTTTAAATCATCTGCGCAGCCACTCGTAGCTATGTTCACATCAGCCGAGTGAAATTAATGATCTTAACTTACTGTATATGATTTTCGAGGGAGGTCGAATGTACGAGTCGGTTATTTTCAATAATATTAAATAATATTCAATAATAATAATTTTCAATAAGTTTTGAAGTCGTGTTTAAAATCAGGTTCCCGGTTAGATGCGTGTTTTTGTTTTTGTGTTCTTGTAGGAATGCTTTGTGGAACTATGAGTGGTTAATCTATATCTATGTAAACATATTATAATAAAACTGTAGCTGATGACTGTTTGTGCACGTTAATCTTTTTTACATTTTTATGAAACTTTCACTGGGAGATAGAGGAGGTCGTGGAGCAACATAATATAGGCTACTTTTTATGACGGGATTCACGCGGGAAAAACTACGCACGAGCGAAGTCGCGAGCAACAGCTAGTCACTACATAGTATAAAACAAAGTCGCTATTTTTGTCTGTCTGTTTGTCTGTTTGTCTGTATGCTTAAATCTTTAAAATTACGCAACGGATTTTGATGCGGTTTTTTGTAATAGGTAGAGTGATTCAAGAGGAAGGTTTTTATGTATAATACATGCATATATTCCCACGAGAACGGGATCCACGCGGGTGAAACCGCGGGCGGGCCGCTAGTTATTTATAAAATTTATGTACACAAATGTACATCACTCATGCTCGTAAAGTTAGTGTCTTACTTATGTCATTTTTTCTTCAAGTAAATTACATAATAATATTTATACTTATAGTGTACCTAATGTTTGTTTAATGCTTACGTTGTAAGCCTCATACGTTTCAGATGTAAATAGAAACGTTTGTAATCCGATACGTAATCTAGATGTTAGATTAGTTCTGTTAACGCGCCAAAATTCTTGTTAGACATTTAAATAAAATCAGTCAACTTAATGATCACAAAATCACAACACGAATCAATCAATTGTGGCGATTAGCCCCAACAATAATAATAATAATTATTATACATCTATTAGCCGTGATTGAACGGTTTAAATGACGTCCTTGAGAAACAAAATTATTAGTATTTGGTTAGGAAATTCCCCTTTGAATATACGAGTATATTATTATTTTGGTAATGAACTAGATCTGATAGACTAATGTTTTAAGTTCGAAACGGGATTTTACAGCTTTTCGAAGTTCAATTATTATTAGATTGTCTGAAAATTCGAACCGATTAAGTTTAAAAGATTTTGAAAAATTCCGAACGAAGCCGGAAAGGACAGAATACAAAGAAAAGACAGAGAAGAAAGAAAGGACAGAGTACGAATTTTAATTCTGTTTTTTTTTAAGATTAGGTGTCTACCCCACTGACATAATATTTTGAAAAATTACAAACAATCGGAACAACGGACAGCGATTATTATTTATTATGTATTGTATAGATTATAACGTATGACGTCATTATCGCTAATGTAGGTTACATACCGCCGTACCCGTACAGGGCCTATCACAACGAAAGATGATATCTCGATGATTGATATTGTCGTCACACGCGCAGGCCTCAACTGCATTGCAACTCAACTGCATGCCCCTTTTCTAACGCCGAACTTTGTTTTTTTATTTTAGCAAAAGAAAGTGTTTTGACAAAGCTGATGTAGCTCTTGCGGTATTTTAGAACTGAAACAAATACAGAAAGGGTATAAATAATTGTTATTAATCTAATTTTTACTAATAAACTGTACAGAACTTCTGTTTCAGCTTTTATCAGTTCTGCGGTTAAGTTCCATTTAAAATTTAAATATGAAAAGTACAAATAAACGTTAAATTAAACATATACCTAATAAATAAAGAAACAAAATATATTCAAAGCTGTGTGGATGTAATCAGAAAAGATTTATCTGTTTCAAACAATTCCATATTTTCTGCGACTCGGGTATCTATGTACATATAATAGGCGGTACACCCGCAGCGTTAGAACGCTACATGCAGCCAAACCCTTTTCGTACGTAGGAATTAGGTGTAGTATTGTGTGCATATGTCTTCAGTTAACGAGTACGTGTTAAATATATAAACAAGGACCTTATCATGATACGGCTCTGCTGTTTACTGTTGCTGTTTTCATTATTTTAATAAGATGTAGCCTTCCGCGTGGACGTTAACTGTGTGAGTAAAAACAAACACGGCAATTGTACATCTTTGATTATACGTAATACTCTTTACGAGGAGCTTCACGGTGTCAGTAAGACAAGAAAAATCTCCTAACTACTGACACACTGACTTGATAGCAGCTGTATCTTACGGGGTGTCCTACGTGAGCGACGAATACGACGCGACGCTACGCAACACGACGCGATGCTACACGCGACAACGACAACGTCGCGTGTTGTCGCAGACTGTCACATAGGACGCAAGTAGGGATACCGTTGATTTGATCACGATCGTCGCGTTCGCAACGTCGGGTCGCGTCGTTTTAGTCGCTCACGTAGGACACCGCCTTACGCTCGCATTTGGTCATTTAGAAGTTAACAGTTAGTGACTATATTTTCGTCATCTTTTCTGCGGTATTTTTCTATCTATGTAGCGAGTATATAATTATACTTTCTTGGCCACTTTTTTCTGTCTTCAAGCGTAAATATTTATCCAAACACATATATCTACCACAGATTAGAAAATAGTTGCTTCTATTACTACTTTGGAAATAATGATGAAAGAAAAAGCGGCAAAATACACACCACAGTCTTTATTATAGAAATATTAACGTTACCCTAGTGGAAACAATTGAAAAAAGCGAAAAAAATCGGCCAAGTGCGAGTTGGACTCGCACACGAAGGGTTCCGTACCATTATGTATAAAAACGCCAAAAAAATCTGGTCTGTTGTATGAAAGCGTCACTTAAATATTTACTTTAGTTTTTGTAGCCACAAGCAACGCCATCTCTTGGACCGAAAGGTAACTAATTTATCGCTGAAGCGTCGAAGCCATATTTCGACATAAATATTTATTTTATTCAGTGTTTTAGTATTTGTTGTTGTAGCGGCAACAGAAATACATCTTCTGTGAAAATTTCAACTGTGTCACTATTACGGTTCATGAGATACAGCCTGGTGACAGACGGACGGACGGACGGACGGACGGACGGACAGCGAAGTCTCAGTAATAGGGTCCCGTTTTACCCTTTGGGTACGGAACCCTAAAAATCAGTTTCAACTAGTGTAATGTGATCTCATAGCGATAACAAAAGGAATTAGGTTTAGAACCCGCTCTTTAATGGTCCTAGAAGTCCTGAAGTACAACCGCAGGCAAATGTTGGACCACGAGGAATCGCCCAATATTAGTTGCAGACTTACATGATATATTCGAGCGTGGTTTTGCGCCTGATAAAAATATATAACCTTATCAATAAATGCACAATAATCACAATTGGGTTTATTTAATTAATTTTAATTATAAGATTAGTGCATTATTTTGGATAAAAAGATTGAATATCTGTTATTTAAGTTCTGTCGGTGCACGTAGTGCGAAGATACCAGGTTAGTTTCCGAAATGTGTACGTAGTCTGCGTGTGTGTGTATTTGTGTGTGTGTGTGTGTTGGTGTCTGTCAATGCAAGAGAGTAACAATAACTCCAGATACAAATAAACTTCATCCAATAAAGTTCTAAGTAGAGCCGATTGTACGAAATCTGAATAGGATGTCAATCCCGTAATATCGAAGTTCAAAGGTGTTATCTAAAAGTATTTCCATTTATTGTATTGCATTATGATTCCCTAGTCCCTGAGATGAAGCCCCACATTCCCGTATCAGTAAAAAATGTTAATGAGGATTAAATTATATCCGATGATTGATTTCCATGCGCCGTAGCAATTGGTAATCACTTTGATAACGAATTATTGTACGTCAGTCTTACTGGGGCAGTAATCCGGCTAGGCTTACCCTAATGCGTTAGTGGGGCGTTGGAGCTGATTTACTTGTAGTTATCGAAGGTAGGGCTTAAGGAAATCTGTGCGGTGCGCTCGACTGCCTGATTTGGTCAATATGAAATTCAACAGTAAATTACCTCCGTATTACTACTGTGGTAGTAACATAATTGCTTTTTACAAAAAAAATAACCGACTTCAATCTTGATAAGTAGAGATAACTCAAAAACTACTCGCCAGATGGCGCTCAATTCAACATATAAGTGTAAAGTTCTCGTCACTACAAATTAATAAACAAAAAAAGAATTATCAAAATCGGCCCATAAACGACGAAATAATTGCTGAACGTACATAAAAAAAAGCATACCTATATACGGTCGAATTGAGAACCTCCTTCTTTTTTGAAGTCGGTTAAAAACTAGCGCATAACACAAAAATTCCGGTGACGACAAACCATCTAATATTTGGATTGTTGAAAACCTTGCCTGCGAGTGTACCAGCTACCGGCGCTGACAGCCGTTATCGCCATCCGTACGATCCGTGTCGCCATGTATCATCATTCATCACCGGTAAATCTTGACGCGATTCCGATGTGATTTCGCGCAAATGTGCCATTTTGATAAGCACTGTCACCATGTAAGCATTGTGTCAAACGCATCGGGTTGCGCAACTCGTATTACGTAAGAATACATAAGCTCTTGTTGTCTCCTTGTAAGTTCTTCTTTGGCTTTATTTTACTGTGACACACTTTCAGTATTTTTATTGACCTTTGATTACATGTCATCTAAAACTTTGCACCGATCATTATCCTTATTGATCACTCGTACATCAAATTCCATATCTGTAATTACATAATACGCAACAATATCTCGAGCGCCGTATCAACTAATTCTTTATAGTGTTTAAAAATGAATTTTTACTTATCGTTTTACGACTAAATCACAAATGATAAAACGGTTTCATCAGCTAATCGGGGAACAGGAGTATTAAGTAGTATTACATCGTAAGAACCAGTGATTTCAGTGCAAGTGATTTAGAATCAGTATTAATGGACTTTAGTGATATTTTTAAACATATACAATGAAAATGTGTCGCCAAACCAGTGGACTGAGTTAGTAAAGATGTCAGTGAGGTGGCGGAGGGCCCAGCCCGTGGGCTGTAGTGTATAGAACACGAAAACATTCCTCTACTAAAAATTGTGACCCAGGGCCCGGCGGAGAACACCAAGGATACCTGCAAAATGACCAAGGGCCCTCGGAAAGTGAAGCTAGTCATTGTAGTCAACAATAAGAAAGAGTGAGTATCCCTTTTTATATACTTTATGCCTGTACGCGAATACTGATAGTTTTCATGATATTTCAGTATTGGAACTTTTATCTGCAAGAGGTCTTGTGATTAAAAAACAAAAATTCCGCAAAGGACCACGTTGTGGAAAATTTATATTAAACTGATTTCTGTCCTAAAAAAATTATAACATTTATAACGTCATGTTCTTTCGCCTTAGATTTCATCGCCTATGTGGGACACATTTCAGTAACTTCTAGTTATTAAATATTCAGAGGACTATTTCGTACTTTAATCTTATAAAAACCTGGTCTTTCTTTGTTAGTCATTAGCGTCCGCCGGATACGAACGATTTCCTCCTCATTACCTCATATAATTAAGTCGATTCAGCGATAAATATAAATTTGCATATAATAGTCAGTATTTACGTTGCTTGTTCATTCATAAACGTGATACTTGAAACCGTAAAGCGAATATCATCTCTTGGTGCAGTCGCTGGTTCAAATTTTTTATTTATTTTACCAAAACAATCTCCAAACGCATGCCTTCAGATCCCCATGATCTTTTTAGATTATTAAATCTTAATAGACACCAAATTTATAATTACTGGATTAAGGTCTCTGAAGCACATTAAAACTCTTGAAGCGCACTCTTGGTCTTGCTTGTCTTGTTAACAAGACATTTTAATTTCGTTCTGATCCCTACAATCAATGTTATAAAATTTGCATGATGACAAAGCTTTATATCTACTGATTTACACTTATCGTTTATATCGAATTTCGACGATTTAACATTTTTAAGGTTGCTAGGAAATCATTTAAAAACCACTCCATCAATGACATTAAGGATTAACGCCTTAAAATTAGGTAGTATCTGTCTAGAGGTATCTTGAAATGCGTGTACATTTTGTGGTAGCGTGTGTTATTATCGAATCAGCCTTGAATTTCTTCGGTTACTAGAATGCATTGTTGTACGGTAATAGTCGTGTCTATACTACTACTAAATTTTGTGGCAGTGTCTTTCTGTGTTTTATTTGTCTTTCTGTCTGGTGCTAACTGGCTACTTCGAGTCGTTTTATCGGTTCTGTCACCCTTCAATTATTGCAGCAGTCTTCGAAGATTAGGTTCAATTGAAATTGAGTCCACTTTCGGTCCGCTTTTTCTGATCTTTTTTTCCATGTATACTGAGGTATACTAGTGTATTTTTAGAACTCTACGATATGGGGCTCTTAAAAAAAGATGTAAACAGAGTTTTCAAAAACAGCAAATCATAATTTTTTATTACGTAAATTTCATTCGAAGACTAATTGTTTAAAAGTAGCAAATTCCATGGTTTATTTTATGTTGATTATTTTTTCTTCTCTACCTTCTTGGCTGATTAACTAGATAATTTCTGTCAAGTAGTATCTTCAGAATTGGTTTATCTCTGAAATGTTATCTGATTTCTATGACACTTGATGACAACGCGGAAGCGAATTACTCTACAATTTGTGACGCGATGACTGGTCAATCTCACGCAACGGTCGTCCTTGGTCATCGGAAGAGAATCATTTGACGCGTGGATGGAAGGCCGAGTGTAAGTGGCGAATTGACTTGTGTACTCGTAATTACTCGATTACCTTTATTTGCATATCATTTAGATGTTTATAGTTTCGATTTGAATGATGTTGGAACTGTGACTAATGAGGCTTTTCATCTCAATTAGTAGGATTAGTTATGAATCTACAAAAAGGATTGATAGTATTTAAATTTTATAAATAAACACTTACACACTCATATTTCCGTGCACATAATAATGTCTGCTATGGACGGGAATAGAACCGGGAAGGCAGATTCACTATTCGTCACTCACTCAATTATCTTACAGCGGTGATACTCGACTCTAACATCGCGTCTATAAACAAACAATTATCATTGCGATAGTTACCACATCGCACTTTCATAAAATTTGGAAAACTCACTCACTCACTCACTGCATTGACTGATAAGAAAAACTTGTTTGTTAAACTCGTAACTTCACAAAGATTTAGTCAAGAATGCTTTAATTGTCTATATCTAAGCTAAATAACTTAAAAAAAAGATATTAATTTCTTCTTCTTCGTATTTTTTATATTTATATACTATCCACTAAAGGCCTTACTAATAAACGCTGTATAAATTTATTCCATGTTTAAAATTATTTGTCCCTGTCATATACGAGTATTATGATTCTCTGAAGTCAAAGGTAAGAAAGAGACAAAAAAAATTAAACACTGAATAACTTTACACAGCGTTTATTAGTAAGACAGTTAGTAAAAACCTATTAACGGTTCAGTTCCCATTAACGAAGCCTAGAATTTTCTTGTTTTCTACATCAATTCTTCATTCATCTGAGATAAACTACAGTCCTAATCTCTCGCAACATTAACATTGTTCAGAATTAAGCCGAGGCCAGTAGCAACAGCAGCCGGCATCGCAATTCCCATGGATGAATCATTGCACACTTCAATTAGGTCAACCCTGATCGCGTGGTGGTCCGTCACATCACTTGTATCGTCACGCATTTCGTTGTACGCTGGGTTAATTGTCGTAACCTCAGCTCTGGGACGCTTATTAGTTGGTTTGGTGACGCCGCTAGAGTGTGCCCCGGGTCGATTATATGTATCTTTGTGTATATAGCAGCTGGTTGTTATTGTTCGAGTGACTTTTATAATACGTTTTATCAGTTGATGGTTTATGTCTCTCGTCATCATTAATCATCGTCTCATTGCTAGGTTTGTGTTATCTCTCACAGTATGGTACCGGCCATTGTACGTTATTCTAGACATCGCAGACTTGCTTTCTCTGCTGTAATAAGAATGTTTAAATGTGTATGTAGGTTTACATTAAGTTTTCGCTCATCGAAGAAGTGTCAATTTTATTCATTGATCGTTAGTCAATTCCCATTACGTACGTAAATTAACGTTACGTTAATTGCGTTCCAATAACTAAGGCATCTCCGCTCTTTATCGGATAAGGTTTTAATGGTTTACCTTCGATGTTTTTTTAAAGATTTTTTTCAAATCCGTCAGAGAAAATACTATGTTTGTGTAAAATATATCTGTTAACTTCATTACGCGTACGTTCTTTTACCTCAACACTAAAGTTAGCTAAAATTATTGCATGCATTTTTCCTGTCATTTACTGAAAAAAAACGATACAGGTTTTAAAACCTACCGCAGGCGGTAGACGACGAAATATATTACTGCAATTTGCATTTACATTAAGCAAAATTGTAAGGCGATTAAAATGATAAAATCTATATTATACAAGCTATCAACTTCAGATTTATCGAACCTTTTGTTGCTACTACCAGTGGTTTTTGTAGTTTTGTCAGACTGTCAATAGAACTAGTTTTCGGTTTGCAGAATCGTTGGTAGTTTCAGGCCAACAATGGCCAAGTCTGTCGTGATTAGCGTAATGACAGGAAGCTGGTCTCGGCTCTCGGCTTCCGCGAGCGAAACAACTGCTCTGACCACCATCATCACTCATCAGATTGTACTATCATGATCGTGAGAGTTTTCAGTTTGTTTAAAATAACAAACATTATCTTCTTAAGTTTCTATTTTACCTTCTGGTTCTCCTAAATTAGCTGAAGAAATTTTCACATTAGTTTCAATATTGAAATAGAATGAGTAAAACATTCTCTAACTATTCGTTGAGTAAAACGTTCTTACTTTTTAGTGAAAATTGTATGGTTGATGTATTTAAATGTTAAATATATTCAATTAACCGGTTACTATTATTAGGTAGGTGACATTGGTGACAATAGAACTTGAACGAGTTAACTTTTTTATACTAGTTCGTCAATTCATTAAGTTGTTATCATAGGAAATCTTTGTTCACCAGAGTAGGTTAGGAGCGGTGAACAAATCAAAATTTTACTTCTGTAAGCCGTAGATTATTAGTAAAAAGTACCGCCACTAGCGTTGGTTTATGTAATCTTATCCTTCCTTAACTTTAAAGTTATCAATAAGTTTACTAACGCATGTGCCGTGGAGTCTTATCTTGACGGAATATGAAGAGCAAACGAAATTAACGTTTTAGGAAAAATACCGGTTGGAAAATTGTTTACATTCTACTCAGCTGTTTGTTTAACTGCGTGCTTGTCCCTCTGTTTTTGTTAATTCTATACAATCTAGACGTTTTGACACGCCTCATAAAAACAGCCTCATAACATCACACACAGACTTCCTTTTCGAATTCTTTTAAGTACCTAGAATTTCTCATTGCAGTAGATAATAAAGAATTATAGACATGCAAAAATATTCTGAAAAACAAAAAAATGGTTATAATATTTCATAATCTAAGAATTTTTCCATTTTATTTACTTGTGATTAGGTATTTAGCTCTTTGTGCTATAGCTTTGACATGCAACGTTAGTCGTCTTTATTATCTTACTTAGTTGAAAACGGTAGCACAAATAATCATGAAATCTTCGCAAAATTATTAAATCGTTAATTACAAAGTGACTTGGTCAGTTAAAGATTTCTAGTACAGGTTGTGTTTTGTATTTGTACACTTGAGGTTTCTGTAATTAACAAAAACTAAATCTCGTGCGCAAATAGTGATTTTAGTTTTCTTGTGGACATTTTTTGTCATCTAATTAAAGATAAGTTAAATACTTACCGCTGCAAAATTATCATTGTGTTAAATAATGCGGATACGGTCACAAAGGAGGTTATGTTTTTCATTGTATATCCGAAGAATAAATAACAAAAAATGTTCATTTAAGTCTTATTTCTTTACTACATTATCATTGCAACAATTACTCTCAGCAATGCAACAATGACGAATACAAGTGTTCTATTCCAAAGTTAACAATTGGAGTTCCAACAAAGTATGTATAAATTTTAAGTGATATCAATTAGTTTGTTAGTTAAATACTAAATGGTACAATGTAGGGTCAGTAAGTGAACACAATGGCTTAACGACAGCGCAACACGTTTACTGACAGACAATGGATATGTAATAATTTTTATGAGAGTGAAGTTGGAAAATGAAACTACATATAGAAGAATTGATAATGCATGACATGCTAATACGATCACACACCATAACATATAAGAACTGTGAATGAGAATCAAAGCGGGTAATTTAAATTTAACAAAGAAGAGGTGAATTTATAAAGAAAATTTGTAGCAAAATGACATATTATAAATTAATTTAGTAAACTTCTTATAGTGTGTGTGTGTGTACATTCAGCAATGTGCAATTGAATGAGACTTGGATATTCTTGTCACATCACAGGGTTTCTGTGGAGTGTAGAAAACAATATAATCGTCTGCTTTCTTTCTTACATTTCTCTTTATTGGCCGGCTTCCGCAATACCTTTGCCATGACTAATGTCCAAGGCGAAGATTGTTTTCTTTTACAAAAAAATTAATTAATGGTTGACAAATTCCCGCCTGATTGTAAATTGCGATAAAGACTTGATTAAGCTCATTAACTTGGTAAGAAGAAGTAAAAGCCTGTTTATTCTCTTCTGGAAGACCTAAATAGGAAACACTGAGTTTAGTTTATTCGTGACTATTTACATTAAAATAACTTGATGACCTTGATTGAAATTATGCTACATAGTTGACAGAAATAAACACAGGCACGTTAAGAAAAGCAGGGAGCGTACGGTTTAATCTGTTACTAGTGCAGATAAGAAGATGGAGTGGAAGGAAAATTATCAGCAGCACGACAGCTTAATCAGATAAATCATAAAGCGTGTCAAGTATCATACATTTATTTTTATTTTTAAAACAATATTAACTTCTTGGAATATAATGATTTGTAGATGTTATCGTGCAGGATTCTATATGTTAATAACTGATAGACACACAGAAGTAGTCACGGTCGTCCGTGGAAACCAGTGACATTAAAGATATCGCAGATGCGTTGCGAGCAAAGACAAAAAAGAACAAAGTAAGAAAGTACTGACTGTAAAGACGTTACATCAATATTAAGAAAATATGTCCTAGTTACTGTTTACTTAGCGTCACATAGAGAAGAAACGCCTAAAATAGTGGATTTAAGCATAATGAAACAGCTTTGGTTATTATTAGATTAAAAATAACTTAACATAGTTTTGCTTATCACTTTTCGAATATTCATACACTTTAACGGAGAAGGTTGTATATCGCGTGCAAGAAGATATCGTGGACAAGAACATCGTGGACAAAGGTTAAAGCACATTGCACCAAAAACCAACTGAACAGCAACCAAGTGAATAATAAATAACCAGGTGAATATGAGGTTTATGTCACGTTTCTAGGCTTGAATTTTCGCATAAATGGCATCGAGACGTGATCTATTTTTTTCGAGTAAATAGTGAAAATTGAAAAGGACACGTTATTCAACTCTTAATTCAACGCTTTCCTATTAGTTACGTCTTAGATTTGAATCTTGACTTGGGACTCTTGAAGAGCCGTCCTGGGTTCGATTTCCAGCGAAATTTGTTTTTGTCCATAGCACAGAACAAACATACGATCCTAGCGTGTGTAAAAATGATTTAGCGTGTTCTCTGTACCTACTTATCGATGTTGAAGTCGATTGCTTGTTAAAAATGTGGTGATTTTAAGTCGAATTAGTCAATTGTGGTAACACCTTTATTCTGTCCCCGCACAGTTTTAAATTTGCTACATGTTTTATGCTTTTAACATTTGACTCCATGCACGGGTAGGTCAATCACTTGACTTCTGATCTGACGCCGCGGTTATTTTAAAACGTCGTTAATATTATGACTATTTACAGAACGCACGCGTCTCATACCTACATATGTGCCTTTTAGGCAAATTCAAATCATTTTGTAATGACAATTCAACCAGCACAAATATAAAAAGCATTTTCGTTAGGTACCTGAATCCAGATGATAAAGGACGAATTGATAATTGTACAAAAACGTTAAAACCAGCTCCAATGTTGTGTGTTTTAGATATCAACGTGTTCGGGGATATTGCTATCAACCGGCGTCCTGTCTGTGTTTGTGTTGGTATTTCAATTACATTAATATAATCCAACGTCCTTGTCCACATCGGCTACTAACTCGGTCGTCACGACATGCCTGCTTATGAAAATCACAAATATACAGTTAGTCGAGGGCCTCTTACGTAAACATCTTTAAATATTATAAACGCAAGTAAATACTTAACTATCGCTAATCGCTAGGCGGTACCAAGGACTTTTAAACTTTCTTACTCTTTTTGGAACACGAAATACTTTTAACACCCGATTTCATCACGCGGGTGCCAATAGAAACATGTGTAGGTTGGGGATTTGAAACCTTGCCAAAACTTTGGAAGGTTGTTCTGCCACTGAATGAATTCTAAGTGTCTGAACTTTCACATGATAACCGGTCAACTGATGAATTTTAATTGGTTAACTCCGACGATTTTAGATCTGTCCTAGGTCCTCAAATTACGAGAAGGAGATGAGGCCTCGAACCTTAGGCGAGCCGTTCGCGTATATTCAACTTCCGAATACATACACTTACGCACCCAAATCATGTTCATCTTGTCATGACGTTGCCCTCTTCCATCTCCGATACATAGCATTCATTTTTCATTATTTCATCTAAAAACAATTGCCACTTCCAAATCCTTACAATAACATTGTCGAATGCTTGTCAAGAATAGAAAGCATGGCGGAGGACAAGGCATTACATTGATCAAATTCGGTAGTTCGCGCATTGTTATTCGTCGCACGGGACGCATTTCGCGATTTTGGGATGCACGCGACCGAAATATTGTATCGGGTTACGACACATCACGCCGAAGGGTCAAATGAGCCATTCCAAATCCGATCCTGTCGCCCATTAGATGATTTTTATTGACGGCAAAATAAATATTCCTATTGTTAGCATAATTGCTTTTAGGGTTGCGAGTACTAGTGATATGGATAATTGTATTGTAAAGAAATAATATTTTCTCAGTGTCATGAATACTGTTTAGTACATACTCGTAATTGGTACATAACAAGCATTTAGTACACTTCTTATGTACCTATGTACATATGCTTTAGTTTAGCACACTTTGTTAGGGAATTACGAGTGTGTCCAGACATGGTCTGGTCGATAAGATTATTTTGTTTTCTCTATTTCTTTCTCCTCTTTTGTTTCTCCCAGCTTAGGTTTATAAAAGATTATAAATGGTGCTCCTGCTGCCATTGGTGACGTGAGTAGGTATCTAGATAGCAAAAATTGTGGATTAGATTAGATGCCCCTAATCTCGTGTTGAAATACAATTTGTAATATTTTATTCTTCCCTCTGTTTAGTACAAATATATGTTATTATTTATTGTCCTCCTATTGCTATCTTTTGATAATGATAGTACAATACTCGAGTTATCATTGATCTAGGATTACGGATCAGTCAGTTTATCTATTCAAGCATTTGTCATTCTTACTATTGTTTCCGATAAATCTGTCTTCTATAAATACACCGTCGAAGGCAGCGAGTTCCTGCCAGCTATCTCGTTATCGGCTTAGTGCCGGATTACTGTTTTGGTTGTAATTATTTTGTAAATGTTATCTACTCAAAGCTGAAAAACACGCCATTCAGTACAATGTTGTTGGTTGTAAGTGATTTTACATGGTAATTAGTGTTCGTTGTCTTCGATCTGATGGATTTTATTGCATTTTGAATTAGCTGCCAGGCGTAAGAATGGAGTTTTGAAGGTCTATCTATATTATTTATCCATGTAATTTTTTTTTTATCTCCGATTCCTTGATTAGTTGGTTGGTCTCGGATTTCTCGGTTGGGGGTAGAAATTCTTGTTGGAGATAGCATGTAAAGACGAAATTTCATCATCGTATGTGCGTGCATTTAGATTTTAGCCTCAAGTTTAAGGTACTTACCCAAGGGGAAAGGAAGAGAATCTGGAATGAGTTTGATTTGAGTTCTATTCTGTGTCGGTCGCAGTTGTCATGAACGGCAGTTTAAGATGGTTCTATATTATGCTCGTTAGATACTGAGCTATCTTAATTCTATAATAAACCTCGGTTGCATGGAATATTTAAAACTGATCATGTCCAAGTGGGAGCCGAGCGGTTGAGGAAAGTGCAGCAGGGGCACGAACTTGCCGCCGGTATCAATAGGTACGTGAGCTTCGTGACGCAATGACTCCATGTCGGTTGTGTAGGATGACCACGGAGCATGGGACATTCGGGACAAACAAACTGTAATACTGTATATATGGTTGGTTCCGTGACTGGAAAATGGGCTACCTATATAACGGAATAAAGCTAACGCTCAAAAATTTTAAATGCAACGCGGGTCCCACGCGATTTGCTCACAACTTTTCATCGCGATAAATAAATTTCAAATATCTAATAATAAAACTATCAACATACACCTGTGTACATTCAATTAAGTTTATACAGGAACAAATAACTTCATAATAATTTGACAACATCGCACATATCGGCGGGACCCCTTCCTCCCGGGATCACTTTTTTGCGTAACAAAAATGCATAAAATAATTGGGTATTGGAAATAACCCAAAATCGTTTTCCTCACAGTCTGGATATTTTCTAATATTATTATTTCTCCTGGTATTAAACAACGACTATCCCTACATAATCCAAAAGCACAGACCCCAACTACATATCTTAAGTACATTATTTACAAACACATCCACACCATCACACTCGCACACACGGGCACATGTCAGTTGCGCCGGCGGCAGGCCTTGACCGCCAATTCCGCCAATAACAATGCTCCTAGACGTTTTCACACGCCAATTTCACCTTTACTCCAATAGTAATAGGAGTCAGTGGAAACTAAATCCTCGTACCTTGACTAGGGCTGTTCGCATTCTTCAAGAAAGGATTTGACGTTTTTGTATGAACTTGTAACTTGTTTTATCTGCATAATTGTGAATGGTATTAAGTTATTATGGCTGATTGAATGTTAATCTAAGAAACCTATTAAGGAGAGCAAACGGTACAAGATAAAAAACTACAAAAAAAGTAACCAAAGTTTAAATATGTTTGAAATGTATTAGTGTCAAAAGTATGTGAAAATTTTGCAAATTATGCAATTAAGGTAGCAAACGGGCATGCAGCATATCTTTTCGACTGCTGTTCATGACAGCTGCGACCAACACAGACTGTACAACAAGACTCGAATCGGGGCTAGGATGGAGGGCATATTCATGATAGAGCTTTGCCCCTAAAAGTCGTACACTTCAAACAGTCAAGCTGTCATCTTCAGTTGCATGGCCAAATATTTTGTATTGCAGGGTACGTGACCAATGCTTCACCAACTCACATTTGACCAAATTACATAAAATATAGGCGACGGATTTTCAGTATCTATGTATCAAGTAAATACCTTCTGTTGTTAATACGAACCGATAAGTTACACAATCTTACCTGTCGCAAGGACTCGGCGAGGCTAAAGGATTGAGGTGTGAAAAAGTTCCAAAAAGCGATTCAGAATTTATTGTCCGGTCACAACGCTAACGTCATCTGTTGGTATTGGTGGTATTGGTACGGGCAGGTCGGGCAGCCGTGCTAATGACCTACTTTCCCTTCTTTTGTTGGTGTTTATAGTGTTATTGAAACTGACCACTGTACTTTGATAGATGGATGTGAACATATTTGTGGTGTGATGTCGTTTCTACTGTTCCAATTCTTGACTTGACTCTTATCTGCGGAGATGTCTGAAAAATAGCTGTCAGAATTTCCTCTACCTTAAAGCAACTTAGCGAACCGACGATAGAATAATTTTGCTAGAGATAACCAAATACGTAGAATCTACATAAGATAAGATCATCAGATATTAAATCAAGATACAACTTTGAAAACAAGAACCTCTTGAATTGGGAATTCCCTTGGTATTTTTGCCAGATTGTCCATAAAATATGACATAGTATAGACATAGCATAGCATAGGACCTGTCATTAAGCTATTGTTAGAGGCAGTGCGAACATCAATTGAGGGTGATAGATGCATAGAGATATTACACTAGAGGACAGAAGCCAGGCTTCAGAGCGTACCTCGGATAAAAAGAGACGAAATCTTTAGTAATCACTTTTCTCAATCAGAGATAGGTAATTACCGTTATCGTTGTTTCTCTTTCTAACCGGGGGCGATTGCAATGTATGGGCAGGCGTATGGCTCACCCACTCCAGTGTAATATCTCTATGGATAGATGGATGGATGGGTTTGTAACTGTAAGCAGTTGCAATGTTTCGCACCATGACCCGCGATCAATCACAATTGCAGGCGGACAGCGCTGATTGTCGCTCGTAAACTGTGGATCGGAGTCTAGACTCGAGTACGTAGGACATTGATTTTATAGTAGGTACTTAGTGTCGTGGATTTTAACTCGCTACTAGAGTTCGCTATCTATCTACTTATTTTAATTGTAAAATTAAATTCAAACTTAAACAAATGCTCATTCACTTTGCACATTGCTTTTTTTAATTGCAGTAGGAAATGTAGATGTGTCATTTTTGATGAAAAAATTCCTGCTTTTTATTTTATCCTTCTGCACGATGTACAGAAGGGTTACCTTCCTACAAGCTGCTGTGTCTTAGTATGGGTTTGTTACTATGGGGTGCTCTAGTTTCTCTACCTCCTAGTTGCAGCTTGGCGGGTTGAAGTTAAGAAGCTGTTATCTATCGCTGTATGAATTGTTGTAAACCGAGGTCTTCCATCCATAGTTGGGACGCTACTAAGTTGGATGTCAATTTTTTATGTAATTCAAGTATTCCAGGGCGATTACCCGGAGAAGTAGGTCAGCTACCGTTGCTATGACAACGTAAATTATAGCGCTGCGCGTGCGCGGCTCCTGCAATACATCTCTGTTAGTGATAGCACTTGTATATTGTAGTGATAAGGTGTGATTGACAAATGTTACCGGAAAGTCATCTGAGAAACCCCGCCCTCTTATTACTGGTTTTTAACTTTTATTTGTATATTCAATTAAATTATCTTTCACTTCACCATCTACTATTCTCGAGCAACTACAGAATGTAAAAAAATATTTTATAGCTATAAGTCGGCGTGGCCGCAACCTCGCCAATCACACCAACCACCCCCGTCACCAATTGAACAGCTTTATAAAATTTTGTTTCACCGTTAATGAATTCCATATTTTGATGATAGGTTTAAAATCAGTATGGTTAGGAATTTGAGATGTTAGAACGTTGTATGAGAATATCATTTTTATAGTTAACTAGCGACCCGCCCCGGCTTCGCACGGGTGCAATAACTATTTAATGGATGTTATTATACATATAAACCTTCCTCTTGAATCACTCTATCTATTAAAAAAAACCGCATCAAAATCCGTTGCGTAGTTTTAAAGATTTAAGGACACAAAGGGACAGAGAAAGCGACTTTGTTTTATACTATGTAGTGATATCATGGATGGTTAATACCAATTTTTCTCCAGTTATAGCTAGTTCTCGAGATAGGTACGATTTGTCTAATTCAGTCAATAGTCTGGTCCGCAGCTGCATCAATGCATCAATGACGTATCGATGAGATGACTGTCACTCGGCCGTCATCTGTGACGCGCGCGCCCACGCAACATTGATAAACGATTGTTAACAATAACAAACAAATGTATTCGCGACCCTTCGTTTATTACCATCGCTACTACGAGTATACATTACCAACTACAAATTACCAACCAGCAAAATGTTGTAATAACAGAAAACTTAATAATTTCTACCACGAAGCCCTTTTTCTTCACAATTGAAAAAATAACAAAATAGGTACTATTCTTTTTCCGTATCTTCCAATTGTGCACAACTCAATATTGGATAACCTAATTGTTGTTCATAGTTAAAAATAATACACGAACAAAGTAGGTACCTACGAAGAAGTCGCGCAATTTTCGTTTCTAAAAGTTTTAGCCATCGAAACACCAGAACTTTGTATTTCCGAAATAGCTATAGGTAACTGTTTAAGTACTTACTGAATGATTCGTGAGTGTTTGAAACCATTTTACGTTTATAACGCGGCCTACCTCAAGTAATGTTTTGTTGGATTCGTTCGACTAGTTTGGAATCGATTCCGAGGTTTTTCTTCGACAAGAGCTCAGACAAAACATTATAAGTAAACCGCGTTATAAACGTAAAATAGCTATAATGTCGTATGTGATTTGTGAGGTGGATTGTTATTACCGGGTCAATAAGGTTGTGTTTTGTTTGCCGCAGCCCGCCGACGTTCAAGACGCTGACGCCGACGTCGCGCACGCAGCTCAAGCAGCAGCTGATGCGCGAACATGCGCACGAGCAGCTACGCAGGGAGTCCCAGCAGGTCAGCGCTCAGCACTACACCACTACACCACTACACCACTACACCACTACACCACTACACCACTACACCACTACACCACTACTCTACTATATCATTCTTTATTTATTTATATTCTAAAGCTCAAGAGTTTGGACGGGTAAAGCTCAGGAACTATTGGTGGGAATTGAAAAATCATTTTTGTGTTGGATAATCCATTTATTATAGAAGGCTCAATTAAGGCTATATCGTATCACGCTTCAACCAATAGAAACGGAGCTACTATGAAACATGTTGCAAAATTGAGAAAATATTTACCTAAGTTTCCCGAAGCGACACGAGTACGTTGACTAGGTAGTTCCTTAATATTGACTAATAAATTATATCTTCCCTACGACAATGGTAACATTTATAATAAAACGAAAATATAAAATGCATTTGAAGCACGCACATAAAAGTGTGTGATGTGGCAACTTATTAATTTTATCAGTCGTAGCTTTGTGGAACTCTACTTATTACAGATTAATCTACTTTGCAACAATCCGCGAGCAAACTTGTAGTATGATGGTGCATAGATATTGGCAATCAAATACACACAGAAACATGCTATGGAACAAAAAGTATACACCAACATAGAAAGCACCACCAACATGTGTTTTGCCCCAAAAGTCAGATCAGGCCTTATAATGAGGACATCCTCATGTGCTTCGGGAGTTTTTGACGAGTTATCCAAAACACCCGTCCACGTTCGCAGGCGCAACAGGGCGGGCAGTCGAAGCAGCATGGCGAGCAGCAACAGCAGCAACAGCAGCAACAGCAGAAGCAGTCCAGCCCGGCGGAGGTGCCGCGCATCACGCCGCTCGTCGACCTGCCGCCGCAGGTGCTACAGGTCAGTGCCGATAGAGATTCAGAGTAGGATAAGTGCAGGTACATAGATAATTGATATAGCTTATTATGCAGTCGGCATCAAAAGGGCTTATTAAATTCCCTTCGGCCGTGTATGATACCAGAGTTTGGTAACCAGATTAGGTAAGTACTTTCTTAGTGTGCCAAATATTACACCTATTAAAATAAACTGCATCATAACCTGAAGGAGCTATTGCGCATAGATTAGTTTCCGGCCAAGTTCGGAAGTTTTTATGTCGTTTGAAGGCCTCCCACATAGCGTAACGGCTGCTATCTAACGATAACAACCTTTACCGACAAACAGTACTAGGTCCGCTTTGACACCCAAGATTCCGTCGCCACCTACCTTCAGAAGAGACTTTCATCAAGCCAATACTAGCTAAAACCTGTACTTTAATCGCACACTCACATGGGGCGAACCTTCATGCATTGTACGAATTGCCACAGCTTTGACACCTGGAAATACGAAGAAAACAAAAACTTCGCATAACCATTTGCGAAGATCTGTCCTGCACTTGTGGGTTCGCATGTTCGCGCGATGCGAGTGAGCGGCCTAAGCCTGTCACCAACGTCCATGCTGACAGAATGTTCCGGCGTGTGTTTCCAGCAGGTGGAATTGTTGTCAGGGCTACATCTGAAAACAGTACCATAAGCCTTTATCTATACATTACCCTAAACCTCCTGTGGTGTACTGTAAGCCTCTATCTCCACTGAACCCTGAACCTCATGTGGTGGTGGTGGTGTGTTGCAGGTGCGCACGGTGCTGGAGAACCCCACGCGGTACCACGTGATCCAGAAGCAGCGCAGCCAGGTGCGCCAGTACCTCAGCGACTCCTTCACGCCGCACCACCAGGTAACAACTCTCTGTTCCACCAGGTGACACCCACTGTTCCACCAGGTGACACCCACTGTTACACCAGGTGACACCCACTGTTACACTTTATACACATCACTACTGATAAAGGAGACCAGCAACTTTCTCAAGGACCTTGGGCCTGGAATATGAACATGCATGAGACATCGCTTTTTACATCGAGGATATTGCTACCACATTGTGCATATTCCGTTTTTGCGGAAATTTATAGGAATAATGAAATATTATACGTCTTACGCACCGCACACACATAGTTCTTTAGTAGTTAAATATTTTAATGATATGATGTAACTAGATTTTTAAATATGAAATGGATGTATTAAAATATACAAGATTATTTGAGGGTATTGAACAAGCTGTTCGCTCCAGGCCCAAAATCTGATGTTCTCCTTTACCACTAATGTTTTACATCATCTTTATTTACATTTCGTGTCCGTGAGGTGTCCTTGTGTGGACTTTACATCTGTACTAGTGTTTGATTTGCGCTATTATTCCAAGTCTTGAATAACACAAATAACACCTCTCTATCACCCATGACCAGGGATTATCTGTCCCGGCTGGGAGTCGAACCCGATACCCCTCACTTCGCAGCAGAGTATAGGATACGCAGGAGTCGTAAATAAGATCATAACAAACCCACAGAAAACATTTGTGTATCTGTCACATAAGCGTCTGCCTCAGACAAGCATCGATTTCAGAACCTTCCACTCAACAGAGAGAGCCGCTATCAACTGGGCTACTAGGTCGTTCATATTATTCTGTTTCAATGGCAACAAATAAAAAAATACTTGGTTAATCAATTCTTTGTTTAATGACATAAATATTACGGTCTATTTTGGCACTGCTTTATTTGTAAAATATCGTTAGGTATTAAATACCTATAGGTAATCGCAAAGATTAAACTATCGTAAAGTCATCAATCTAACGGTTATGGATTAATGTTTTTATCTCGTGATTCTGACTACTGTACTTGTAAGTCGATAAATTTTACAAGTGTAGACAGGTTTTTGATAATAGAACATTATTATTACATAAAAATAAATTCCATTAATTTAATATGCATTAGAGGCCAAATATAAACATGTTACAGAAGTTAAATTTAATAATATTTTAACTGTCATAAAGTAAGCAATTTATAGGTACATATATGTATTTTAAAGTTTTTTTTTCAACGTAGAAACGTCACAAAGTTTTTTAATTTTTCCGTTTCTCATCATCATCGTCATTATTATACAAAACAAAACCGGGCACTCCCAACCATGAAGCAAATATAGAGGAGACGGCCTAAGCAACTGTGCACTGTGACTCAACTAGGTCCTGACGTCATCACAGTAGGCGTGGCTTAAAGTCAGTCTACCGTCGGCGCCCGTCCTATGAACAGCGTTATGGACGTTCACATTTTCAAAGAAAAGGATGAAGTGCTGTCTACTCGACATTAGATGGCGACACTTTTCTTATATTTTGAGTACGTCCCTGTTAGGTATATCCTACATTTAATGACATCTAGTGTGAGATAGTTAAACTACGTAGTAAAATCGATATAGAACGAAGCGAGTAGTTTTGCTATTGACCGTTAGATAGAAAATAAACAAGTGGGCGGATGGTGGGCGGAATCAAACACCCCCTCGCCCCGCAAAGTGTCACGCACGCGTTCTTTCTTAGGGAAATCTACATACAACGTGTCCTCTCTATATTTCCTTCATGCTCCCAACCCAACTTAGCTCATCTATTAGAGATTACCTCCCACTGACGGCAGCTGTCTGTGTTCCAGGTAGGGGGCGCGCGGAGGGCGGCGGCGTCGGCGCCCGAGCTGACGGCGGGGGAGCCCGAGCCGCCCGCCGGCGCCGTGCGCTCCGCCGGCAACTCCGAGGTGAGCTCTCAACTCTGAGGTGGAACACTGTTGCTCCAGTGGACATACAAATGACTTAGGCTCAACTTAGGCTCGGCATCAATTGGCAACCAATCTTAATCCTTTTCTCGCGCCACATAGCTCTGGTCGGCAGCAGCCCGTCATCAGAGTTCATGTTTAAAGTAAGAGGCACTGCTGCCACGGTGGCAACTGCTTGCCACTGGCTATTCTTGACTGAGCTGATAACTAGCGTGGCAGTGATGTACTCGTGTGTAAATGAGTAGCTACTCATTATTAGCGGTGCAATCAGTTCTAGCGAAAAATATTAATTAAATGTGCGTGATATCCGCTACCTCATCTGGATACGCGGTATTCTTCAGCGATGCAGGGTGTTTCACTACAACCTTAAGGTTGGTTCTCATGATGCGTGACACTTTCTTGCTTAGCCGTTCCTATAGTGTTAGAGTCTGTTTTCTTCCGACAGTTTCGTTGGCACATTATTTGTCTTATTCATTCCAACCTTTTAGTTACTCAAATGTCGCAAAGTATCTACCTACAGTGGTAGCCAGGGATGAGCAAAATCTTATCATGATTTTTTTTTTTTTTTTTTTATTTTTTTTTATTTTATTTCCAAAATCCACAGCTCTTAATTCTATTATAATACAAAGCATTAGTATCTAATCTAAAAGCCAATTACGGATTTACATTTTATAGCTTAATTTAAATTACTGTCACTAAGGTAATACTGTGCTTGAGTAGTCTTGTGCGTGCGTCTACATCTATTTGAGTGTGTGTGTGTGTGTGTGTGTGTGTGTGAGTGTGTGCGTGTGTGCGTGCGTGTGCGTGAGTGCATGTGATATATATAATTATATGTGTGGTATATAATGTATTGTACTGAGAATGTGAACATCGTTATAAACTTATTGCATATTAGTTTTATTTTTACAATCGTTAATGTTTTTACATAATTCATATTTAAATTTTTCTTTGTTGCAATGAAAGATATCAATGTTGTTATAGTTTTTATTGTAACTTCTTTGTATCCTATTAACTAGCGAATTTTGAGTGTAGTTACTCCTCACCTGAGAAACTGCAAACAAATATTATAGATAACAATCACCCTACGCTCCTTTTTCCAAGACTTGACAGGCCCTAACCAGTGTGCAATTGGAATCATGATTACGTAATGTCTTTATCTAAGGCCTTTAGCGGATGACGACCATAATATGTTGGCTGATTCCTGATGTTAAATCACATAATTTTGCAGTAGGACCACGAGGACGACCTATTCCTCGTGGTCCTACTGTAAAATTAATAGGCCCTAACCAAACGGTCGGCACCGTGTTGCAGACGGACGAGTTCCTGGACGACATCCTGTCGCTGGACGGCGGGCTGTCGTCGTCGGAGCCGCCGTCGGCCGCCAGCTCGGTGGCCGGCGAGCCGCTCTCCGACGCCGACATGCACGCGCTCGCCAAGGACCGCCAGAAGAAGGACAACCATAACATGAGTGAGTCGTAGTCTGTAGTCACACGGTGTAGTCTTTGAAGCCTGAATCATGCTATCGAAGATTTCTACACCGTTTGCATACCTAATACCTATATACAGAAGCCCTGATATCGACAGACGGCTTGACTTTTGGCTAGGCACACATGGCACACGGTGACGGCATCGGGACTGAATCAAAGCCGTCGAAGATTTTTACATAGCTAGCATATACATTATACAGAAGCCCTGACATCGACAGACAGGGGACGATTGCTCCCCAGAAATGTCGTCTCGCCCGAAGGGAAATTTTCTTTTGCCAAAAGAGCACCAATGTATACCGTATACGTCTTTTTTTCAGTAGTATTCGCTGCTTAGCGATAAGGCTGAACTGTTTTCTGGTATTCAAATAAAAGTTATCTTCACCTATCTGAAGCTCAAGGTTCAATTCCCAACCGGGGGTATTTAAATTTATTTGAGGATATTAAATGCATTCTAAGCTTTGTATATCAATTACATCTGGAGGCCACAAAATGCCCTCCCGAGCATGTTTAGAAAAAGTACATAAAGTTTGATGAAGTTATGGCCTTCTGGAGGTATGGCCTCCAGAAGTAGCCTGCAAACTGCCAGAAGTAGCTTACATTAGTATAGGGTAGGTTAAATGAATTCATATCTGTGTATCAATTACATTTGGAGGCCCTAAAATGCCTCTGCATCTTTAGAGAAAAGTTCAAGCTTGGTGGGTTACCTTGGTGAGTCCCATACGTACAAAAGCAAGCTGCGAGTAGTTAAATTAGTCCATATGTACATAAAGCTTGGCGGGGTATATCTATACCTCTCCCCCTCCAAGCAATTTGCAAAGAGTAACATAATCCCATACGATCGGCAGTCGAGCGCCGGCGCCGCTTCAACATCAACGACCGCATCAAGGAGCTGGGCACCTTGCTGCCAAAGAGCAGCGACCCGTTTCACGAGGTGGTGCGCGACGTGCGCCCCAACAAGGGCACCATCCTGAAGAGCAGCGTGGACTACATCCGCTGCCTGCGCGACGAGGTGGCGCGCCTGCGCCACGCCGAGCAGCGCCGCCGCCAGACCGAGCTGCACAATAGGAAGCTCATGCTCAGGATACAGGTCGGTCCCGTACCTATTACTTACTAGCTTCCACCCGAGGCTTCGCCCGCGTGGAGGTAGTTTTAACTTCATACCCCTATTTCACCCCTTGGGGGTGGAATTTCCAAAAATCCTCTCTTAGTGCTTCCCTACACTACCTAAGGAGCATACATGCCTTTCAGCTTCTTCCGTTCAGTAGTTTCGGCTGTGCGTTGTCTGTCAGTCAGTCACTCAGTAACGCAAGAGTTTTATGTATACAAATTATTTATTATCTCACACTCACAACACATTCACAGCAGACGGAGCTGTACAATAGGAAGCTCATGCTAAGGATACAGGTAACTTGGCTGACAACTCCTTTTTAACACTCACAGCCAGGGTCGCCATTAGTAGGCATTAGACGTGCATGGGTGACTCGGTTCGGTTCCAATTCCTTAATTATAACACTGTGCTACACACTGCTAGGCTGTGAGTAGCCTAGGCCGCCGTAAGCGGACGGCACGCATGGAGCGGCAAACGGACCACAGCGTGGTGGCATATAGTCACCCAGTGTGTGGTTGGTGTTGAACGACGAGGGGGAGGAGTGCAAAATGGTTTTGTACTCGAGTGCCCATACAACTAGCGACGATCCCGGTTATAGCCTACCGATTACAGCAGTTATAGTTCGCCATGTTGTGGGTGCGGGAGGACTTGCAAGAAGAGAAATGCCAAGACCAGGAAGAAATTTCTACTCATTATTTAAAATTTTGCCTCAATGTCTTTATTCATGACTTCGTATGTTATCTACTCTTGATACAAGAAATCCTACATAGTTTAGGGCTATAAGAGCATATTTTTAAATGACACAATCGTTAATATGCATCGACGAGCATAACACTCCGAAAGTTCCAACTTCCATTCAATTCTCACTTCTATTCTCGGTTTGGGCTTGTGTCCTTACTTGAGTGATGTCGACAGCACTAACGACACAGGGACTCTAATTCTCGAGTTATGATGAGTGTTATTTATTATAATATTGGTTTTATTGTATTGTTATATCATTAAAAAAAAGCTAAGCTACAACCCACTAATAGCCCACTACTGAGCACGGGTCTCTCTTCATTACTGAGGAGGCCTAGAGCATACTCCACCACGCTGCTCCAATGCGGATTGGTGGAGGGGTTAGTGGCCAACCCAGTGTCGAAAGTTTTCAAGCCGCCTGAAGGCCTCCGACACGGCTTAACGACTGCTATCAATCGATAACAACCGGGACCGACGGCTTTACGAGCCCTCCGAAGCACGGAAGCGCTCAAGAAATTGCCACTAGCGGTCACCCATCCGAGTACCGACCGCGCCCGCTGTTGCTTAACTTTGTCGATCGCTTAGGATCGACGCAAGCCGCCGGGCTATGGGCGCTTCAGTTATATCATTATTAATTTATTGTTATATTGGTATGTTATTGGTTGCAGGAGCTGGAGCGTCTAGCTCGACTACACGGACTGCCGGTGTCGGGCGACTGGTCGCCGCCCGACGACTCCGGCGTCGACACCGCGCCCTCGGAGCCCTACTCGCCCGCGCCCGCGCCGGTACGTACGCTCTCGACCTTATACTACTACTGTCTTCTTTTAAACTCAATTTTTAACTGAAGCGGCGCGATACCTACAGAAATATAAGCGCGCGCCGTACATAATTATGCTGACCACGCAACCTCAAGCAACGAGTGCAGTAAAACAATAGACTACGTCATACGCGTTCGCGTCATACTGAACTGGCCAATCAGGAGACGTATTACGTATCCTCAATCGCGATATCGAAATTTCAAGATAATCTAATTACATGATGACATCACCTAGCGGAAGATCTCCCCTTTTCCTCCATAATCAATTTTATAACATTTCCCTCTCTACCTTGTCTAATGATTACCAATAAGACCGCCAATCGTTTTCTTAAGTACTGCACACATTACAACGATTCGAGGACGGACCAACTAAAAGCACCAAGTAAATTTAACCTTAACAACCAAGGCATAAAGATCATAATTGAATGCCAACATTTAAGTTTGTCAAATACTAGGTTGCTATACTCGTATGTGCTCAGTTCTTCGGTGTTGTTATTTTTGTGAAAACTGGTGGCAAATAAAGAGTATTTGTGTGGTGTGTGTCGGCAGGAGGTGGTGGTGCCGAAGGCGGAGCCCCGCCCCATGGAGCTGGGGGACGCGCCCGACCTGCTGCGGGACACGCCCGCCGCCGACTGCCTGGCCGCGCTCGACGCGCTCGGTACGTACCGCCGCGACTGGTGAACTGTGACGTCACGGCTAGCCGATGGCTGGATGGAGACACGCCCGCCGCCGACTGCCTGGCCGCGCTCGACGCGCTCGGTACGTACCGCCGCGACTGGTGAACTGTGACGTCACGGCTAGCCGATGGCTGGACGGAGACACGCCCGCCGCCGACTGCCTGGCCGCGCTCGACGCGCTCGGTACGTACCGCCGCGACTGGTGAACTGTGACGTCACGGCTAGCCGATGGCTGGGTGGAGACACGCCCGCCGCCGACTGCCTGGCCGCGCTCGACGCGCTCGGTACGTACCGCCGCGACTGGTGAACTGTGACGTCACGGCTAGCCGATGGCTGGATGGAGACACGCCCGCCGCCGACTGCCTGGCCGCGCTCGACGCGCTCGGTACGTACCGCCGCGACTGGTGAACTGTGACGTCACGGCTAGCCGATGGCTGGACGGAGACACGCCCGCCGCCGACTGCCTGGCCGCGCTCGACGCGCTCGGTACGTACCGCCGCAGACTGGTGAACTGTGACGTCACGTCTAACCCCAATTTCCAACTCCAAAAATTGTCCCTTACTGCTCCCTACACTCTCCAAGGAACATGTGAAATTTCATAGTCGTAATAGTCGTAGTTTCGACTGTGTTTTGTCTGTCAGTTAATCAGAGACATAAGACTATAATTAATAACGTCGCTATTAGAACAAGCAGTAACAGTGGTGGTGTATCGTCCACAGACGGTCTGAAGCTGGGTGGGTGCTCGCCGCTGGGCCGCGAGGAGGCGCTGCTGGGCTGCCTGGAGCCCGCGCTCTGCCTCGACACCAACGACCTCTTCGCCAAGGACATCAAGGTATGTTGTACGATGACATCACTGAATTTACCAGGTGTCTCACCGCAGGCGAGTCGGCGAGTGCATCCCGGCTATTTAGGGTCCCCGCAAACTGACTGCAGCCACCGGCGGCTGTGGCGCTGTGGCGCTTCTTTTTAGAAGCGCGCTCCGGCCGTTATTAGAGCTGTTGACTGTTGGCCGGAACGCGCTTCTTTTGAAGTTATACTTCTTTAGGCGCGTTATGGAAATTTCATGAGGGTGAAATTTTACGATGCGCGCGCATCTGTAACACCAAAAAATTAACAGTATGAAGTTAGGCGCGTGAAATTTTACGATGCGCGCGCAACAGTACGATGCGCGCGCAACAGTATGAAGTTGCCGGCTAAACCCATTGCTAAACCACTCATTGGCCTTTGTCAATGTAACAGAACTTTTAACTGAGTTAACTAACTTTTACTTTATAACGGCTAAACCGATTTGGCTAATTTTAGTCTTGAAATATTCGTGTAAGTTCAGGGAAGGTTGCAGCGATGAGAAAATATGGAAAAATTGCGAGGAAAAATACTAAAAATGAAAATTTTAATTTCCCATACAAATCTTACCTGTCAAACATTTGATTTTCGCCCCGTCGCTTTTAAGAATAATTACATGTAGATCTGGATTAAATAAGGCGTTGGAATCGACAACATGTATTCATAATAGTCGAATTATCGCGTATTTAGATTTAAAACATGCAAAATAACATAGACATACATCATACATGACATAAAATAATGACACTATAAATAATGACATTTGGTTGTTGGTATTGCGTGCGTTCAGAAATATATTTTGTATAGTTTGCTTCTCTTCATCATATTATGTCAAATCGCCCCGTGAGATGTCCGCCCATTATGACGTAACAATTTTATTATTATCACAAATGCAGTATTATTTTTTGTTTTGTTAATTTATAATAAATAATGCTATTGCAATAGCTTTACCGCGGCAGTCTCCGAGTGCCACACGTCTTTTTAGTATAATTAATACTAAATATTATGAAATTATTAACGTTGAATATTTATTATTTAATGATGCCAAAGAAGTATAACTTCTTACGCGCGTACATAAGTACACGCAATTAAATTTTTTTTAGAACCGCCACAGCCGCCGGTGGCTGCAGTCAGTTTGCGGAGACCCTTACTCGCTCAAAACACGCACAAAAGATATGAGAGTCTGTGTAAATAAAAGAGACGCATATGTTGCTGACTGTTCACACCGCGGGCGAGTACTCGCTGGCATATGCATCTCTTTTGTTTACACGAAATGTCATATTGTCGCTGTCTTGGGCATTGAGTGTACTAAAGGTCTTGGGCGAGTAATGCGAGAAAATAGTCGGGCTTTACTCGCTGGTCATTGCCGGTGGGACACCTGCCTTAAACACAAAGATTTAAAAATACAATGTCGGGATGAGCTCGTAAGCTCGTCTCGTCGCAGTAGTTTGATGGATGCAGTGAATGGTGCACGTCACAGCACGTCAATTGCTTTTTGTTACTGCGTCCGCAAAACCATAAAATATGCCTACTTGTGCCTTTAGGAATTATTATAATTACTAAAGAAACACAAATTAGCCCAATAGTCCACATTCCAAATTTAAATTTACAATTATTAAGTTTATTCAACTATTTCTAAAACAATAATTCTATTTAAAATAGTGTTTAAAATGTTAAAGTGTGAAAGAAAAGAACGACTAAAATTACGATACGCGGAAAAGAGATATCACTACTTAAGTAATTTTTTCGTTTTCAAATATAATAACCAAATTTTGATTGCGCCAACTTCACACACATATTATTAATATGGCGCGAACATTTATCGGAAGCGCAGGGTGTATCTATTGGTTTAAAATCTCTGCATAATCTGCAGTCGCGTTCATACGGAATTCATTTTCACCGCATCTCACAAAATGCTAGCTTCCGCTTGACAGAGTTTGAAGAGCCCTATTATCATAGAGATAGGAATATACCTACCCTATTATACTAGACTAGCTATATGTAAATTCTGCCAAGTTGAACTGTCACTACAGGAAATAAAGTTGTTTTAGCTGTTACTCACAGGTTCTCAGTTATGTATAATTATAATGTTTAACTTGTGAATTCTTTCTACGAAGTCAGATCTGATAATCTAAAATGATAATTATTAAAATAACAATCTCCTATTTGGAATAATCTTACAGTTTGTGGTCAAGTGGAACGTTGAGGGAACTCAATATTGTTACCGCATAGTGCATGTAGTTCAACGAGTTATCAATAGATGGCGTTTTGTTTATATCCACGAATAATACTTTATTGTAATTGTATGGGAAAAAATATTATTGTTCTTCCTCAGTTAACGTGGAATGATATATTATGTTTTCAAAAGACGAACACAATTTGAGAAGTGACATATAGATTGCGTCCGTAACTCGATCAAAACGCCCAAAACGACACTTTTGACGTGACAACGTCTTATAAATTGGTTTGCCGGGTGACACTTCAAGAAACTGCGTTACGCTCCGCTCACGTTATGCGCTCACAATGAGAGCGAGTGAGAGGCACGCGTCCCTTCCACTCGGGCATGGTTAGCCCGCCTAAGAGCGAGAGAGACAGACATAAAAAGCACAATCGGCCTTTGCGTTCGGCAGCTTGATTACTTTGGAGGTAGATATTTTGGTAATGTATCCAATTATTACTTTGTTATTGACTTCTGGGACTATTTATAAATTTTAAATGTTACCTTTTTATAAATGTTTCCTGTATTCCTTCTTTATTTTTATTGATAAATTTCTGTAACTTTAAATACGATTTCATGACGTTTGTTTACTTTGATGATATTATTTGTCAATCATTCCATCAGTATTTTCTTAAGACGTTGTCACGTTCAACTATCGTCAGTAAACCGACTTTACAGACAACCAGTTTTTTCTATAGAAATTTGAATGTTTTGTAAGGATCGAATTATGGAATGTGGCCGTAATAAACTTATCCTAGAACATGCTCCACCACACACCCTAGTGGGATTAAAACAACATTTAGTGTAAGTTAGTACGGTATATTTCCAGATGCGGCTGTCGCCCACGCGTGGGCTGCTGGGCGAGGGCGAGGGCGCGCTGAGCCTGGCGCAGCTGGAAGACCTCATGGATGATGACTGTCACAACCCCGTCACGCAAGGTCTGCTGTTATCATAATACAGATTATCACATATTATATGGTCCTACTATCAGAGGTCCGACCTTTAATTTGATGCAGTTAATAAACGTATTTTATGTCACTTCCAAATAATGTTACCAGCTCTATAATAATCTGTTAAGTTAACAATAGTCTGGCTGTGTGTCTGTGTATCTCTGTGTCTGTCTCTTAGCATCATGGTTCTCAAACGGATTAAATGCACTGCAGTTTTCTTGCTGTGATTCTTAAGATAGAAATCGGTCCAGCAGTTTGAGTAATATCGTTTTTTTTCGGAAAGGCATTTTGGCATTTTAACACCATCTAGATGTCGTGTAGAGAACATTTATAATATTTCATTTTATGGAGGAGAGCTTGTTGATTTAGATTCAATTGTACTATATAATTTTATTATGGTTTATTTACTTGCATTAAACTAGATAAGGCTATATAAAAAATAATTTAGTAGTCACAAGTTGTTAAATTTTAAATTTATTATTCTTTACTATAAAAATATAGTGATTCGACCTATTGGTCCGCTCAGTAGACTGCGGCCACATAGTAAGGTAAGGGTAGTGTTGTCCACGGCCACATAGTAACGTGTTTGGGCTATTATTGCAGGCGACCCGATGTTATGCTCATCGTCCACGCTGGGCCTGGGCGGGACGGGGGGCGCGGGGGGAGACGTGGGCGACGTGGGCGACGCGGACCACTGCGCCATGCTACACGCCGACCTCACCGCGCACGCCACCGGTACGTAATGTTACTAATGTCTTGTACAGTCATTACCTAATATATAATAACGCTACACACTCATAGCCCTACACTAGGATCCCCTGTGTCTATTATTAACGAACTTAAAAAAGGGCCTTTTACCTCAAAATCTAATAAAACCACACAACAAGCCTCAGCTTTCAAATAATAATATACTTACACTCAATCAAAAGTATGACACAAAGCATAAAAATGCCATCAAACCTAAAACCTTCTTTTAAACTCATTTATTAAAAAAATCCATACATGTTGAATTGAAAAAAGACCAAATAACACTAAAAACGGTAAACGTACAGGTGACTAATAGCTGCCTCGGCGCAGCAGTTAATGAAACGGGTTTCAGGGCGTGTTTCAGCAACGCCATACCCCTCCCCTTGAACGCGCCGGGTAACGAACACTGGCGTCCGTGACGTACCTATATAGAAAGGACCCACTGAAAATCAGCGCCGTAGTCTACACTACGGCATCGAACTGAGTGGGCTCCTTTTTCTAGGCCACTAGACACATGAGAGCGTGATGTAGCTATGCAATAATAGTGTACTTATACTTAATCTACCTTTCTGTATAGTTATGTTGTGTTGTTATCACACTGTCGTTTTTATAGTGTTTCTATTTTTATTTAATTTATGTGTCTACATTTGTAATCTTTGTTTAACTGTAATGTTTGTGGCCTTGAAATAAATCTTTTCTATTTCTATTTCTATTTCTAAAAATGCCATCCATCCAAAAACCACCTTTAAAATCGTTATATATAAAAAAAAATTTTCATTGCAGACACGTCGCTGTCGGAGCCGCTGTCGCTGGGCGGCATGGCGCTGCTGCTGGGCGGCGCCCACCACGCGCCGCACGCGCACCGCCACCACGCCTTCCACATGGACCTCGGCGCCTAGTACTATAGCGGCGGAGAATAGCACTATAGCTCAGCTATAGCGGTGGAGAACGATCGTTCATGGAGAATATCGCTATGAGACAGATTAATAACATCAGATAATAGACCAATTTAATCTGGACGCTTTGCATCACAGCAATCGTTAAATTCTGTTGGTTAACTATTGAGTATATTGTTGAAGAAGGAACGTTAATGGAGAATATCACTGTAGGACATACATAGATTAAGATAATCCGATAATAGACCGATTCATAAAATTCTATTTATATGAAACATATTGTAACTGTGTAATATTGGTTATATTGATGGAGAAGGAATGTTAATGGTGAATAACCTACACCTATAACACAAAATCATCAAATCACATCTCCGATTACAACATAAAACGTTTTATATGCACGTTAAACAGATCTTTAAAGAAGTATAATAATTATGGTACAAATACAGAAACCATTACGTTCTATAGAATGATGTATATTTGAGTGTGGGTTGGTCTATGGCGTGATGTGTAAACTCAGACCTCTTAAGTTTTATCTAATAGGTAACCCTTTTCTCTGGATAGCCATCCTACACAACACATTACATATTATATTTGCATAAGGTCTACAATATGTATATTTAAAGTTCTATGCCACAAAAAATACCTACTAAACAGTCATTCGTACAATAAAATGTCTTAGATGTACAATGTTTGTCCAGTCCAGATGTATTTTCCCGCCAAAAGAGAACAAAAGAAAGAAAAACTATGTTTATTCTACCGCAATAATATGGTGCTAAACAACTGAGGTATCTCCAAAGTTCGTTGTCGTTAGTATTGTTCTTATAATAGGTATATCACTACGTTCTCATTAAAATACTTGATATTTTTAAATTTAAATTGATTGGCGTTACCAATATGTAATATTGAATGAAAGTTTATTTATTTATTTATAACACGTCATCAGTGATACCATTGGTATTACTTGCAGTTCGTGGGCGACATTTTCCATTCCATCTGATGGTTCGTCTCATAGTTATTACTTATGGCGAGAGGCAACTTTTTTAAACCCTTTGACGGGAAAATACCATGAAGACGGACAGAACGAATCCTACAGGAATACAATAAGGCTCCTAAATAAAATGAGCTGAATAACTATTTTAATGTAACCAACGATCCGTTGGTCCCTCGAGCCAAGTCGAGGCCTCGAATTAGTGAATGCTTCCTAGTTAGTGCATCGTGATAGCGGAGTTACCAGCTCAGTGTTTTTAAACTTTAACTTCGTAGTTACATTTTGCTAAATGTGTGTGTGAGTGAGTGAATTGTCTTAGGCACTTCTCACACAACGCTATTTATGAGGTACGCGACTGCAACGCAATCCAAGATTTGTATGTATCTGACACTTTTCACTGACAGGAGACGCGTCTACGATGCGACTCCTGTCAGTCAAAAGTGTCAGATACATAGAATTTTGGGATTGCGTTGCAGTCGCGTAGCTAATGAATAGCGTAATGTGAGAAGTGCCTTAATGGCAAGGCTTTGGAATTGGTTTGACAGCTACAATACAAAAAAAATTATGGTGATATAAAGTTCTTAACGCTTGTGACATTGGTGACTCGGGTGATCTATCGAAGATTAATTTTTCTAGAGCCTGTCAAGCTGAAATTATTGTTAAATAATAGTTTTGTTAAATAATAATTCTAGTTGGAATATTGGGATGACAACACCAAATTACTTTATCACATAAACCTCCAGCGCCCTCTAGGAAGATATTGAAAAACCACGCATTAATGTCTCGATAACCAATGTCATGGATGTCCTCTTCATAATATAACTTCATTAAAAATATTATTACAAAGCAGCTATTTTAAGTTGTAAAACTATAAATAATAAAGTGATGTCATTGTTACACCAGTTTACAGCGTGATAATAATTGTCAAATCCTTGGCCCCATGTTGTGAGCGGTGTGTGTGTGTGTGCGTGTGTGTGTGTGTGTGTGTGTGTGTGTGAAGTCGTGCAAGTTAATATTTTCAGTTGAGTGCTAACTTGACACAAATTATTTAATCGAGAACTTACTGTAAGGTAACTATAAATTTTTAGAATTGTACAATAAATGGCCATGATCTTTGCATTATTGCAAAAAGTGACTTATTTAATTAAAACAAGTATTATGAAAAATACATGGTGCTCTATTTCGAGGCATATTATTATGAGTATAATTTTATATGTATAATAATGATTATGAAATAATATTCCTAGCAATATTATATTTATGTATAGTGTATAGGTACGGTAACTGGAGGACCACGATATTTAGATGATTTTATACACAAATGTGATACATTATTATTTTTAGATAATATTTATTATATACTTGCTATATTTTTATATTTAGATTATATAGTGACTAAAGTGCCTTGCTCGTAGCCGATATTTTTTGAAACGTGTATTTTTCTTTTTAATGTAAATATTTAATATTTATACATTTTAAATGTTTGTTGAATCGTTACACTGGTTAAGATTCACACGTACGAGTAGGAGGAGTTAAGTTTGTCATCAATTTATTGTTTATTTAATTTTAAAATGTTAAAAAATCCCAAAATTAAGTAAATTCTTAACCAGTATTGTTGCATACGTTTTGATTCTTTGAACCTTTGTATGAATTATTGTTAAACGCATTGATTGTTAGTATTATGATATTAATAATTTGGATTTTCATCTCGAGTTATTTAAATTATTACATCGTCGAACAAAATTTAATAATAAAGTTGAGGCCGATAGTCGTCCCAGCGCCGACCGACGCCGTTTGTTGCAATAATAATAATGTTAATTATAATAATAAATCGTTCTTTGTTTTTTATTATAATTGAGACGTACGCCTGCGGTATGTTCTTGTATTTCGCTCGATACATTTTGATTCTTGCGTCATACTTATATTTTATTTTTTATAATAATAATAATAAGCAAAATCCAAAATAAAGGTGCTATATTTGTTATTTTTTTTATAATCATATTGTAATCTTTTGAAATATTTTATTGTCAGACATTACCAGGAGAGAGTGGTCGAGCGAAGCACAGGAACATAATGTTACTAGATACGTGTGTTATTTAATATTATATGAGATTATGTGGAAAATATTGTTGAAGTACAAAAAATGAATTACAGAATTTACGAGAATATATTCGTCTTTTATTGTGACTTGTTTCACCTTACAGTGTTATGTTGCTGATATAAAAGTGGTCTGCAATTATTAAGATAAAAGTCAATTACCTGACGGATGTTTTGCAAATGGAGATCTCTCACGAGGGAAGACTCAAGCTCAGACTGTCCACATTTGTATAATTATGTTAACGGCGTATAAAACATCGATAACATGATTAAGGCTTTGAAAATAGTGTATCGCTGTTACAGGGCGTGGGGGTCACGGTTAAGGACAGGACTTAGGAAGATGTAGAACTAGATCGCTCCTGATCCACTTCAGCAAATAAATCCTGACCGCGGTGGTCAATGGGCGATGCTGTGGTGGACGACTCTAATAACAGTAACTAATGACTCTACCACACACCTCTCTAAGCGTACTCTTGAATGGAGAATAATATCACTATTTTAGTCGATACAATTTTTCTTAAATCCACCGAAAAGCTCTGGGTTTGTAACATTTTTTTTGACAGCAATTTTTTTTTACAATCCGAAAAATCGCAATACATTTGGATTTTGTACAGAACTTGGCTAGATAATTATCTATTCTTTTTGCGGCGAAGCCCACAGCCAAGCATACGGGTGAACACCCATAATTTAAGTATTGAACTTAGCTCACTTTTTTACATTCATGTTTTTGATGGGTTATATTTATACTTACTTTCTGTACCTACTAGTGCCTACCTAGTTTTCTCTGGCGCTTAATTAAAAAAAACTGTATACTTCGATACATTTTTTTAATAATACATTAAAGTGTTATTTTTAACACCTGCCATCTGCCTTTTCCACATCCACCCAGGGCTGACTGGCAGAGAATGCCCTTAGGCTTAAGCCCTTAAGTTTTGCCCTTGTAGGTATACCTTATTGTAAGGTCTTACAAAATAAATAAAGTACGAGTACATAACATCTCCCCAAACTGCAACAGTACAAGCATCGAAATAATCAACGAGCTATTTGACCATGCAAAAACCCTTGTTAATTCAAAATGTCGCTTGCATAAAAACTTATTAATTCGGCCGCGCGGCACGCTCCGCCGGATAATGGCGCGACCTGCACCGAATGCATTTTTCCCCCAAAAATGGTATTTGGCAACGATTATTTTTATTCATGCGCTGGCAACACAATGGAGCGTTTCAAATTTCGACGAAATTTGCGTTTTTGCATAAAATACGAGCGCAGGCGGCGCGTGCGGCCGCCATTAGAATATGCGGTGACCATGCGAATAATATAATAGTTGAATAATAGTTAAACATAATTTTACACTTTAAACTTGGTACAAAAATCCTTAGTAAAAATAATTATTTTACTACAGTATGACGTGGCATTATAAAATCGCACAGAAAAAATATTTCTTACATTTAAACAAACAAGAAGAAAGTTGATTGGGTACTTATTGTCAGATGAGAGTCGCTCGAATCAATTTATATAATTATTTTCGTAGACAATCAACGCTGGTATAATTTATAAAAATATTGGTCATAATATGTCCAGCAGTCAAACGTGAACCGTAACTTAATGTAAATTAACCGTTATTATAAATATGAAACCTAAGCTTGTGAAGACACTTAGTTTGAAATATCACACCATGGATTACATTCAAGACTTCATAAAATAATAATTACATAACGTTCCGATAATTTATAACTATAGCGACAGTTTATGTTACGTATATAAATAATATCGACTGTCTCTCCGTAGCCCTCGCCTCGTGGCCACCCGAGCGTCCATTGTAACGAGAGCGCATTGTGCTTCGATTGATAAAACCGATAGGTACAGTTTGCGAGTTTTTTCTACAAATTTAAATCGCGTCCCGTCCGCCGTCCACCAGAGGGCGCCCATTTGCATCCGCTTGCATATTTTGATGGCCGTTGGGAATCGAAATGCAATCAATTTCACTGCTTTTGTAGTTTTATGTTTCACAGGGGCTTTTTGCATGGATTTTATTTTTCACGGATTTTTACTAAATTACCTATTATCATAACGGCGATCTTTTGTAGGGTATTTTTATTATTATTCAGGCTACTATTTGCTTCGCGTCATTTATACATTTTTAAGGTTTGCTCAAGCTACAAATACTTAGGTAGCCCACTTCTGTGTACGGGTTTCTCCTCTAACCCGATATGGCCTTAACATTAGCCAACCAAAGTGTGGGAATTTTTGATGCTGAAGGCCTCCGACATGGCTTAACGACTGCTATGAGTACCTTATGATATAAACAGAACTTTCATAAAAAGTAAAACTCTATGACACAGCGCGTCACCGTTTGTGTCAATCGTCTGTGACAGGACACTATTTGTATTTGCTAAATTATTTGATTATTTACACGAAAGGCAAAATTATTTACTTACCTGAACATCGATGCAGCGGCCATGATGCAAGCCGCGCCGATCCCGCAGGCGCCGCCCGACGGATTGGCCGAAGTGGTCAAGCAGCCCTTGCTTGACCACGAGAAGCCTGATGTACAAGTGGCCGAGGTAACTGCTGATATTACCTATTACTCGAGAGACGAAGACTTGTTTATCTACTTACGAACCAATTACCTAAGAACCACAGTCTTCTAATTGGACCAACCGTCCCAGCTCCTATATGAGTTTTGTACTGTGTCATGGGCGGCAATGGAAGGGAGTGTTGCATGAGCACTTGCTTGGTTTGTTATGAAAATATTCCGCTCGGAACAGGCCTTTATACATCTTTGAATATCTGCCCGTACCGAGAATCGAATCACAGACAATTCAGCATAAAATTACATAACATTTATGAAATACTCAATTAGTGTTGAAAAAATAGCATTGAGATTGAGTGCTACTTTTTATCCCGAAATGTCCATTAAATCCAGAAATACACAGAAATAACATTAACGGGAACGAATTCGCGGGTCCAGCTTACTTTGTAGGTACATACCTAAAGTTTTTTTTAATGGAATTATGATTAAGCAGCAGCCAGCACCTTCCGCTGCCACCCATGACAACTGTGACCGACTTAGACCAAAACTCAAATAGAGACAGGGATGGTAAGTCCAGCAGTAGCATAGCAGTAATAATAACTTTGAGGACTTGTGTGGGGTTAGTTAGGGTTGTTAGTGATACTTAGTCCGTTTGTTGTTGTTAGTAATAGTCCAGTTAGTAAGGTAAACCCGACCGGCTGTATGTTCCCGCAGGAGTCCCCGGCGCCGCCTCACCTGTCGGAGCTGGCCTCAGTGGACCGGCTGCTGATCACCAAGCGGCTCAGTGTGCGCAGCGCAGTGCTGCTGCGCGGCAAGAGGAACCGGTACCTCGTCAGAACGCCCGACCACAACCTCGTGTATACCGTCGAGGAGGAGAATAGGTATATAATTAAAAAAAAAGAACAAAAATCATGTGGTAGGTAGGTTGCAGGTGGTAGGGCCTAGAGCTCACCCGGGGAAGTACCACCGCCCGCCACGGTACTTAGTACCATTCCTACCGTGTAATAATTGTTTTAACAACAATTGTGTTCCGGATAGGAAGGTGTGGAGCCGGTTACACTTTTTTAGAGGCGACCATCTCAGTCCTCAGGGGTAGCAACGCATCTGTGACCGAATTAGAACGAGACTCATTGAGTCTAGTTCTGGGTCGGTCACAGTTGTCATGGGCGGCAACGGAAGGTGGTGCTGCATGCTCGTTTGCTATCTTAATTCCATAAAAAAATACATCTACAAACAAGGTTTACAAACAGTGGTTGGAACCACTCTTTGAGCCACCCTTTGAGATAATTATGTGTGTGTTTGTACAAAAGTTTGTAAAAAAGAGGGTAGTACATACGTGTCTGTCTGGTGATCTCCGATGTCACTCACACCTGCCTGGCACCTGGGTTGGCGCTGCAGCCAACTATTCCCAACTCGATACCACGCACACAATATTTGCACTTGTTCACTACTTTATTAGAAAGTTTGACACATGAGTTTAGAACCGCGGCAAATCTATTTGCTTGTCACTACGCCGACGCCGACGCCATGCGAACATTTCGAACTCATCCCATTGGCTAGCTCGCACGCATCCTATTAATCAGCGGTTCTTAACCTTTTTGGCTGGCGACCCAAAATGTAAAAATATTTGAAGCCCGCGACCCTGACATGTTATTGATTTTCCAGTGATAATAATATAATAGGAGTATTATTGTTTTTTACAAAAAAATATAACTGACTTCAACCTCGATAAGCGGAGATAACTCAAAAACGAATCGCCAGATGGCGCTTAATTCAACATGTGGGTGTAAAGTTCTCGTCACTACAAATTAATCAAGCCCAAACACTAGATAACTGCAGTAAATCGTTGAGGAGTTCCCTGGATTGTCTTTCGGCTTCATCAGGTCGACTCCAGACCTTCATGAAATTGTAGCGCTTTTATGTACTTATGAAAACATTAACAAACACACTAGTCGTCCCTACAATTTTCGAAAGTTGCCCTCGATTTCTCCGAGATGCCATCATCAGATCCTGGTGATCCTTTTAAAAGGACCCCACTGCGCATATCTACTTTACAACAAAAAAAGAATTATCCAAATCGGCCCGTAAACGACGAAAAAGTTGCTGAACAAACATAAAAAAAGCATATAATTATACGGTCGAAATGAGAACCTCCTTCTTTTTTGAAGTCGGTTAAAAAGTCCGTAGTTTGTTTGCTTAGCAACTTTCGCAGAGGCTGGTCGCTGGATGGGTGACCGAAATCCTTAATATTTATCCCGTTAGGTACGTTAAGCCGTTGGTCCCGGTGGCATTTGCAGTCGTTAACACCCACCAATCCGCACTGGGCCCGCTTGGTGGGTTATGGCTCATTCTCCTTGTGTGTTTCTATCAGCAAGGAAGGCTTGTGTCCCAGCAGTGGGGACATTAGAAGGCTGGTGATGATGATGATGTCATTATGATCTCCCTGAGAATTTATGCAGTTGGGTAGGCAGCTTTCTGTCTGAGCGACATATAAAGGTCGTAGTCGACGGTTGTTGCATAGATTTGAAACCCATAAACGCTGGTGTTCCCCAAGGATCTGTGCTGTCTCCTACCCTGTTCATTCTGCATATCATTGACATGCTGGAGCGTGCAAACGGCATTTATTGCAATGCAGATGACAGCACGGGAGATGCCTATTTATACAGGCTCTACAAATGCCTCTCGGTCACAAGTGGAGGATAGCAGAATAAAAGTTGTGTCTGAAGTAGAGAACTCTCTGGAGCAAGTCTCGGAATGGGCTCGACTCAATTTAGTTGAGTTCAACCCCACGAAGAGTTTGCGCGTTTTCCGCTAAGAAAGTCCCATTTGTCATGGCGATGGCGCCTCAATTCCAGGGTACCGCGCTCACCGTTGGTAAAAGTGTTGAGATTCTGGGCGTTGTCATTTCGAGCAACGTGCATTATCGGAGTCATCTGGAAGCTAAGGCCAAATTGGCCTCCAAAAAGCTTGGTGTTCTAAACCGGGCGAAGCAGTACTTCACTGCGAGGGACCTACTGATGCTTTATAAAGCACAGGTCAGGCCTCACATGGAGTACTGCTCTCATCTCTGGGCAGGGGCGCCACAATACCAGCATTTCCATTCCAGTCCATTTGACGCCGTACAAAAGCGCGCGGTTCGAATTGTCAACGACCCACGAATCACTAGCAGGTTAGAACACCTAACTCTGAGGAGAGACATGGGATGCCTCTGCGTGTTCTACCGGCTTTGCAACGGTGAGCGCTCCGAGGAACTGTTCGATTTGGTGCCAACTTCGCCCTTCCATCATCACCCCACTCGCCGAAGATTGAAGTTTCATCCACATCGCTTGGACTCGTGGCGAACGACTACGGTCCGTTTTTCACGTGCAAGATGTGGAATGAGCTTCCTTCTGAGGTATTCCCGAAGCGCTATGACATGGGGTTCTTCAAAAAAGGTGTAAAAATAGATCTCCTTCAGGGCCGGCGTTGCACTATTGACTCCCCTGGTGTTGCTCGAGTCCATTGGCGACGATGACTACTTACCATCAGGTGACTCGTCTGCCTTTACGTCAGCCCTTCAGGCTGTAAAAAAGGTCGCTAATGTCTTTTCAAAATTCCCGCGACCCATCCCAATACCGCCCGCGACCCAGATTTGGGTCGCGACCCGAGGTTAAGAAACGATGCTATTAATTATATTTCAAATAGTATCACAGATAATGTAAAAAATTACTCTTCCAAACATTGCAATCCACAGATTAAAAAAAGCAGTACAGTAAAAAATTAGTAACTCGTTTAAAATGCTTATTGTCCGCGATACTCTCACCACCAAATAACATCTCACCGAAATGACATCTTAAGAAATTACGAGTATCATTATCCAATCGTTCCAGCAACTGGTGGGTAGGCTACCTCTGCTACGGCCTGCGTCCTCTCCAGCTGCGAGTGACCAACAGCCTCGGCGCAGAGGTGATGCGGATCGAGCGTCCCTTCGCGTGCACGGCGCGCGTGCTGCCCTGCGCGCTGCAGCGGCTGGCCGTGTTCGCGCCCTCGGGGACACAGATCGGGTCTGTCGAGCAGCAGTGGGCGCCGCTGCGGCCCGTCTACACGGTGCGAGGGGACGACGGCGAACTGGTGTTTTGGATTCGAGGTGGGTGGCAGTAAGGGTTAGCTTGTATCAGTTCGTGATTGAACCAAGTGAGCAACAGAGGGTGCTGTTGGTAGTTGAATGAACCGCTAATGGCAATGTTTCTTAAACACTTTTGGTCTTCGGAAGGTGCGTAAAGCAGTTGGACTCGATGCTGTGATTAGATAATAGATAATCGTTAAGCCACATCGGCTTTCAGGCAGCATAACTTCCGAACCTCGCACTGGCCAATTACGAGTTCACCAATCATCATGCCATTGCATGCAACAGCTCAACGCAGTACCTACCTACACTCTAAGCCTCTCAGTTACGAGTAGCCATTGTACAGGTAGAGAATTGGCATTTTAGTAAATTCATTGTGCCATGCTACCTCTTTGGGCACGACCATGTCTTGAACCCATTAGTGACCCACTACTGAGCACGAGTCTCTCCTCATCATTGAGGAGCCCTAAACCTTACTCCACCAGGCTACTCCAGTGCAGACTGTTGCAGACTCCAACCATTTTCCTTAACTCGTCACTTGGCCAACCCGTACTCCACCAGGCTCCTCCGATGCGGATTGTAGCAGACCTCAACCATCCTTCCTAACTTGTCACTTGTCTGCTTCTCACCCCAGGTCCGCGGCTGACGCTGAGCTGTTTCCGCGACGTGCAGTTCCACATCTTGCGGGGTGACGGGCGGCACGTGGGCAGCACCTGCAAGCGCTGGCAGGGGCTCGCGCACGCCATGTTCTTCGCACCTGTCGCTGACAGGTACCCTTGGCTTTTGGAAAGGAGGATGTTCTATAACGCTTTTTTGCGCTTTTGGGCGTGGGTGAAGCGATTTTTGTTATTCTTTTTTATTTGAAAGCTGGCGAGACATTTGACGGTAGTTTTAAATTATCTCTGATAATGTGTTTTTCATTTTCATGTTCTCATTTTCATCTCCAGGCGGAAACATCAGCGCTGTGCTCAAGTGCGGCATTATATGAAACTGAACCTGTTCGCGGGTTGTTATGCTGCAACACTGACATCAATTATTCTTACACCTACTTGTCACATTCAGCTGCAGCATTACCTGTGCCATTACTGTGCATAAACCTTTTTCTTTCTTTCTCTGTCTTTCTTTCATCTTTCATCATCGTCATCTTTCGTCACATCTTCCCAATGTTAAATTGAATTTTTCTGTCAGAAGCAGTAGCACAAAGTGTCCGTTTCCAGGTTCGGCGTGGCGTTCGACCAGGATCTGACTTCCACGGAGAAGGCACTGCTGCTGGCCGCCACGCTGCTCCTCGACTACATGTACTACGACACATGATGGTCTTTTATTATTATATATTTTTGTTTGACAATGACTTTTAATTTTAAAGTATTAAGGGAGCTATTGCCTTGCTATTAAACCTATCGAGGCGACTTAACCAATAAGTTAAAATATGTTCTTATTATTAATTTTAATAGCCAGCAAATGAGCAGACAAGTCGCCTGATGGTGAGTGGTCACCATCACCCAAGGCACTAGAAATATCTACTAATGGCATCCAAACCCCAGTTAGACCACGGTACCTACTTTGGTGCCCGAAGGAAGAGGGCGGTACCTACCTAGCTAGTCTGCCTAGTGCAAAACCCCGCAACTAGGGTTTATGACTGAAGTAGGTACTGGGATTTACTGGTTGGTACAGAGCCTAGCGACCTCTTAGAAGAGGAACTGTGGTAACCTCGTCCGTAGCTTAAGAACACTAAAGCAGGGATGGAGGCTTGGTCTCACGATGGATTCGCTTACACTCCAAACTTTATCAACAATTTTAAGCGTACTTATTTTTTAAATGTTTTATTCTTCCAATGTATTAAAAATAAATCTTGTTTGTATAGCATTTGGCTGCAACGGTTATCCATTAAACTGAAACTAATTTAAGAGAGCACAATTAATAGCGATTTCATTCAACGATCGGAAATAATGGCTGGAACGAGGAATAATGAAAATCAAATCTAGTAAAATGCAAAACGCGAGCGTTACGAGGCAGGCGATTATGAATATAAACTCCATCACCATTCAGCTGATTATTCCTCAATGTCTACGTTTTGGACATTAATATTAAAGCAGGGGACATCTCGTTCGTTATACTTTAAATGCATTTTTCTCGTTTACACAAAAACGTCGATTTCCCCTTAAAAATTAATGTCCTGCACGATCCACCCCTATTTGCATTGTGTTTAAATTTTTTTCTCCGCGGCAGATGTCCGTAAAGTAAATGGCGCGAAATTTTGACAGAACGTATAATTTTTGGCGGCAACAATGACAGCTAGATGCGCGAGCCGCGGCGCCAAAAAAACGTAATATCGGGTATTTTATCGAACCCTTTTCCAAAGGATTGAATTCAATTACACGATCGCGCGTCGGTAAAAAAGTAATAATGGGGTGTTTTTACAGATTTCTGGAAAATGCCACGGGGTTTAAGAGTATGTAGGTCACTGGGTGTATTTAGTGAATTAAAGTTTTTTTGTATCTTTTTATGGGTATCAAAGCGTGGCGCGTGTCTGTCGCGTTTTGGAAAAGCAAGGGTTTAAAAATGGAACAAAAGCTTTAGAAAATGATTTAGAGTTTTTTTTCTTTTTCGATAATCTCGTAACGGATTTAGCTTTTTATGATATTGACGGAAAAAAGTTTGCCGATTTATAATAATGTTAAAAAAATGTCAAGATCGCGAAATTATTTAGTGATTGATTGCTTATTGTTCGATATACTGCAGATTTTTGGAAAAAAGTAAAACTGTAGAGGGGCCAAATTAACTAACGAAATCTCTTATTTTATGCATGTACGAGTACGTGTTGATATATTTTGAAAATCCTGCCCATAAATTATATCTAACGTGCTTACCTACCACGGCGTAACTGTCCTGAAGCCTGAAGCGCTTGTAAAATATGAAATGGGTGATTTGCGTTTGCTAGTGGCAAACATGTTTTGTGCGTTTCCGTGCTACGAACCCATATAAACGGTGGAAAACACTGGACAGCACTCGTTTAGAGGAAGCCTAAGGCAGCATTATACTTCCGATATTCGGGTTTGACCACCAACTCCACCATCAATGCGCACTGGAGCAGCGTAGAGGAGTATGCTCTACTAATACCTACTCAAAGATGTGAAGGGGCTCGTGCTGTAATATATTTTTAATAATATTCACGTATATAAAAATCGTTTCGAAGGGAATGTAAAGGTGATAAGGTTATATACTTGCAAGTAGCAATATAAACATAATTTCCATTACTCAAAAAATGTCTGTTCATTTATCGTTGTCGTCAAGAACTTACAAGTTACAAGTTAGTTGTAATCAGAACGGAATTCTATTGAGCGATGTGGTCGGTCATTCTCCAATTCGGCGTTCTTTGCCTAATTACCATAACCTTTTTTATTTTTCACTGAGTTGACTGGAGCACATTAAAATATGAAACAATTCAAAGATACAAATTCAATAATTAATTTGGCATGTAACAAATAATGGTAGTTTTCTAGATAATGAGACTTAAAAAAATTATGAGTATGGTAATTAGAAAGAATAATTTTTAATGCAACGGTAATTAGAAAATATCATCAAATCTATGTAAAATATGATACTGAAATGATATTAACGCACATTAATAATTTATACTGATATAATAAAAATTAAAGCAATAGAATTATCGATGTCCCATTACACAATGCAATGGATGATGGTACACCAAAGCGGCATACTACCTCCTGGACAAGTTTCTTGACCACGGTCTTCGCCTCTTGGTTCAGAGTTGCAAACAATGGCCGGAACATTTGCTGAAGTAGTCTTGAACCACGATGATGAATCTATTCCCGTCTTCAGTCTGAGGGAATGGCCCAGCGATGGCGATTCTTTCCCAAGAGGCTCCGACGTTATACAGCTGTCGTTCCCCCTGGGATCTAGTGCCGGGCCGTATCTCTTATCTTTACGAGGGTTTTCTTGATGCCGAGGAGCCCACCGGAAGTGCCATCGTGTACCTACTAGCTTCAGCAAATCAGCCACCTTACTCCTAGGAATAACCATTTGCAGGGTTTTTTTCCATTCCGTTGAGTGACTCCCAGCTCCGATAAAGCACGCCATTCTCCAATATAAGGTTGTCCCACTGAGCCCAGTATGCCTTAGTCGTTGCGCTTGAGGTTGACACGTCACTCCCCAGGGGCCTCTGTCCTTTGGCTTTCCATTCCATGATCAGGCTGAGATCTTTGTCTTCCTTCTGAGCTTGGCTTACTTGCTCCCTTGCACAAGAGTTGTCTAGGTCCTGCATCCTTATCACCCTAACCTCTTCTTTAATTCTTTCTTTAATGCTTGATGCAATGTCGACCTTCGGAGCATGGGCGTCGTGACAGGACGTCAGCATTCTTCGGCTTGCGCGCCGTCGGTGGCTTCGGAGGAGGTTTGGCGGTCTTCTTAGCGGCGGCAGCGGTGGCGGCGGCTTCTAGCTCCTGGCTGTTGACTTGGGTAGCCGTCGACACCAATTTCGGTTGTTTCCGAGTCCGGCAGCTCATCCTAATATAACGCATCCGTAACATATAGGCCCAGTACGAGGTTGAATCGCTGCTATGACTTCGTGCACCTTACGACCTTTATAGTCGCTTCGTACCGCTTCCACTTCAAGGGCATGCGCTAAAGCTGCTTCCTATGTTGCGTGATGACCCAAGCGCACCGTTGCTCTCACCTCGGGATCCTGTATACCGCTGACAAACACCTCTAACACTTTGTCTTCGACCGGTGTGGAGCTCGACGCATAGGCTGGGCGTACGAGGTGCTCGATGTGCTGTGGCCCATTGCTGCAGTCCTTCACTCGCCTGCCGTGACCAGTCTTTAAGCTGCGCGCGATACACGACCTCGAGGTGCTTTTCCCCGTTCGAGCTTCCAAGGCCTTAAATAGCGACTCCAAGATGCGTCGATCGGCGGCAGGTTCTCAGGCACCAGCAGTGCCTCCCCTTGAAGAGCTAGGGTGAGTGCCGCTAACGAGTGATCGTCCTCCCAGCCATTCCCACTTGCAACTACCTCGAACTGGTGCCTAAATGCTGTTCACGAGGTCGTGCCGTCGAAACTCGGGACCTTGAATTTCGGGGCCCCAGGGCATGAACTGGTTACTGCCGTGCCCAAAACCTTTATTTTTTGCAGCTTGTTCTCCAAATCCATGAGCCTAGTTTCGTGGGAGTTGATTGCCGCGTCATGGCTTTTGAGGGCTTGGTCATGCTCGGATATACGCACCTTTACCACGTTTAAGGTCCTCCTTCACGACGTTCAAATCTCCCTGGAAACCATCCAGCTTTGCATCGATTGTCCCTAGGCCCGCCGCCATGGTTTTGCGCTGGCTTTGTAGTGCGTTGTAAAGAGTATAATAGGAAACAGTTCGTAAATGTGTATTAATTTTACATACAACGGTAATTATAAACATATGGTAATTATTATACGGTAATTAGAAAACGATAGAATTTCTTAAAAATTTCGAAAACCGACACAGTATGCAAATATTAACTTATTACAACGTGTAAAGGCCAAAGTATTGTCTCAATTGCTATGATCAATTCGGGTTTAACTTAAAAAATCAAGTATTAAAATAAATAAAACGGTAATTAGAAAAGTTTTTAACCAAGGCTACGGTAATTATATACTCACGTGCTTCATTGGCGGTACACTAACGTTAGAGACGTGCGACTGTATATGGGCCATGGTACACACTGAGGAGAAGCGGCGGGTGCGGTAGTGATGTGCCAAAAATACTGTTTTAGGGATTTACACCCGAGAACACAAATGGTCACGGCAATTATAACTTTAGTGCGGACATGTGGTTACTTAATGATAATTATTTATAGACTGGTTCTATTGAATCGATATTATGTGATGCGATACACAATGTATAATACCGTTCAACACGTTGAATGGATCAAAGTTAATCTGTACGTTATAAAAATTACAAGCAAGTTTTAACATAAAGTTGGTGTGCGGACACGCCACGGTAATTAGAGAACACAGGTTCGCTGAGTATATTTAAATTAATTTGGTCTTATCTACTTAAAACAGAAGCCAATATTTTTGTATACAGCTAGATATGGATGCTAACTAACATATAAAAAAAAATCATGTTTGAATCTGTTAATACTGTGGATTTATCAAGCCCGGACAAGTAAAACTTGCTAATCGGAGAATGGCCGTGGTGACATCGTGTTTACGTAGTTTTGTACAATTCAAGTTATGCGTAATGTCTATATTACTGTTTACAAGAACAATACGTCTTTTAAAAATGTATTCTGTGGTTTGATGTTGCTTTTACGTCACTCTAGATTCTAATGTTTACTGAAATGCTTTGTTTACAACCAAAAATATTAAAGTATAGACGCGTTACGTTCAAACAATGCAAGTTGCCTTTTTGCATCACCTCCATAGATATAACTGAAACTATTTACCTACAACTTCTGTGGCACTTCCTTTAAACTAAAACTTTGTTTGTGACTATTTTGTAAATTTCATTGCGATTTTGACGGGAATGCCAATGATGAGTGCCTTTGATTTTAGGTATTTATGTAGTTACCTCCACTATCCGCACTGAAGTAACGTGCTCGAATATGCAGGCTTGTACGGGTATGAGAAGAATAGAGTAGATTGTAGGAATAGTTAGTACCTAGTACCTACACGTACAAATAAGTATGAGAGATTTAGGAACCTACCTGTACTTACCATCGGGTGGAGTTGTAGTCAAGTAAGTAGGTACCTGACCCCAACTCCGGCAGACATAATCGTCAAAGGGTTTAAATGCTGGCACCTGCTGGTCGGTATGGCAGCCAACTGGCCAACTACCACCATTTTGCTCGAGTGACCCTCCAAACGACTCGTCGTGTTTGGGCTGGGACAGTAAGGGTCAGCTCAGACCGAGACGCGACGCGACGCAACGATACTGGAAGAGGCCAGTGATTTCGCGCTGCGCCGCGCGTCGCCGCGAGACGCATCTCAATGGCGCGAGGTGCATCGTAAAAGTAGGCAATCTTGCACGCCGCGCGTACCGACGATGCACGGCTGCGTAGCGATGCACCGCGCTACGCCGCGAGGCGTCACGAGACGCAGCGCTGCATGAAGCAACGTATTCTGAATTCTCACAATGAAATGTGTATCTTTTCGTGTAGAAAATAAAGTTCTATTTTGAGCCGCTCTTTGAAGGACTGCGCGCAGCGTCGCGTCGCGTCTCGTCTCGGTGTGATTTGACCCTAAGAGTCAGTACTTTCTTTATTTGTCCTTTTTACTTCGCTGTCAACCCATTGCTGGTATATCTCATGTCCGTGGGTGAAGTGAGCACAAACCATCAGGAATTGTTACTTGTATACCTACTTGTTTGTCGATAAGATATTTTTTCATATTATGTTAATTAAGAATAATAATATGTACCTTAATTCAATAAATAATTTGTCTTAAATTAATTGACATGTGAAAATTTTAAACTTTACTTCGCAAATGTTCTGGTTTACGCACGTTTAATATAGATACCTACGTTTTTAAATTATCTATGTTCCTCTATGAAACAAAATAATGAGTGGATATTTTAACAGCAAAACCTTAGTAATTCAGATTACTATTAATTAACGCATGTTTACAGTTAAATATCGAAATTACTCACTTGTTATTGTCAACAACTCCAACCGGTTGTAACTACACTTCATAAGATTTATCTAGTTTAAAAAAACATCAATTATCATTAGACGCATAATAAGTATTTTTTTAAATAATTTATCATTCTTTATTGGCTTTTTTATTTTTTTACACTTATATACTAATTTAAACTCATTGATGTATAAATACCTAGATTGAGCGTCGCCCTACAATGAAGACAAAAAAAACAAGGCAACAATATCAAGCATGTGTGCGTGCAGGCGATGTTTTACACGTTCGTCTATTGTCTATGTTGCGTGATCAATGATACCAGTTACTAAAATTCTCCCATAAATCACACATTAAACTTAATTTATGGAGTGGTTATTTTCATGAATAAATAAAAAACCCTACTTAATTGAATTACAGTTGTTTATGTTAATGTTGTAATAAACCAGCTAAGTTAATTAAATTAATATTTTTTTACGCAGTTTGTAGTTGGAAAGGAGACGGTCCAAAATTGTATGGAGTCTGGGCCTGGTTTTGTACCAGTGATAAAATAAAATAAAAAAGAAAAATAAACCATTTTTGACTAATCAAATCCACGAACTCATCTATATTTCAGTGCAAAAATTATTTATTAACTCCACATGACGCAATTATTCTACATAATGGCGGGCAGCAGACCAGAGGATTCATAATTTTTGACGTATGACGTTAGCTGTCAATATGCCTTCTCTATGCTTGAACAATGGCTCGAACTCAGAGTGAAGGACGCCATCTTGCAAGTGTTGCAAGTAGTACCTACCGAATAACTCGAAATTAATTTTATTTTAGCAAGTCATTTATTGCGATTTTTGAATTTATTATATTTTTAATGAACTTTCTGTATTTTTTGGTTTTTCATGGTTTAGTGTACAAGATCAGGCCCAAAATGGACCATCTCCTTTATTTATTGAAGTTTTTTTTAATGATATGCATGTAATTAACTTTCCAAGTAATTTTTTTTATTAAATTAGCTAGGTAACGTAAATAATTGGCTCTTCTTTAATTAAGTTACCACCTCAAATTAAGCTAAAAATTTGAGGGGGGAGGGGGCTGACGCTCACATCTTCCCCCCACCATTTTTGAATCTAGGAAATGCATACTTTTTTTATTATAAAAAAATCAAGTTTCCAAAAATTATAAAGTGACTACCTCAAATTAAGCTGAAATTTTTTGGAGGAGAGGTTGGTGACTCCCCCAACTTTCCCCCCAAATATGGCTGTAAAGAAGTGCATACTTTTTTTTGAATTATTCTTTTAAGTTTCAGAATTTTTAAGGTTATGACGGAACTAAAATACTGTACAAGGTTCTTTTATCTTATCTAAATAATTTAGATAATTGCTACCTTTTAAGGCAGGAAGTGTTGTAAATAAATGTCGAAGGGACCCCCTTCGGGCGTCCCTTTTTCCGCTTGGTTATTATACAATCCAAACTAACCTATACCTACCAATCCATATAGTGCGTCGACTTGTTTTATTCTTTGAGGTGTTTTTTAAACACGCGATTTGCGGATGGATTACTGACTCTTGGCTTAGTTTGACAGTGCTACCAATATAATAAGGTTAGTTCGAAACTACTTTTTCGCTCTTGTTAGTCCTGTTTGCCTGTTTGGCTGCATCTTCCGCAGCGCCGGAGATGTCACGATTCAAAATTAGGCCCAAAAATCAAATTAGATCTACTTAAGTTATTTATTTTTTATAATGTAGTTTAAAACACACACACACACACACACACACATACACACACACACACACGTCCACACACACATATACATACACTTAAGACTTCGAGCGCTTACACATTAACCAATGAGACCACATAACCTTAAAATTTTTAGAGATTTAGAAAAATAATTTTAAAAAAGTAAGTACTTTATGAGAGCAATATTTAATTTGGGGGGACGAATGAGAGTGTAGAACCCGTCCTCCCTTCAAATTTTCACCTTAATCTGAGACGGTAACTTTACAATTTTAGAAAAGGAGATGGTCCATTTTGGGCCTGATCTTGTACACTAAACCATGAAAAACCAAAAAATACAGAAAGTTCATTAAAAATATAATAAATTCACAAATCGCAATAAATGAATTGCTAAAATAAAATTAATTTCGAGTTATTCGGTAGGTACTACTTGCAACACTTGCAAGATGGCGTCCTTCACTCTGAGTTCGAGCCATTGTTCAAGCATCATTCAAGCATAGAGAAGGCATATTGACAGCTAACGTCATACGTCAAAAATTATGAATCCTCTGGTCTGCTGCCCGCCATTATGTAGAATAATTTCGTCACGTGGAGTTAATAAATATTTTTTGCAATGAAATAAAGATGAGTTCGTGGATTTGATTAGTCAAAAATGGTTTATTTTTCTTTTTTATCTTATTTTATCACTGGTACAAAACCAGGCCCAGACTACATACAATTTTGGATCGTCTCCTTTTCACATTACTCTTGTACCTTTAAAAGTGGTTTATTCGACCCAATGCAAAAATAATCATTAAAATGGGCTCATAAACATACGAATATTAATGTTATATTATTATAAATAAACACAAACGTATTGGTAAACACCACCTTTTTTTAATCGATTTATAAAAGTACATGAACTAAATAATATACACGTAACCATAAACCAATTTATATACCCACAAAAATGATGTTAAGTCGGGAGCATAAAAATAGAAACTAGCAACACTGACAAAAAAATGACGTAATTTGGTTACAATAAAAATCAAAATTGAAATTTAATTAAAAATATGTTTATTGGTTACTTGCCTATGATATGTGATGTTTTTTGAGCTTTTTACCCTTCCTTTATAATTCCGGCACAGTTTAATACCACATTTCGTCATGTTATCCCTCTTATTTGTTTATTTAAATTGCGCGCGTAATACGTAGTGACACGAAAGCGGCGCGATCGGCACTAATTGGCGGGAAAGTACTTCTGCGCCAATAGTTGGCGCAGCTTTTTTGACACGTCTTCGCGGATTCGATTATCCATCTAGATACTTATACATCAATGTTTAAACTATACAACAGATAAATAATAATCTCCGACTTTTCTGTAATTTTACTCCTCCAAATCAATTTCCACCAAAAACGATTGTTATCAGTAGACAGCGCACGTAGTGGTGGCGAAAATAGGAACTAACTAATATCATAAATTAATACTGATATTTGATTTTACATTATTTAACTCAGAGCCGAAGAAAATTCGTCTTTGGTTTAGCTGGAATAGCCTTTATTCAATTTATCGGTAACTCACGATTCATGGATTCAAAACCTATAAGTAAGTTGGAAAGTAGGGTCATGTGTGGTGTGTGTGTGTGGTCTTTAGTCAAATATGTATGTACCTTTGATGTTTTAAATATCTATAATCTAGATATTAGATCTAGATTGTTCCATCTAGATTCTAGATAGAACATCGAATCCGCGCAAACGTGTCAAAAAATTGTGGCTAACTGTTAGCCACAACTTTTATATCATTACGCGCACATAGACAATAGACGAACGGGTAAACGATCGCCTGCACGCACACATGCTTGATAATGTTGCCTTGTTTTTTTTTTGTTTGCATTGTAGGGCGACGCTCAATATAGAATATATAATTTTTTTTTTGTTATCGAGGGGGAAACCTTCAAAAGGTACGCGGTGCCGTGGGAGCGACACAGGGTTATGTGGGATTTTTACCCACTAAAACCCCCCCGGTGGCCTACCTCAGCGCTTGTGGAGAACTCCGGGATCTCCAAAGGAACACAACCGGAGTATGTACCTAGGTAGGTACTTAATCTATGGAATTACGGCAGATACGTATTGAAAAAATATTTATCATTGGATTGGTAACTTTTAAAAACAAACTTACTGTGTACTTAACCCATTCTAATGTCTTCCAAAATCAGAGGCATGCCTGCGATACCAAAATTAAGAAGTTTGACCCCTGGAAATATATTTAGTAATTCCGTTGCTTTGGTTGAGGATTTTTAGGTCCTAAGCTACGAAGAGATACCAGCCAGCGAAACAAGTCTTACCATCATCGACATCGTTAAAAACGATAGGAAAAAACAAAATAAAAATCCGATAAATCTATAAAATTATAAATAAATAAATCACAAAAGCTATCACGACCCCGCATTGCAAGTTCCCGCCAAAACGCTCTTAATTAAAGATTATGTGCGCGTCAACTGTCAGCTTTAGATTAATAAAAAAAAACAACTTTTTTGTCAAAAATCCCTTTTTTATTAAAAAACGACACCCATTTAAAATGAAGGGTGACATTGTAGGGGCATCTGTCAAGCAAGTTTAGGGGAAAAAGGGGAAATGGTTAAAAATGGCATGGTTGTTAAAATATAATGACAAAACATTGGCAGCGACACGAGGGTTAACTCCGTCACGATGTCAACATGCTGGCTACTTAACCCGCGTCGTGGTTCAACTTAGTGTTAAGTTCATAAATGATACAGATTATAAATTCGACATCTGACATTTGCTATTTGTGCGATTTCTGTTATTTTTTAACCTTATTTTTTTCATTATTTAAAAATTACAATGGACTTAAAATTCATACTTGATATCTTAACATGTTAATTAGGTAGGTATCTCAAGAGATCTAGTCAGTTAAGAAGATTCTGATACGTTCTGTAGTGGAATGTATGACCGCTGGTGGTCAAACTTCTTGAGCGGTTTTCATTGTAGGTAGGTAAGTACTGCTGAAAATTGCTCTTGCTTTACTTGAAGAAACACACGGACACACACACATACCTTTGACGCTTTGACTGATACCGTATTGGGTTGGTCTAAAACACTGCTCCCAACCAGAGAGAAGCTTGAGTGTATTTAATGGTGGAACGTTGCGTAGATATGGATTATATTATTATCAAGTATTCTTAAAAACCTTTAGAAAGTCGGTTATAGTTAGATCGGTGACTGTAATTGACAAACTTTTCTTTACCGCCTCCGTCCTTCGAAGGGCACGTAAAACTGTCAGACCCAGTTTGTAGCATTAGATAGCAGTCGTCAACCCTTTATCAAAGGTTAACCCATATCGGGCGCCTTCGAAAGAACAATTTCCGATACTTAAATTGGCCATTAACCCCTACATCAATTCATACTGGAGCAGCGTGGTGATGTAGGTATGTTCCAAACCTCCTCAGTAATGAGGGAGATTCAAATTCAAATATTTATTTCTTCGAAATAGGTTTTTACAAACACTTTCCGAACATCAAGCTACGCCATCGCTTCAACAAATCCCTACGGTGAGTGGTCTTGGAAGAAGAAGCGGCATTCGTATTCAAAAGTCATTATGTAACACTGATATGTATATTTCTGGTATTACTACATCATAATACTCTTGCTTGAATCCTCAACCAAGCGTGTTCTGGCTAGAAGAAGTTTCTTTTGATTTCTTTCTTGGTCAGCCACAGCCCCACAGCACCATGACTATTAAGCATGAGGTGGCTTATAGGTGGCTTAATTCTCTATCATTTTTTTTATTTACAGAAAGAATCATTGTGTGCGTTTTCAAATAGACTCTTCTTTACGACATTACGACTTATAGTTTTTTTCATGTCTTTTATTTATTAACTTTGATTCCTAACTTGATGAGGTCTCCAACAGGAATGTAGCTTCCCCTTTGCATTTTTTGTCATGGTAAATACTTCAGCTGTGAAGATAAAACTATATTCAGTACACATCTTCCGGTTTAAGAAACGATGACGGCACTTCATTTAAAAAAATCCTGACGATAAGAAAACTGCAATTATTTGTATATTTAATTTATTGAATACGGTAGAAATGCTTCGTAGTAATAATGGAAAACAAACGAATAACGAACAGACGGATCTAGGAACATATACCGACCGCACACACAGCGCAACACCGCACACACACTGCTATTACAAACAAGTTTACGTGATTTTCATGAAAACAATACACTACTTGTATTAACTATGTATGTATATCGCGCACAAAACTGTTCCACTCCATATATTATTGTATTGTTATGGACACCTCATTTTGTGCGCGAGTGTACATACCTACCCATACAATTACTGGGATACGCAATACACATTTGTCCATACCTAGCAATAAATAAATATTATCCTTTTACATGAGGTTATTTTGTTTAAAATATTTCTTTGTTTATTTGTAAATATAATTGGTTAGTGATTCTCAAAGTTTTAAAATATATTTTCTTTGTAACTTAATTTGTAATTAAAATGCGTTTCTGAAGCGTGTTACTATACACATATAGAGAAAATTAAATATAAATTATTTAAGTCAAGCTAAAATATTAATTGTGTCTGTTATGAAAATAGAAAACAGCGTAAAATATAAATGCAGTGTTGCGCCGTGCGCACGGCATAAGATTTGGCGTTCTCCCGCGCCGAGATATCGTGCCTTTATTTATTATTAAATTAACTATTTCACACAACGTGGAAGTCAATTTCAAAACTTTTTTATTTTAATTTATTTTGCAAGTCATCACTGAGGTAGGTTTTAATAACAACAGATTTTTGTAGTAATCGCCTCAATCTGTGAAATAGTTTATTTTTCGTTTTAATTATTTTAAAAGGAATGTTTAGAAATTGACTTCCACGCCAGCAAAACAAGAAAAATAATTTGACTAGAAGTAACATAGTTTTCATATAAATCGAAAAAATATTACCTTTTTACAATACAGTCGCACGAAAAATAAATTATATTAAAAAGACTAGAACGTGTTAAATACTTCAAATTAATTCAGGAATGCATGAACGGAATGCATTGGCTTTCCAGCGACTGTCAAACATGTATCGGTATAATAATTAACATCTTATGCAACACTTTGACAGCCACTGGAAAATTTTAAATGTAGAGACCATAAACTTATTGTACACAATATAATTATAACTAAAACATTTAAGTATTTATAATTACAATTGGTATAAATTTGTACCACTGTTAGGAACATAATAGCTATACAATTTTAGTAGACGTATATAAAATATTCGATATTTTTCCTAAAAACAAATTAAACCAAGATAAGAGTCTAAAATAAAAATGCATCAAATTCCATTTTTTAACTACAGTTACAATCATTTCTATAGAAAATTACGTATTTTAGTATTCTTATAGACACATTCAGCTAAATTCCGACTGGTCGATCAAATACTGATTTGGTTACAAAAGACGTACATTTACATTTCAATTCTCTCTTATCAATTACCAAATAGTATTTGTACCGAAAATATGTCAGCTTTATAAATTTATTAAACTGAGGAAAAATATGGCAACATGTGAAAAAAATATTTAAGTATCTATCACTAAGTATATGGATATTACGAAACAATATTTCATTCAAAATTATAATATATTGTACGAAAAACGATACTGAACTATAAAAACGAAATTTGAACGAATATTTTGTTAGTGAACGAACGCCAGCGGTACATTAGGTACAAAATAAGGCTCATAACAGAAGTGCGACTGTACCAAACTGTTTACAAACATTGTACCGGAGTGAATCTAACCCTAAACTCAGCTGTAATCTCACCTGTATAAGTTACTACGCTTAACATTAATTTGTACTGTATCTTTGTATCACCAAGCTCCGTTGATTTGACATTGTACTCGAATTATTACATTATATAAAATTATTGGTCTATATCTCCACTCGCGGTACAATGCGACCTGAACACAACGTCATATTCACTACATCAGAGCCCCGATCGGTCCGCGCGGCCGAACTCCGAAACAGTAAAAATTTCGCGTTTTCCTCTAGCCGTGGTTCCAAAAACGCACTCCTTAACAAGGGAGGTCGAGCCGGCGAAGGGATCGGGGCCTCGCGTACATTTTTTATTAATTTTGTTATTATTTAAAACATTATTAATATAATTTGTTGTATCGCGCGCGCGAGCCTCGGCTCCGGACGGAGGTTGCAGTTTGGCTGTAGGAAGACTAGTAGGAAGGTAACTCAGCCATTGAAACAATGCTTAGGAATCTTCACCGTCAACGAAACAATCGATTCAATGTAACAATTAGGATTCACCCGGGCCATCCTGCGCCCGACAAGGAACTCTTTAGGAACATTCAACATTTTGTAACGAAACTTAACTGTGGCTTCACCCGAATGCGACAAGCTTAAATATTATCTTTATTAAATATTTAACATTAACTCGGGACACTATTACTACCGGTAGCTTACCCTGATCCACAATTACATTACTACAATCAGGAAGCCGTGGCTCCGTCCGCAGCCGTCACTCGCGCGACCTCTAGTGTTAGATTAAATTACTTACGTACATACATAGGAACTTTCTTTAGAAGCTGCATGGTTTGTACAAGCTAACCTCCACACTGAACTACCGAATAATTAATTATTAAATAAATCTGTTATCTTCCAATATATTATAATTAACTTATATTCGTCGACGACAGTAACATTATCTCGAACATCTCTCGCGCGTCGGTTCAATCAACAGTTAGTTAGTTATCTCAACAAATTATCATATTATCATTTATAATAACTGTTTCGTAACAAAGATTACTTTTACTATTATACTCTAGATTAAAATTAGTTTCGGATTCGTACTCCGTCTAGGCCTGCCTCTATTACCTGCCGTTATTGTAAAAACCGGTTCAGTCTTAGTTCAAGTTAGAGACGGATCAACTATTAACTTTATCTCGCTAGAATTATGATTAATTTGTACTTATAAGTTGAGGGTGGTCCATTGTTCAGTGTTCGAGGTAGGTATAATTCGGGGCGACCGGCGCGAGCGCCGCGCCGTGCGAGACCACAAGAGATGCGAGACGTCGCGGTGACGTACAAACGTACAAATCATCAAACACGATACAAACAAATGTAAAAAGTTAAAGGCCGGCCGAACGACAAAAGGGGGCGAGCTGCGCCCAGCCCCCGAAACAATGACCCGTAATGATTGATGTGTTACACAACAAAACGTCGACGCGTTGACCAGCCTCACGACCTACCTATGGATTAATACTAAATTACGTTTAATGTTGATCACTGCCCAATAGTACGTATCTTTGTGCTTATGTCGTTCCTAGACAACGATAAATAGTTTCGTACGTTAGCTAACGAGCCCGCGGTCTCCGTCCGCGGCGACTAGAATTTATATTTGTACTTTAGTGTAACTCCAAAATATATTTATACAATAACAGCCTAATAACCTAAGGTGAGGTAGAGCGGTTGTCGCGATACACTACGTGGTGGTGGGATGTGGGGCTGCGTCGCCCGGGTGTCGTGCTGCAGACTGCGCGCTGCAGCGCCAGTGATCAACATCGCACCGGTCCTACGACGCTAACGTGAGAACGCACTCACGGGTAAAATACATATCCATTAAACAATAATAACTACGCCTAGGGTGTATTTCTTCTCCCGATCGAAATCGACGTTTCAAAAACTCGTCTCGGATCGACCCAACGTCGAGGAGATAATAAACAAACATACTCATAAGCGGCAACGTTTCATATATCACCCGTCATATAATTCTCAATATACGAAGTAGACTCTGTCAAAAATAAAAGTCGGGAGCCGCCGCGCGGGGGCGCTCGGGCGCGGGCGGCGGGCGAGCGCGTCGCGCTGGCGATCGCGTTCGGAAGGCACACAGCGTTACATGTAGTCGGTCTCGGCGATCAGCGATCGGAGCGCTCGGGCGCCGCGCCGCGCGGTGTAGTCTCGGGCGCGGCGCGGCGCGGCGGGCGGCGGGGCGCGCTAGGCCGGCGTCAGCGTGAGCGTGACGGTGGCGCGGCGCGTGGCGCGCCGCCGCACCGGCAGGAACACCAGCGCCGGCAGCAGGCTGAGCGCGCCGCCCGCCTCCTCCAGCACGAACGGCTGCATCGTGAGCGGCGCGCGCGGCGCCCGCGGCACGGCCAGCAGCGCGCCGCCGCCGCCGTGCGCCGCCCGCACGTGCGCCTCCAGCGAGGCGAAGCTCTCCGCGCGGAACTCGCAGCGCGAGCACGAGTATGCGTCCTCGCCCTCGCCCTCCGTCTCGCCGTCTCCGACTTCGCCCTCCGCCTCTCCCTCCTCTGTCTCCGGCCGAACCGCGTGGGCGCGCTCGTGGGCAAACAGGAACGCGAGCACGTCGGTCGTGAACGGGCAGAAGGCGCAGGCGTAGGGCTTATCCCGCGCGAGAAGATCTAGCGGGCGCGGGGGCAGCTGCGGCTGCGGAGGGGGCGGCGGAGGGCGCGCCGGCGGCGCGTGTTCCGCTAGCAGGTGCGCGCGCAGGGCGCGAGGCCCTCGAAACCGTCGCGCACACAGCGGACAGGGTTCCGCCGGCGCGGCCGCCGTGGGCGCGGGAGGAGCGGGAATTCCGTGCGTATTATGTTTATGCACGCGTAAGAAGTACTTGCTGCACAGTTCCTTGTGACAGATGTCGCACGTGACGCCCCCGAGCTGCGTCCCGCTCTCGAGCGAGATACCGTGCATCCGCTGCATGTGAGTACGCATGAAGTACTTGTTGCAGAGTTCCTTGTTGCAGATCTCACAGAAGCTGGAACCGGCGCCGCCGGAGCGCCGCTCGTCCTGCGGCGGGGGCGAGGCGGACGGCGGCCGCTGCGTTTCCGGGGGCTCCTCGGCGAGGCGCTCCGCCGCGAGCTCGTTCAGCTGCGAGATCATCGTCTGGAGCTTCCTGAGCTCCTCGCTGGCCGACCCGGGGGACGCTGTGCCTCGTTCCTCGACGATTAAATTTAGCGGACTCGTCTGTCCTTCCCGGAGCGCCGCCTCGAAGTCCTCCCTTTCCTCGTCTCGCTCTCTCTTCACTTCGGCCGCTTCCTCGCCGTCATACGGGGGCGGCAGGGACAAGGAGCGAGGTGGGGTGTCGGTCGGTGGAGTGATCGTTGGTGGTAGAGCGTTAGGCGGCGTAGCCGAGGGTGGGGAGTGGTCCGCGGCCGGGGACCGATAGGGAGGCACCCCGTGCCGTCGCTCGCGGTGCGTTCGAAGAAAATACTTATTGCAATACTCCTTGCAACAGATCTCGCAAAAAGCCTCCGGGTTGGTGACACCGAGTCGGCGCAGGACGTCGGGTTGAAAGGCGGCATCGCGAGCACGTCGCGCCGAGTCCGGGGACAGCCTGCGCGGCGTGCCCCCGGACTCCTCGTCGGACGCGCGGCGCGGGGGAGACGGCTGCGGCGGGGGCAGCCCGGGATGCGCCTGCGACTCCCCGTCGTAGATCCCGTGCTTGTTCGCGCGATGAGTCTTGAGGAAATACTTGTTGCAGAACTCCTTGCAACACAGGTCGCAGTACGCCTCGGGATTGAAGATGCGCGGGGGGTCGTGTCGCGGGAGGAGTCGAAAGGCGGCGAGAGGGTCGAAGGGGGGGAGGGCGAGGTCCCCGAAGGCGAGCGCGCTCTTGTAGATGTCGGCCATCTTCGCCGTGATGTCGAGCGGTGGGAGCTGCGCGCGCGCGGGCGCGGCCTGCTTGCGGCGCTTGCGGCCGGGGCTGCCGCCGCCGTCCTCCACGCCGCCGCCGCCTCCACCGCACTCGCGCTCGCGCTTCACCGCCGGCGCCACCGACATCGCGTCACCGCCGCATCTGGAAATTGCAAAATGACCCCATTATTTTTTATATTCGAAGGAGTTAAGTAATAGCAGATGAGCTTATGTTAAGTGGTTATCGTTGCATATGGATACGAGCAACCCAGGGAAATCACCAATACGACGCCATCCTGAAAGAGAACACTTTTTACACCTTTTTTGAAGAACCACATGCCTTTGCTCTCTAAGATTACCTCAGATTAAAGGTCATTACATAGTTTGCAGGGAAAAAAGATTGTGAAAATCGAACCGTAGAGGTTCTCCACAATGCTAAATGTAGTGGATGAACCTTCAAGCTTCAGTGAGTTATAGGATGATGGAGAGAGATGAAGTTGGTGACATGTCAAAGACGCAAACACTATCAATTTCTCTTCCAAGATTTAGGTGTTCTAAACTTCAGTAACAGGTGGGTTGTCGACAATTCGGATTGTTTGCTCATTTTAATATTAATAATATTCATGTTCGACCGCAGATAACGATATAAACTTTCTATCTAGCTAAAAAAGGTTCTCTAAGATTCTATGGAATGTAATATCATTGATATTTTTTATGAAAGCAGTGTTAAGAAAACATTGTGTTTGGAAGTAGACTACTCGAGTGTATCCACAACATAAGATAATGAAGGGTCGTTGAGTGAACTAGGAAAGCCAGCTGAATAATACAATCGAAGTAAATGTCAAATGAAAATCCCCGTACACCTAGACATAATGCCATTTGATTCTTATAAGATTCCAATTAGAAAATATATTAAGGAAGGATCAACGAATAACATAAAAAAATGAATTGCATTATAGTCTTATTCCGACACACAAAGAACTTCAAACTATGCTATCTCTTCCGAAAATCTCTATCATCAACAGAACGTAAGATATGTATGCAATCTTTATAATTATTAGCAATTGCTAAAAACTTCAAAATGTATTAAATTGTATTAATTTTTAGCAGATAAACTTTCATCACTGATATGTTTAGCACGACATAATTCAAAAATAAAAAATAATAAATCAGACGGATTTTATGAAGTACGTGTATTTTTATACAATTAACATTATACTGCATATATGTATACTATAATTAATCAAACAACTACCCCCGCATTAGACTAGTAATGGAATGATGCCGACAGATTAGCCTTAAATAAGGTTTATTAATAATATTATATTATTAGGATCATCTTAATTTTTAACCCGTGGATCTTCGTAACTAAAACTTCAAAATATATACCACGATAATAATAAAGGATTATTTATTGCATTTATATTATTATTATTATAAATGCAATAAAATAAATTAGTATAATATGGTTTTCAAACGCAGGAAACCAACTAGATCTTATGCAGGCGTACGTGTTCACTTCACGTGACTGTCATTTAGTCAAGATTTTTTGCATACAAAGCCACAGTTTAAGTCATAAAAATCAGTGACAAAAATAATACTTCATGTATGTATTACACTATGAAAGTATTAACCCTTTACTTTATGAAGACATAAAAAGAAGAGCCTGGTGTACGAAATATTGTCCCAAAGTCGCATTTAGTCAGCTGTGAAAAGGGCCTTATGCTTTGTATGAATTGATAAAAATTACTTTATTTCGTCTTAAAAAAACCTATCCAGAAACATTTAGGTAAAGTAAATTTGTTATTTTTATTTCATTTCAGATTTTATATTAATTTAATAATCGTAGTTACATTCGACTATAAACTATTTACTTATTTAAAAATATTTTCTGAAGAAAATTAATGAAAAAAATCTGATCAGCCATAACCACGATTCCTGCTACTGACTGGAAATATCGGCGCATCGTGAGTACCCACACTATGAAATGTATACCATCCGCGAGCAGTCAAGCTTAAGATCTTAAGGTACTTTATTTTTTTAACACTCAATCAAACCTCACCTGCTATTACTACCGAAACTCTCATCCATTTTGGCACAGCATTCACTATCGAGTTCTTATCACCATTATCAAAAATGTCAAACTCTTTAAAACTGTCAAATTTCAAATTAGGAACACATCTCAACTAATCAAAAACAAAACGAACGGCGACGACGAACTGACAGATTTTTTTTTAATTTTGGCACGTGCTCCCGGTTGCGCGTGCGCCTAAAACTGACGTGTTTTAGGTAAAAACGTATAGATGTAATTTTTTGTGGAAAACAGCAAAAATCTCACCCCACCCGATCACCCCTCGACTGTCGATTATTTCGGCGGGGCCGGTGCATTATGGATTAGGGCGGTTTACATGTCGCCGTCCGTCAACTAAGTTACGTGTACCTTTTTACTTTATTATTGATAAGAAGTTGTGATTAAAGCTAAATATATTCATTTTGTAATTTGGTAGTTTAGTAGATATACAATAATATGTCTAGAAATAAAATTATGCTCCATACATTTTTACAAATTATAATATAATGGCTGCAATGGATAACACACAGAGACAATAACACACACACAGAGACTGAGAACAGAAATGAATTAAATTCATCATTTAAATTCCTCCTCGCTGGGAATCGAACCCAGGAACGAACGACAGGCCGGCGTCAGTACCATTATCCATATATTTATAAAATTCCCTGAATGATCATTCACATACGTAGTTACAATATTTTCCTTGCTTGAAACATTTAAAATAATCTTTATTAATAAAGCTATCGGAGCCGAGCACAACAAAATCCGCCGAAAAAATATCGCCCCATATAAACCCACCCTAATAACAAACAATACACAATGCTTTCCGAAAATTTGGAAACACTATCGTAAGGGCGCGTTACTCTGTAAACACACCCGTCCCTCTCGCACACAAGCATAAACTATACACCCGTCTCACACGTCAATAATTCAATCGCTCTATCTAAAAACTGCTATCTCGCTCGCACAATTATGATTAAGAATAATGGTGCAATATGTTTAAGTTCGTCTTGCGGTCCAATATTATTTTTTTAGGGAAATTTATATTAGAAAAGTTTCGCCATGTGTTATAATTTTAGTACGTCTGGGCCGCCATATTGTGCTGCTGTGATTTTCTTGTAAAGTGAAAAGTTGAACTCCTTAACAAGTTTTAATTACTTCATGGGAAGGTAAAATAAATGATAAATTAACAAATGTTTAGATAATGCTACAAATATAATTTCCTCGGAACATTTATTTAAATTGAATTACTTGAGTTTTCTTAATTATGAGGTTAGGAATTTTCGACGTTTCATCTTTTTTTTACTTTTTAAACATTATTTTTCTTGTGGAACGATTGGGCCAAACATTATTTCCTGACTGATTTCACTTCGGGAAACCTTGCCTGTGTAACTGATACTCAAAATGATGTTTTCCGGATATTTATATTAAACAGACATTTATTTTTCATTTGGGAACCGACGAAACAAAACAAAGACTATCCTAAAACCAAAATCGAGCCTTTTCTGTGGGAGAAAAATTTTGAAATTAGGACAGAATACCTACCCAGTGCTATAATAGTTTTTAGCAAATATCTTCGATGTACGTTTACATATTTTATAACATAGTTTTATAGGTACATCAATTCAATTAAAATATTTAAAGTTCATAGCGATTGCGGAAAATAAGACATTATTATGGAAACAACGATATTATTTTGTCGCCTTTGTGCCGGCGCGGCGCGGGAGGGCGCGCTGACATTTTTGAGCCCGCCGTAAAATGTCGAAGGGTTCGCACTGTGCTTTGAACACCAATTTCTATTTATTTATTTATTGTATATTAATATATTGATTGTGAACACCGATTATATTAATAAATACATAACTATACGTTGATTTAAAATTAAAAAAATCCTCCGTCTAAGAGCGATTGATCATCAAAGCCAGAGATTCTTAAATCATAACTAAGAACCATTCTAACAAGAAAATCACGCATCATGAACTGTTGAATCAATATTAATTTATTAATGGATTTAATAGTTCACATTCATCGTTTTACTAAATTCTTGTAGTATAATGGATTTTTCACATACTTTCTGATTGTAAGCCTCCACATACCTACCTCCACGTACCTACGGTTTTAAATTTAAAACATTGCGGACCAGTGAAACCAAATGATTGTAAAACTGATTGCATTAACAGGAAATGCGAATACCAATGCTTATTCCAAATGGGTACTCACCTCACGTCTTGAATTTTTTCTCTACATGACAAAAATATGTGATTAATCGACATAATTATTGGTTAAAGCACTCAAGTTATGATTTGCCGAGCTTGCACCAATATTTTATTTATAATTTAGAATCTGGATTTTAGTCTTTTTAGCTTTCCACGTTCATTTCTTCACCTAAATTAAATCAAGGGATGGTAACATAAAACCGACAAATCTAGGGAGCGCCGACTGCTGTATTTAGAAGCTTAAAATTTTCACAGAATTTTCCTTTTACAACTAAGGCATCGAATAAAAGTGGATTTTAAGATATCCCAGCAATAATAGTTATGTAATAAGTTATGGATGTTTATATGAGCCATTCAATCCGAAGTTAAAGTCATGGAATTTATATTTTTGTTCTTTTGCTTAAACACAAATGGACAAATTAAGATTTTCGGTAATTCATTAATCAAAAGATAAAATATTAGATGTGATGTTAAAGGGGTGTACTACTACTACTTTACTATAAATATTTTGCTTTGCCAAATGTCGAGTCATTCATAGCCGAGTGACTTGGGTTGATCCTAAGTGATCTACCGAGTGAAGCAACAGCGAGCGCAGTTGGTAATAAGATGGGTGACCGCTAGTGGTTAGTTTATTGAACCCATCCGTGCTTCGACGGCCACGTAAAGCCTTCGGTCTTCGGTTGCGGTTTGGCGAAGATCTTCTGCCAGGCAAGACATGTCCGGGGGCGACTGAGGCACCCGACTGTCGATGTCAGGGCTTATGTATTTATGCGAGCAGTGTAGAAATCTTCGATAGTGTGATTCAGGTTTCCGTGACGTCACCGTGTGACGTGTGTACTGTCTCACCACATGGTTGTTATAGTTACGTAGCAAAAATCTTTCGATGCTTGGGTGAGCCGCTTACTTATCCACACAACCTTGTTACTCTATAACAGTAGGAGTGGTGTAGAGTCTACTGACTCTATCTACAGTGAGTTGCACAGAGTAAAATTAATTTGTATTGACCGCCCTAATTCCATAAACAAATAGAATATCTATGACGCCGAGCGTTAGCGGCTAGCAAGCAGTACACAAAGCTCGCCTACTGAATCATCCGCTCCAAATTTTTCAAGAGGCCCATATTTTTATGGTGCAGTCGTTAACTTTGAAATATCGGGCGAGGGTGGTGGTGGCCAGGGGGTGGGGGTGGTGGGCAAATAAAATAAAAATAAAGGTCGATTACTCCCGCCATTTTATAATGGCCGTCGAAATGACATGCGGGCGCCGCGCCGGCGATGCGTGGAGTCGCGACTGATTATGTAATCTGATAAAAGTATTCTGTATTTTGTACGTATTCGTGCTGACTGTGTGTTATGGGATTTTGCAGATTTACTGTTATTAGATAGCGAATGGCGATATGGATTTTACTATTAAAGTAACTTCTGGGTTTCTTGGAAAAGCGGTAGTGATGCTGGATGCTTCTGTATGGTTTATTTATCTACTCGGTTATTGTCACGGAAAAAACTGTTATTATTTGCAAGTTACGCTATATTTTAATGCCGTGTCCTATTTTTTTAAACAAACTAAGTATTCGTAGAGTATAAAACAAAATAGTTGTCAGGGATGTAAGTATCTACTTACTATCTTTTCTTAAAAAAAAATAAAGAAAATTTTAAAATGATACGAAATTGAGAAATCGTAAAAAAGTTTATTTTTTATGCATGTATTGGACACTTTCTCTACATTTAATTATATTTAGTACATTAAGTATACATTACCAGACAAGAAGTATTCATTTGGTGTGACTGATGTTTTTGGAAGGCGGTGGCCACTTACAATCTTGTATACTTTTAACGGGTATTAACATAAAAAAATACATCTTACAACTAAAATCTTTGTGATAACGTGAACTAAGTCACATGTTTTGAACATGTTTAATTTCCGAAGGCGTTCGTTTTAGAAATACACTATAGGTATTTTTAGACCAGGCACTTCAATTTCTTAACTCAAGTGATTTATTTGATTTTGCCTCGCAATCTCGTTTCTTGGGCTAGTAATTATTAGTTACCTATTAGTGCACACGCGAACCGACCAAAAACTATAACTATAACTGAGACCTTAAGGCCTTATCGCAAGATCTAAGTAACTAATTTAGATGATACATATCTCAAATTTTCAATACCTAGATTGTAAGACCAAGAATAACGGTTGTTATAAAATCTATTTATTATTTACAGTTGATGACTAAAATTTTAGATGATATACATACATACCATGGCGTAAACACCATGCTATGGAAACTCATTACAAAGTTGACATTTCTAAATTTACTTCGGCATTTAAGTTTAATTTTATGAGATTACATTATTTTTAAAATATTAATTGTACCTACCTTCTATCTATAAGAAGAAAATAAAATAAAATGATAAGCAAATTAAATCCCATGGAGTACCCATGTTTTATGATAAGGAAAAAAATAAAAAACGCCATTAAAATATTTGAAAGTTCTATATTATAATTTTATAATAATTTACAATTAAGCAAAGAGGAAAAAACACTAGACTTGTATTATGTTAATTAGAAAACATAATGAATTTAATATTCCATGTATAAGAGTACTTTTGATATTAGAATGTTACAGTAATTAATAAATTACTCGTGAAATATAACAGTGAATAAATAATTTAACTAGGCGGGACTTCAATCCACATGATAACCATTACTTACATATATTGGTTACTAGGTAACAAAAGTAACTAGAACGTGCAAATTAATTCATTTTCGATGTCTATGATCTATTTAATACTAATAAATTCAACCTAATTTCTAACTTAGATACAATAGTTTACACTGATATGGGTACTCACTAATGTACAAAAAATATGAAAATGTTCATTATCCGCAATGAGATAAGTATTATTTTTTATATCATGCTTACTATTACATTTAGTTTTTGTTTTATAAAATTGAGTACATATTTGAAAATTTCTTGCCGAAATAAATGTAATATTTATATAATGTCTCTCAATGTTATATACTATAGTATTTTTATATTATATATGTGGTATACTACAGTATTTTAAGCTAAGTTTGTAAATTTACTTAAGATCAAATTGTGAGAGCAAATAAACTGATTTTATTATTATTATTAATGTTTACCAAACAAAGTCGTCTCCACGGCGCCGCTGTCCGGCCGCCGCGTGTTTGCTTTCAATCAGCGGGCGGGATCGAACCCGGGACGGCCAGGTGCGCCGGACATCTTTACACATAATTGACACCTCCACTCGATGTACTATTGACATTTAGCGGCCATTAATTTCGTGTGTTTGGAATTATTGACTCATAGTTACGTTTGGTGCGTGTTTTACACTCGATTATAGTAAAACTAGTAAATCCGCCCTCGCTTCGCTTCGGGAAACCAGTCCCTTCAAAAATCTCTATAAATTTTAAAAAATTATGTTATTCCGATGTCCAAGCTATATTACTGCAAAGTTTCATGAAAATCCGTTCAGTAGTTTTTGCGTGAAAGAGCAACAAACACACACACACTCACTCACTCACATACATCCTTACAAACTTTCGCATATATAATATTAGTAGGATTTATTAACGTAGTTTAAAGTTTTTATTTTCAGTAATAACTTATTTAATTTGCTTTTTGTTAAGTGAAACGCAATGTTACAGTAAAAAGCAACTAAATCGATGTCAGTAACGACATCGACTTACCGCCAGATTTACATTGCCTATCATCATGAATTATGAAAAAGCTACTCATTCATAGCCCCACATTAGGATTACATGTGTCGTGTGTGTCATGGACAACACAGACACACACCCCGGCCGAGAATGAAATTTTAAATTCATCATTCAAATTTCGACTTCGCTGGGAATCGAACCCAGGACCTTTGAACGGTGATCTAACATAGCATTCGGTATCTTCACATTCAGAAAATTTCATAATTATGTCTGTGAAACATATCTCGCGCTCTTACACTTGACCGTACCTATTTAACACCATAACAAATGTATTGTTCATATTTATAACAATACATTTTACGATCCCAATAGTAGTAATCATTTTAATTCATGTTTATTGTACAGGTTCGGCCTTTAGTGCCGCGAGCGCCATGCCGCATGCCGGTCAAACTAGTTTATTGCTTTAATTAATTCTATTAGTGTTTAAGTAGAGTGTAACCCACATTTATGTGCTAGTAACGCTGTCTCGAGGGAGCGTTGGCCATGCTGTGCCATCGCTGAAAGTTAACAGGTGATTAAAATCTCAATCCCATCATAAGGAACAAAATTATTTAAATCGTCATGTGGCTGCTAGCTACAACCTATTAGGTAATCCAATCGGCTCACTACTGAGCAGAGGTCTCTTCTCATTTTTTTGGAGTTGAAGTAGCAAACGAGCATGCAGCACCACCTGCTGCCGCCCATGACAACTGTGACCGACCTAGAACTAGACTCAATTTAAGGACTGGTATAGTTAGAAGCGCTCATAGCCCGGCGGCTTGCGTCGATCCTAAGCGATCGACAAAGTTAAGCAACAGCGGGCGCGGTCGGTAGTCGGATGGGTGACCGCTAGTGGCAATTTCTTGAGCGCTTCCGTGCTTCGGAGGGCACGTACAGCCGTCGGTCCCGGTTGTTATCGATTGATAGCAGTCGTTAAGCCGTGTCGGACGCCTTAGGGCGGCTTGAAAACTTTCGACACTGGGTTGGCCACTAACCCCTCCACCAATCCGCATTGGAGCAGCGTGGTGGAGTATGCTCTAGGCCTCCTAAGTAATAAGGAGAGACCCGTGTTCAGTAGTGGGCCATTAGTGGGTTGTAGCTTAGCTTATAGTTAGTACCGGTTGTAGATGGGGTTAGAATTGTTTAGTTTATAAGGGTCAGGATAGGGACTGTTATTGATGGTGAGTCCTGTCAGTAATAGTCCAGTTAGTATTTGTTAGTATGAGTCTCGTTTTAATTCGGTCACAGATGTGTTGCTACTGCTGAGGACTAAGATGGTCGCCTCTAAAAAAAATGTAACCTCACCTTTCTATACGGAACACAATTACCATAGCTGCTAAAGCAATTATTACCTATGGCGGTAGAAATGGTACCTACACGATATCTACAGGTATCGGAAGATTTTATGCCGCTCGAAGGCCTTCGACATGGCTTAACGACAGCTTCTGAACGATCTGACTGCAGAATACGATTACATCTATTTCAGAGATGGCCTATAATCATCAACCAATCAATTATCAATCAATCGTACATAGGTACTCCCGCCTAGAACGCTCTGACTATCTTTTCTCGGAAGATGCTTACGGGCGCTTTTCTGAGCCTCCAGATGTAATTTGAATCTGCAACCATGAGTACAAATTACCCATACTGAACCCATGGCCGTCGCTAGCATGAATGCCCGCGTGAAATACTGTTGTGCACCTCAGACGCTTTAGGGTCAGCTCACACCGAGACGCGACGCGACGCAACGATACTGGAAGAGGCCAGTGATTTCGCGCTGCGCCGCGCGTCGCCGCGAGACGCATCTCAATGGCGCGAGGTGCATCGTAAAAGTAGGCAATCTTGCACGCCGCGCGTACCGACGATGCACGGCTGCGTAGCGATGCACCGCGCTACGCCGCGAGGCGTCACGAGACGCAGCGTTGCATGAAGCAACGTATTCTGAATTGTCACAATGAAATGTGTATCTTTTCGTGTAGAAAATAAAGTTCTATTTTGAGCCGCTCTTTGAAAGACTGCGCGCAGCGTCGCGTCTCGTCTCGGTGTGATTTGACCCTTAGGGTCTCCGCAACAAACTGACTGCAGCCACCGGCGGCTGTGGCGCTGTGGCGCTTCTTTTTAGAAGCGCGATCCGGTCAACAGCCAACAGCTCCAATAACAGTGAGCAGGATTCAGCCGAAGCGGCTGTTGGCCGGACCGCGCTTTTAAAAAGAAACACCACAGCGCCACAGCCGCCGGTGGCTGCAGTCAGTCTGCGGGGACCCTTACTACAAAGCTAATATCGGTTTACTATTGTAATAGTATCTCGTTCCGCCTCCCCCATAGTACATTTGGCGCCCCGCGGAAGTGCCGCCCGCTTGCACTGCACGACTTGCACGCCCGCTTAAGGCCGAGTTTGCACCAGATGTAATTGTAATATTTAAAAACATCAAAGGTTGTAAAATCACGTTACAACCTTTGATGTTTTTAAATATCTAGATGGAACATCGAATCCGCGCAAACGTGTCAAAAAATTGTGGCTAACTGTTAGCCACAATTTTTATATCATTACGCACAGATTACGCACACATAGACAATAGACGAACGTGAAAAACATCGCCTGCACGCACACATGCTTGTTAATGTTGCCTTGTTTTTTTTGTTTTCATTGTAGGGCGACGCTCAATCTAGACATTTAAAACATCAAAGTCTATAACCATGCTTAATCTCGGGCCATAACACCTGTTCTATACGAACCAAAAACTTTCCAATGTCCAAAGTGTCCGATCGTTCCCTCCATGTTTGTTATTATCCCCGATAACATAATCGATGGCCGATTCGGTACATTTTTAATTTTACCTTATCGCCCACATAGGGTTGCCAGATCCCCAAATCTAAAACCCGGACAGACCAGCTAGTTTGGCCGGACATTTGGGTAAAAAAGCCGAACACCCATTAAAATATCACCTTGATAGCTGCTGGTGACGGGGGGGGGGGGGGGGGGGTGGTGGGCAAATGAAGTTGTCACTTTAAATATCGTATCCGAGCAACTACTCCGGTCAATACCTGAATATGTAATTGTAGAGTACCTAGGTACGGTAGGTGAGCCGGCGGGAGGCGGGTGACAAAGGTGCCAATAATTTTATTATTGTTTTTTGCCAATATCTCAGATATGGTGCAATTTAGCGAGAAATTAAAGCTTATAAAATTCGCTACAACTTTGGTTCTATACACTTTTTGGATATTCCCAACCGTTATTAAAATACATATGCTCCAAAATTAACTTAAACAAAAAAAATAACTTAAATTTTACTGTAACACTACTAGCTGTTGCCCCGTACTTGAGTGCGTGGAAGTATTTTTGACTGCGGGCCCCCTTTTATCTGTTAAAGGGCAAGGGAGGGCGTAGTTATGATTCAAATGTAAAAAGCCTAACAAAAGCCGGACAGGCCGGACACCCTTTATTTTGGCCGGACAGGCACTCAAAAGCCTAACACTGTCCGGCTTTATCCGGACGTCTGGCAACCCTACGCCCACATTATCTTAAAACTGTGGCGGCAGCCAGATAAAAATAAAAAATATATTTTCGACACAAAATCAATACTGGTGGAGCGTAGAGTTCGCGGTGACGTCCACATTCCGTGCTCTATAACTTACGATACAGTATGAAATGTAGAGTTTTGATAACGGTGAACGATTTGGTGGGAATTTTATAAAGAATTATATTTATAACTAATAACCGACCTTGAGAATTGTTGGACGTGATTCTTTTAACTGATATAATTCTCAGTTTTATATATTTTTTAATTAAACTAAATTTTAATTGTAGCCTGTCACAATACACGAGGGAAAACCGCCCAAAATTGAATAAATGGTTACAAATGGATGATTATAATTATATGGATTAGCAAATGGATGGGTATAATAAATGGCAAAACTTATTTTGAGATTGCGTGCTTCAGAGGGCACATGAAGCCGTTGGTCCCGATGTTTAAGTCATATCGGAGGCCTTTGGGCTGCATAAAACGTCCCTATAGTTACAAACCTTCCTCTCCTCTGATAGAAGTCAATTTAAAAAGGATCTTTCTTCACTTCACTTTTTATCTTGTGATAACATTGTTTGATAATTATTTGAATTTTCCTACATGAACATGTTAGCAAACTAAAAATAAATTACATTTTTTATAAAGATAATCTTAAAATTGAATATGAACTTAATTTTGCCGGATTATAGACCGTCAACTGCCGTTGCCATGACAACGTTAAAGCCGAAGGGAATGACAATCAGCTGTTAAGGTGGCGGGCGCCATTTAATGTCGGATAATGTCAATTTTGGCGGGATTAAGCGATTGAATTTGGGACATACAATTTTATTGGAATAATCTTTGTTAAAAAATTTAACTAACTTTTTTTTTTTTTTATGGAATTAAGATAGCAAACGAGCATGCAGCACCACCCTTCCGCTGCCGCCCATGACAACTGTGACCGACTTAGAACTAGACTCAAAACTCCAGAGGAAAATACGGAATATGCATGTTTTTTTACTTCTAACAAATTAAAAAAAATACTTAAAAAATATGATTGACGGAACGCACTATGCATTTCAAATTAAATATTTAAAACTGTTAAATAAAACACTTTAATGTGCTTGGTGGTGACGTCAGCACACGTGATTTACTTTGGACAAAACATTGGAAACCACTATTCAGATTTATTGTGACGTTACTTCCGGTTCGACATTTTAAACTTTCCTCCTACAACCAATTCTTACTAATGAATATTTACGATTTCACAGCTTTTATGGTTAAAATAATGTTAAGGATGACTTTTGATCTAGCACAGAGTATGTAAAAAATATGACCCTTACAGAATCACACGCATATTCCTTGTTCTACAGTAAGTACCTCTCACAGAAAACTTTCAGAAAATGGTGGAGTTTTTCACTTACCTACATAACCAGAATACAAGGCCAGAACCTAGAACAACTTATGATTAGTGTTCAGATTGACCGCACGCAACCACAGCGGCCCAACGAGGTGGAATGACCAGATTGGCACCAGGACTACAACCCATTAATCGCCCACTACTGACCACGGGTCTCTCCTCATTACTGAGGAGGCCTAGAGCATACATACCACGCTGCTTCAGTGCGGATTGGTGCAGGGGTTAGTGGCCAACCCAGTGTCTAAAGTTATCAAGCAGCTCGAAGCCTTCCTACATGGCTTAATGACTGTTATTGATCGACAACTACCGGGAACGACGTTTCAACGTGCCTTCCGAAGCACGGATGCGTTAAAGAAATTTTGAATTGACATTAGCCCGGGCCCATATATTATGTTGAGTCGGTTACATTCGGCATTTCGGTGGCATTCGATCGATCTTATCTCTACTACTATTACAAATGCCAGTCTCTGTCTGTTTGTGAGTCTGTTAGATTCAACATGACTCAACATCCCTATTGAGACTTTAATAAACTTTGGTGCATACAAAGTTATCTTAGGAAAGCGACAAAGGATATCTCACAGAAATAATTCCCTATTGAGGTAGAAATGGGAAGAGGGATCTAATATTTTTGTAAAATGTCGATAGTGTCGGTACCCCCTACTATATTTTTGATTTTTATTAAAATAAAGAAAATAGGTGCGACGACAATAACGCGTTTAATATTTTTGGATTCTCTGCAAATATTTTGGCACTGTATTTCTCTCACGCGAACAAAGTCGCAGGCAAAAACTAGTTATAACATCATGTTACGCAACGTATCGATATTCTATTATTTTGTTTCCTAACTAATAAGAACTCTTGAAACGAATTATATTATCCTCTATCCGGTATTTTTCGGGCAAGTCTTGAGAATACAAGATTTGAATTTAGGCTATCAAGATTTTTCAAAGCGATTTACAGAACGTACTTAAATTTTCCTTAATGAGTTGAAAAAATGCTTCAATTGAATGCCTTATTAGCGCACGAAGGCATTTCTGGGGCGTATTAAACCAAATACGAACGATACTATAAAATTTGTAAAACAATTTGTCGGGCCAAAAGATGTATGAGTATTTAAAGAATTCTCAGAGATAGGAGGGTCTTTTAAAATCTCTCTCTTTACCACTGTTCCTCTAAGACCAATCTCTCTAAGTAGAAACTTGACGAAGCAGAAAATTATTTTCCATAATAAGCAGGGTGCATAGGAATATAAGTTGAAGAAAAAAGGCTTGAATGTAACCTAAATAAGATTTAATCAGATAAAGACCGTTTAACGGAATTGTCACAATCCATCATTCTCGGTCCAGCAACGCCCGAGGGACGATGCACACTCAGCAGAAAATTATACACGATTTAAAAGTTGAATCGATTTTTCAGTGCTCCGAATAATTTACCGCTTCGCTTCGCGTGACCAAGGCTTTATATTAAAATTTCATACTGGCCTATATTATCAGCAAATGAAAAAGCTTACAGCCTGTTTAAACTTGGTTTTTAGTCACGAACCAATCCATACTTCCATACACCTAATATTTTAAATACAAAAACTTTATTTTTGTCTGTTACCTTTCTATGATGAATTTGCTGAACTGATTGAGATTAAATTTAGTATGGAGATAGATGGAAACCCTGGACAGGACACAATTCTTAATTCCCGTTTACTTTGGAATATTATAACGTATTTTTTGTTTTCTTACCCGGGCAATAGTATAACCCAATGAGCTATTAGATTAGAACCTAGGGTTTCAGAATATAGATGCCGAGTTCGAATACATGCACCATTTATGATAAACATTATACGCGTTTAAAAATTACTTGCATGAAAGAAGAACATGGCAAGCTTCCACAACTGAGTACTTCATAATGTTGAAAAAGGTGTAAAGTCTAAAAATTACAGCTTGAGCATTGTGGGGAACTATGGCCTGTCCACTGGTCGATTATCGCTTAGTATACTAATCATATCGTGAAAGAAGACCTGTGCCCAGTGGGCTGCAGTGGCTGCGATGATAATGAATAATGTATGGAAAACAAAAAGTCTTTCAAGGAAGGAATATGAATAGAGTAACCAGAAAAAAACTGTAAACTTCGGGTCGGAAAGACCATTTGTTCCGAGTGTATTTACGGCTGTCAAACTAAGGATTCTGTTTGTCGAAACGAAACGACATGTTATTAGCATGAAATACAACTCGCTTGACTCCACCAGTTTTATTATCAACTAGTAAATCCGCCCTCGCTTCGCTTCGGGTAACCAGTCCCTTCAAAAATCTCTATAAATTTTAACAAATTATGTTATTCTGATGTCTAAGCTATATTACTGCAAAGTTTCATGAAAATCCGTTCAGTAGTTTTTGCGTGAAAGAGCAACAAACCCACACACACACACACACTCACATACATCCTTACAAACTTTCGCATTTATAATATTAGTAGGAAGTAGGATAGAATAGTAGGATAGGATAGTAGGACTAGTAGGATTAGTAGGACAACACAACTAACCCGTGCTTCGGGGTAGCCGCGGAAGATTCCCTCTTTGGCACTTTTCCTCTGTGGCAACACTACGAGTAACAGCTGATTGTCATAGCTCCTTAAATTTTAATTGAATTTTATTTACTAATTACTACATTTCGGCCTCTTTCCATTCATTTGCTAAATAATTTTTGTAATAATTTGTATAAATAGTGATTGTAAGTGCAATATTGTGACTTTTATTGCGTATTTTACCGGTTTGGACTCGTAACATAAAGCCGGTACTAAAGTGACAGTGCATTTTTGAATTGTTAATCGTTGTTACTTCTTTCATGTAAGTTTGTATTTTGTTATATTATTGACAAGTTCATTTTTTTAACAATATTAATTAGTTTTCCACTAGCTTTTATTATTTCTATAAAGCTAAGTGTAAAAGCAAGTAAGCTGTCACTCTGATAGGCTTACATAGTTGTTTAGACAACCTCTTGGTCTTTTCTCGTTGATAGTTGTTTATTCGATATCAGTAAAATGATGACGCGTAAAGCCTTGGCTCGCCAGGAGGAGTCCCAGCTCCAAATGGCTTTGCAGGAATTGAAGGCTACCAAGGAGTTGGTTAACCAACTTAATAGGGAAAGAGAGGACAACGAAAAGGAATTATTGGATGTGTTAGATAGGAATACTATATTAAAGAAAGAATTGTCTGAGTTACACACACAATTATCAACTGCATCTAATGACCGGGACAGACTTCAGTCAATAATTGACACGTTCGACCAGTGCAGTGGTGAGTATGAGCAGGCCCTCAGACACATTGATGCATTGGAGAAACAGCTTCACGAGGCTAATAATCGTATCTTTCAATTGGAAAGTGATAAAACACAAGTTATAGCCTCCCAGAACCAAAGTCTGTTTGAGGAGTTAGTATGCAGTGCCCCTAGCCTTGTTTCTGCCTCATGCACCAGCAACCCAATTGCAACTATTGACTTGACGAAGGATGACTCAATTAACAGTAATGTTGCAAACAATATGGTTGCATGTAGTAGGAACAAATTAAAAAAGTATATTAAAATTAATAGGTATATTAAGAAAACTAAGAAGCTTTTAAATCATAATAAAAAATTTGTCAATTACACACAGTGTCTAAAAGATAGAATGCATTTAACAGAAAAATTACAGGTTTGTTCCTCAATTATAGAAGAAAATAGACACATATATGAAAAAAATATTGAATCCCTCACTAATAAAATGACTAGTTTGCAGGAATCATTAAACATTATGACACAAAACTATGAAACATCCAAAAAAGAGATTAGGGAATACATACTGGCATTAAAATGCATATCAGATGTCTCTGCAGCAAACGAGACGGTCACTAAAAGACATTCCCTGGCATCGGGCCTGGGTGCCTCGGAATCTGTAACCCACCAGCCGGTGTGTGAGCCACTAGTCTCTAAACCTTGTAATAGCATAGACACACATGAAAATAATTCCTTTATGCAAAATAAATGTAATAAATATGTGATGTTTAGTGATGAGATTGGAAGGAGTTTTGGCCAATTAATTAATTTATATACGGAGCTAAGCTGTGTTAATCATTGTTTTCCTGGACTATCATTACAGGATATATTTGAAAAAATTCTCAAAAGTAAGTTAGATAGTAGTACTAACTTAATTATTTTTATTGGTAATAGGGGAAAAGTAAATAGAAAAATGTTGCTTCATTACTATGATCAGCTATGTTTACTTAAACTAAGGAGTATTGTAATGTTTACTTTACCCTACAGTAAGTGTTTGCCACAGGATGAAAATAATATTCGATATAATCTCAATGTAACCATGGACACTATGTCTTTATATAGTGAAAATTATTTCCAAGTTATTGACATTAATAAATTAATATCTAAGATTTATTTGACTAAAGATAATTTATATCTGTCAAATTATCATAAACGACAAATAGCAATGGTGCTATCATTTTACATTGACAATTTAGCCAAAAATTTGGCTGGTACCACTGCTTTTATTGAGCAGTCTTCTATTGACATTCAGCATGAACCATTGGAATACGTTCCAAATCATTTAAATTAATTTGCGAGACAACAGAGAATACCTCTAGCAATCAGTCGACAAAGGGAAAGCATCATAACTTAAATATTGTACACCAAAACATACAGGGCTTTTCCGGCAAAGACTTGGAATTAAATTTGTTTTTAAATGAAATGAATATTGACATTATTTGCGTTACAGAGCACTGGCTGAAAAATTATGAATTAATTGTATCCCTAGATAATTATAGTATAGGCAGTTCTTTTTGTAGACAAAACATACTGAGGGGAGGATCTTTAATCATCATTCATAATAGTTTAAATTATAAGGAGCGTAAAGACATAGTATCCCTCTCTATTGAACATACTATAGAGCTCTCCTGTATAGAGCTTGAAAGGGTGGTCATTGTATGTGTGTATAGACCACCTTCAGGCAACTACCCATTATTTGAATCCGCTATGGAGGATGTTTTAAAAGTGTTATGTATGAAAAATAAAAAAGTAGTTGTATGTGGAGACTTCAACATTGATATTCTTGTTCCAACTTCACTCTCAGTAAGGTTTATTAGTTTATTTAAATCATTTAACTTAGATTATACATTCTCTGAACCTACTCGAGTAACTCCATCATCAGCTACTTGCTTAGACAACATTTTTTGTAATTGTACTGTTGTTAATAAGTTACTATTAAGCTGTATTAGTTCAGACCATAGCGGACAACTTGCCACCATTGAGTACCATCATGACCTTTCCAAAAAATACATAGTTTGCAGACCAATTACTCAAAAAAATTTAAACAATTTTAAAAGCAATATAGATAGAAAAATTTCTTCAATAAATATTAATTATAATGATACACCAAATCAAGCATACTGCAATGTATTTGATTTAATAAAGTACGAATTTAACAATAATTTTAAGGAAAAAAGAATTGAATGTAGCATTAAAAAAAACTAAATTTAGTGATTGGGCAACAACAGGAATATATAAAAGCAGAATAAGACTTTTTGAACTCTATGCAAAAAAGTCTACTTCCACAGACTTAGAATTTATAAATTATGTAAGAAGGTATTCAAAAATTTTTAAACAAGTCTGTGCAACAGCTAAGTCGATCTTCATATCAAATAAAATCAAGAATTCTGGAAATAAAATTAAAACCACTTGGAACATTATTAATAAAGAAGCAGGTAAAGTTAAATCTAATGATCGTAGTTTTGCCTTAATAGTCAACAACAAAAATGTGTCTTCTGATGATGCAGTTGCAAGCACATTTCAGGATTTCTTCTCGGAAATACCACATGAAATTACAAAAAACTTGCAGGCCAGCCCTCAGCTAGCTTTGAATATTATGGAGTCATGTGTTGATAAATGCAATAATTCATTTACATTTAACCACATCACTTTTGATACAATAGTAAAAACCTTCAATTCTATTAATATTAAAAAGTCAACTGATCTTTGGGGTCTTTCTACAGTTGTCATTAAATCAATTATAGCCTCCATTGCACCACATTTATGTATTATTTTTAATAAATGTATAGATGATGGCAGCTTTCCTAATTTAATGAAGCATGGTAAAATAATACCTTTATTTAAAGCTGGTGAAAAAAGCGACCCCACTAATTATAGACCAATATCTATTTTACCAGCTCTTAGTAAAATCTTTGAAAAAATTATCTACAACCAGCTGCTGTCACATTTCTCTAAAAATAAATTATTTCATGCAAATCAGTTCGGTTTTTCGAGAGGAAAAAATACTACTGATGCGGGCATTGCTCTTCTCAAGCATATTTTTACTGCCTGGGAGTGCAAACAGGATGCTATTGGCATATTCTGTGACCTCTCAAAGGCCTTTGATTGCGTTGATCACAACATATTAATAAATAAACTTAGGCATTATGGTATCTCAGCACTATCACTTAGCCTTATAAAGTCTTACCTGTCTGAGCGTGTACAAAAAGTAGTGATTAATGGTATAGAGTCCTCAGGAGCACACATTTCTATGGGTGTGCCTCAGGGATCAATACTGGGACCATTGCTATTTTTAATATACATAAACGATCTTCCTCATTTTACTCGGGATTTGTGTGAAACTGTATTGTTTGCTGATGATACATCCTTAGTTTTTAAAGTAGATAGAAGAAAACATTGCTTTGACGATGTGAATAATACTGTTTCGCAGGTACTACACTGGTTTACTTGTAATAACTTGATGTTAAACGCGAAAAAAACCAAGTGTGTCAAATTCACGTTACCGAATGTAAAACAGGTGCCAACTAACATACTTTTAAATGGGGAAGTACTTGACTTAGTAAATTCTACAAAGTTTCTTGGCCTTACGATAGATTCTCGGTTGCAATGGAGTCCCCATATTGAAGCCTTGTCTGGGAGACTCAGTTCTGCTGCTTACGCTATTAAGAAAGTAAAGCTCTTAACTAACGTGGAAACAGCAAGACTAGTTTATTTTAGTTACTTTCATAGTGTGATGTCCTACGGTTTGTTGTTGTGGGGCACAGCTGCAGACATTGAATCTATTTTTATATTACAGAAAAGGGCAGTGCGTGCAATTTACAACCTCAGACCTAGGGACTCGCTGAGAGATCTGTTTAAAGAAGTTAATATACTCACTGTTACATCACAATATATCTTGGATAATATTATGTATGTTAAAAAGTACCATGATAGTTTTTTAAAGAAAAGTGATGTCCATAATATTAATACTAGGAATAAGGCTAAGCTGATTGTACCAAATTTTAGGCTTTGTAAAACTAGTGGCTCGTTCATGGGTAGATGCGTAAAAATTTATAATAAAATTCCGTTAGAATTAACGGAAATGCCATACTGTAAGCTAAAAACTCATGTTAAGGACATTCTTATGACGAAGGGTTATTATAAACTGGATGAATATTTTCAAGATGAAACAGCCTGGACATGAGTTTGAAATATAGCCTTAAGTAGTGATAAGTGCTCTCTGTAACTGTGAGTGGGGAAGAAAAAAGAAACTCCTTGGGAGTTTCTTGCCGCTTCTTCTACCAAGGCCACTCATCGTAGGGATTTGTGGAAGCGATGGCGTAGATGACATTCGAAAAGTGTTTGTAAAAACCAAGTTCGAAATAAATCATTTCATTTCATTTCATTTCATTTCATTTCATTTCATTTCATTTCATTTCATTTCATTTCATTTCCTCCTCTTTCTGTCATAGTGTCCATGTAAAAGAATGATGCTTTATACATACTTATAAGTATTGCTTTTAATTTTATTTATAAAGCGACTGAAATGAAATCAAAGTTTACTGCTATCAGTGAATACACCGACACAAGATATGGATAAGTAGAATAATTAAAATAATCATTATAAATGGAAACTATCACTAAATATACACCTTTAATTGTGTTTTAATAATACCTTTCATGTACAGACATCGATCTAATATTTTTTTCTAATCGTTTTCGTGAATTAAGTATCATGTTCCTATGCGTTGTCAGATAATAGTACATTATGATACAAGTGCGCGAAGTTGGTCATTACAGTCGAGGCGGTTGCACAGCCCGAGCCGCTAGGCGAGGGCTGTAATAGAGCCAAGACTGTAATGAACAAAGCACACGCGTATCATACGACGTTTTTCAACACACTTGCGAGGAAAAAAACAATTAGGTATCGAAATTTTTCAGTCACAAATCAGCAAATTATAAACGAACAAATGTTTGCACAAAATGGCGCGGAGGTTTATTTTATTTTTTCGCGCGCCGTATCTTTGGTTGAATAACTATGCGCGCGCAGCCGCGCAGGTTAAGTCCAGAGGCAAAGAACACCATTCCATTCAGCCACAATATATTAAACTAAATAATTATGTATTTCTAATAGGAATTTACGGTAATTAATGATTTAAAATATATATATATATATATTTTAAATGCTTTAATAGATAATTAGATGAAGTATAATCTTATCTTATCAGATTTTGACTAAGTACAACAAGTTTATTTATTTACAAAATAATAAATCTTTTGGTAACAACCTCTTTACGGATATTAAAAAAAAGGGGAATAAGAAAAACACTAGTGCGGTAATGAAAAGTAAAACGCACTAGTGTGTAATAAACCGCATTCCGGGCGTAAGACTAAAGAAAAAATAGCAACTTTACGAGCAAGTGTGTTGAAAAAATATTATTAACATTATAGTGAACATTTATTTTACCAAAGCAAATCATAATTTTTTACAGCGACAAAAATCATTCAAAATTCGAACAAACGTACACGGAAAAACAATTTTGAAACTGTATTGACACACGAATGAAAAGTACAAAAACTATTTCGATAAAGAACGTTCCCTTTGTCTAGCAATCGTTGTCCTTCGGAATACTTCCAAGCAACGAAAATTTAATATTGGAAACCTCCAGGAATGACGGATATGAGGCAACGTCTCATAAAACATATATATTTGACGTTTATTTCGTTACCAACCAACGTATCCCAGTTCGCGATGGCGAGTAGTATTTTTATATTTGCAATATTATTGTGCGGGAATTCTTCAAGAGTATTCTCCATTTGTCATCTTTTGCCACTTACTAGCAAATGTAGCTTATAGTGAAATGTTATGCTTAGTTTGTATGGCACTTGCATAAATTTTTGATTGTCAATGTTTTACAAGATAAGCATTTTTCTATATTTTCTAAATTTTCTGATTGTTGGTCTCTCACGCGCACAAAGCCGTGGGCAAAAACTAGTACTGTATATATAGGAGGATGTGATACATACCCAGAGAACTTCACTTATACATAGGTAAGTTCGTTTGATCTAGTTACTTGGCTAAGGGTATGTCCAGATTAGTAATATTTCTGCGCTTTTGACGCTCGTTTTTAGCGTGTTTACGTTTAATGAGCGTAGGCGTCTACAGCTCTGTCGAACCGTCTACGGCTACGCGGACGCAAGCGAGTGGTTTTTTGTAGCGCGCTCGTAAAACGACAGAAAATACGCTAATTATAAGGAACCCACGCTACTTGTACATCGTTCTCAGTTACAGGCTGTTACTCCAAGTAATCCTGCGGTATTTCACGGGCATTGAGTCAATTATAACCAGAATCGCGTACAGAGCAACCATTCATAATACGCTTTATTTCTAAGAGGAGATTAAATGCGGTTGAGGAGAAGTAAAGGAAACATGTTAAATAAATTATTAAATGTTTCTAAACTTTTAATACTAAATATTTAATCTACTTACAACTTAATGATATCTCATGTTTGATTACGTCATGCACTCCTTTAAGACTTATTTGTGTGTTAAGAATAAATTATCACTTGTTTTGAAAATAACCTGTCATAAGGAAGAAAACAACTACCTCAATACTACTACCTCAATACATGCCTAATTCATGATATGTGGTTGTATTTACAGACAACCACATCCCTATATTCTACTTAGTCACCATTTCGCAGGTAATATCTACATTAAACACGTTTCGAAATTTCGTTAAGTGCATATTTATATAACCATCACGTAAACTCGTGCCTCACCCGGGTATCGAATCTGGGACCATGCACTCGCCAGGGGCACTAAGCGACGGGGTCGAGGATAATGTTCTTGGGTATGAAATCGACCTATCAGCACTCGGCTAGTTGTAAGATTAATCATTGAAAAATCCACGGCTGTGACGATAAATTCGATACAAATATTGTTACAAACGAATTCGGCTCGAAGGACCATAATGAGAAAGAAAAGAAAGCTCACGAAAAATATTTTTGCGTCAGTACGGAGGCTTAATAGAGTAGAAGAAATATATAGACAAAGGCAACATTCATATACAGACAAAAAAGAAAGCGCAGAGAGTTGACAAATTTCCTTATATGTATAAATATCGACTTACACGCTATAGCGCTAATTTTCAGTGTCTTAAGAAAAATTGGGCATTTCCTAAGCTGGTTTAGTATGGTTAGATATTCCTTAACGTACTGGCAGCTCTTTACATATTGATAACTATATGATATAACTATTGATATAGAAACCTAGATTTAAATGAGTAGAATAGTCGGCATCTAAACAGAGAATACGATCAGAATGGTCGACAATTAAAACGACTGTCCGCTCCCCCGCCGCCGCCGCCATATTAATCTAATCACACTCGGTTTTCGCCAAGAATGTGTGAGTCTACGTCTTTAATAATAACTGGGGGACGCCACCCCGGGGGCCTCCCTACCCCACACTAGTGAAAAAATATATCTAAGGAAAACAATATTATAAATTGGAGTTTCGTATGTGTGCGGCGCGGGGCCGTATTTTGCTCGCATGCCTTTTTATTTCATTTTACTTTATTTTATTTCTCGAGTGACGTACTATTTTCAGTTTTATTCGTTGGCGGGTTCGTGGCATGTTTTTCGGGCGTTCGTTACGTAATATCAATCCTTTGGGCCGGTGATAGGGGTGAGAGTCGCGTGCCCGGCGAGTTGTTTGCTCGCCGTTATGTAGTTGTTGTTTTGTATTCCAAACCGAGTTTACTCTAATTTAAAGAAACGTTTCGATCTCTTTGTTCTGACGTTGATTAAGAAATTTATTTTTTGTCGGCGGCCATTTTTCCTTACGCTTGGAACGGATCTTTATGGTTTTATTGCGAGTTCTCGTTAAAACTTTCATGGCAACATATAGCTAGTTGTCTAGGAGAGAAAGGGAGAGATGTGAGTGACGTCACAGGACGGATATCCTTAAGAGGACTATAGTTGAAGGTATAATTCGTCAATAAGTTGGTAATTCTCGTTAAGTTAGTAGTGGTAGCAATACAATACTGAATAATTCATGTAACATAACTGACGCAATAGTCTCATTCGTAGTCAATAATAGCGGAAGTCGGCTTCGGTTTAAGGATGGTTGAAGACTCTTTTCCATTCTTTTTCTCTTTTTCATTTTCCCAAGGAGGTCCCATACCGTTACTTCTCCTCAATTATTTACCTCTCCGAAACAGACATAAGCGCCAAAAGAAACGTGCATAAGTTTACAAGATACCTTACTAAATATATACACTTTGAATGTGGTTTTAAGTAAGTTGAACTCACGTATTTGCTACCGAGACATTAACCAATTTAATAAATTTTAAAACATACATCGCGTAGTCATTAAGTGTCTTTAGATAATTATTGCGTAAATGGTTGCAGAAAACTTCATTTTGGTAAAGAAATTGTAGTGCTCAAGTATAAATAAATAAAAAACGCTAAGTCATTCATACTCCCGCACTAGAATTCCCTGTGTCAAGGGTAACACAGAAACCATATTAAATGATGTGACTTTACTAACATTTTCAATCTCCGAGCAAATATTTATTTGTGACACAAATATCTGCCCCGGCCAGGAATCGAACCAGGCTGCGCTGGCAGGGCCAGCAAAACCTGGACTACGAGGTCGTTAAATAAAAATATAATACCGTGAAAATTTTTAAACTTTGAGTTTTGAGTTCAATTATAAATAACAATAGATCGTAACCGATCGATCCCTGCACATGGGAGAAGATAGTTATTTCAGAGAAACTATTACAGGGTGTCTTTACGAACGCATTAGAACCCAAAGTAATTTTTTGGATTTTTTGTCTGTTTTACTATGATGATGTTCGTGCTAATAGCGTTTTTTTACTTCAACAAAAAAATATATGTCAGTTTGAAGAATAAGTTTACCCACGGGCAATGCGCAAAATATTTGATCAATAGTTTAAAACTCATAAAAACTTTGGGTTGTAAATCGAAATACGTAAAAATTTTCACTAGTATATATTTTATTGCAGCAACATTGAGGAAGCATAAAATGAACTAATTATAAAGCAAACCGAAATATTTATGTTACCGAAATGTTTTACCCGAAAAATAAATATATTTTTCAACACACTTGCTCGTAAAGTTGCTATTTTTTCTTTAGTCTTACGCCCGGAATGCGGTTTATTACACACTAGTGCGTTTTACTTTTCATTACCGCACTAGTGTTTTTCTTATTCCACTTTTTTTTAATATCCGTAAAGAGGTTGTTACCAAAAGATTTGTTATTTTTTAAATAAATAAACTTGTTGTACTTAGTCAAAATCTGATAAGATAAGATTATACTTCATCTAATTATCTATTAAAGTATTTAAAAAATACAATATTTTAAATCATTAATTACCGTAAATTCTTATTAGAAATACATAATTATTTAGTTTAATATATTGTGGCTGAATGTTCGGTGTCTCTGGACTTAACCTGCGCGCGCATAGTTATTCAACCAAAGATACGGCGCGCGAAAAAATAAACCGCGCCATTTTGTGTTTTGTGCAAACATTTGTTCGTTTATAATTTGCTGATTTGTGACTGAAAAATGTCGATACCTACTTGTTTTTTTCCTCGCAAGTGTGTTGAAAAACGTCGTATGATACGCGTGTGCTTTGTTCATTACAGTCTTGGCTCTATTACAGCCCTCGCCTTGCGGCTCGGGCTCAATACCGCCTCGACTGTAATGACCAACTTCGCACACTTGTATCATAATGTACTATAACCGACACCAACAGTGGGACATTGAGGGTCATGTAGTAGAACTATTGTGAATTATGTCCACCATTGTTAGGTATACTAGCTCGCAATGGCGCCAAGCGACCAAATGAATCTGATCAAATGATGGTAAATGGTCACTGTCGCCCGTCCGATGACCAACAACACCAAAAGTTTCACCAAGGAAGGAAGGGCGAGCAAGAAAGAGTTACAGGTTCCCAAGCAACTTCTTCCGTTGCTGAGCAGAAATAATAGATTTTCGGAATCCGGGACACAGGACAAGTTGCAACAGTACGAGACAATTCTGGATTTCCCGGCTATCTGGCAACCTTAGTTTAAATCATCTAAATCAAGGATGAATGGAGCCCCTCAGGCACTTCTCACTCACACAACGCTATTTGCAAGTGACTCGAATCTTGTCAATGTATGAAAGCGACGCGTCTACGATGCGTCTCCTGTCAGTGAACAGTTTCAGAAACAGCGAATTTTGGATTGCGTTGCAGTCGCGTAGCTAATAAATAGCGTAGTGTGAGAAGTGCCTCACTCTTTATTTCATACATACGAGTATTTGATAGGAAAATTTAAATCGATTGCTTAGATTGATATTTATTTTGCCTTCTAAACTGCATCAATAAATAATTTTGAAAAAGCTTGTGATATTGACCCAACACTATTGTCACTTTGGAAAATTAATGAGTAAGAGGAAAGTAACGATTCTTATATTTATGTATACAAAGAGATTGTATTGCCTAGGTGTAATGGAGAACTTAATTTAAATGGTTAAAATAATTATTGTCATCATCATCACCGCAACCGATAACCATCACACTGATGGGCACGAATCTCTTCTCGGACTGAGAAGGTTAAGGTCACAGTCCGCCACGCTGGCCAAGTGCGGATTGGCGGACTTCACACGCCTTTGAGTTTTGCGAACTCTCCGACATGCAGGTTTCCTCACGATGTTTTCCTTCACCATTACAGCGAGTGCCATCTAAAATCTTAAAAAACACAACTCCGTAAAGTCAGAGGTGTTCTGAGAATTATTATTGGGAACAAATATTGGGAATGGGGAATAATTTTTGTAGCGATAGATAATTGAAAATTAAATTAAATTAATTTAATTAATTGAGGCTGGCGAGCCTACAACACCCTGTATACCGCTCAGGGTGCGCTCGCTGCGACGCATGACATAACTTAACATTCACAGCCATTATACATTTGATGTAACAAGATGAAACTCGGATATTGGCGACATTCCGAGCCGCCCGCCACTCGCAATAAAACTTAGATTACCCCTACATTTGACAACCCTTGGAGTAAAGGGTGCTTCATACTCCCAGCGACCACCGCTACTTGTAAATAAACGCTGGCATAATATCGTAACTTCCTCTCGAATAAGCAGTGTCGGTGATGAGTGGATATAGAATATCAAACAGCCACTAAGAACTGACCTTTAAAATGATAAATTAATTGGGCTTAGCGGAAAAAATCACGAGTGGCTTGAACAGCTGTAACTGCGCCTTTACGTTTTAAACAAACTAGTAAACGATGAGATTCCCATCATTCAAGAGCCTCCCAAGTAATAATTTTGTAAGTACGATTGAATGCGTTTTGTCTTGTCTTTGGTCTGTAAAACTAAATTAACTGAAACAAAGAAAGAACCGACTTCAACATCGACAAGTAATAAAATGAGAACGTCATCAACGTATTGGAAGTCAATTAAACACGCATAATTAGGGATAACTCAAAACACTCAAATTAAAATCCAACGACAGAACAAGTATCCGCTTTCGAATATAAAAAATTCATCAAAATCGGTACATGCAGTAAAAAGTTATGATGAAACATACATGAAAATATTCAAAAGTTCAACTGCATATTTTCATGTATGTTTGATCATCATTTTCAATCATTTTGATGTACTTAAAACAACAAGAACTTATATGTTCAGGCAATAGCATAAGTCGTGACAAAAAAATCTTCCACAACTTTTCTTCTAGCCTCCAGCCGTAGCGTGCGATAAGGAACTTCGTTCTAATATTCAAACGATCAAATTCATTTGAATTTTAATATTTTTGAATATATAGATTACAGACCTACTAAGTATTTGGTAACAAAATACATAGCATAATAAAAATCACACCAGTCCTTTCTTAAGCAACGGTAAAAAGTTCAATATGAGCATTGCTATAAACGTCGCTTGTTAGACGCTGGTGGTGTGAGCCGCCCTAACCCGTGTTGTTAGCGAGTTGTACCCCATCCGTCGCCCGTCCATCCGTCTTGTCCTGTCCAGCTCAATTTATTTGTGGCGACACTGACGGACACGGGCCGTTTTAAATATAGAACACTTTCTTCTACAGTTCAAAATTTTAATGGTTTTTATAAGTGTCAACGGTCAAGTTGTATCGGGCTTTTGTTGTCGGGTTCTGTAGAATAAATTATTAGATTTTTTGTACCTTTTTATGAGAAGATAAAGATTTCGTGATTTTGTTTAGGTTTTCCATTATGAAAAATGTTGGTTGTAGGATTTTTATAATAATACCGTACTTGTATCGTATTAAAGTTTTAAAATTCAACTTCTAGGTGAAAGTCCTTTATCGTTGAGGTAGTTCAAAAACACCCTTAGGCTAAAGGAAGATAAAAGGCTTTTAGGACCTGAAGTCAATGATAATGTATGTATGTCACTAACACGCCGGAAGTGAGGCAATCTAAGGACCCTAATTAATGTTATTTTTATTGTTATCTCTCTACAAGCTTCTGCCCGCGGCTTCGCCCACGTGGAATTCATTTATATCGCGAAACGGGATTTTTCATACAACCATTCATCTCCTATTTCAAGCCTTTAGGGGTTGATTTTTGAAAAAAAAAGTAGACACTGGGTCTTCAACTATTTTCATTTCGAATTTCATCCAAATCGGAGCGGTGGTTTAGCCGTGATAACGTCACAGACAGACAGAGAGACAGACAGACAGACAGATTTTCGCATTTATAATATTAGTATGGATGTATGTATCATGCGTCCCGTAATAATAATATAGTCTTTCGAAGAGTCATAATTTCATCAGATCAAAAATTGTGTTTCACACACAATGTATGAACGTAACGTATCTATAGTTATATTTTTTCCTGAAGGCCTGTAAAGGTTAACGACAAAAAATTTACAAGACGAAATGTGGTCATTTGACCCTCCTACAGTTCAGACCGCACCCTGTAAGTAACGATGAACTATGAAGTATAAGTTTAACTTGTATTAAGTTTTATTTATTTCATCCCACTTTTGTTGTAATTATGAATATTCCGAACCATCCTGTGTCCTATTTTCAGTGCGGCTTTGAAAGTTGACCTCTGCAAACCAATATGACAACCGTGAAAAATGATAATTACGTGACCGAAAACAAGATTGAAGTCGGGACTACGAGTAAGATAGTCTAAAGATCTCTCGCTATTTGAGTTGCCGAGTAGATATTAGGAATTGCTACTTCCCGCCAAAAACAACTTTGTTACGGGTGGTAAAAGTTTAATTTAGCTTGAAAAAAAATTACTTAAGGCATTTTAAATTCTTACAATCAAACCTTAATCAAAGAGGCGGAAGCGCACATTTTTACTGGTTGCCATTATAACGAATCCGATATTTAAAGTGAAGAGAATAATGATAAGTTGAGAATAATGATAAAGTGAAGGGAATAATAAAGATGAATTGGTCTAACTGACCAACCAGTTGTTGTTAGTAATAGTAAATGCAGTTAGTGATTGGGTCACAGATGTGTTGCTACCCGGAAGGACCGGGACCCTTCTAAAAAGTGTAACGGGATCAATCCAAATCGAACATGAAGAGACTACAGGTAGCTAGGTGAGTTGGTCAGTTAGTGACACTGATATTAGTCCAGTTAGTAATTCGGTCACAGACGTGTTGCTACCCTGTAGTCAGTCAGGATCAGTCTAGTACATATCCTATGCTTTTCCAGGCGTGGTCACCAAGAACTCTACCAATTGCTATACGTCCTAAGAGTTAGTACTTATTATATCATAGCCCGGCGGCTTGCGTCGATCCTATGCGATCGACAAAGTTAAGCAACAGCGGGCGCGGTCGGTAGTCGGATGGGTGACCGCTAGTGGCTAAATATCTTGGGCGCTTCCGTGCTTCGGAGGGCTCGTAAAGCCGTCGGTCCCGGTTGTTATCGATTGATAGCAGTCGTTAAGCCATGTCGGAGGCCTTCGGGCGGCTTGAAAAACTTTCGACACTGGGTTGGCCACTAACCCCTCCACCAACCCGCATTGGAGCAGCGTGGTGGAGTATGCTCTAGGCCTCCTCAGTAATGAGGAGAGACCCGTGCTCAGTAGTGGGCCATTAGTGGGTTGTAGCTTAGCTTAGCTTATACTGTACGTAGCTAGTATCTATCGTCATTTTAACGCCACGATCAACATCGGCAACCATCTTAGGAATTACTTCATTGCGGCTCACGTATAGAATGTTAAGTTTACGTAAACTTAATTACTTAGACGGGATATTCTCGCCCGATCGTGCGTGCGAGCGGGAAAAATCATTAGAGCCATCGAGCGCTCCCCACGTTACATATTCCTCATATATATTATATCGGTCCCCCCGCGCTCTGTCGCAAAATTATCGAAATCTAACAAAAACATCCCGACCAACTCGCAAGAAAACTAATAACTGGACTTACACCCCCCCTCACACTCGCGCGCGCACACATACAGCGTGCGCCCTAATTATATACGTCTACAACCGAAGAAAATAAAGATCGAGGAAAAATTTTACAAGAAACAACCGTGCCGGACGTAGGAGGGGCGTTGACCGCTCGCCGTCATTACACCCCCCCCGTCCCCCCGGGGGGCTAGTTCCCCCCTGGATGTTTAATAATATGAAGAATTGGAGATAATTTGCGCGAAACTAAATAAGAAACGCCGGACGAAAATTGAAAGGTCGGCCGAGACAGCGAATACTTCCGTCTCGCTCGCCGCGATAATTCTTTCCACTTAGGTTTAAGTTCGGTTCTATTTGTTGCGAATATTTCATGTTCATATTAGTATTGTAATTAAATAATACGTTGTATGAATTACATTCATTTTTACTTTTTAAAAGCAGGTAGAGTTGAAAAATTATTTTGAATTTTTGGTTCAAAATACATACCACTTAAAAATTACAAGAAAAAACTTTAAAATGGTCACTACAACATCTTAGTACCAAGAAATAAGTCTTATTTTATGCGTCCCTACCGGGAAGCAATGGAATAAATTGGCAGTGTATTATAATTTATGATCCTGGGGTCTTCCAATCAACAGTAAATGAGTTTTTGCCAAGATAGTGCACTTTACCATGCAAAACTTCACTTGCTATCTTACTAACTACACTTACTTTTGTGTTTGAAGTATTTGTAAAAATCCTACTACGAATAAACATAATTTAATTTCATTAATTTAAAGAGTCCTGTCTCAACTTTATTCGTGGACACTAACAATTATATTGTGAGTTAAAAAGAAGTATTTATGACATGGGAAAAGTGGGACAGTGAAGTTTTGCTAATTGCCCTACTTTTCATGTACTTTTCATGTTCATGTACTACCTCTATCTGTCTCATGCAGTCCGTAATTATCTTTCACATACATAGTTACAATAATATCTTCATAACAGATTCCGCACAATTCATATTCATTGATACTAAGGATAGGTTGCTAATGAAAGCGGGTGCTTAATAAATACGCCGAGTTCCCCGCGCTCGCGGCCACACGCAACCTACCCTTACCAATGACGGAGTGGTCATCAAAGCTTGGCTTTACAAAAATCCGCTATACGATTCACAATTAAAGCGGCATCGGCTTATAAATATGCATCGATCCTAGTGAACGCTGACCTCAGCGATTTATGTCCCCTAGGACGCCGGCCGAATAAAATCTTCACTTAACAGATGAGCCAGTAAGCTCATTCGATTGCGACAGAGCTTGGCTTGGAGACATCAATAGATTTATTTCTCATGCGAATATCCGCGTCGGTTTACTATCGCGCGTTTTAGTGACAGTTGAATTGGACGAATAGTTCATGAAACCGGTTAATTAGGTTCTGTAACACTGAGCTTTTTATTTTTTATTTTTTTTTTAATTCGTAAAATTTTACGTTAATATGACTCAGTTGTCTTCTGTGAAGCTGTAGTTTAAATATTGAGACAGTTTTTGGAATCACCCTGTATATTTCGTCAATAACAGGATAGAATGAAGAAAACACTATTTTTAATGTTACTTATAATAACATGGAGACCCCCAGTTATACACATATACGTGTATACATTTACGGTATTTACTTATTTCCATTAATGTCATGGAACCCAGTGATAAACATCCTACACTGATATTATAAATGCGAAAGTTTGTAAGGATGTATGTGAGTGAGTGAGTGTGTGTGTGTGTGTGTGTGGGTTTGTTACTCTTTCACGCAAAAACTACTGAACGGATTTTCATGAAACTTTGCAGTAATATAGCTTAGACATTGGAATAACATAATTTGTTAAAATTTATAGAGATTTTTGAAGGGACTGGTTTCCCGAAGCGAAGCGAGGGCGGATTTACTAGTACAAATATAAATTAATATAGACGGCCAAGGTATTAAAGGGGTTCCATTCGTCACTTTGGGTGCGGAACTCTATGGAATACTTTGATGTTATAAATATCTAGATGGAACATCGAATCCGCGAAAACATGTCAAAAAATTTTTGACATTTTTTTGACGTTTTTTTTATACCATTACGCACAGATTACGCACACATAGACAATAAATGAACGTGAAAAACATCGCCTGCACGCACACATGCTTGATAAGGTTGCCTTGTTTTTTTGTTTTCATTGCAGAGCGACGCTCAATCTAGATATTTAAAACATCATTGATAGAATACTCACTGATTAAACACCAATATGACTTGACCTAAGAAGATGTAGGGAGGCAGTTTATGAGTAGGAAGCGTCAGCGAAGACCGGACTCTGCTGTCCACCCCTAAGGGGGTAACTAAGGGTTGAAAGTTTGTTTGAAAGTCAGTAAAATACTTCCGAGGGGAGCAAACTGAACAACAACTTTTTTATGTAAATAGTCGGCAATGAATAATCACCATTAGATATAGCTGTCCCACTTCTGGGTCTCTAAATATGAGAGGCCATAGTCCACCACGCTTGCCCAGCTTATCCGGATTGGCGGTCTTCACAGACTAGACAAAATTATGGAGATTTCCTTTCCTTAATGTTTTTTTAACATGTTTTCCTTCCATGAAACAAGTAATAATTAGTTTCTAATACGGACATCATTGTTGAAATTTAGAAAACGTCTAATGCGGGCTACAGACCTTCAGTTTTAACTGCACAGTTTTAACTGTACAGTCGAACTGTACAGTTAAAACTGACGTTCCTAGTGTCTACACACGTTCAGTTTTATCAGTTGTGATCTCTTTCCACTCGAAGTAACACGTTGAAATGGCTTCACCGGATGACGCTGTGGCAATTGTTGGACTATTATGCATTTTGAAAAAAGAAGACAAAGAACAAAGAAAATGTGGTGTAAACATTGGTTATTAAAAAGAAAACAATATACGCATAATAATTTACTGGAAGAGCTCAGGATTACTCCAAAAGACTATAATAACTATTTAAGAATGGATGAAAAAACGTACTTGCATCTGCTTGATTTAGTCACACCTAAAATAATGAAACAAAATACTGTTATGAGAAGTGCTATATCGCCACGTCTAAAGGGGTCACAAGATCTTGGTGGCCAATTCACGTCGCCTCGGCACGGGATAACCAAGCCATGAAACCGCTCGTGCAGAATGTCGATTGTGTCTTGAGCTGTGTGGCGTCTTCGCTGTCCATATTATCATATCATATTTTATTTCACTCAAAATGGCATTGATGAGGCTCTCAAGTAAACATAAAATCTTATTGATATCTCATGTAGAACTTGTTTTATTCAATTTTAAAATCTACGCGCACTTAATGAAAGACCCTATACATCATATATATTCATTTTTGATATAGTGGGGGTATTAATCTGTATACCAATAATTTTTTTTACAAAAAAAATAACCGACTTCAATCTTGATAAGTAGAGATAACTCAAAAACTACTCGCCAGATGGCGCTCAATTCAACATCTAAGTGTAAAGTTCTCGTCACTACAAATTAATCAAGCCCAAACACTAGATAACTGCAGTAAATCGTTGAGGAGTTCCCTCGACTGTCTTTCGGCTTCATCAGATCGACTCCAGATCTTCATGAAATGGTAGCGCTATAATGTACTTATGATAACATGAACAAACACACTAGTTTTCCATACAATTTTCGAAAGTTCCCCTCGATTTCTCTGAGATGCCATCATCAGATCCTGGTATCCTTATCAGGGGACCCCACTGCGCATATCTACTTTACAACAAAAAAAGAATTATCAAAATCGGCCCATAAACAACGAAATAATCGCTGAACGTACATAAAAAAAGCATATATACGGTCGAATTGAGAACCTCCTTCTTTTTTGAAGTCGGTTAAAAATATAGATTAATAATTTTAATCCAGAACGCAACAGAAACGTGTGCTCACTCCAACGATGCTTGGGTAAAACTGACAAACTGTACAGTTTTTTTGCTACACACCTTCAGTTTTAACTGTACAGTTTTAACTGCGCAGTTTTATCTAATGATATTTCGATTAGATCGTCAGTTCAACTGTACAGTTTTCAGTTTTGCCTACACACGTCAGTTTTAACTGTACAGTTCGACTGTACAGTTAAAACTGTACAGTTAAAACTGAAGGTCTGTAGCCTGCATAAGATTCGAACTCAGACCCTCTTGGTATAGTTCATCGTGCGAAGTACTATTTGAGATTAAACATTTGCTTTTCAATATGTCGGAGTCGAACCCAGGACCTCTATCGGAAGAGTAATCACTACACGAACAACAATTGCAACAGTTATATCAGGAAATAGTCTCGGTCCTTTGATGATCTAATATCTAGATGGAACATCGAATCCGCGCAAACGTGACAAAAAATTGTGGCTAACTGTTAGCCACAATTGTGGCTAACTGTTAGCCACAATTTTTATATCATTGTATCATTGATCACGCACACATAGACAATAGACGAAGGTGTAAAACATCGCCTGCACGCACACATGCTTGATAATGTTGCCTTGTTTTTTTGTTTTCATTGTAGGGCGACGCTCAATCTAGACACTTATACCATCAAAGCCTCGGTGGTATGATCGTGGTTTAAGAATATCCACATTAAACCCGGATTGAACTTCCAATGTAGACAATTATTACAACTGAATCGCAGAGACTATTCGTAGGTACATTTGACCCTTGACCTTGCGTCGTTTGTATAGTTTGCACATGACAAAATGGAAAACTAGGCAGTAAAAATATCTACACGTAATGTAATACGTAGGTATGTGTACCGAAAAATATATAAAATGTACCAAACTGATTTATGTCGGTACAGACGAGATATTTCGAAAAAATGTGTGAAAAGTCCTCACAGAACCAATGGAAGCCAAAAATATTAATAAATTTTTTTGTTTTAAGTTTGTACACGTATCACGTGAAAACTAAATGATAACTATATTATGATGTTGATGCGATTTCCGTACTCTGTGGTATAACTTAAAAACTGGGGTATGTGTCATCGTAATACGCCTCTTATTTAATGTCTGCCGAATCAACCCGTAAATAAATAATAAATAAATCAGAGATTTAAAAACATAGATGCGACATGCGACCATACCATACCTACCTTTTATAAGGAAAAATGAGTCAATGTCGAGATGAGCGCGTTAGCTTACCTATTCTATATTTGTCAACAGTTTGGTAAATACGTCCGCCGGCCGTTTTTTTTTCATTTTCATATAGATTATTAACCTCAAGATTGAGCGAAGGGCATATCTATGTTCTTAAATCTCTGAAATAAATATGAATAATTGCAAAGTTTTGTCATAGGGTGGTATGGAATACGGTAATAATATTCTTATGGCGTAGGTACTACTTCTTTGTAGACTGTAGTCACGCGTTGGTGCTTATAAGTGAATTATATCGTCTAAATCTGGAGTGAATAGTCAGTGAAGAATGCTGATGTGTCATCATGGAGTGCTGTGTCATTGAATTTATTTTGTTAGGTTTCAAAGCGTGTGTTTGAATACCAAAGAAGCCGCAGGAATGCCTTTATACAATTGTTTTACGGTTCTTAAGTGATTAAGGCAGCATTATTTAACTAGTGCCTTAAGTCAGAATCGTGATGTGTAAATTTTGTCAGTAGAATAATCTAGATTTCTAGATCACGTGAGAAATCTGTTACAAAACTAACGCAATAGAACCCAAAACAATATTTGTCTGTTTGTCCGTGATGTTGTTTGTGGTAATTTAAGAAATAGCTTTAACGATTTAGGTTCAGTTCAGTTAACATGTGTAAGTTACATATATCTACTCGTATAAGTTATACACACAACTCGTATAAGTTACACAGGGTATCCTAGTGTGGGGCTATGAGTGTGTAGCGTAAAAAAAATAGATTAGATAACATTTAAACATAAAATTTTATTGTGGTAAGTCATAAATAAAAATTTAATTTTCTAATCACGCCAGACTGGTTTCCTGAAACGAAGCGATGATGGATTTACTAGTTAATTAAAAATTTAGTACCTAATAACCAAGACATAAAGATCATAATAGAACGCTTTGGTTTTACTCGGTCTGTTGCCGCGTCGTTGTAATGTGCGCTTAGGGTGGTTGCATAGTCAAGCTTACAGCCAGCACGATTGACCCGCGCTGATGAACCGCGCTACAAATGTACAGTAGTTCATTTTAAATCGGCTGATATGAACACAGCTACGAGTGGCTGCGCAGATGTCGATTTTAAGGCCAAAGTGGTGGTAGGAGTAGAATAGTTAGCCAATACCATGGACGTAAATTTATACGTCCATGGCCAATACGAAGTAGCGCATCACAAAACACTGTCATGGCCGCCGTGTTTTGATTGGTCAATTACTGTACCTGCGCAAACATCTCGGAAAACGAAGTTTACATCAGCCGAGTATAAATGAACTTACTGTACGTTACTTCTGCGCGGTTCATCCGCGCGGGTCTCTTTTCATTATAAACGGTACAAAAGACTTGTAAGCTGACCCACGCGCCGGTCAACCGCGCTGGAGGTAAGCTTACCCTTAAGTCCATACCGGTAGTCCAGACAGATACATAGTAAGACAGTTTTTTGTTATAGGTGACAGATATCGTCAATTCCTACTTGACGAAAAGGTGGAAACTTGATTAGCTACTATCGCCCTGTTGATTCAATCAAGAAAAACCTTTAACCTATCTTACACAGAAATGTGTCTATAAAACAGTCCTTTGAGATATTTTATTGGGTCGGACTAAAATCTGACTTTTTCACTTACATAACTAAATGTAAAAACAATTAAAAATGGCATAAACTGACGACAACTCTACTAAACATAAAAATCTTTACTAAACGAACAAAAAACCCACTAAACAAACAAAAAAAACCCACTAAACGAACAAAAAACCCTCTAAACGTACAAAAAATCCACTAAACGAAAAATACCGTCACAGTACAAAATAAACCAGCAAAATACAATCAAGATTAAGTTTAAACCGAACACTGTAACACCGGCTTAGTGTAACTTATGAACTGTTATTAATTGGATATATTTGTCACGCGATTACTAGTGACCTTAAAGCCACGACTTTGGTACGACCTTAGTTTTGAGGTTATGTTGCAGACACCGTATGCAGTAACTTTAAGGTATTTTAAGTAAACGCGTGGGTTATTACAGTACTTTGAAGTTGTTACAGTAGGTACTTTGAAACTCGCACGCACGCCGTTATTTATTATTTTAAATAAAAAGGAATTTAATTTTATGTTGCAGACTAAGTTGGTTTTAGGGTACCGTGCCCAAGGTGAAATATGTTTCCCAATGTCCTCAGGACTAGGGCCCTTCTCACACTACGCTATTTATCAGCTACGCGACTGCAACGCAATCCAAAATTCGCTGTATCTGACACTGTTCACTGACAGGAGACGCGAGCAAATAGCGTTGTGACATAAAAGCCTAAGTGTATTCATCCACGCTGTGGTGTGGTAAACCTATGCCTTAATTAGTAGTTACCCACACTCAAAACAATATTTAGACGATATTATTTAATCTGATATATCTTTTTTATTTGTCAAACGTTTGTGAATAAGATAAACACTGAATGTTACAAGCTCATTGCAATTTCATTGAAAAGTCTATTCAAATCTGTTAAACCGTTTCTGAGATGAGCGGGAATAAACGGACAACAATAATAATTCTACTATACTATTTTTTTTGTGTATATACGTTGTACAGAAATCACTTAGGTACAGTTTTATAACTATGTGGACATATTATTTAGGTATCTAATGGTTTCTTCCGAGATGGAAAAGAAAGTAAGAAAACCTTATCCCTAAGAAGTTAAAATAATGTAGGTAAGTATAACAATTCGCACTTCGCCAGCGTGGTAGACTGAGGTCTCCCCTGGTATAGTGAGGGGAAACTAATGAATGAGACGATGCATTCGAAACATCCCTATGAAATACATTAATTGTGTTTACTGCTTACTTAAAACAAATGGTAAACTTTTAATGTGACACACTTTTCTTTCTTGGATTCTGTTAACTTAAAAACTTGAAAATTAAAATAATCTAATAAAAGAGTATATAGTCAATTCCGGAAATCGACATTGGACTATATATATTAAAAACCTTTTACAGTAAAAGTATGGCTACAACCCATTAATGGCCCACTACTGAGCACGGGTATCTCCTCATTACTGAGGAGGCCTAGAGCATACTCCACCACGCTGCTCCAGGGTGGACAATAAATATGTATTTAAATGTAAATTGCCAACAAATCAGAAGACCAACCATCTGTCATAAATAGTATAATTCGACATGTGCCCAAAACATTTTAAATGCAAACGGGTACTCACAATTTTGTATTTTTTACTGATATTTTGGGGCACGAAGAGACTATCACCTATTCCACCAAAAATCCTTGAAATAGTTCAAAATTGTGAGTACCCGTTGGCATTGAAAAGGTGTGTAGTCTGCGATATTTAAGTATGAAATGATATCTACCAAAGACATTGTTAACGCCCAAGTACTAAGAAAGAAAGTAATACGATGGTAACTTCACAACAATTATAGTAGAACCGCGGTTACCCGCGTATTATCTATTCCTCATCCGCAGATAATACTTACGTTTACGAATTAATAGCAGTCTCCTCCCATTATGCTGCGGTAAGACTCAACAGAAATGCTTCCCAATTTTCCGGTAATTTTTCTCAATAGTGCCTACACACACACAGGCGCAGGGGGGCGGGCGGCGAACACTGCTAAACTAATTATTGCCGGGGGAGGGAGCGACCCCCAAGATTTTTCTACATTCGTCGAGATGTGTGCGTGGAAGTACTTGTGTGGATCGACTGTAAAATCGCCCGGACTCGCGTGTCTTAACGAATTGTAGACGCTTTCGGAAAACGTTTGTAATGAATGCATTGTGTAGGAACAAAAGAGGCAATGTACATGTTTTTGGCGTTGAATGTCGCTTAAACCATTATAAATTAGATACTTAAGTAATACTGTACTAATCTGAACTGGAGCAGCATGGTAGAGTAGAGTATGCTGTAAGCGTCTTCAATAGGAGTCTCGTGCTCAGAACCATTAATAGGTTAAACCCAAGTAGCACCGTGATGCTGTCTATCGGTTTCCAAATCTATTCTCATTTTTTCTCAGTCCCGATTTAAGTATTGTTCTGTCAATCAGCAGAAGGCAGCGGAAGGCAACGGAAGGGTGGTGCTGCGTGCTGATTTGCTGATTAAATCATATAACTTCAACAAAAAATTAACATCAACATCGATCACAAATAAAATGATAACATCCTACTAATATTATAAATGCGAAAGTTTGTAAGGATGTATGTGTGTGTGTTTGTTACTCTTTCACGCAAAAACTACTGAATGGATTTTCATGAAACTTTGCAGTAATATAGCTTAGACATCGGAATAACATAATTTGTTAAAATTTATAGAGATTTTTGAAGGGACTGGTTTCCCGAAGCGAAGCGAAGGCGGATTTACTAGTGTACAATATACCCGAAGTCAATTACCCGATCATCATAAGGTTAATTAATAAACATCTCGTCAAATCCCGAACAAACAATAAGAACACACGACAAGCAACTGTTTCGGAATATAAAAACAATCATCAAAATTAGTTCACCCAGTAAAAAGAGTTTTAAAGCCAGCATTGCCTTTCCTTCCACTTAGGTACTTCTTCTGAGTTCTTCTTGACGGTGACAACTTCATCTCATCGTGTTATTAATTGTGACTACCTACTTAGTATCACATTTTCTTGCGGTCTTTTACCAACATACAGGTAAGCACTGTTTATTTTAATTCAATGATAAACACAACAGTTGTCAGTTTAAAGAATCACGTGTAACAAATTTCGAGTGTGGATACAACAATAAGGGACGAGTGTATCAAAGCGAATCGAGGGCAGGTTTACTGGTTGTTAAATAGCATTATTACCTATTTCAACTTATTCAGTTTTTCCCTTTACATAACTGATTTTTAACCCCCGAACGCGAATAAAGGGATGTTACCTATAGATATAAATTGATGAAAATGGAATGTCTAACAATAATATTTAACTAAAAAAATTTAATAGTATCACAGCGATAAAACTGCTTAGATACTTAACATACGGTACGGATGGAAACTAGAAAATAAAAAGTGTAAGATTTTTGCGTGACGGAAATGTATGCTATTGGCTGAGCCCAGTCATAGAAAGGCGCTTATTGGTAATCAATTTATCAATTGCAACCAAGAAGGTGTCAGCTGTCATGTCAGGTACTTAAGTCTGATCTTCAAGTGTTCCAGTTGAGATTTGTCTGATGTTCAAGTGTTCAAGTTGAGATTTGGCTGATGTTCAAGTTGAGATTTATCTGATGTTCAAGTGTTCAAGTTGAGATTTGTCTGATGTTCAAATTTAGATTTGGCCGATGTTCAAGTTGAGATTTGTCTGATGTTCAAATGTTCAAGTTGAGATTTGGCTGATGTTCAAGTGTTCAAGTTGAGATTTGGCTGATGTTCAACTGTTCAAGTTGAGATTTGTCTGATGTTCAAATGTTCAAGTTAAGATTTATCTGATGTTCAAGTGTTCAAGTTGAGATTTGTGTGATGTTCAAGTGTACAAGTTGAGATTTATCTGATGTTCAAGTGTTCAAGTTGAGATTTGTGTGATGTTCAAGTGTACAAGTTGAGATTTATCTGATGTTCAAGCGTTTTACGACACTTACACATTTTTAAGTGATGTCAAAAAAGGAGGTCGTTCTACATTCGGCTGTATTTTTTATGTGTTAAATCAGTCATAACCTTTGTACTAGGAGAACCGATTTTCATAATTCTTTATTCGAAAGGCAGTGTTTTGCGTCTGGTCTCACTAATTAGACCGACATCTGACGATCAATTTTTGAGCTATAGAGCTACTAGCGATTGAAGTCGATTATTTTTTGTGAAAAGGTATTTATATAAATATTGTTAAGGTTTCTAATTCGTGTACAATGGTGTTGTGTTGTGTAACAAGTTTAAAGTAATTTACCAATAATGGCGTGGTCACGTGTATCGACTTTTTCAAATTAATCTAATTACCTACGTTTAATTCCCGCTGTAATAGGATGGACGCTAATCTTTTGTTTAAAACTACCGGATATTTTATTTCGCGTGTAAATAAGTATATCTAATAGTATGAATGGGAAGTAAAAACTTTGTATTTCTTTAAAACGAAAGTTACATAAATTAAATAAAGTTAAATTCATAAATAAAACGTGTCACGGGTACTCTATGCACGCTACCATGTGCTTGACATAATGTGATACGAAAAACTGGGATGTAGAATCGCTATTTGAGCTATTTTTTTATAAAATCAAGCTCAATCGTCTTATCTAAAGTACAAAAAAGTATACGTTAACGTTAACCATTGAATAATATTAAAAAATAATAAAAACATCAAAATCTTGGCATAATTGGTGCTTTCGTTGCTATGGCAACCGGTACAGCGAAGCATGGACGGGTTTGCCTAGGAGATTCCTGAAATAAAAAAGTATAATACCCCGTGATGGCAACGACCGACAAGTTATTCAGGGTTTTCCATTATTATTTTATCGCAACTTACGAACTGTTGTCTATAAATATATAAAAACTGTAATTGATCGATGTCTGTACTTGGAAGATATTTGAGCAGCAATATAATTGAGAACACGCACCGCAATAGACTGTAGGCTCTAAAACGACTTTGGCAGTTTGTCTGTCTGGGAGCTACGGAATTTAGGCTACGAATAACAAACCCTTTGATTAGCTAATGTCTAGATGGAACATCGAATCCGCGCAAACGTGTCAAAAAATTGTGGCCAACTGTTGGCCAGGCCACAATTTTTATATCATTGTATCATTTATCAAGCACACATAGACAATACACGAATTGCTTTATTTTTTTTTGTTTTCATTGTAGGGCGACGCCCTATCTAGACTTTAGATCATCAAAGAACAAACCTTGTCTTCTGTTCATTTTTCTGCGCAATTGCTTCTATGTAGTTATGTCAGAATTGATTTGGATGGGTTTTGTAACTAATGTATTTTAAAATTTTAATGCTGTCAGTGTAATTTATGTGTATTTTTGTCAAACGGCTGATACATTCCTACGTCATATTTTACCCCTTAGGAGATAAATTTCTAAAAATCCTTTCTTAGTGGATGCCTATGTCATAAAAGAGAGGAATACATGCGTAAATTTCAAGTTTCTAGCCTCACGGGTTACAATAAAATATACCTATACAGGGTGTCCGAGATAGATGTACGTTAGCGCAGCAAGAACATACACAATAAAAAGTATTGAAACTTTAAATGGCTGTAGCTGGAGGGTGGAGGGGGGGAGAACACATTGAGGGGTAATTCTAGAGTGGGGATACGATGTACTATCTAGTCTTGAATTATCGCTATATCTATCCCGGATATAACTAATATAGCCAATATACTGACATTAAACGGGTCTCAACACATAATTCTGATGTCAGGTCATTTACTCAAAGCAAAGCAAGCGTTGTTAATAGTCTTACATTCTGTGGTTACGCCTGTCGGCGAATCGAAATTGTAAATAGTTTTGTAATTCCTTACCGACAATAATGTTACGACTAAATATAGACAGGTCATCCCTTTTTAAGCGATCTAAAAATAGTAGATTTAATTCGACTGTATTTTTTGTGTGTTATAACTTCTTACTGTGTGTGCTCTTTTCTTAAGGCTTGTGATAGTGTAGTCTCATTATTAAACGAGATCTGAAGAGTAGTTTTTTCGTTTACAATAATAAAAAATACAATGACTCTATGCGCTCATATCCCCACACTAGAATTGGTGCCATGGACAACACACGAAATAAAAAGACACCCAGATCCGGAATAAAACCTCATAATTAAAATTTTCTTGACCCTGAGAACTAAACCTAGGACTATCGGAAACTCAATCTGGCATGGTAACCATTGCGCTATGTCTTCAAAAAATTTGATGTAACATTTTTATAATAACAAGATTACATTATAGAACAACCGCGACTCCACCAATCCTTACTGGAGCAGCGTGGTGGAGTATGCTCTAGGCCTCCTCAGTAATGAGGAGAGACCCGTGCTCAGTAGTGGGCCATTAATGGGTTGTAGTCACATAGAACAAGACTCAAATAAGGATTGGGTATTTTATTATGTAAGTAGGTACTAGCTTCCGCCCGCAGGCTTCGCCCGCGTGGAATTCGTTTAAACTTCACCCCCCTATTTCACCCCCTTCCGCGTGGAATTTCCAAAAATCCTCTCTTAGTGCTCCCCTACACTCACCAAGGAACATGTACATGCCAAATTTCAGCTTCTTTCGTTCAGTAGTTTCGGCTGTGCGTTGTCTGTCAGTCAATCACTCAGTAACGCAAGAGTTTTATATACGAGTATTAAGATAAGGAAATGTGTACTTAAGTAAAACAAAAAACCTATAATTATAACGTTGCATACTATCCAGAAATCCCCGACTGGGGATTTCCTTCCAATTTCAACCAAAACTGCTTTCATAACTTATTTTGGAGGCGCCGTCATTTTTGTAATGGATGATTACAAAAACATGTTTATCAAATTTTATTTTAGTTGTAGTTTTTATACCTATATTCATCTAACAAAGGCTCGAAAGCGAAGCGCTTATAGCACAGCGGCGTGTCTTGATCGCTAGTGATCGACAGAGGTAAGCAACAGCGGGCGGTCGGTAGGTGATAGAGATAACTCAAAACCTACTTATCAGATGTCACTGTTGCCCGTGACTTTTCCCACGTGGAAGAATAATAACTGATTTTCAAACTTTCATCTCTTTGTTTACCCGCTTATGGGTGGAATTGGCAAAAGTCTAATGATAATAAAGTACCTTCTGCCAAAATTTATGTTTGGCCCTAGTTCGTCAACAATTTTCATTCCGAATTCCATACAAAGCGGGCCGGTGATCTAGCTATGAAAGCATAACAGACAAACAGGCAGACTTTTCATGTATAATATTAGTATGGTTACACTTTGGTACGGAACCCTACGTGTGCGAGTTGAATTCGCACTTCACTAGTTTTTTAAGTCTACCAAATTCGGAAAGGTAGACCAAAAAATAACAAAAGAAAATAATCGATACTAGTACATTATGGATTACACAGACTCGTTTTGTCGGATTATCTGGTATTACTGATATTATTTTTCCGGGAGACCCTCCACATTCCCTCCCTTGTACTGAAGTCCTCAAAACAATGACGAGATTGTCCTATTACTGAACTAATTGTTTGGGCAACATAGCCACCGGGTACCGGTTTATTTTGAGGACATATATTTCATGAAAGATCGTGAAAAACAAGATGTTTACTATAGTTTTACACATATAATTAACATGTACTGATCTCTACAAGGAAGATAAATGATGAAATATATTATTTATTAGAGGTCTTTATTATGAACCCACAAACAATGTGTTACTTATTTTTTTTTCTATTTGTCTATGCTTTTTTCGCGCGAATCTTAAAAACGGCTTAACCAATTTAAGTGCGATTTACATATACTATGGTATATATTAACTTTACTTTAAAATAGTGCTAGTTTCACTTAAATCATAAATTAAAAGTTATGTCAGTATAAATACATATATCAGTATATAATATGTCAGGGCGGGTTCGAACAAAATGTTCAGAACAAATCACAAGAAAAGTTTTGATTTAAGTAATAAATTTTTTAACATTTTAATGTAATAAAAATAATCACTCATAGAAACTTACTGCTTTTATTTGGACACCAAAGACGGCTTGATTCAAAAGTTAAAACGATTCATACCGTTATATTCTCATAATTTCATAGAAATATCTGTAAAAAGTTTCAAATATATTTGAAGGTTTTATTAAAGGTACATTTTTTGGTGAAATAACTCCAGTTCTCCTTATCTTTTTATGAACACTTTGTGTAGACTCATTATTAGATACTCATAACATGCGGATACGTAATTACTAATAAGTGTATCTAAATACAATAATATAATGTATGATGTAAGCGTTTATTATTAATATTATTTATTAAACAAGTCATAATTTAGTTCCCATGGAGTAAGTGATGTCAGCTGGTACTGCTAACAGCCGCCCTACTTAGTTGGGCATGACGCACTGTATGCGTAACTTTACCTCTGAAAATCTGAACAACGTCAAGGATTTCAGCTTTACAACGTCGATACTGCTGAAAGTTTTAAATTTTTTATTTATAACTAATTATTTACAACAAATAACGGACTCAAAATTATTTCAGACGTAAAGCACTACCTACCTCCGTTTCGAATAAAAAAAGTATTATCAAAATCGCTTCACTCAGTGCAAAGTTGGGGTAAAACACATAAAAAATACAGTTGAATTGAGAATCTCTACGTTTTTTGAAGTCGGATAGTAAAGATCTTGACCATCGCGATGGTTTTTTTTTAATTAAATGCTGAAACTTTTAGCGTGGTCACATTCTTATTTTAAGTGACATCTAATAATTAGTTTTTGAGTTATCTCTGATTACACAAATTTTATGACTTCGACTACGTTAATGACGTTCTCATTTTTATTTGTCTAAGTTAAATGAGGTAACCAAAAGTTAAAAGCTACAGCAGCTATCTTTGATACATTATTGTCCCTTCGGCGCTACATTCGTTTACAACAATCACTATTCTTCATGGATATAATTATCCGAATTCCGATCATACGGATACCGTGACAACAATTAGTCCGGTTAATAAGTTTATGTTGTTGTTATTTTTATTATTATCTAATAATTATGAAATGGACTTAAATCGTTCTAATTACAAAATGTATGAGGTAGCTCAGGTAGCACACATAAAACAAAACAGTCGACTTGAGAACCTTCTTCTTATTTGAAATATTTTTTTAAATATTCAGTTAAATATCGCCCCGGAGCTTTACCTATAAATTATAAAAAAAATTAATAACTGTAAAATAACTTTAGTTTCATAGACTTAATTCAAAATGATAAAGAAGTTTTTTTTACGGTGATTCTCTCCGACTTATTTAAGTACCTACGTAATATTAAACAATTTACCATTTGCTAGGGGAAGGAATACATTTTTCCATTTACCTCTAAAAAAATTTACCATTTACCTCTAAAACAATTTACCATTTGCTAGGGGAAGGAATACATTTTTCCATTTACCTCTAAAAAAAATGTATACCTGAAAAAAAATATAAAAAAATATATAATGGTTAACGTGTTTTCCTTGTTTTAGTTGACTTCGACTACGTGGATGAAGCAAAGTTTTATGTTTAAGTAATTTATTTGAATTTAAACATGAGTTTCGTTAGAAAAATTAAATGGGTAAGTAACATACCTGCCTCTCTTAAACTCATATGTCGGTTTGTTACTTTTATTTCATGTATGTAACTCCACAACGGTTTCTAGTGTAGACCAGTAGACATTACTCATCCAGTGGCTGTAACCGACGCCGTCGAATTTGCCCCATCATATCACCGTCAGCGCACAACATGAAGAAATGAGTCAGGGGCGCCATGAATCACAACGAGAACAATATATAGCGCCGGGCACCCCAATATTGACACAACACCACCGACCGTCGACAGGACAACACGTACAATGGCGTCTCTCCTCACTATCGTGCTTTTCCTCTCCGCGAACCTCCTCCTCATATGTGCGGACGACTGCAAATGCTCAGAAGAAATACCTCAAGACCAACTGGACGAGCTATGGAAGTTCCTCTCAGAAAACAACGCTGATGTCCTCCCCGGGGAATTGTCTGAATTCGTGCCGTGCAGAAACTGCATAGAACAGAACAGAAGGAAGCGAAGAATCGAGGAAGATGTTGTACGAGAGATCAAAAGAGAAGGACGCAGCATCTTCCCTCATGTCCACACCTCCAGAGGAAGATACGGAGACAGCGCCAGGAATAAGTGCCCGATTGGCTACAGAAAATTATTCTGGAGGTGTCTGAAATACTAAATATATTTGATGTATTATTGAGTTAAAATCCGATAGTATTAAATGTACAGTGAGTAGTTAACGAATTTCAGTTGTAATTTTTAAATTTGAAGTGCAGTGATTAGAAGATTAGAGCTTTGAAGAATTCTGCATATCGAAAGATCGTAAAGCCGTGAATCGTGTTATTCGGTAATTTCGGTCAGTCTCATTCGAGAAGATTTAGACGCGGTCAAAAGTTGCATGAGTGACCATTAGTTAATATTTCGTATCCATGGATGGATATTGTATGAATCGGCATAAATTAGAGTAACGCGGGGTGACTGCCCAAGCTTAGACAATTGGTTTTTGTTATTTCCGACAGAGACATAAAATGAAAGTATTATAAAAATAAGGTTAATCCTTACGCATTTAATATATTTTATTTATTTATTTTAATTTGTAATTAACTATAGTAATACTCGTGATATGCCAGCTGAAGCTTTAATCAATTTATTATTTATTGTTTAAAATTTAATTTATAATCTATAACATTCCATTTCTTAATTTCATTAATTTAACTGTGTTTGAGGACGATTAAAAAATTAAACCTACCTAATACATTAAAAATTATGTGGTGTTTAGATTAAATATATTTTGAACAAAATAAAAATTGCCTATTATTTTATTGTTTTTTACTTATTAAATCCATTGAACCCGTACCTACTACTTAATAACTTTTAACAAAATAAAACCGACGATGCTGAAAACCGTATCAAAATCGATTAGGCCGGTTTTTGGTTACGCTGGGCGCCATTAGTGGATGAAAAAGTAGCCTATATGTTGCTCCACAGCCTCCTCTATCTTCCAGTGAAAGTCCCATAAAAATCCTTTCAGCCGTTTCTGAGATTAGCGTGCACAAACAGCGATCAATTACAATTTTATTACATGTAGAGAAGATATGATAATGTAGTACGCATAGTGGATACAAATTCTTAATTGTTTGATATTTCTTCATGTGTTTCTCATGTAGTATTCCTACACTTACTGAAGAAACTTCGCGTCAATAGCTCAGATAATATGAACAACGCCTTTATAAAAAAAAACTAAGCTACAACCCACTAATAGCCCACTACTGAGCACGGGTCTCTCCTCATTACTGAGGAGGCCTAGAGCGTACTCCAACACGCTGCTCCAATGCGGGTTGGTGGACAACGCCTTTATATTCAAGCCTTTATTTACTAAAAAGAAAACTCTGAAATGATAAAAACTTAAAGCTTTAAATAAGCAAGGTTCCTCTATGGTTAACCGCAATGAAAAATAGTAAAAAAACCTAAATGATTTTAACTGACTTCAAAAAGGAGGTGGTTCTCAATGAGGGTCGCCGTTTTTGTACTCACCAGTTGGCGTCACCGGCGAGTGAGGTCCTGCTGTCAAAGCCCACCCATACATAAACAGTGACAAGTGATATTCAGACAAGTGAGAAGCGACAGTGCCACAAACTTATCTGACCCGGTGGCCAAAATTGGAACAAAATTGGAATACTGATGTCAGACAAAGACAAAGACAGTAGCGCCCTTCTTACCGGGTCAGATAAGTTTGTGGCACTGACAGCCAGACCTCACTCTACACTAGCCTCTAGCGGCGAATTCACACGCCTTTACCCTCATTCGGTCGTTACCTCATAACTTTTGATTGGGTGTACCGATTTTTTTTATTATTATTATTATCTTTATTCAAAAGCTGATGCCTATCGTGTGGTCCCGTATAAAATTGAGCGACGTCTGAGCATAGGCCTATTGGTTTTCGTAGATTTTTCTGTTTTACTGTGTTTGGAAGTGGCCATAATTCGCTTCAATTAGTGGTGTAATTTTAGTGATACACGCAAATTAAGACAAATGGATTGACGTTACAATAACCAAAATCAGTCCACACGATTGTTCTCTAAACGACAAAACATGTACATAAATAAACTGTTACACATTACTCTCCATTGCGTCGCGTCGCGGTAAATAAGGTCATATGCGCACGCGCACGTCACTATATTTCAATGTTGCGGTGGTATTGTTGGTAACGTTTGTTCCAAACTAACGTATTTTCCTTAAAGATATTATTATCCACCATACCTTAGTAAACGTGTACAGGAAATATAATACACTATACTCCGTTCAGATTGGAGCTGGACAAAACCAAAACAAACCATTAAAATTCTTCTGTAGGGTTTTCACTAACTGTCACTAACCAACATGTATTTCTGAATCAAACGCGTTATTGTAAAACTAGATTGCTCACTAAAATTTTTCTGAATCCATATTTAACTATGGAACGATCGATAAATACTTCAAACTGCGAGAAAATGCGGTAAAACTAATATCATTTAACGCTTTCGTTACTAAATTACTCGTGCAGCCACAACCTTAAAAACGTCGAGCGATTTGAAACCTTCTTCCCAATGATGTAAATTTTGAAAAGCCTGTCTATACCTATAAAAGAAAATGTCTACCAAATCCTTACCATAATAATGACGCCAGCTGACTTTGCAACTTGGTCGTCTTATATTCGATTCATTCCACGCAGTAATTTGTAAAATTAAAATGAACTACAATAATTTTTTAAACACGATAATAATTTTATTTACGTTTTGGACTCTTTTAAATAACTAATCCGTGTTAATTTGCACTGTAAATATAGTGTAAAATAATTAAAATCGATCTTAAACGACAAAACAAAAGCAAGAACTTCAGTTTAAGTTATCTTTGACAGTCTGTGGCAGTCTGTATATGACAGTGGCAGTCTGTGGCCGGCAGGTCGCCATTCTCTATTGTTTGTTTACATGTACATAATTGAGCGGTCCTCGCATTCAATATTCATTATTTGCACTTAATTCTTTAATTTTATTGTTTGTTTAAGTTTAAATTTGTGTTTAGCCATATTAGTTTTGTTAATATTGCTAGTGTAGTGAGTGTTACGTGTTTTCGTTAAGTTTTTCGCTTACCATACAAAATAATACCTAATTATAGTGATAATACGACGAAAAGTTTGTGTTACATGGTTGTTTACTGTTGCTGGGCAACGCAATATTTACCTTTTGTCCAGCTCCAATCTGAACGGAGTATAGTACACTACAAAGCGCTCATAGCCCGGCGGCTTGCGTCGATCCTAAGCGATCGACAAAGTTAAGCAACAGCGGGCGGTCGGTAGTCGGATGGATGACCGCTAGTGGCAATTTCTTGAGCGCTTCCGTGCTTCGGAGGGCACGTAAAGCCGTCGGTCCCGGCTGTTATCGATTGATAGCAGTCGTTAAGCCATGTCGGAGGCCTTCGAGCGGCTTGAAAACTTTCGACACTGGGTTGGCCACTAACCCCTCCACCAACCTGCATTGGAGCAGCGTGGTGGAGTATGCTCTAGGCCTCCTCAATAATGAGGAGAGACCCGTGCTCAGTAGTGGGCCATTAGTGGGTCATAGCTAGCTTTTTAGTACACTACCTCGGCTTTGTCCACTTTGTGTCGGATAATAACCATGATCGATATCGAAAAAAATAGTCAAATACCGTTAAAATACAATTATCTATAGAAAATACATTTTCAACATTAATAGGATTTTTTACGGAATGGAACCCTAATAAATTCAAATTCAAATTCAAATCTTTATTTCTTCGAAGTAGGTTTTTACAAACTCATTTCGAAAGTCAAGTTACGCCATCGCTTCAACAAATCCCTACCCTAAGTGGTCTTGGGAGAAGATTAAAAATTAATATAATATGACTTTTCAAAGTTGAAAGCAAACTGATTTTATACCAATCGGTTTAGCGGATGAAGCGCAATACGGAACCCTAAAAACGTAGCGGACGGACAGACTGAGTTACGTCTGCATGTATAATACTAGCTTCCGCCCGCAGGCTTCGCCCGCGTGGATTTCGTTTAAACTTCACCCCCTATTTCACTTTCCAAAAATCCTCTCTTAGTGCTCCCCTACACTCCCCAAGGAACATGCCAAATTTCAGCTTCTTCCGTTCAGTAGTTTCGGCTGTGCGTTGTCTGTCAGTCAATCACTCAATAACGCAAGAGTTTTATATAGATACCTATACAGATTATTATGAATGTATAGGTATTAGGTATATTTCACCACAAACACGTAGTTCATGAGTGTGGTATCTTCAGAGGAAAACCAGAAAAATTTATTAACATTGACTGCCACACCTACAGCCTCTTCCTATTTTAATAATGTATGTATGTACACCATACACTCACAGCTCCACAGGACTCCACAGGACTCCCTATATCGTGGGCGTGGACGAAACATGAAATCGGACGCAGGTGGTAGGGCCTAGAGCTCACCCGGGGAAGTACCACCGCCCGCCACGGTACTTAGTACCATTCCTACCGTGTAATAATTGTTTTAACAACAATTGTGTTCCAGATAGGAAGGTGTGGAGCCGGTTACACTTTTTTAGAGGCGACCATCTCAGTCCTCAGGGGTAGCAACGCATCTGTGACAGAATTAGAACGAGACTCATTGAGTCTAGTTCTGGGTCGGTCACAGTTGTCATGGGCGGCAGCGGAAGGTGGTGCTGCATGCTCGTTTGCTATCTTAATTCCATTAAAAAAAAACACCCTGAACCAAGACAAAACTTTGTTACCATTCAAATTTCTGCACCACCGGGAATCGTACTCAGGACCCTTCCAACAGTGCAGCATAATATTAATTGCCACTGAAAATACAAACGATTACTCACTACATTTCAGTCCAATTGTACGATCATGGTCTCGCCGAAACAATGATTCATCTAAAATCGTGAGTACCCAAGGACAAACATATTTATCTCTCACATAAACTATATCACAATATGAAACTCCTCGCGGTTCTACACATTCTAAGAATCGTGACCATCTTAGCAGCAGGGTTGAAATATTTTCTTACAATGAGTAATCGTACGAACAATCGTGAGTACCTGCATCATACGTTGTATCAAAATTTTAAAATTGGGTACCTACCCACATTTGTGATTTTAAATTCTACCCCAACCGGGAATCGAACCGGAGACTCGCTCAAAGCCAGTACCGACCTAGGTCGTATGTATGGCATTGCTACTCCCTGCTAAAAACAAACTTATTACCTACGCTAACAGTTCAATTTAGCTTATAAGTGAAATTGACATACGACATTTTAAATTTTCGTCGTCAAACTATGTACCTTGTAACACTGTACCTTAATGATATGGGTGGAAGTATGTTGTATGGGATAGAGTAGGTAGATAACCATTTGTATGGAATGCAATTACAACGAATCCCATATCGAACGTAGTATGTATAGGAAAGGTCTTGAACCCATCTTACCCAGGGCATGGAGTAGATGGTACAGTGATACAAAATAAAAACCCAGCTTACGCAATCGTCTACAAGCAGCGTAAAACACGTCCGACAGCCCACGAGGAAAACGTTGTTGGATTTTTGTTGGTGATAACACACTTATTAAATAATATTATTGATGGTTGGCGCAATAGTTAACACGTAACGGTCAAACAGTCCTGAGTTCGATTCCTATAATGGAAACAGGCAGATGAAATTTCTAAAGAATGCACTTTACATACATGAAGAAAAAAGTTGCGCCTAAAGAGAGACTCTAAAAATAACCTTAAAATAATTAGAATTTATCCAGTTCGAAACCCTAATACGAGTATGAGTCCAACTCGCTCTTGACCGATATTTATAAATTTTGTAACATTATCTTAATTTACCTCTAGGTATATTTAATAGTTTCCTTAAGTTGTCATTCGACTATTCCTCAAAATTAAACTTTATAGTAATTTTTCTTGTTTTCTAATGATATAGAATTTTAATCAATTTTTTTACCGATTTCATAAAAAAATGAGGAGGTTCTAAATTCACCTGTATTTTTTACCTCATAACATTGCACTTGGTTACCTAATTTTGATATATTTTTTGTACTCTAAAAGTTCACGTCTGGTCCCATATAATTTTGAGCTACATCTGACGGGTAAATTTTGAGCTATCTGTACTTATCGATTTAAAAGTGGGTTATTTTTTGCAAAAAAATTAGTTATTGGCCTTACATTTGAACCGCTCATAGTCCGGCAAATTGTAACGATTCGATCCTAAATGATCGACAAAGTCAAGCAACGGTGCGTGGACGGTAGTTGGATGGTGACCGCTAGTGGTGCTGTCCAGTTGGCAAAGTAGTATTTTTTTTTATGGAATTAAGAAAGCAAATGAGCATGCAGCACCACCTTCCGCTGCCGCCCATGACAACTGTGACCGACCCAGAACTACACTCAATGAGTCTCGTTCTAATTCGATCACAGATGCGTTGCTACCCCAGAGGTCTGAGATGGTCGCCTCTAAAAAAGTGTAACCGGCTCCACACCTTCCTATCCGGAACACAATTGTTCATAAAACAATTATTACACGGTAGGAATGGTACTAAGTACCGTGGCGGGCGGTGGTACTTCCCCGGGTGAGCTCTAGGCCCTACCACCTGCAGAGTATGTACGGAGTATGTACCTACTATAAACAAAAACCACTGCTACCAGCTAAAAAAAATTAATGGCCCACTACTGAGCACGGGTCTCTCCTCATTATTGCCGAGGCCTAGAGCATACTCCACCACGCTGCTCCAATGCGGGTTGGTAGAGGGGTTAGTGGCCAACCTAGCATCGGAACTTTTGAAGCCGCCCGAAGGTCTTCGGACATGGCTTAACGACTGCTAACTATTGATAACAACCGAGACCGACGGCTTTACGTGCCCTCCGAAGCACGAAAGCGCTCAAGAAATTTTGCCAGTAGCGCTCACAAAAGCAAAGTAGTAAGCCTCGTTCTATTTCAATCAAAGATGTTGCTACGTATGAGGTCTAAGATGATTGCCTCTAAAGCAATATTTACTCGAAAGTCTTTGTAAGGAATCGCGAGTTTATAATTAAGGATGTTGTTTATCATAAAAAATCCTGTATTTTTATTCATTCAGAAGCAATAACTTTTTGTATGGCAGCACTTAAATATCTCTCGTAGTTTGGAAGTTCTCATTAAATCGACAACAACGCCAAGTAGCGGTTTTCATTAAATAAAGTACGCTACATTCTCATAGCCCCACACTAGGACTTTCTATGTCATGGGTGCCATAGGCAAGACAAGACAAGGAAATATGAACATCCAGAGAGAGAGGAGAATTTTGACTCATCATTCAAATATTCGTCTCGCTGGCAATCGTATCTGACTGTGAATCCAAACACTGCCATAAGTCCACTCAAACGCACACAATAGTTTCATTCGTGTCCAACGCTCTAGGAGGACTTTAGTGGCACTGGTATACACGATTGCTCACATGCAAACGTTGTATGGGAGACCACGCGAAAGATCGACGCACGCGCGCTCTGATGTGCGACCATGTGTGCGACCAAAAACCGTCACAGCTTTGAAGCTTAGAAAAGCGCGAACGCATCGAAAACTTCACATAATCATTTACGCCGCCCTTCTATGCTCGTGGTTTCGTGTATTCGCGCGAATCTGAATAACCGTTCTTAAAATTACATAATTATGGAGACATAAAATAAATACGAAATGATCGTAAATTGATTTCCTTAAGAAGCAATGACGAATAAATTTACAGCAACTGTGTCATATGAATTTTTTTATTTTGGTACCTACACATCAAACACGCAATGCCTGGAATTGAGTTACGTCTCCGTGGCAGTGATAACTGTAGTCGTCGACGTCAAAACACCACGCAATGCGATACCAGATGACGCAGGAACCCATGATTCACATTCACATGGGGCTATATATAAGGATAGGCACCCCATTATTGTCATTACACAACTAGCTGTCGACAAGACAACACGTCACCATGGCATCTTTCCTCTCAATCGTGTTTCTACTCTCCGCGAACCTCCTCCTCATATCTGCGGACGACTGCAAATGCTCAGAAGAAATACCTCAGCAGCAACTGGAGGAGCTGAGGAAGTTCCTCGCAGAACACAGGTCAGAAGTCCTCCCTGGTGAACTGGCAGCGTTTGTGCCCTGCAGAAACTGCATAGAACAGAACAGAAGGAAGCGAAGAAGCCAGGAGGATGTTGCAGGAGAGGAAACAAGAGAACTTCTCAGCGACCATGCTAATAGACTCAGACGATCATTCCCAACTATCTCAAGAAATCCGTGCCCTATCGGCTACAGAAAACTTTTCTGGAGGTGCTTTAAAGTAGAATAGCCACAACATCTAATGTACTGATGTACTCAGTGAGATCAATATTATAATGTATATTTTTCAGTGGAATATTATCAAAAAAATCTTTTCTACAGTTTAGTAATTTTTGAGTGCAGTGTTCAGACTTTTAAAGTGACTGTTCATTTCGGTACCGTGTAAATCGTATGATCGACTAGTAAAAGTTGATCGCGGTCAGAATGTGTATGAGTGACCGCTTTCCGTGTCTGCGTCTGATTCAAACGATATAGCGCATAGCGATTCGAATCCGAAAACGAGTTTACGATTTTTACTTTCGTTGACCTGTGAGCTAGGCCTCCTTGAAAATTAAGTCTCCTAGGAAACTCTCCTTGGAAATGAAGTGATCTTTTATGAATTCCTTGAACTTTTTTTTGTCAATTATGATTGGAATAAGCTAGCAGAGTCTGTAATGTATTTTATGACATGGTTGTAATGTATTTAATTTATTTTAGTTGTTTATTAAATAAAATAATTATACATATTTCCTCTGTTATTTTTAATTGCTCCTATCCTATTACTATCTTTGTATTTGGTATTGTGGTATGGTATTAGTATTGTTTCTAATATCTTCGGAACCTGCACCTTTAAGTAGGTACACACATGTGAAGCATTGCTAATCATTTATTTAGGCGAGGTTTTTCATATTTATCGGTTTAGTTTAAAGGATTCAAAACCCCGATACCAGTATATTACAATAAAGATTAGGGAATATAAAGATAAACACATTATAATACATACATACTGACTGTAAATATAGATATCCTGTGTCGGTGTGATTGTCATGATTATGCATACAAATGGCAGAAAATGTAACCTTCTCATTGTGTGAGGAGACCGCACGGTGCTCAATAGTGGGCCATGATGAGTTGAGATGATGATGATGATGTGAATGTAGAGAGTTATACTTTGATATATCACCCCAACATTACGGTTGAATTTGGAGCTCAAAGTGGGTCTCAAGTATTGTCTCAATAGCAAAATCATTAATTTGCTCGTACAAGAAGACTGAAAATCGGACTTATGTGCTGGTAAGTTCGTCCAGTGTTTTTCAGTTTCAAACGATTTCCCTACCGTTTAGAAAATTCGACAGTGAGAATAAACGAGATAGCATTCGGAATAGTTTAATTTCATCTAATTAATTACAGAGAGATTGGAAGTGGAGTGTAAACTGCTCAAACCAACTTCCCCTGTGCATGGTGCATTCCTCTGGTGAGAGGATGGTGTCAGGTCCCTTGATCCTAAAATCTCTGCAATAACACCTTCTTTCGTATCAACCAGCAAAATTTTCAAACAAAGTTATACCCTCATAGTAGGATTCTGAGAGTCGCGAGTGATATTAACTCGATTGATCAATAAGGATCAACGCAAGCCTTCCGGCTATGAGCATTTATATTATTATAATTCGTATACATACGAATTATAATAATTACTAGTTTCTACCCACGGTTTTGCATACATGAGAGTGAAACACACACACACACAGGTGGTAGGGCCTAGAGCTCACCCGGGGAAGTACCACCGTCCGCCACGGTACTTAGTACCATTCCTACCGTGTAATAATTGTTTTAACAACAATTGTGTTCCGGATAGGAAGGTGTGGAGCCGGTTACACTTTTTAGAGGCGACCATCTCAGTCCTCAGGGGTAGCAACGCATCTGTGACCGAATTAGAACGAGACTCGTTGAGTCTAGTTCTAGGTCGGTCGCAGTTGTCATGGGCGGCAGCGGAAGGTGGTGCTGCATGCTCGTTTGCTATCTTAATTCCATAAAAAAAACAACGTCATCAAAATCCCCCCACCCCCTCTCTGGATTGGATGTGTACGCTTATGATGTTGTAGGATTCCCAATTTCCCATAGTGACGATACTTGAGCGCATATGTCACAGTAATTAAAAATTATCGTTCTATAATGACATGTGGTATTCCCGTGCCATACTATGCATATGTTTTATTGTTTTAATTTTAGTTAGCAGTGTTTATTTCCTCATTCGATTGATGGGAAAAACGGAGGAAATAAATATATTCGGGTACTTACATTTAATGGATTGTTTACATATTATTGTGTAATTATTATTAATTAATATTTTTATTTAAATTTAATTTAAATCTATATGCATATTATCTGTAGTTTTGATTGAAACTTGGAAAGCAAATAAATGATTATTAACTACAGTGCGCCCAACTTATCTCTGCAATGGCAAAAATTGGAACTAACGCCGCCATGTTAAAGAGTCATTCATAAGTACGTTGTGGTCATTCATCTGTCAGTTACTAGTGTGCAATGATTGGTCAAATGCGTCCGACAGCGCCTCTCTTCATTTCAATCTTAAGTTGGGTTTACTATACTTAGATTATGATTTGGCTTACTTGTCATTTACCAAACGTGACACAAACATACGCCATGCCCGTGTGTCCTTGTGTTGTGTGTTGTCCATGTCGGCATGGGATTTTCAAACAAACTTTTATCTCATGATCAAGCCTGGGGGATATGACAAAATCCGTTCTTAGCGAAATGATCCCACTGATCAATGATACCACAATAGGTATTTTAACATTTGGTAAACCAGCAAATATAGAAAAAAAGAGAGCTATTTAAAAAAAAATTAAAAATTTCTGTCGCCGTTTCTTCTTTTTAAAATTCAAAAAAGGCCGTATGCGAAATGCGAAACGTTGCAAAATGACGTCACAAACTATACTTTCCTATACCTACAGAAAAACAAATTGTGCAAAAGCGGTCAAGTTGTTTGAATGTAACTAAAGAAAAAATCTACAGCTTAATTATTAAAGAGATACTATAATTATCAATAACATTCGATCACATTATTGTTTCGGACATTCAGGGTATAACAAAGGGTAGAGGGCGCCACAATAACATATAGAATATCAATAACAATATCACTGACAGCAGACTGACACCAGAGGTCAACCGTCTGCCGCCGAGGACATATCGGGAACGATGATGAAAGGAATATGTCACAATAAGAATAGAGAACTATTCCTGCCATAACAAGGCATGAGATGTCTGGAGTATAAGGTTTTTTTGGCACGGTAGGAGAAGCTAGAATATAATAATTGCTTTTTACAAAAAAAATAACCGACTTCAATCTTGATAAGTAGAGATAACTCAAAAACTACTCGCCAGATGGTGCTCAATTCAACATGTAAGTGTAAAGTTCTCGTCACTACAAATTAATCTAGCCCAAATACTAGATAACTGCAGTAAATCGTTGAGGAGTTCCCTCGACTGTCTTTCGGCTTCGTCAGATCGACTCCAGATCTTCATGAAATGGTAGCGATTTAATGTACTTATGATAACATGAACAAACACACTAGTTGTCCATACAATTTTCGAAAGTTCCCCTCGATTTCTCTGAGATGCCATGGCGAAAATGGGAATGTATGCTGAGCTGAGTCTCGTCCAAGATACGCGCTTATTGGTCAATCAGTTGTAATAATTGAAAACAGGTAAGTCTGTGTCAGTTCAGGAAAGTCAGATGTCAGATGAGGAACAACATACAACAATCAATATCTTCCTTCCAATCGAATGTTCTACGACATACCGGCACGATGTTTTACGTAAAAAAATGGTAAATGGCGATGAAGTCCAAGATGTTGACCTAGACTAACTTATTACTACCTTATTCACTCTCCTCTTGAAGACTACCACATCACTCACAAACAACCGGAAATGCCCACTTGCCGTTGCCGTTGTGTCGAACATAATGCTTGAGTTAATAATTATTTACAGATCTAATTTATAAGAAAAATCTAAGGTACAACCGTCGCGTTGTAAGATCCACAACCTAAACTAAACCGCTTTCGCTTAGGGATACATTCATTCATTCATTTATCTATCCATTCATCCATTCATTCATTCTTAGGGATACCTGTCTCTTAAAACTTACCCACTCGAAAATTGTTAGACGTGATTCTATAAACTGATATCACTTTTATTATTTATACTGGTTTGTTTATTTACTGACCTATTTCAATCAGTTAACGCCTACGCTTCGCTTCGGAATAAAAATTTTACACGCGAATCTTAAAATAGATATACTTATCTGTAATTTTAATTTATGGCTTTCCGTATAACAAAGACTTTTGAGAAATTTTTGAAATATTCATTTCATTGTACGTCATATTTATAAATATTTAAATTACATATACGTATACCTATAAATGAATATCGTAATTTGATTAGTGAGAGTAGGTATTTAATGTGTTCAAAATTGAAATTTGGTAATTGTACGAAACATTCACTTTTTTGTTTTTGTATTAAAATAAAAAATATAAGCGTACGAACACAAGAACCAATTTAGTTTTATACTATAGAAAGATAATGTGTAAGTAGCGTTGCGTCCCATTAGGACATTTAACAAAATCCTGGAATATATCAAGAATGTCTATAGTTGCTGAGAATTTCTTGTATTCGGTACACATTTGTAAGATCGTCTGTATTTAAATACATCCGTTTTATTTGCAGTGATGTGAAGGCTTTTGTGCTAGGACGACGCAGAACACGAGTGATAGGAAAGGAGACCAGCAACTTTCTTAAGGACCTTGGGCGTGGAATATGAACATGCATGAGACATCGCTTTTTAGATCGAGGATATTGCTACCACATTGTGCATATTCCGTTTTTGCGGATAATTATGGGAATAATGAAATATAGTCGTCTTACGCACCGCGCGCACATAGTGATCTACTTTAGTCGTTTTAATATTTTAATGGTATGATGAAACTAGATTTTTAAATGTGAAATGGATGTATCAAAATATGCAAGATTATTTGAGGGTATTGAACAAGCTGTTCGCTCCAGGCCCAAATGATGTTCTGTCGTAGAACAGTGACGTATTTACGTTTTGTCAAATTTTACAGGGTAGCTGTTTCAAATTAATTTCTGTAATTCTTTGGAAAATTCCATTGCAAATCCTTCCTAATATAATATGTGATTAAAATTTCAACCATATAATTTTCAACATATAATTTGGTTTTCTAATGAAAAAGTTATGTCCAAAACACTATAAAATACCTGAAAAACTGCCGTCTAAAATTTGACAATAGCAGGACCCGTCTACGACGACGTTCTACGAGTACCTATGCCGACTTGTTTCTAAGCTTAGCAGAACGCCAAAGTCTATTTCTCCAGGCACAATCTTCCTTAAAACACGGTAAAGAGGGGCTAATTTATAAAAATAAGTACTATATAATTTCAAAGGGTTTCAGACCAGAATCTTCCCCGACGACTCCGTGGCAATGTCTACGAAACAAGGGGACACGGGTTTGATTCCCTGGCGATATGTTAAATGTCTCGTCCACGTCACCCGCGACACAGGGAATCCTAGTGCGCGGACATATTTATTAAGTTATCCTTACTAATATTATAAATGTGAAAGTGTGTTTGTTTGTTTGTGGCTCTTTCACATCGCAACATGGCTATTATATGGTATGGTTTATGTGTGTGGGGATAGTTAGGAGGGTGGAGAGTGACGTAGGTTACTTTTTACCGCGGAAAAACATCTTATTCCCATGGGAAGATCGATGTTTTGTTAGTTCTTAGATATTTAGTTCCGGAGTTGTTAATAGATGGCGTTAGTAAAATTCATTTGCAAGTCCTGGATCACGCTATCAAATACTACATGTAATTTACTTAAGTCATAGGCAAATGTTATAGGCTACTTTCTAGCTGAGATTCCAACGGGAGCGGGACTTACATGGCTGTTACCTACGGGTCCCGAAGCGAAGCGCGGGCGGTTCTCTAGTATTATTATACTAGTTTTCCCTCATGGCTTAGTCCACGTATTCCTTTTAAGGGATAACTTCCAAATACCCTCTCTTGATGCTCCTCTACACCCCTCAAGGAACATGCATGCCTTTCAGTTTCTTGCATTCAGTAGTTTCGGCTGTGCGTTGTCTGTCAGTCACTCATTACCGGAAGAGTTATACATACATATCTAATATGTACCTACATAATAGGTACATATTATACTGATTGACATCTTTATGTGATAGTTAGGTCCATTGAAAGAAATCTTAGATCCGAGTATTGATAATATGAGATGATGCGAATATTACATAATGGGGATTCCAACCCACTGGTGAAAAATTTAGTTTGCAGCGAACCAATGTATTGAATAACATGTTTTTTTGGATGAGGTAAATAGACCCTGATCTATTTCCTTTTGGGCAGCCCAACATTCAGGCGAGCTGCTTATGCTTGCAAATAAGCTCTGGTTCTTTGAGCCATTATGTACCTAGTGATGACCATTACCAAATATTTGCATTACAGGTGGTAGGGCCTAGAGCTCACCCGGGGAAGTACCGCCCGCCACGGTACTTAGTACCATTCCTACCGTGTAATAATTGTTTTGAGAACAATTGTGTTCCGGATAGGAAGGTGTGGTGCCGGTTACACTTTTTTAGAGGCGACCATCTCAGACCTCAGGGGTAGCAACGCATCTGTGACCGAATTAGAACGAGACTCATTGAGTTTAGTTCTGGGTCGGTCACAGTTGTTATGGGCGGCAGCGGAAGGTGGTGCTGCATGCTCGTTTGCTATCTTAATTCTAAAAATAAAAAAATGTGCGAAGTAGCTCAGACTCTCCTCTACTCTTTACGCATTTGAACAGCGCTGTGGAAAATGCTCCAGGCGTCCTCAGCTTTGAAAAGAGGTCCCTGCTTCGTGATGGGTCGTACGTTGAGATCATATGGAACCGCTTATATCCATAGCTTAACAACCTCGAGCAATCCGCACAGGATCAGCAAAGTAGGGTATTTTTTAGCCTTCTCAGTTAGGAGTAGAGATCTGTGCTCTGTGTACGCCATTAATAGCTAATTTTTTTGAAAGATACGAGCTAAAAATTGAAGATGTAGTATACATAATAAGGACTGGAACAGTACCCTACTATATAATTTCTAGTCAAGTATGAAACAGTAGTCGAGTAGGAGGTAGTACAAAAAGAACAGTATCTTCTAATGATGGTCCAATACCAATGAGGTTTGTAGGTGTGCGCGCCGTAGAACGCACGTAGCGACGTAGCACGTAGCACGTAGCACGTAATGTAGTTAGCAACGCAAACAGCATCACCGATGCGTTACCGACACAGTTAAAAGAGAAAAAAGAGTGCTGGCTCTTATTTCTGATACGCACATTATTTTGTTAAATAAAATTTGCGTTGGATTCGAACCCGGGCCTCTGTATCAACAACGTATGTTAGAGAAGAATGTGGTATGAATCATTTCCAGTTAGTCCAGTATCCATGTTGATCCAAGGTCTATCAGCTAAACCAAGATTCGTCTTAAAACTTATATAAGAATTGCAGTACATATTTATAACAAGAAAAGGTTTACAGAAATCTATGAACATATCTTCACTATTCCATCTCACGATAATCCTCAGTGAGTTGCCATGCAACTGGTACAAAAATAGGTATGCAGTTATAACAACTTGACCAGTATTGCTTTACTTACTAACTTATCAAACTACCGTGAGATAGAATATTGAAACGTCCCTACATCAACGTTACGGTCATATAAATACAATAGAAAAGTTGTTACAACGGTCCAAGGTTCGAATCCATCGGCAAACGAACCGCTAAAAATAAACCATCATAATTCGTTGGAGCCACTTCGCCCGGACACGTCACCGGCCAATCGCTCCCCCAATAAATGAAATTTAACAGAATGAGGGAAAAAATCAATACCACAAGTCACTAGCACCGGCCACTATCGGCCCTCCTAATTTACTAGCACGATAAAAACAAACCGACAGTGTGTGCGCTGCGGATACAAACACTATAATATTCATACCACATTATGAGCCTGCCCTTATATAACTCATAAATAATTCTACTTCGATTGATTCCAGCCAATATACTATAATAATAAGTACTCACGGATACAGTAGACGTCAAATATTTTGAATGTTGATCATCCTAGTACCAGCAGTCGCCGAGCGCGCCAAACCCACCGGCCAGCCAATCCGCCATGTTGTTTCAAACGTCAAATTTAAATTTCGAACCGCGAACTGTCAAACCGACCGAAACTTGGCTTAAAACTTAAACGGTCCCTTCCCGACCGGTTCCCGTCAAGTAGTTTCGAAATATTTCTATGTTGTAATTACGCCTATCTATAAACACTTTGTTGTATAAAACGGTATAAAAATATTAAAATTATGAACCGTGGAAAACTTGTAAATTAAAACGAAATATAAATATATATTAATAATAATAAAAACGTTCAAGCCGCTCTGAGTTCGAGCGCCTACTGACTTAAAATTTTTGGGTATAAAAACATGCTACAATAGCCTTCGGGGGAGCGAGCCCTCTTGATACTTGCGCGGAGGGAAGGTCGTCGCAGGCGGAAGTAAACATTATTTTCATCACCCCTATTCGAAAAAGACGACTTGGTTCGGACATAAGGGGTTCCAAAGTTGCTGTTTTCTATTCAGCGGGCCGGAATGAATTTTCATACAAATTTTCCTGCCGGCTAGATCTTTTCCGTCCTATTTTGAATTTAGAACATTTTAGTATTTTGCGCTAAAGAAATCGAACACAAATATTGTTTGAATAAAGAATGTCTGGTTCGACGCGAGGGCCCCGCCAGCTGAATAATAAAAAAAGAAATCAAATTAAGATCGCTCGAACTATTTCCCGCGTTTTCGTGCATTTTTACGTATTGTTAGAAATTTTGTTTTGTTTTGAAAAAATGAGTTCTTCCAACGATAGTGAAAGTATCCTCCTGATAGTATAAAAACTGAAGCGAGTAATGTGATGAATAGTTTATTACCTGCGAAATCCCGGGAAAAATATTTGAAAGCCTATGATAATTTTTTGGAATGGAGAAATGCAAGAGGCGCCAAGAATTTTTCAGAAACTGTGTTTTTGGCGTACTTCCAGAACTTAGCCAAAACTAAAAAACCTTCCACCCTTTGGAGTAGGTATCTACTCAATGCTTAAATCAACAGTCAGTTCTAAATTTCTAATAACGATATAAAACTGGACACATATTCGAAATTTATAGCATATCTGAAGTGGATGTCTGATGGATTTAAACCTAAAAAATCCAAAGTGTTCACAGTCAAAAATGTGGAGACTTTTCTTAATGAGGCACCCGACGAAATCTTTCTTGCCGTAAAAGTAAGTAACTATGTATATGGTGGAGTGGACTATTATAGTAAAATATAGCCATAGTGTTTTAAATAGCTGAATAATAAAAAAAGAAATCAAATTAAGATTTCGTTTTCAAATTAAAATTAAGTTTTCGTGCATTTTTACGTATTATTTTCTATTATTTTCTATTATATATACATATATATTATTTTCTCATAGTGGGTGATGAAAAGTAGAGTGTATCACTCGGGTGCAAGTATATTTTTGGCTCGGGCGACGTATTTTGAATCCCTCGCTACGTTCGGGATTCTACTAAAGAATCCCTCGCTACGCTCGGGATTCTACTCTAGAATCCCTCACTTCGCTCTGGATTCAAAAAACGCCCTCGCCGAAAAAATATTACTTTGCACCCTTGTCATACAATCTACTATTGTCACCGCGCGTCATGCAGTTCAAACCCACTCCGAACGCCAGAGCGTCGCCAATGCGTTGCGGATGTAGAAGATAACAGTATTCCAAACTGTCTTACGCTCAACTCGACCTACTCAACTGTTTGGTGATAAACATTTAACCAGAGTAACTTTTACTAATAACCCAAAATAAATGTCTACATACCATATCTTATGATCTTTAGACCTTGACCCGAAAATAAAAAAACAATATTTAATTTAGTTCGATGAAGTAATCTAACATGACATCTATGAGTTTTACGTTTTTGTTACGTTTCGTTACGAGTTTGACGGCAAAGTCAATTTTATTATATTGTGATAATATCATCATTCTTATTGAGAAACAACATAACGATATAAAATGCATCAGGGGTAGGTATTGAAGCTTGGATCGCGGATATCATCATCAATTGCATCCGTAAAACGCCAATTTTCATTGGGGTAAAATAGTCGGACTTCACTTTCGTCCTGAAAATTTCAAAACCTATAATTCTTATATTTCTCCTTTATGTTATTCCCATGGAGCAAAATGGTTATTCCTATCTACATTCTACCAATATTAATAATATAACGATTATATTTTGCGATCTTATACGTAATAACATCTAATGACTATGTTACCACAATAAAACAAGAGGCTTGGCTGCGCAGGCGCATGTAATTGTTAAATCTTCTCCCCCAAAGGCTTCGCCCGCGGGGAATTAGCAAAAATCAAATGCTGCGTCTAGCTCACGAAAATTTTGCATTTATTTTTAGTGTGATTCTTCAAATCTTGGCTAGAGTGTACTGCAAATTCTGCATATTCTTCCTAGGGCACAAGATCCATAAAATATCCTTAATTTTAAGTACATCTAATTAACACAGCACAGCTAATTAATATCTATGCATGTCGCTATACTTGAGTCGCCGAGAATATGGAATTGCCAATCCGCGCTAAAAACAACTTTATTACGTGTGGTGATAGTTCAATTTAGGTTGAAAGATAAATTTACTTAACTCATTTTAAATTCTCATCGTTAATTTACAGAAGCGGGCATTTATACAGGGTGCCATTAAAATGAATACCATATAGAACGTCTACGGAGTATGGGGCGCTCCTGTTGAAGATTGCTGTCTCTACCACTCTCCACCACTCAGTAGAACTCTCAAAAACTCTCTACCACCCAGTTTAATCTTAACGGTACGTTACAATGTGGTAACAAAATATTTTGCCTGCTTGACTGGCTCCGACTGTCCGACTAATATCGATTGTAATGTACTTCATGCATGTTTTGGTGCTTCTTCAATGGTAGAGAGCCTGTAAAAATATAGATCCTCCGCTCTCTGTACAATGCTAACGCATATTAAAATTACCCGTGGTCCCGTCAACGGGACAAACCAACGGGACCACGGGTAAACACCCATCAGTTTTCCTTACTCACCTGGCCATTTTCGATTCCGAAAAACGCGTCGTGTACTTTGATTACTTTGTGTGGTTAAAAAATGCAGACCGAAAAATAAGAAGAGATTTAATGCTCATTACCTTAGGAAAACAAAGTATTATAATTTAATTTTTCCTGATAGTATACTTTTTAAACTTTTTCTGTATACTTTCTTTAACTTATTGGAAAACATATTATACAACAGCGTAAAGTAATCGATACAATATAAATTTAATAACTAAGTATTAAATAAGCCTTATTAATAAGGTCGCCTGGGAGAAATCGTTATTTAGCGACAAGATCGCCCTTTGTGCAGAACTAATAAAAACTGTAATATTCCTGGTTGCAATTATGCTATACAATAAAGTGTTATAAATTAGCCTCTCTCGACTCTGAGATTTTCGCAGAGGCGAAATTTCTCAATATGCGCATACGCTTAACATATCATTTAATAACGATAAGAAAAGCTATAAAACATGAAGTAATAATAAAGTCGGTAAAGCAATGTAGTAAAAAAATAAGCCAGTTTTATTTTACATATGTTCATTAAATTTTAAAAATTTAATAAATAGATGTTCATGTACAAGATAAGGCGTTTTTATAAGACCCGTCACTTTTTAAATCGATTTTGTCCATCAGAAAAAATCTGTAAGCAATTACATTGTGCCATATTCTTTCAAGTAATAATAATATAATATTAGTTCAGATCACGCGAACAAAGTAGCGGGATTGAAAGCTGGTAAATCTGAAGGCTGAAAAATCAAATAGCAAGAACTTTTTTTAAACATAAAAGATTAATTTAACTTTTAAACTAAAAAAAAGTAATCGTTACTCCAACAAAGGGTTAATTAAATCTGATCACAATCAGTGATACTGTTCGAATTTCATTGTTTTAATATTCTATGCCTATATTTACTAAAGTAGGCTTCTAATGCTGTCACAGTGATTCAATAAAAGAATCATTTTCTTTTTACAATAACAGTATTATTCTATCGATCGACTTGTTACATTTTTAAATTTATGACAGGACAACAACTATACCTATAGACATTCATATAATAAATTCGAAAGGGGAATTCATCTACATAGATCTACGATCTACAATCTCTTCTGGACAACCTTATGATATGGAATGAGGATGTGAGTAATAATATTTTACGTTTAAAACTTACTAAAACAGCTAACCCCAAAAACATTGAAAAAGAACATACTTTTATTTTTAACCGACTTCATAAAAGGAGGCTCTTAGTTTGACCTGTATGTATGTATGTATGTTTGTATGTATGTATGTATGTATGTATGTAGTGGCGGAACCGATTTTGATACGGTTTTCAGCATCGTGTTTATCAGACTTAGGAGAAGGATTTAGGAATATTAACCGCTTTTAACTGAACCGATTTTTACTTTTCGACGTTAAAGTCGGTTCTATTTTGTTAAAAGTTATAAATTAATATTGTTTTGCTAGTAAAATAAAAAAAAGTAATATTAAAAGTGAAAGTGCTAGATCAAGAGTGTTCGGTCGCGGTATATCGCGCGTGTGTGCGTGCAGGGGGCGGGTGTGGGTGAGGGGGGGCGAAATTTTTCGTTTTTCGCCCACTTTTCCGTCCCGCTCTAGTTTTTCGTCTCCCTCATTTTTTCCTCGCTCGCTTTCTTCCTAGTCCCACCACATGTGTGCCGGGTACAGTATACTGAAAAAATACAGATAAAACATGCGTTTCCGGTTATAGATAAATGTTGCTCAGAAACTTGAATATCATTTAATATTGTTATATTATACAATTTCATGAACGTTATTGATTTTTGAGATTATCATTTGATTACTTTTGTTATGTAAGAAGTTAACATCCATGGTAATTTTCATGTTTGACATTGAAATAAACAATTTATAAATACTTGTAACTTAAGGTTTTATTGAAGATTTGCTTAGTTAACACTTATACTTATTGATGCAAACAGCAAAAGTCTAAATTTGCTATTCCAACAATAATTTTAGTTAAAGCCACTACACATCATGTAATCCTTTTACATTAGTTAGAGCGGTAATCAAGAAGTGAATTAATAAAGAAACACAATAAATAAATTAAAACACACTTAGCGTTCCTGATTATTACTGTTAACAAAAAACAAAGTTACATATTGAAAAATTTTCGCATACACATACAATACCTACCAACATGTGTACCTACAAGAGTAAACAAAAATTAAATATTATTTTATTTTTAATCAAAAATACCGTCGAACACAGTCCAATTTGTCAGTAGCTTAGTATACATACACATGACATAAATCTGCCGTAACAACGGCGTTTTATCTGCGGGTTGTGAGTGGTCTGCGCGCGGTACTCCGCCCGCCCTCGCTCCTACGGCGCCTTACAACTATACAGGCTGCTCCGTTTTGTTTTAATTGTGACGGAACATTTTATTTTTGTAAAAATATTTTTTTACGTTTTTATTTTTTGAGTTGGATTAGATTATTTTCTTATGCGATTTCGTTGTATCAAAATGGCATTGTAATTTTTTTAGTTTTGTTCATTTCTTAGATTAATTTTATGTTTGTCTTTACACCTATATACAAGAGAATATAATAGAAAATATAATTAAAAAACTTTTCACTACAAACTCAATCAACAGCCACTTTAAACTTAAAAACGAAAACAAACCACAACAAAAACCTAACACATCTCAATCACCCCAAAACAAATCGAACCCGGGCCCACACACCACACGCCAACAGCGAGCACCCTGTACACCAGAACTAGGAAACGAGGGAGTAAGTACACCGCCCCCTCCCCTAAGGGAGTACATGGCAAATACGCGAAAGCAATAGGACTTTTAAAAATTCTCCAGAAATATGATTTATGTGTTGACGGCAAGAACGCCTCTCCTTCAAGGCCGGGGGCCTGATTCGATTTTTTAAACCACCCGGGCGCGCCGCTCACGAAAAGAATTCATATTGTTTTTCTTTAAAACTCAACGCGACCTCGAGTTTTGAACCGGATTCCGTACAGAGGGTCACGAGTTCATGCGTTTCTATTGTTAATCGGCGATAGACGGTCCTGTCTATCCGTAGTCTTCGGTAGCTGCCATACTCGCTAGTTATCAGATAAACTTGAGCTACGTTACTACGTACATACACAGTTGAGCTACACACTCAATAGGTGCCATACTCGCTAATACAGTTATCAGGTAAATTTGAGCTACGTACCTACATGCAATTGAACTATACACACTCAAGTATTACTGTACAAGCAAACTGAAATTGTCAATCATTATAACCAAAAGTAGGTTTATGTATGTCTAACTTAACTTAGCTCACATTTATTAACTGCTTACTTAAGTATTACCTTTATACATATAATACTAGTCATGTCCTCGCTTCGTTTCAGGAAACTTGTTCGTTACGTTTACAAATAAGTTTAGTATTGAATATATATCCATTTATGCGTCATTTCATTATTCATTGATAGTCCGCTCTTATTGCGCGTAGCTTGATTCCTCTGTCCCCAATAAATAAAAATGGACTATCCAACACAAAAATAATTTTTCAATTCGAACAAACTTTTCAGCTTTCAGCTTTATAATATTACTAAGTATAAAGTATATCAAAGTGAGTATAAAGTACAATTGCTTACTTTATATTGTTAGTTATTGCTTTACTAAGTAAATCGAATATTATGCAATATGGAAATGGCCTGTGAAAACGACACAATATTCTAATGTGTAGTAATTTTAGCTACGCTGTCACCCTGTAAGACAATCCTCCAAAGCATGTCCTTGATTCAATTCCCGGAACAAATAATTCTGTGACGATGAATATTTGGTTTGCACGTCTTTGCGTACATCACAAACGAATGACGAATCCAATGATGGTTGGTCACCATTGCCCATGCATTAATTCAGTAAATGTTAGTAACTTAAGTCAACACCAGGGCAGCTGTAAGCGGATCGCAAGGAGTGCACCACACGCAGGCGGCATGTCCTGGGAGCGGCAAATGGGCCACGGAGGAGCTGCACTAAATAGTCCTACTAATATTATAAATGCGAAAGTTTGTAAAGATGTATGTGAGTGAGTGTGTGTGTGGGTTTGTTACTCTTTCACGCAAAAACTACTGAACGGATTTTCATGAAACTGCAGTAATATAGCTTAGACATCGGAATAACATAATTTGTTAAAATTTATAGAGATTTTTGAAGGAACTGGTTACCCGAAGCGAAGCGAGGGCGGATTTACTAGTTATCGATAAATTAGTAACCACACCACGCTAGTTAAGAGGTTTTTTGAACGATAATTTAAGAACATAATGGATACCTCATAAGCATGTATACTTTCGCGTAATCTACACTAAAGCTGTACCTGTCTAGGTTAGTGTATTGTTATGAATACAGTAAAAACCGGCCAAGTGCGAGTCGGACTCGCGCACGAAGGGTTCCGTACCATTATGTATAAAAACACCAAAAAAATCTGGTCTGTTGTATGGGGTGCCCACTTAAATATTTATTTTATTCAGTGTTTTAGTATTTGTTGTTGTAGCGGCAACAGAAATACATAATCTGTGAAAATTTCAACTGTGTAACTATTACGGTTCATGAGATACAGCCTGGTGACAGACGGACGGACGGACGGACAGCGAAGTCTCAGTAATAGGGTCCCGTTTTACACTTCGGGTACGGAACCCTAAAAACGTTCACTTACACGGTACGGAACCCCACATGCCAATCAGACTCGCACTTAGCCAGTTAAATTTTTAATAAAATTCTGGAAAATCATAAACTATTATCGTCACTGACAATTTCACCTGTATTGACATTGATGATACCCATTTATAATTTACACGGAAATAACTCCAATTGCACGAATGACTTCAGCAGTCGCAGTGGCCCCGACTCCCCCGACCAATGCAATGGGTTCGAAATGTCAGGATGCATTATAAATTAGAAATGTCTGTTACAGAATTTTCGTAGAAGGCTTCGAACCGCGAACCGAACAGGTAGACACGCAAGTCCATACTAATATTATAAATGCGAAAGTATCTGTCTGTCCGTCCGTCCATCTATCTGTCCGTCTGTATGCCTGTCTGTCTGTGATGCTTTCAAAGCCAAATCACCCCTCTATTAGGATGAAATTTGGAATTAAAACAGTTGATGACCTATAGTCATTGTAACGACTCGACTCTGCCGAAATAAACAGCCCTTGTAGCCTTGTCGTACTTTGGGTCGAGATACCTTTGAAAGTTAGCATGAATATCTCGCCTAACAAGAACGCGAATGTGTGGAAACCGTCGTATGCCAAGCAAGATGCACGGTACGGTACGCGGTTCACTTTTTTAGAGGCGACCATCTCAGTCCTTAGGGGTAGCAACGCATCTGTGACCGAATTGGAACAAGACTCACACTAATCATTACTAACTGGACAATACTAATATTAACTAACAGAAGTATCACTAACAGTCCCTGTCCTCACACTTATTAACAAACTAACCAAGTAACATTCTAACACCATCTACTAACTGGACTAACCACCCTAGTCCCTAAATTGGGTCTTGTTCTAAGTCGGTCACAGTTGTCATGGGCGGCAGCGGAAGGGTGGTGCTGCATGCTCGTTTGCTACCTTAATTTAATAAAAAAAAAAGTTTTGAGATGCTCGTAATTAAAAAATGAAACACATCTGTATAATATAGTTTTAATAGCAAATTTAATTTTAAATAGAACCCTAGTAGCCAAGTTGCTGCTAGTTTAAAAACAATTGATAGTCCAGTCCAGTCTTTTAACGACGACTGTAACTGTGTATTTCTTTGAAACGACGAAGCTTAACCGCGAGCATATTCGTGATACGACATTTTATGATTTTAAAATTCGTTTAACTCAAAACCTTATCATGAAGCAATTACAATCAGTCTGAGAGGAGTCTGCCCCATTTATAGAAAGAGTTTTTAGATGGTTTAGTGAATTTAAAGGGGTTAAAATTGACCTCGAAGAAGACCATAGAATTGGTCGCCAACAAACGGGATGAACTCTAGGAAATCTTCTATATGTACTTTTTTCATGTCTCAAAACCCATGCTCAAAACTTATCGAGTAACCGACGTAGACTCTAAAATTGTTGTACCAGCAGAGGCTGATAAAGAAACAAAAAAATAAAGACAAATATTAAAAAATCATTGATTTGGTGATTACGATGCTCCGAAAGGTGGAGACCGTATTTCTTATGCCATCTGTCATTTTGGAAATAACAAGACAGCGAGATAAGTCGTAAGTCGTAACTCGTAGCATGAACCAGTTGTCGTTTCTTTATGCCAGTTCAGTTGCAAGTAGGGTAGAGAAATATCCGCTCTGACTTCGCTTCCGAGAAAAAATCATGTTTTCGACTTTCTTGAAAGATATCGTTATATTATGATCAAATTATAAATATATCTCTATAAATTTTAACTTATTAGGTTATTCTTATATCTAAGCTATACTTATTACTGCAAAGTTTCATGAAAATCGGTTCAGTACTTTTTGCGTGAAAGAGTAACAAACACACATACATCTTTACAAACTTTCGCATTTATAATATTACCTAGTCGGAAGTAGGATAATATGTAGTAATCTATAGATACTGTATCTTTAGCTGTCGAGTATTTATAAGATGTGCTCAGAAGTTATTTTTTTTAATGAGGTAGACAAAACAGAATATATATCAGTGAAAATTATTGAAATAGATACAAGTGAGGACACAAGGTAATATTGATCCAATACCTAAACAAGTAACAAAATTACTGAACTCCAAATATGTCCTTTCCGATGCCAAAATAAAAAAAAACGTTCTTAAATGTATCGATAAATCCGAGATGATTAAATGAATGTGTTTGTATTAGTACACAATTGGCGCAGCAAATCATAGGAAAATAGCAGCAAAGTGCGGACAGTGTTAACATGGCTGTTAAAGCCAACAAATGGACTCATGGGAAACTCCTTTACAATATATAGATAGTTGTCGAAAATACATCTCGGGCCATTACGCCAGCGGAGAAGTTCGTAGCCGAATATTTATGTTAGCAGAGGATTAAGAACTTGATGCTTGAGTAAATCGTAAAACCTCATCGTGTTCCGGCTGAGAGCTGGAAAGCCAGTAAATTATTTATTTCTTTCTTCCAACTAATTAGGCTGATTATGACAACGCATCGGTTGCATGCCTTTAGTTTTTTGATGTCCTGCGACGACTACCAAAGAGTAATTAAAGTGGTGGTCTGGTGTTCTTGCAAGTAAATCCTCCATGTCTCAAGTCACGTACAGAGCACCACGTCATACCTGTAAGTATATTACGTGAATGTCACCATTCCTGTTATTATATACAGTAAAGACAATTTTCCTTAATACATCACAACAGTTTCTCACGGAGTCATCCGAGGTTGCATTTCAAATAGAAGCAAATATTACACTGAGGAAATTATATAACATATATAACATAATAAAATAAATAGGTATAACATACAATATATAAAAAAGGTATGCAAAACAGTAACTTTATAAAGAACCTGAAAGTATTTACTTAATAGTTACATAATTATCTATTAATTATTAATTCTAGAATCATTTGACTTGTCAAAAGACCTATTTGAATTAAACAAATTTAGAAGTATAAAAATGTACATTTTTGATTCGCGTTGAATCCTACCCGCCTGTCTAAGAGCCACACCCACTAACCCCTATAACCGCCACCCTTCTAGTCCCAAGGCGGTTATTTTGCTCGCTTTAAAATATATCCCAGTGCCCTATATTCCGCTGATAACGGCCACCCCCTCAAAAATAACTCCGCTACAAATCGGCTTCTTCTAGGTTTAGTTGAACCCATTCGTCAATTAAATTTTGATACATTGTAATAAAACTATATCTTAGTGATTTGTGTATGGAAAATAATCAGGAAATGCTGTGATTGGGTGTAGTTATTGATGCAAGAGATAATTTATAATAATGATTTTAACAGACTTCAAAAAAAGGAGGTTTTCAATATCTACAAGTTTCAATATCATAACTTCTTTTTGAGTAAACTGATTTTGATAGATATTTTTTTATTACTAAAGCTAGTGCGTATCGTCTGATCCTAAAAAAAATTCAGCGACATCTGACGGGTACTTCTTGAGGTATTCTTCTGTTATTCTTGTCTTATTGTGACAATATATTTCATGAGTAAAATACTAACGAATTTAAGAACTGACATCTTTAATAGCACTCTGTGGTATTGGGACTATCCATCCATCCTAGTCCCGATGTGAGTCTAGTTCTGGGTCGGTCACAGTTGTCATGGGCGGCAGCGGAAGGTGCTGCATGCTCGTTTGCTACCTTAAATCCATCTAAACAGCGTATTCTACAGGACACAATAATATACTTATTATCGTACTATCATGACAACAGTCAAGGCTAATCAAATATCTTCTCGACATCGAGAAAAGACCTAATAATTTAATGCTTAAATCCATGGATATTTCCCTTATCGACTCATAATCTCTAGCCATCTCTACATTGTTCGTGTCCTTTTAGCAGTCGCTAGGCAGCTTACTTGAAAACAATACTAACAGATCGCAATGATTTCTAAACTTAAAACTGTAGCTTCATCGTCATTGCAACAACACAACTAAGGTACTACGTCCATTGTGAGTACCCGTATCACACCAACAGTTCCTATACCAAATAACGAAGACACTCGTGTACCGTAATGATTTATCATACAAGTGAGCTAAAGGGTCCTGCGTTCGATTCCCACAAGATTACAATGATGAGTTTAAATTGTTCTCGGAATGTGTGTCTTTGTGTCTTGTGTATTGGCCAAAGCACCCACAACACTGAATCCTAGTGTGGGGTATGGTCCCACTATTGGACATGGCTCTAAATATGTGACAATGTAAGGGGAAGAAAGAATGAAAGAAAAAATGAAATGTTTATTCGAAGTAGGTTTTTACAAACACTTTTCGAAAGTCAAACTAGGTACGCCATCGCTTCAACAAATCCTTACAGTGAGTGGCCTTGGAAGAAGGCCATAGTCCACCACGCTGGCCCAACGCGAATTGGCAGACAACACTACAGTGTAGCATTACTAAAATCCACGTGAAATCTAAAACACCGAGCAAGTCTTATTGAAAACAACAAATAAGTACAGCGCCAACGAAATCTTAATACCGCATTAGCGAACGAAAAAATAATACTTCTACAAACCCCCTCTTCCTTATTAAGATGTTTAATTGAGTTTCTCCCCAGATATGTACATACAGTACGCACACACAGACGGCAGAGACAAACACTGTGCCTGTGAATAGTTCGTACATAGTAATAAAGTATAAATGATGGAAGTTACATATAGGAAAATATTATATATTTGTCCGCATAGCTACAACGTATATATGCTTGATGGAATACGAGAGCTGTGGATACGCTGTTGTTTTGTATTTATAATTTGCTTTATTTTTAAGTTTTATAGCGATAATAACAGCTTTTTGTTAGACATGTTTGTGTCAAAATTCTATCGTCTATAGGTAAGGTTATTAGGTTAGGTCTAGACTTGGATGTTTTGTTACCATGCTGGACTGTCTTTCCGGAGGGCGCTAGGTTTGATTCCCGGCGAGGGGAAATTTTGAAAACGTGTTTAAATTGCTTTTCTTTGTCTGTGTGTGTGCTTTGTGTATGTTTGTATATATGGCTATGTGTAGCGTTATTCATACTATGCCATGGCTTCGTTGATTACCATAGCAACGAACGTAGCAACCATGCTGAATTTATGTCTATAACTTGAGTCGTCGAGTATATAGAATTGATACTCCCACACTAAAATCAAACTATTGCTCACCGTTCAATTTATCCGGTAAGCAATATTTACTTAGGGCATTTTTAGATAAACATCAATCCTAAATACACTCTAATTGCGTAGGCCGAAAATAGGCATTTGTTTGCCATGCCAATTATAACGAATTCCAGATCGAACGCGAACGATGTACGTCTATAATTTAGCAATGCTTGCACTTAACAGTATTCTCTCTGTAGATAGTTCGGCTCAGGTATTCTCACAATGTAGGCGTCCACCACGCTGGTCAAATTTTGATTAGAATATTTCAAATTCAGATGCAATAAAAACCACGATAACAAACAAATACATCCGTCTTAAAACAAAACAAATACAACAAATACGCACGACGACTCCACGCCACCCCTGTCCGGAACACACATGCGAAGACCGAGGCGCTCCGTCTTAAGGACGACATATGAAGTAATTTTTTTTCGAACTGGCACACACTCAAAAACCGTCTCTACCACCCGGACATAAAGTCCAAAACCTTTCAACCCGCGAAATATTTTTTCCATTTCATATTTACGAATATGGCCCAAATTCCCCAAAAATTAGAACCGTGAAAGCGTGGGGTGGCTGTGTGGGCCGTAAGAATTTACACACACGTACACAAGGGGTGGTGTAGATAGTTTTAGAGAAGGAATATACGCGCAGATCTGTCAGGGCTTGTTTGATTTATTTTTAATTTGGTGCCCTTAATTGGAGCCTGTTAATGTTACATAGACGTTTTAATTAGTAAGTAGACTAAGTTAGCTCAAGCTCTCAATGTCTAAATAGTAGGACTTTCAGGGCTTTCGAAGCCTCTTTGAAGGCTTTTGTTCAGCAGTGGGCTTCAAAACGCTATAATCTATTCGTAACCCAACAGTGACGACCCGGATGGCGCAATGGTTAACACGCCAGATCGCTGTTCCGAGTTCCGAGGGTCCTGGGTTCGATTCCCAGCGAGGCGAAAATTTGAATGATGAGTTTAAATTTCCGATCTCGGTCTGGGTGTGTGTCCTTGTCTTGTGTGTTGTCCATGGCACCCACGACACAGGGAATCATAGTGTGGGGCTATGAGTGTGTAGCGTTATTTATTATTATTATTTATTAGTTTATTTATTGACCAAGTTAGGTTTGTGGATGAATGACTATAATGGGTGACTACTATTACTAATTTGTACAGCGTATCGCCATCGATGGTGATTGGCATTAGATAGGTAGTCAAGTCATGTTGGAGGCCTGTAGCATAAAAAGTTATAATAAACACACACACAAACCTAAGTTTATTCTTTCGGCCTTTCATCTCCATCGCACTGGAGCAGCGTGGTGCAGTATGCTCTAGCAGTTGAAAGATCTACAGTCTGTAGTGGGCAATAATGGCCAAGTCAGACAAGGTAACTGAGGTGGACTAATATCCTGGGTTCTGCTTCCAGATGACTCAGGAGTCAGGACCAATCATGGTGTATTAAATAGATCAGAGCTATGTTTTGGACGTCTAGTTGATAGAAAGCTTAGTGAATGAATGAATGAAAAGAATTTAATTTGAAGTTGGTTTTTCCAACACTATTCGAAAGTCAAAATACTTCCCTTCAACATAATATATGGGAGTGTTTTTTTTAGAAGAAGCGGCAAGAAACTCTCAAGAAACTTCTTTTGGTATCACAGTTCAGATTGCACTAAGTACCTAGGTACTAGTTACGGCTAAACATGTTGCATCAGCTGTTTTATCTTATAAGTTGATATGTTTAGATATCATAGCTAGACCGAGAAAACTACGTCAGAATTATCTACCTACCTAAGTTATAATTATGCTTTAACAGTAGGCATAGCGTCTGGTTGTCATCTAATTGAATTTTGTTTACAAATACTTACAACTCGCAAATGTACGCATGTAGGTACGTACTCGCAAGAGTAGACCAATCGATTGATGGAAGAATCATCTGAATCAGCCCTCGTTCATACTTTATCACCAGAACACCTAATGACTACCCGAAACCCGCATCATAATAAAATGTGTACAATCAGCGATCAGTTTTGTTTATAATAATATGAAATATGAAATGTTAATATAAGCAGAACATTACCCTCTTTTGCATCGCGCGGCCGGATTTTTACTGTTACTGATGCTAATAGATGACTGGGAACGGGAACACTTACCAGCAGGTGGCTCAACTACTCGTGTGATTACTGCTTAGTAGAAATCAAGTTTTTAAACATTTGGCGTAAGTGCTGTTAACCGTCGAGGAGTGAATGGAAAAGTGAAAAAATTAAAAATAATATTTTTTGAACAAGTAACGCCATCTACTGAGTAATAATTACAACATCAATTTGTTAGGATAAGTGGGTATGTTTATAGTTCGCTATAGAAATTTTAGATGACGCTGTACTACATTGCTGATTTAAAACGATATAAAGTCGAACCAAATTAATTATTATTCGTAAAATAATATATTCGTAAAATTAATGTTCAAGAGTAGAGTAGTTTGTAAAATTAATAATTCTGTCTTCGTCTCGTCTGCGACTGTTTCTTACACAATTCTACTATGGTTTCTTGATTCGATGGACCCACTTTGATAATTCTTTTTTTTTTACCAAAAAGGTAGTGTTTGTCGTCTCGTACGAGTAGTAAGTACCTACCATAGAGCTACATCAGGTAGTTTTTGAGATAGCGATTTTGTAAACGGTTCTTTTTGCAAAACATTATTATCTGTGCTTTGTTCGATGTGGAATGAATAGAATAAAAGATGACAGTAGATGGATTTAAAATTGTAGGTACATAAGTAAAGTCTTCGGCGCATTTTTACTGATCGTCAAAATCTACATCATTACGTCATCATAAGTGATTACGGTGCCGAAATAATATTCGTGTTATACATAATTAAAATACTACTTGGTACTTTGGAACCAAAGACAAACATAATTTTATTTTAAAATCATGATGAATTCACGTGACATTTCAGTTTAAGTTTTCATTTTTACGTTGACTTTGAAAATTTGACAGTTGATTTTAATCAAACTCAAGATCAACATGAGTAAATGAAAATTATGCTTTCGTCGCCAAAAATGGAATTCTACAGTTTCAAAAGTTTGTCCCCAAAACACCGTCGATGCAAGTCCCGGAAGTGACGGAAATAGTTATCCAGGAATCACCGGCTTGGATGACGTGCCCCAAAATGGAAATGAACCATCCCGGGTTGGCATACTTCTGCCCCTTAGACCAGCTTATTGTAGCGGCAAAAAAAGATTCTTTGCACGATGTTATAGGCAAAAACGATGTCAGCTACACTATTTTCAATACCCAAGGGCAGAAGGTATTCATTGCCGTTCAAGAAAAGAAATGTAGAAAATATGACATCAAGGTTTTCAACGTATACGGAAACGAAGTTATACAACTGAAAAAACGTTTCAAATTGTGCTACAATACAGCCAGATTTTGGTCACCGCCAGGTAACTTCTTGGGCTCCATCGAAGAAGTGCTCACCCGATTGTCATGCGTTAAAACATTCGTTGTGAAAAACTCACTGCAAAAAGCAGTTTTAATAATACAACGAAGAAAAATACCTTTTCAATACGACTACGATATTCTAAGTGACGGAGAAAAAGTTGGACTCCTGACCAATAGATGGCGCTTTAGAAATATTTTAAACGTTAAAAGTTTTGGAGTCTCCTTTCCTGTATTCATGAGCGTTGAGTATAAAATAATGATGCTATGCGCTTGCTTTTTTATAGGTTGTTTAAAATATTAATATGTTATTTCTTACACTAATGCGATAATCATATTAGATTAAGAATTTCACAATTGTGAGCATTTAAATAAAGGACCATGCATAAAAGGAAATTTATAATTATTATAATAATATTCTCAAACTGAAACCAGACCTTAAACGTTTAGGGATGGAGGTAGTTACAGGATTTATATACTAGGTTTTCCCAGTTGTTTTTTTTTTTTTAATTTTGTGGAAGTTCCCAGCAACATTTATTCTTTTTTAGGCTGACAAGTCTTAAAAGGTAGTCCAAGGCTATTACACAGCTGATCGAAACTGTAGTTTCAGAGCTTAAAAGAAAATAAATTCAGACAAAGTAAATGCAGTAGATCCCTATTGGAATGCGTTTCAATTAAACAACAACAAAATATAAATTTTCTTTGTGAACTTTAAAATAAGTTAATTTATCAATTGATAAAATCCATAGACAACCGTTTGTAGGTTTGTATAATTTTAGCAATTTTTTTAGAGTCATGCCTGCTCAAAAAGAGCATGCCTTCAAATTATATAATTGACGTTATTCGTGTCTATAGCTGGGGCTGGGGAGCCCAAGCGGGGAAATTAGGATTTAACCAAGGGATTTATCCAAGCGCGTCAGTATGCTATAAAGGAAGAAACCTTTTGGTTCTATAATCTGAGGAAGAAACTTTGTGCCTGCTATGAAGTCCCAACCTGTTATGGACTTAGTTATAAGATGGTGCATCTAGGACAGCTGATCAAATTATTAAAACCGGCCAAGTGCGAGTTGGACTCGCGCACGAAGGGTTCCGTACCATTATGTATAAAACGCCAAAAAAATCTGGCCGGTTGTATGAAAGCCTCACTTAAATATTTACTTTAGTTTTTGTAGCCACATATTAGCCACAAGCACGCCATCTCTTGGACCGACCGGTAAGTAAAAGCATTGAAGGCGTCGTAGCTACATATTAGCCACAAGCAACGCCATCTCTTGGAGCGAAAGGTATCGCTGAAGCGTCGAAACCATATTTCGACTTAAATATTTATTTTATTCAGTGTTTTAGTATTTGTTGTTGTAGCGGCAACAGAAATAATAATAATAATAATAATAATAACCCCTGGGGGATCACCTTGTCGTGGTAGGGGGGCTTACGGGGAAAGGTCTTGTTGCAAATTGCGCACTCTATACTTTGTTGTACATATAACACCTATACAACCCTTTTCCCAACTAACGATCCCAACCTGCTCCTCATAAATCTAACTCCACGTACGGTTCGAACACCAGTAACCACGCGAGGAGCAAACCTTGACAGCTTATCAGCTAATGACTTATTCAAGGTTAACGGAGCTATAGTAAACTTGAAAATTGCGATGCGTCTAAGAAGCGGTAATAAACTACCCCAGGCGGGTACCGGAGCGACAAGCGATGGAGAATCCCGTCTCCCGCCTTCGGGCCGGAGCTGTCCCACGTATTCTGGGGGGGACACCGTATCGCAGTCTTCTGCCCAGTTTAGAACTGATGCAGATAGTCACATTCATCCCTTATCATCAGTTCATAGTGCTTCATCGTCTAGTTTATTTCAATCGATCCCGTCCACTAATTCATATTCCCGATCACCAACACATTCAATATCAACAACAAATAGTAGGCTACCGGAGGATGTTGTGCAAGAAACTGATTCAGTTACTCCCCTTGCACCCACCGTCGCTAGCAAAAACAAGCGTAGAAAATGGAGTAAAGAAATGAACGAGTTCATACTACGCACTTACTATCAGCTCACCTTAATGGGGACTGACACAAATGGCTATTTACCCCCACTGCACACAAAGTTTATAGAGAAATTCCCAGAAATGCATATGATCAGTCGACAGAGAATAGGAGATCAGAGAAGAGCTATTATAAACAAAAAACTTCTTACACAAAAATCTTTGGATAACATCTATAGGGAAGTTAATGAGGAAATAAAGAATATGCAGATAAACGTCAATAAACAAAACACACCAGGTACATCAACAAATTTTACAGATAGTCGATGTCAGACACACTCTAGCCATATATCACCAAGTATAGACACACAGCAGTTACTTAGCAGAACACAAACTGGTAAGCGAATGCGTTGGACTGAGGAGCATAATGAAACAATCATGCGACTATACTACAAAATAACACTTCTCGAAGAAAACATATCTGCTTACAGACCACTACTCCATCAGGCTTTCACCGCAGCGTTCCCGGAATTTCAACACATAACAGAACAAAGAGTAGCTGACCAAAGACGTTTAATAATACATAATAATTATTTATCCGAAGAAAGATTACAAGAGATTAAAACAGAAGTTATGCTTGAATTGATGCCACAGTCCAAAAATTCCTCGCATTCGCACTGTAACACGACTTTACAGGATACATGTCCAACTACCCAATTTACAGTCCCAACTGAACGGAACACAATTAACTCTGAAAGAAATACCCAAACTAAGAACATTGAAATAGAACAAACTTTTAAATCAGCCTACAACTATTTTAAAAACACCGATCCTACAAAAAGAAGTTTTATCCCCAAGCAAAAAACCTCAAGAAGATTTAGTATAACAATAAGTTATATAAATGATAATATCCTACCTAATTATATAGACAGTGATACAGAATTTACTACTTTGCAATCTGTGCTATATTGTGCAGCATGGACAGCAGCAAAACATAATGGAGCCAAAATAGAAATTCCTCCTAAAATAAATACTGACCATAGAAATAGAAAAAATAAACCAAAGTGGCAAATGAGACTCGAACGTAGAATACTTGATCTTAGGGCAAACATTGGTCGACTAACACAGTACATAAAGGGTAACCACAGCGATAGGATAGTAAAATGTGTAAAACATATCCAAAAGCAGTATATGACACACTCAACACATGAAAATTCTAACACTCAACTTTCACATTTTTTAGATACGCTTAAACAGAAACTATCGACTTATAGTAACAGATTAAAAAGATATAAAACTTGCACATTGCGCAAGATTCAGAATAAACGGTTTATGTCAAACGAAAAGCATTTTTACCGCCACTTAAGGGCAGACTCCACACACGACAACCTAAATATTCAGTCACAGAATTCAGAAAATCTCACATCAAACGATATGCCTAGTAATAACTCACCATCTGCTGTTGAACTACGTGAGTTTTGGGCAAAAATTTGGGAGAAGCCGGTTCAACACAATAAAAATGCTGACTGGATCCGAAATGAGGAAGACATCTACGCAAACTCTGAAAGTATGGATTTCCGCTGCATACCCGTTGAAACTTTTCATAGTGTTATTAACAAATTGCATAACTGGAAGTCCCCTGGTTCGGATAATATTCACAATTTCTGGTATAAAAAATTTAAACACATTCACCCGTTTATTTACAACTATATTAACCAATTCATAACATCACCTCACACTTTACCTGATTATATTACTGAAGGAACCACATACATGTTGCCCAAAGATCCAAGTTGTTTAGTCAATCCATCAAAATACAGACCAATAACTTGCCTACAAACATTCTACAAAATAATTACATCATGTCTGACTGAAGAAATATACAAACATGTAGAGAAAAATTGTATACTATCGGAGGAACAGAAAGGGTCTCGAAAATACAGTCAGGGATGTAAGGAACAACTCCTAATAGATGCAGTTATACTTAAACAAACTAATCAGAGAAGATCAGATCTATACTCCATGTATATAGATTACAAAAAAGCATTCGATTCTGTACCACATACTTGGTTGATTCAGATTTTAGAAATTTACCGTATACATCCCCAAATTATTTCATTCCTCCAAAACACTATGTCAAAATGGACTACAAGATTAACCCTGAACACCGGCTTTAATAAAATTGAAACAGAGCCCATCAAAATACGGCGAGGCATATTTCAGGGTGACGCCCTTAGCCCACTTTGGTTCTGCCTAGCTCTAAATCCACTCTCTAATTTGCTGAACTCATCAGATGCGGGATACAATTTAGACTACAAATTGACTACTGACTTACAGACTGACACTTTAGTACATAAAATAAACCATCTTTTATACATGGACGACATAAAGCTTTACGCTTCCACGGAAGAGCAATTACGACATCTTGCTCATCTTACTGAAACATTTTCTCAGGACATATGTATGGAATTCGGAGTTGATAAGTGTAGGATTAACTCAATAAAGGCGGGACAACATTACGAACACGAATATTTCATGCAATCTGGGGAAATAGTGACGGCATTAACTGAGTGTGAAGCATACAAATATTTAGGCTATAGTCAGGCTCAACAAATCCAACATAGAGATATTAAGAAAAATCTGATCAGACAATTCAAATTCAGATTAGCATCTATATTAAGAACTCAGTTGAATTCAAAAAACACATTTAAAGCTGTTAACACATACGCAATTCCTATTCTTACATATTCTTTTGGAGTCATCAACTGGAACAAAACAGAATTAAAAAGCCTACAGAGAAGCATCAACACTACAATGACTCAACATAGAAAACATCATCCTAGATCATCAATTCTAAGAATGACTCTGCCAAGAAACGACGGAGGTAGAGGTCTAATTGATATTTTAAACTTACACAATAAGCAAATTACTAACTTGCGTACCTACTTCTTTATCAAAAGTTCATCTTCCATATTGCATAATGCAATAGCCCAAAATGACAGAAAACTTACCCCTTTAAATCTATCAGATAAGACACAACAAAAAAACGAAACACAGACTGACAGACAGACCAAATTAAATGAATGGAGCCAAAAAACGTTACATGGGCGACATCTTCATGATTTGAACCAAACAACCGTCGATAAGATAGCATCGAACGAATGGCTCAAGCGTGGAGAATTGTTCCCTGAGACGGAAGGATTTATGCTCGCTATACAGGACCAAGTAATAGAGACCAAGAACTATAAAAAACATATTATGAAGTTGCCAAATTCATTTAACGATTCCTGCAGAAAATGTAAAGGTTCACCAGAAACAATTCAGCATATAACGGGGGCATGTAGAGCAATAGTACAGACCGAGTACAAACACCGCCACGATCAAGTAGCAGCTATCATCCATCAAAGCCTTGCATTCAAATATAAACTTATAGAAGATAAAAAACCATACTACAAATATACCCCACAGACTGTACTTGACACAACAGATTATAAACTGTATTGGGATAGAACCATACTGACAGACAAAACTGTTCATTACAACCGCCCAGATATAACTCTACACGATAAGAAAAACCAGATAGTGTACTTAATAGATGTAGCCATTCCAAACACACATAACCTAACAACAGCACACACGGAAAAAATTACCAAATACACAGATCTAGCTATTGAACTTAAAGCACAATGGAAGGTGAAAGCCGTAAAAACCGTACCTATCGTTATATCATCCACCGGAGTCATACCACACACATTACACACAAGTTTAAAACTTTTAGATATTCATTCACTAACATTCATAATTTTACAAAAAGCTGTAATTCTAAATACGTGCCGTATTGTCAGAAAATTTTTATCTACAGACATTACTACTTCTGCTCTCGTGCTTGGCTAAGGCCCGCACGTTAGTGTAGAATAAACCCTTTCGAGGAGATACAAAAATATGTATATATGAACAATAATAATAATAATAATAATAATAATAATAATAATAATAATAATAATAATAATAATAATAATAATAATAACCCCCCTGGGGGATCACCTTGTCGTGGTAGGGGGGCTTACGGGGAAAGGTCTTGTTGCAAATTGCGCACTCTATACTTTGTTGTACATATAACACCTATACAACCCTTTTCCCAACTAACGATCCCAACCTGCTCCTCATAAATCTAACTCCACGTACGGTTCGAACACCAGTAACCACGCGAGGAGCAAACCTTGACAGCTTATCAGCTAATGACTTATTCAAGGTTAACGGAGCTATAGTAAACTTGAAAATTGCGATGCGTCTAAGAAGCGGTAATAAACTACCCCAGGCGGGTACCGGAGCGACAAGCGATGGAGAATCCCGTCTCCCGCCTTCGGGCCGGAGCTGTCCCACGTATTCTGGGGGGGACACCGTATCGCAGTCTTCTGCCCAGTTTAGAACTGATGCAGATAGTCACATTCATCCCTTATCATCAGTTCATAGTGCTTCATCGTCTAGTTTATTTCAATCGATCCCGTCCACTAATTCATATTCCCGATCACCAACACATTCAATATCAACAACAAATAGTAGGCTACCGGAGGATGTTGTGCAAGAAACTGATTCAGTTACTCCCCTTGCACCCACCGTCGCTAGCAAAAACAAGCGTAGAAAATGGAGTAAAGAAATGAACGAGTTCATACTACGCACTTACTATCAGCTCACCTTAATGGGGACTGACACAAATGGCTATTTACCCCCACTGCACACAAAGTTTATAGAGAAATTCCCAGAAATGCATATGATCAGTCGACAGAGAATAGGAGATCAGAGAAGAGCTATTATAAACAAAAAACTTCTTACACAAAAATCTTTGGATAACATCTATAGGGAAGTTAATGAGGAAATAAAGAATATGCAGATAAACGTCAATAAACAAAACACACCAGGTACATCAACAAATTTTACAGATAGTCGATGTCAGACACACTCTAGCCATATATCACCAAGTATAGACACACAGCAGTTACTTAGCAGAACACAAACTGGTAAGCGAATGCGTTGGACTGAGGAGCATAATGAAACAATCATGCGACTATACTACAAAATAACACTTCTCGAAGAAAACATATCTGCTTACAGACCACTACTCCATCAGGCTTTCACCGCAGCGTTCCCGGAATTTCAACACATAACAGAACAAAGAGTAGCTGACCAAAGACGTTTAATAATACATAATAATTATTTATCCGAAGAAAGATTACAAGAGATTAAAACAGAAGTTATGCTTGAATTGATGCCACAGTCCAAAAATTCCTCGCATTCGCACTGTAACACGACTTTACAGGATACATGTCCAACTACCCAATTTACAGTCCCAACTGAACGGAACACAATTAACTCTGAAAGAAATACCCAAACTAAGAACATTGAAATAGAACAAACTTTTAAATCAGCCTACAACTATTTTAAAAACACCGATCCTACAAAAAGAAGTTTTATCCCCAAGCAAAAAACCTCAAGAAGATTTAGTATAACAATAAGTTATATAAATGATAATATCCTACCTAATTATATAGACAGTGATACAGAATTTACTACTTTGCAATCTGTGCTATATTGTGCAGCATGGACAGCAGCAAAACATAATGGAGCCAAAATAGAAATTCCTCCTAAAATAAATACTGACCATAGAAATAGAAAAAATAAACCAAAGTGGCAAATGAGACTCGAACGTAGAATACTTGATCTTAGGGCAAACATTGGTCGACTAACACAGTACATAAAGGGTAACCACAGCGATAGGATAGTAAAATGTGTAAAACATATCCAAAAGCAGTATATGACACACTCAACACATGAAAATTCTAACACTCAACTTTCACATTTTTTAGATACGCTTAAACAGAAACTATCGACTTATAGTAACAGATTAAAAAGATATAAAACTTGCACATTGCGCAAGATTCAGAATAAACGGTTTATGTCAAACGAAAAGCATTTTTACCGCCACTTAAGGGCAGACTCCACACACGACAACCTAAATATTCAGTCACAGAATTCAGAAAATCTCACATCAAACGATATGCCTAGTAATAACTCACCATCTGCTGTTGAACTACGTGAGTTTTGGGCAAAAATTTGGGAGAAGCCGGTTCAACACAATAAAAATGCTGACTGGATCCGAAATGAGGAAGACATCTACGCAAACTCTGAAAGTATGGATTTCCGCTGCATACCCGTTGAAACTTTTCATAGTGTTATTAACAAATTGCATAACTGGAAGTCCCCTGGTTCGGATAATATTCACAATTTCTGGTATAAAAAATTTAAACACATTCACCCGTTTATTTACAACTATATTAACCAATTCATAACATCACCTCACACTTTACCTGATTATATTACTGAAGGAACCACATACATGTTGCCCAAAGATCCAAGTTGTTTAGTCAATCCATCAAAATACAGACCAATAACTTGCCTACAAACATTCTACAAAATAATTACATCATGTCTGACTGAAGAAATATACAAACATGTAGAGAAAAATTGTATACTATCGGAGGAACAGAAAGGGTCTCGAAAATACAGTCAGGGATGTAAGGAACAACTCCTAATAGATGCAGTTATACTTAAACAAACTAATCAGAGAAGATCAGATCTATACTCCATGTATATAGATTACAAAAAAGCATTCGATTCTGTACCACATACTTGGTTGATTCAGATTTTAGAAATTTACCGTATACATCCCCAAATTATTTCATTCCTCCAAAACACTATGTCAAAATGGACTACAAGATTAACCCTGAACACCGGCTTTAATAAAATTGAAACAGAGCCCATCAAAATACGGCGAGGCATATTTCAGGGTGACGCCCTTAGCCCACTTTGGTTCTGCCTAGCTCTAAATCCACTCTCTAATTTGCTGAACTCAACAAATACAGGATACAATTTAGACTACAAATTGACTACTGACTTACAGACTGACACTTTAGTACATAAAATAAACCACCTTTTATACATGGACGATATAAAGCTTTACGCTTCCACGGAAGAGCAATTACGACATCTTGCTCATCTTACTGAAACATTTTCTCAGGACATATGTATGGAATTCGGAGTTGATAAGTGTAGGATTAACTCAATAAAGGCGGGACAACATTACGAACACGAATATTTCATGCAATCTGGGGAAATAGTGACGGCATTAACTGAGTGTGAAGCATACAAATATTTAGGCTATAGTCAGGCTCAACAAATCCAACATAGAGATATTAAGAAAAATCTGATCAGACAATTCAAATTCAGATTAGCATCTATATTAAGAACTCAGTTGAATTCAAAAAACACATTTAAAGCTGTTAACACATACGCAATTCCTATTCTTACATATTCTTTTGGAGTCATCAACTGGAACAAAACAGAATTAAAAAGCCTACAGAGAAGCATCAACACTACAATGACTCAACATAGAAAACATCATCCTAGATCATCAATTCTAAGAATGACTCTGCCAAGAAACGACGGAGGTAGAGGTCTAATTGATATTTTAAACTTACACAATAAGCAAATTACTAACTTGCGTACCTACTTCTTTATCAAAAGTTCATCTTCCATATTGCATAATGCAATAGCCCAAAATGACAGAAAACTTACCCCTTTAAATCTATCAGATAAGACACAACAAAAAAACGAAACACAGACTGACAGACAGACCAAATTAAATGAATGGAGCCAAAAAACGTTACATGGGCGACATCTTCATGATTTGAACCAAACAACCGTCGATAAGATAGCATCGAACGAATGGCTCAAGCGTGGAGAATTGTTCCCTGAGACGGAAGGATTTATGCTCGCTATACAGGACCAAGTAATAGAGACCAAGAACTATAAAAAACATATTATGAAGTTGCCAAATTCATTTAACGATTCCTGCAGAAAATGTAAAGGTTCACCAGAAACAATTCAGCATATAACGGGGGCATGTAGAGCAATAGTACAGACCGAGTACAAACACCGCCACGATCAAGTAGCAGCTATCATCCATCAAAGCCTTGCATTCAAATATAAACTTATAGAAGATAAAAAACCATACTACAAATATACCCCACAGACTGTACTTGACACAACAGATTATAAACTGTATTGGGATAGAACCATACTGACAGACAAAACTGTTCATTACAACCGCCCAGATATAACTCTACACGATAAGAAAAACCAGATAGTGTACTTAATAGATGTAGCCATTCCAAACACACATAACCTAACAACAGCACACACGGAAAAAATTACCAAATACACAGATCTAGCTATTGAACTTAAAGCACAATGGAAGGTGAAAGCCGTAAAAACCGTACCTATCGTTATATCATCCACCGGAGTCATACCACACACATTACACACAAGTTTAAAACTTTTAGATATTCATTCACTAACATTCATAATTTTACAAAAAGCTGTAATTCTAAATACGTGCCGTATTGTCAGAAAATTTTTATCTACAGACATTACTACTTCTGCTCTCGTGCTTGGCTAAGGCCCGCACGTTAGTGTAGAATAAACCCTTTCGAGGAGATACAAAAATATGTATATATGAACAATAATAATAATAATAATAATAATAATAATAATAACGCTTCAAACTCAAAGCCCCACACTAGGATTCCCTGTGTCGTGGGTACCTTGGACAACACACAAGACAAGGACACACACCCAGACCGAGAACGGAAATTTAAACTCATCATTCAAATTGCCGCCTCGCTGGGAATCGAACCCAGGACCCTCGGAACAGCGATTGGCGTGTTAACCATTGCGCCATTCGGGTCGTCAAATACATCATCTGTGAAAATTTCAACTGTGTAACTATTACGGTTTATGAGATACAGCCTGGTGACAGACGGACGGACGGACGGACGGACGGACGGACAGCGAAGTCTCAGCAATAGGGTCCCGTTTTACCCTTTGGGTACGGAACCCTAAAAATGGCCGTTGAAATGGGTTTTTCCCGTTGGTATCTCGAGCTCGTCAGATTACGACAAGTTAAGCTAATTACATACAGAAACATGCACATTTCAATATTCTGACTGATTTGAAAGTGGTATTCTTCTAGTCTAGTATTTTTAGGGACGTCTGATGCGTACTTTGCGAATTATCTCTACTCTCTCTCTCTCTCTCTCTCTCTCTCTCTCTCTCTCTCTCTCTCTGTTGAAATCTGTCTTAAACTGTCAGATTGAAGGTCAACACAATAAGTATTTGGCTGACTAGGAATATAGAAAACCTGTCATGAGGGCGCTAACGTGGCGCTAACTATAGTATAGTAAACCCAACTTAAGACTGAAACGAAAGAGGCGCTGTCGGACGCATTTGACATTCATTTGACCAATCATTGCACACTAGTAACTGAAAGATGAATGACCACAACGTACTTATGAATGAATTTTCGTTACTTCCAATTTTTGCCATTTCAGAGATAAGTTGGGCGCACTGTAAAGCTCATCTCAATGTCATTTTGACAACTAGGTACATCGAAAATATTATATAAGGGATTAAATAATTGTTATTTTGAAGGAAATGTTATTTTATTTAACACACATAAAACCACTTTTCTTTAATGAGAATAATATTAGTTTGACATTTTAGCACAAAATAATCACTCAAAGCAACAAATTAAAACCACGACAACTCACTGACAAGCAATTTACGAGTGAAGTTTTTAAAGTAAGGGTCAATTTGTACTAGAGCAGAGTCGAAGCGCATCGAAACGTCAAATTCTTTACAACAATAGCGAAGCCGCACGAATGCGCGCGTATTCGCCAGAATGGAATAGCTGAATCAAATAGACACGGAGGGGAATGCGCGCGGTGGCCGCGCGGTTGCGGTGCGGTTGCGGTGCGGTGGCGGCGCGGTGGCGGCGCGGTGGCCGGTTTTGCGCGACGCGTATATACAGCGTAACGGCCCCGCGGCGCTGCGGTGGTAGAGCGGTGGCGAAATCGTGTGCAGGAGCGCTAAATTGACCCTAAGTTTTGTCAGTAAACATCACACTGAACGGATTGTATATACCTAGGTATTTCGTAGGTAGGCTCGAGTATTTCAGGGGCATGGAGCATGGACTTTTTTTCATTTTCAAAAATCGGCAAACACTTCCGATAGGTACTATTCTAAGTAAAAGAAACATAACTATACTAACTCTGCTGCAAGTCGCGATAGGTACATAAAGAAATAAAACCAGGGGACGAGCGACACATTATTTCGCTTCAAACAAATTTCAATCTTATTTGTCAGTCATAATGTTCAAAATGAAATTATCAAAACCCACCGCACGACACGCTCCGTCCCTAGTCCCTATCCCTACTGTTGATATTGAGTATCGACCCAGTTAGGTATGTGCGGGATCATCTCAGACCGGAATAACTAGTTTATAATTATTAGCACTGATGGACAAAATTGGGAAAAAAGTAACTTGAATCACGTTACGCAATTTTGAAATTATGTTAGAACTTAGAACCAAATATACCAAACAGATAATATGGCGAGTTGAATGTAGGTAGTTGTATGAAAACTAAACTAAGTTAGGTACTTACTTTGATGTGAAATACTGAAATATTATATAGGACGATAAATAAAACGACCTAGTTACTTAATCAACTATTAATGTTTATTAATTGTAGGTACTTAAATCAAATCTCTTACAAAACTCAGTCTTGCATCGGAATCGGAAAATTTAAATTAACTTACATTACAGGCGGGAAAAATTAATGCTACACTACACTTATATTTAACGCCTCTTCTTTTTCTGTGGAGATTTCACTTCTTCTTCAGCGTCTCCATTGGGCTGGTCTTCTTCATCATGAGCTTTCCTCCTCACTGGTCCAGTTTGAGCTATAGGAACGTTCCTCTCACCATCTTTAAGGCTCGGTGTTTTCGGTGCTGTAACTGTCAGGACACCGTCTGAAGACAACTTAGATTCAACAGTTTCTGGGTTGCACCCCTCTGGCAATGCATACCGGCGTTTAAACTGACGGGAAATGTAACCATGTTCGTCTTTCTTTTCTTCATGCTTGCCTTCGACTATGACGTATCCGTCGCTGGTCTTCACTGAAATTTCCTCGGGTGCAAAATGCTGGACGTCTAGATTAACCTGGAACTTGTCCTTGTCGGATTTAATCGTGGAGCCGGCGTCCTTTTCCAATATTGACAAGTTACGCCACGGACGCAAGTAATGACGATGTCGCGCCGCCCGAAGTAGCGGCCGGTCGAGAACCTCCATTAGAAAATCATCCGGCGACAAATCCAATCCGAAAAGCTGGTCTCTCAGTCTCCTTGGACGTAATTCAAGATCGATTAGTGATGGTAGCAGCGCCATTGTACTTTGGTTGTAGTTTTCAAAGTTGTAGTCTTGTAGTAACTCGCAGGTAAATCGCTTTGACTCTCGCTGTGAACACTTTCGCGTTAGTTCAATATACTGCCGCTGGAGGCGTCAGGCGTTGCTTTTATATCAGCAAGATGCGTTCCATACGTATCTAGAAAAGTTGAGATGGTTCTTGAATTCCATGCCACCTGGTGACTAGTAGCAGTATCTAGTAAAACATGTTCTTTACTTTTTTGTTAACTTTAACTACTAGACACTAGATGGCGCTGTAACGATGTTTAAATAGCAAAATTATTAATTCGTTCGCTAATAAACTACAACTACAATTTACAATCATGCATTCATTGACGTATTGTATAATTTCAAGCTGGTATATTTTACTATTCACATGAACAAAACAATAATTACGCAGAAAACAAAAGTGAGTGTGAACAAGTGCACACAAGATGGCGCTACATACCAATATTTGAATTTTTCTCGAACTGGCATTGCCGAATTACGACGAATTGGGACGCGCATCTCCAGAAGATTCCAGAAATAATGTCCTTCTTGTTATTATACTTTGACCGAGAGACCTTGTCTTAAAAATATACCTAGTTACTTACAATAAAATAACGCTTACTTACCTAGTAAGAACTCTGCAGTCCCCCTAGAATGCCTCACCTGTAGTGTAAGGACTTAGATGTAAAAGGATGAGGATTAAGATTATTTTCTACAACGATAAACAAGTACAAACTAAGTTAGTACTACTACCACAGGCCACAGTACAGATAATAGTACTACCTACATCTGTTTCTTACTTACAAAATTAAGTAAATACCTATTGTGGAGGAACTATGTTAGTACCTGCCTGCAACGTACTTTAGTACATAGTATCTCAATGCCTGCAACCTAAAACATAATAAATGTAGTAACGTAGTACTTATCACTCCTCCGTGAAAAAACTTTAAAATTGCTTACTTATTGAAACGAAATTGGTGAAGGTCTCAAGGAAAAATTTTAAGTTTTATATCTCAATCTCAATGGTTCTAGGGCTGTGCTCTTTCTCAACCATTGAGATACTATGTGCTATTAGTACCTCAATGTTCTCAACTGCTTATTTGTTTCGAATCAATCAAACAATCAAAATGACATAGGTAAGTACTTATAGCAAAGAAAGGACTGTTAGTGTATAGTCGTACAAGACGTTTTGGCGCGTGGATGACAGGATACAGGTAAGGCAAACTGTAAGGCGCTGTCTCTGTCACCCACACGTCAGCCACGCGCCAAAATATCCTTGTACGACTTAATTAGATTCTAGTAGGTATCATAATATGGTCTTCCATATTTTTTCGGTAGGGTTGTACGTACGACGAAGTTATATTTATATCGTAGGTATCCTTTTTAAGTAAATATAAAAAATATTAGTCCCAGTGTAATGTAATTCCATGTACTTACGGCTTAGGGCATCTGGTATTATACCGAGTGATCTAGAATTTTTCCGTGGTATCATAGTCCAAGGAAATAAAAATAAAAATATAGCGACCCAAGTGGTGTTTAATTATTTTAAAAATGTAAATGGCTCAATAATGAGCTGATGTGCCACGGTGCCACCTGTTGCTAAGTAGTCCCCATCATCTATGGGCATGAGCATCATGAAGGCATCACCGATACATTGCCGGTCAAGAAGGAAGGGAGAAAAATCTGTCTGATCGGTTTTGAAACTCTTCTAAAATATTTACATTCCTATTCTGAATGAGTCATATCACCGCATGTACTGATTTCCAGAATTACTACGATGAAAGAGTACTACGTAGTAGATAAACAGAGAGTGACTAATTTAACACTAACGCGTTCTCGAAATTTCCAGCAGTAGTTCTGCAGATTCATTGTTTGAATTCATGTAACGTAAAACAATAATATTATTTACTCAATACACTTTCTCATTGTTATGTTTTGTAAAATACATTGTAATAGAATTATTTTTATTCGTATGCTAAGATAATAAAATCAAGTAGGTAGATACGTACGTATAGCAACTAATGTATTATTTAGTAACTTCAATCATCAAATTATTTATTAAATCGATAATCTAAATTTCATTTACATAATATATTGAAGAAACGGTTTGGTCGAAATCGAAAGCATTGAACTTCGGAAGTGTGGATGATACGACAAAAAAAAATGATAACATACAGCAGCAGGTTGTTATTGAAAATGTACTCTTCGCTAGCAACATTTAAAGTTCTTTTTAATAATTTTGACTTGTTATTTTTATCATGGCTGGTTATCCTAAAGTGTGTATAACCTGAAACACATACAAAAGACCTGTACAAAATGATGTTAAGTTCCAAAAATTTGGACAAAGAATTGAAGTAACTGTGTATGTAAATCTTTGGAAATTTAGGTATGTATTGTAATTTTTAGGTTAGGTTTCTCACGCCGCGCCGCGCCGGTTATGAATCGATACTCGGTCGGCATTCAATGAACCGAAATCATGATGCAAGTTGCATCGGATTCTGGTATATTAATCTTGAATTTAGATGACTAAAAACTGTTTATTAAGTCAGTACCTACTTATAATAGTTACCCACATAGGTACATGCCTTACTTGCCTATTATAGTAGTTGCTTCACCTACTTTATATGTCAATTACATAATTATAATATATAAGATTCATAGTTCAAGACATTGAGCTATATATCGATGATTCAAGATAAGTACTAAGGCTAGACATCGAGTTTAGATAAGTTAGGTATTCTAATGGAACTAGTGCATCGCATTAAGTACTATGAATCTGTTTTTACCCTTGATTAAATAGGTATTTGATTCTCCTGTGTAAAAATCTTTGAATCTGTTGCAGTGCAATTTTAGGATCTAATAATATCAAATAGCCCTTAAACCGCCACTGCTCCATAGTTCAAATTCAAACAGAATTACTTAGTACCTATATTGATATATTCCTATGTGAGGTTAGACTATGCATTTCAACTGGCTAGTTATTGATTTTCTCTATCCCAGACGTCTATTCGTCTCCTGGCCTACTTATTGTAAGAATAGAATATTTGAAATGCCTTTAATGTTAATGACCTCAGTTTGAGACATTATTTAAAACGTGTTGTTTTAAATTGTGGTCACACTGAAAGGTCCCTACATCTCTATCTTAGTGCCATACATATTTTCCATAATTCAAAAAGTTAAGTACTTTTCATTTCAAATATAACACGTGTTTTAGCGTCTCGTGAATATGAGAAAAACTTAGGATGCACACTTTAGTACATAATCTCAATGGATGCACATCCCTAAATTGTCTCGTTTTAAAATCTGTCATATTCGGAATAAAAAATGTTAAAATACTATTTCCCGCCAATGTCATACTCTTTTATCTTTCATTCATCCATACAGAAAATGCAGTTGCCGCAAAAAATTAAATCAATACAGCTTTGAAACATCTAGAAACAACTCTACCGGTACATAGATTATAACAATTCCGGATGTTAGCAGCGCTGTATGCGGCGAATAGCGATATCATTCCACCGGAAGTGGTTTGAACATTCTAGACGAAATCACTATGTTACCGAAATCAACATGTTTTTGAATGGGAGTACATAACTTGACTATATATTTGGCTAGTATATGCTGTAAACATACTATTAATTCATTAACTTGCCAAGTTTTCATTCAGAAAATTACTTTATGAGCCCTTTTTGTAGATTGTTCTCGAACATTCCAGAAAGTTCTACGGAAAGGACAGCAATCGGTCCAAGCGCCATCTAGTACAGAATAGCGCATACTAAAATCACTAAAATGCTGTTGCCGGTGTACGCAACCTTTTTTATTATCATAAATGTTAATAACGAAAAGTCAGGAAGTATTCTCTGTAGTTTATAAGATTTTGTAATTAAATTGTCAATAAAGAGCTGACTATACAATGATGAATTAGAAAAATCAAATGCATGAAATATTCAGCAAATTGGAAACACAATGTTTATCGACGGTTTAATCGGTGATAATGATAATTTAATGAAAGAATACTGTCATGTCATTATATTTAACTAACAACACTTTTTTTATCACTAACTTCTGAATTATCTGATAACAAAATTTTAATTCCTATAATTTTGTGACTATCCCTAAGTTCTACCGTAATAAGTATAAGTTAAGCAAATACATTTTATTATTATTACATGAAAAAACTTACACAATTTACCAGTTGTACCGTGTAGGTACTCGTTGGGTTTGTATGGTTTAACGGCTGAATGAAATAATAGTAGGTCTGTACATAATAAAATGTTTGGAAAAGAGACATAAGCCTCCTGAGGGAACATCCTCATTATCCTGTCCTTTGTATTATAGTGTACCTAAATAAAAATTAAAAGATTTGTTTATCCATCGTTCAGCACAAGGGCATTAAATTAAAAATCGTCAACGACCTAATTCCATACGATTATTAGACAGTTCTATCTCTGTTACATTTAAATATATATGCACTGGTTAAATAGTTCTTTAATTCATGTATTTCAAGGAACTGAAATGGATATTATCACATCTCATCACATTATGAATCAGTTCCCAGTTTATTCTATGAGTACTTTATATAACCCACGCTTATTATAGCAATACGCTTATCATTATTGTAGCTATGTAATAATGAAAAGGATTAAACCAAAAATTACATTAAATATAAATTAACAATACATTAAGTACATCTCTCAAGTACGAAATGCATAATTGTTATTCAATGCAATGTTATCGATGATGTATACCACGTTTTGATGGAATGTGCACATAACGAGTCGTACAGAAAGCTATTATTTGAGAAGTATAATATGTCTGTTTTTAATGTTGGTTTCTGTAATAGTGCCCTGGCTGAGCCCCTAGGGGAAGTCGCCAGAGCTCTCTTTAAGTTAGTTAGCATAGTATTAAGACGAAGAAATTGATTACATGTATATCTGGTTACAGAGCGACATTGTCGTCTTTCGACAGAGCTCTTTAAATAAAGATTAAAAAAAAAAAATGCCAACTGTTTCGTACCTCTGAAATGTAGGGCGCGAAGTCCAGAAATTTCTACTCGTTCACAGATGTCGTGCGCGCGCCGAGTCTATAAAAGCAAACTGACTTCTTCGCCGGGCGTCATTTGAAAAATACAAGCGAGATAAGTCAAGTGTTTGTACGCTGCGAATTCCACGTGCTACAACCGCGTTTTCAATTTTCAAGTCAGTTGCAAGAACAAGTATTATAATCGTATATTGGTGAATCAAATAATCAAGATGCCGGAAGAAATGCAGACACAGTCGGGGGAGGTGGAGACCTTCGCCTTCCAGGCGGAGATCGCCCAGCTCATGTCGCTGATCATCAACACATTCTACTCCAACAAAGAAATCTTCCTTCGAGAATTGATCTCCAACTCGTCAGACGCCCTGGACAAGATCCGGTATGAGTCACTGACTGACCCATCGAAGCTCGACAGCGGTAAGGAATTGTACATCAAAATCGTGCCCAACAAGAGCGAAGGCACTTTGACTATCATCGACACCGGTATCGGTATGACCAAAGCCGATCTCGTGAACAACCTGGGCACGATCGCGAAATCTGGCACGAAGGCGTTCATGGAGGCTCTTCAGGCGGGCGCAGACATCAGTATGATCGGTCAGTTCGGTGTAGGTTTCTACTCTTGCTATCTAGTCGCCGACAAAGTCACAGTTCACTCCAAACACAATGATGATGAACAGTACATGTGGGAGTCGGCTGCCGGAGGCTCCTTCACAGTCCGACCGGACCCTGGCGAGCCCCTGGGCCGCGGAACCAAGATCGTACTCCACGTGAAGGAAGACTTGGCCGAGTACTTGGAAGAGAACAAAATCAAGGAAATCGTCAAGAAACACTCGCAGTTCATCGGCTATCCCATCAAGCTGGTGGTTGAGAAGGAGCGCGAAAAAGAGCTGTCTGATGATGAGGCCGAGGAGGAGAAGGAAGAAGAGAATGAGGAGGAGAAGCCCAAGATCGAGGATGTAGGAGAGGATGAGGATGAAGACAGCAAGGACAAGAAGAAGAAAAAGAAGACCATCAAAGAAAAGTACACTGAAGACGAGGAGCTGAACAAGACCAAGCCGATCTGGACCCGCAACGCCGACGACATCACTCAAGATGAGTATGGTGACTTCTACAAATCCCTCACCAACGACTGGGAAGATCATTTGGCTGTGAAGCACTTCTCAGTCGAAGGTCAACTGGAGTTCCGTGCCCTGCTGTTCGTACCCCGCAGGGCACCCTTCGACCTGTTCGAGAACAAGAAGCGCAAGAACAACATCAAACTGTACGTCCGCAGGGTGTTCATCATGGACAACTGTGAGGACCTGATCCCGGAGTACCTGAACTTCATCAGGGGTGTGGTCGACAGTGAAGACTTGCCCCTCAACATCTCTCGTGAGATGCTCCAACAGAACAAGATCCTCAAAGTCATTAGAAAGAACTTAGTTAAGAAATGCTTAGAATTGTTTGAAGAGCTCGCTGAAGATAAGGAGAACTACAAGAAATTCTATGAACAGTTCAGCAAGAACTTAAAACTGGGTATCCATGAAGACTCTCAGAACAGGTCGAAGCTTGCAGACTTACTCCGCTACCACACATCTGCGTCTGGGGATGAAGCATGCTCTCTCAAAGAATATGTATCACGAATGAAGGAGAACCAGAAACACATCTACTACATCACCGGTGAAAACAGGGATCAAGTAGCGAACTCATCCTTTGTTGAGAGGGTCAAGAAGCGTGGCTATGAAGTAGTCTACATGACTGAGCCCATTGATGAGTATGTAGTACAACAAATGAGGGAATATGATGGCAAATCACTAGTCTCCGTAACCAAGGAAGGTTTGGAACTCCCTGAAGATGAGGAAGAGAAGAAGAAGCGAGAGGAGGACAAAGTCAAGTTTGAGAACCTGTGCAAGGTCATGAAGAACATCCTTGACAACAAAGTTGAGAAGGTTGTTGTATCGAACAGGCTCGTAGAATCTCCCTGCTGCATAGTCACCGCACAGTATGGATGGTCTGCGAACATGGAACGAATCATGAAGGCCCAGGCCCTCCGAGACACATCAACCATGGGCTACATGGCTGCGAAGAAGCATTTGGAGATCAACCCTGACCATTCCATTATTGAGACCCTGCGACAGAAGGCAGAGGCGGACAAGAATGACAAGGCCGTTAAGGACTTAGTTATCCTGTTGTACGAGACTGCCTTGCTGTCTTCCGGTTTCACCCTGGACGAGCCTCAGGTTCATGCTTCAAGGATCTACCGCATGATCAAGCTGGGTCTTGGCATTGATGAGGAGGAACCCATTCAGATCGAGGAGGCCAGTGCCGGAGACGTGCCACCACTAGAAGGTGATGCGGATGATGCGTCACGCATGGAGGAAGTAGATTAAATCTATACCGCCTATTTATTAGCCATTTGTGATAGTGAACTCAAATGCATCTGGATGTTTATTTTGTGCACTGGTGTACAGCCAAAGACTGATTTAGTTCAACAAATTCCATTAATTAATTATTAATTAATTAATAACAAATAAATATAAACTTCGGTTTAACAATTTTTTCTGTTTTTTATTCCTACTCCTTTTGTCATAAGAAACTTAACAACTTAGGTAGGTAGGTCTGTCTGAACATCAAAGTCAGAACATACTTAATTTTAAATTATGAATTTACTATTTAGCTGACATTCAGTTTTCTCACAAATTCACCTGATCACTAACAATACCTACGCTTCAAACATCTTGCATACCATGAAAATTAGATTCTATACTCCGACCAATGATGTTATTAAATATTATCTAGATTGAGCGTCGCCCTACAATGAAAACAAAAAAAATGAGGCAACATTATCAAGCATGTGTGCGTGTAGGCGATGTTTCTCCATCGCGTTCATTTATTGTCTATGTGTGCGTAGATATAAATGTACGTTTTCGCGGATTCGATGTTCCATCTAGATATTTAATACATCTTTGACTCCGACTTTTAATATTTAATAATGAGGGTAACCGCGTGTGAATTCGCCGCTAGAGGCGCTAGTGGAAAGTGAGGTCTGTCTGTCACTTCTCACCAATGATAAAAGTTTAATCATTGCTTCTCGCTTGTCTGAATGTCACTTGTCACTGTTTATGTATGGGCGGGCTTTGACAGCAGGACCTCACCTCGCCGGTGGCGCCAACTGGTGAGCACAAAAACGGCGACCCTCATTGAATTGACCTCCCACTTAATTTTTCATAACGTTTCCTGTAGTGATGTCGCTCGATAGGTTACTATCGATAGTGTTTCCGAACTATCGATAGTTTACACTACCGATTGTTGAACTCGAAAATCAGTTAAGATATCGCTAGGACTATCGATTAGTGTTGCCGAACTATCGATAGTTGCACTATCGATTGTTGACCTTGAAAATCAGGATATCGATAGTATTGCTAAAATAAATACTATCGATTGTTTCGATAATATATAATATGTTAATACTATTGATGATCTGCAATAGTATTGATAGTATTATACTATTGATAATATTGCATATTATGCAATGGTATCACTACCTATCAATAGTATTAAATGCCCCATATACGATACGATTCGTCTGAACGATCGATCTGATGAAGATCGTGACGATCGATCGCAACAAAAATGTCGTTCATACATACGATACGATTGGTCGTAACGATCGATCGTCTACTTCTTTGAAACTGAAAGTTAAGGACATGTTCAAATAATTAAATACGGGCCGCATAAAATTGAAAATCGTCAGACTGAGACCTGCTGAGACAAGATCGAATCGTTGATCGAAACACAGCCATACACTGTCGATTCATCGTTGCGATATTCATGATCGCATGAGTTTTTGTTGCGATCTCCGACATCGTCTTCGATCAAGTAAATCGTTATCGATCTTGACATACACCATCGATCCGTCGTTTCGATCAGTTTGATGCGACGGATAGTACAGATAAATCGTACCGTGTATGGGGCCTATTATACCACCGATACTATTAAAGAACTTCGATAGTCCAAATCTATCAATTGTATCGATAGTATCGATACTACAGAGAGTTACGTCACTTACGTCGCGCACGCGCAACGAGTAGTCGCTGGAGCCCTGGAGCTACTATTACGCTCCCGAAATAAAACTAAAAACATCTCAAAGTTAATTTTCAGTGGCTTTACGTATATTCATTACTTGTGTTATTAACCTTAACATCAAGAAACATTAAAGTTTTAACTGTGGTGACAGTAATATTTACGTAAAATACAGAAAAAAGAATCAAACAGTGAAATTGTGTTTATCGCCACGTTAATGCAAGCAGCCGTCGAATAGGCAACAACAAGCGTCCTGTCCTGCTCGCGCAACAGCGCGAACGCATTACTAGCATCGTGCCTCCCACTCCCACTTAAATTTGAAAAACCTCTTCGTCGCGGCCACAATTAAATATAACATTCAACTGACTAACAATGGATCAAAATGAGGAAATAACGACAACACGACGAAGGCGCACAGACAATGCACCCGTCCGATCGCAGGCGAAATTGGGAGTTGCCGACGACATAATAGATACAACAAATATGGCCATTGACGAACAAATTAACAACGAGCAAAGTATCTTAGCACATACTTTAAATGCGACCTTTTGTGACATTACACATTCAGCACAGTTACCAACATCCAATACCTTAACGTTACAAGAACTAAGCGAATTGCTGGAAAACAAATTAGCAAAAAACAAAGAATCTATTATAACTGAACTAAAAACAACATTTTTAAGAGAAATTTCAAAGAGTAAAGTACATACTACAGACTTCATGAATGGAATCAGCACGGAACAAACAAAACTAAAAAATGACATTGAAATTATCAACAAAAAAATCTCTGCGCTGGAAGAAGAAAATCAAAAACTTAGACGCGAAATAAGTGAAATATCATGCAATAAACATAATAATAATAAGATAGTGTGTTGCATTTTGTGAAAGCGTTTTAATTCTATTTTTAATTTATCTTGTCAGTGGCATAATGCGAACATTAATACATTTAAGTATTTGTTTGTTTTTTTTATTATAAAAACTTACTGGCACGACAACGATGGCGCGAAAAGGGCCTCTTGTAAAATGTACCTACTAAATTAATTGTTTTCTGCCAATATACCAATTCTTAACCATGGATGTAGAAAGTAATCTATAGCATTGATTTTTTTACACATGAGGCACAATGAGATGTGGATTTCAAGCCATGTGATTGGTGAATCGCGCACAGCTCCGCTCCGCTCCGCCTCAGTGGAACCGCACCCTTACCCCGGTAATAAAAAGTAGACTACTGCACTCTCCAGTCTCCAGCTCCACCCACCCAACTATCTCCACACTAGTGATGTAACGAATATTCGCATTCGCATTCGCGAATATTCGCATCATTTTTCCATATTCGCATTCACATTCGCAAAATTTATGCGAATGTTTTGCGAATATTGAACTACACCAGATGAAATTAAAAATACCCGCTTAACTGTTGGATGCAATGAATAGGTATGTAACAAGTCATTGATAAAAAGTACCAAACATAATATTATAATACCAAACATTATGTGGTATCATCACGTCTAGATTTCGAGGTATACGACAATATTATTTCAACTACCCTCACTTTGGACGCTTAAGAAGCAGTTAACATTTTTGATGTTTTTCGATTCATAATAGTTTTTTTATGGTATTGTTTTGTTTACAAATTATTTCTTTATGATAATGTAGATATATTTATTCATATAAAAAAAAATCTTTATAAATACTGGACTAAGTGCACGACAAACCTGCATAAATGCACCAAAGAAGTTTTGTCACGTTCTCGGCCACTATATTGTGAAATGACAACAAAAATGTCTACGTAAAAGTAAGAAGTATACAATGTGTCTGGTCACCAGTGTCGGAGATCTAAGGGGGATGAAATTTATATCGACAAATCTCTATCCAAATTCTCTCTTGCCCCTCCTCTATGGAGGCCGAAAGATGTCTCATTTGAAAGCTAACAGTGTAGGCAATCAACTGATGATATATTTTATTATATCTTTTTCGTAGAAGAACAAAAATTTAAAAAACAAAATTCAATATTTTTTCATTGATATTTTAGTTTAGTTCCTTTGACATGAAAACTAACCCGTCAAAGTACTTTTTTGTTGTCTTGTCATAATACATAATAATAAACATTACATCAATGCCATAAGTAAGAGTTTAGAAGTTGATTTCTACATGCAGAACCGATTATTAGCCTATTACCCTAATAATATATATAAATACCGCCATCGTCGCTTTATCACTGCCCGAAGGTCGACTGGCAGAAAATGCTTTTAGCATTAAGTCCGCCTTTGTTTCTATACATTAAATTTGTATGGTACATAAAGATTTAAATAAATAAATTATTAGACCAGTGCCGAAGCCGTTAAAATTGGTCAAAAGTAAAAAAATAGGATGAAATCTATTGGGAAAGGAAGAAAACATGACAAAAATAAAAGGAAAAATAATTTACGGAGTATCTGAGGTCGGGAAGAGGTTGAGGGGTTTAAGGGTAAAAAAACGGTTTATCGCAATTTCCAGAAAAACTACAAGTCCTAAAAAAAATTAAATGGCAAAATTTTAAGTAATTATTAAATAAGGGGTGGGCGGGTCTGGTTGGTGATTACGTTAGTAAGCCAAATTTTTTACAACTCTTCGCATTTTCTGAATAATTTTGTCTACTTTTAATTAAATGCAATAGGCTTTGCCCGCTTTTCTATGCTCGAACCAAACGCTATTCCGGCGTTTCTCAAATTGCAAATAGATTTATGATCAAGAGTCGGGCATCAAAACTAATGAATTCTAAGCGAGTAAACGCTATTTTGAGATTTCTACCGCCAATCTACTTTCCTTTCTAGTGTGATTTTTTATAAAGTTAAAAATTATAAAAAAGAATTGCTTACGTATCTACCTTATACTTGAACAGCCCTCTAGCGGGGTGAAACTTTAGTCAGTTGAGTTCTAATCAATTAATTAGTTTTCGGAGAAAGATGCAAATGGATCACGCATAGAAAATTAAGTTCAAATAAAAAAAAACAATATTCGCATTCGCATTCGCATTCGCGAATATCGAAATCAGATATTCGCATTCGCATTCGCGAATGTTCAAAAACTGACATTCGTTACATCACTACTCCACACACATAAACCATATCATATAATAGCCAAGTTGCGACGTGAAAGAGCCACAAACAAACAAACACACTTTCACATCCTTATCCTTACTAATATTATAAATGTGAAAGTGTGTTTGTTTGTTTGTTTGTGACTCTTTCACGTCGCAACATGGCTATTATATGGTATGGTTTATGTGTGTGGGGATAGTTAGGAGGGTGAAGAGTGACGTAGGCTACTTTTTACCGCGAAAAAACATCTCATTCCCATGGGAAGATCGATGTTCGTTAGTTGCTAGATATTTAGTTCCGGATGTTGTTAATAGATGGCGTTAGTAAAATTCATTTGCAAGTTCTGAATCACCCTATCAAATACTTCATGTAATTTACTTAAGTCATAGGCAAAATAATTTTATAGGCTACTTTTTAGTTGAGATTCCTACGGGAGCGGGACCTACGCGGCTGTTACCTACGGGTCCCGAAGCGAAGCGCGGGCGGTTCTCTAGTTTATAATATTATAATAATAATATAATATTAGTATTAACTATATTAAGTACTAGCTTTTGCCAGCGGCTTCGCCCGCGTGAATTTCGTTTAAACTTCACCCCTTTATTTCACCCACTTAAGTGTCATAAACGTAAGAGTAGATAAAATATAGGTACCTATACTTAATCAGAAAGCTTCGAACTGCTAAGCTATCGGGAGTTACACGTGTTATTGTGAGTCAACCATAAAAGATAGACATTTTTTTATATAATTTTAAGGAGAACATTTCCGTCATACATGATTTCTGTGTAGCTTTAACCATTAAGGTTGCACACGCGACGGAAGCTTAAAAAATGGAGTAACTTCTCCCGTTTCCCCAACATTTCCCTTCACTGCTCTGCTCCTATTGATTGTAGCGTGATGAAAAGTATACTATAACCAGCGCGGGAGTATGAAAAATAATTGTACCAAGCAAGTTTCGTTAAAATCCGTTATAGTTTTTGTTTCTATAACGGTTATACATCAGACAGACAGACAAAAATTTTACTGATTGCATTTTTGGCATCAGTATCGATCCCTAATCACCCCCTGATAGTTATTTTGAAAATATATTTAATGTACAGAATTGACCTCTCTACAGATTTATTATAAGTATAGATTAAGTATTAAGTATACCTATTAAGTATGGATTTGTAATTGTAACCGCATGAAAATAAGTTTGTTATCGCGAACAGACAGGCAGACAGACTTTATGTGTCGATTGAGAAGCTCGTCAGTAAAAAACGACAGCAACAAATACTTACTGATTGTTTATTTTAAATTCAGTTCGTTACTTATCAATAGCAACTAGTTAATTTATTTATTCGACCTATCAAGAGACTTCTTAAAATTTAATATAGTTTTCATTATTTCTATCCTTAATTGAAGCTTTTCTTCTGTCGAAAACTCTTTAAGAGAAGGAAGAAGAGAGGTTAGGAATGCTTCATCACCATCAGTATCGCGAGGCACTGAATTCCTATTTCCCAGCAAATGGCTGTCTTTTCTTATCATTTGATGATCATCATCGATTCTGTGAGTCAATCTTTTCCTTTTTCTGATGGGATTCTTTTCCTTTTTCTGTCTGAAATAATTCGCAGTCTGATTGTCCGAACTGCTTGAATCACTCGATTCAGAAGGTTCTGGGGCTCTGGCATCCTCGCACGGCACTTCGGATTTAATCATTGTTGCTATTTCCATCAAGGGCTCTTCATAGTTATCTTCAGTGACATTTTCTGCTTCTTTCGAACTTTTGGTATCTGTGATATCTTCGTCACTTAATATGTCTAACCAGTAGGATTCCCTAGCGTCGTCGTTTTCTAACATCGATTCGCTCTGATGTAACTTAGTGAATGGTAACAAAAACTGAAGATCGTCGTAATACATGTATTTTTTCCTTTTTTTCTCCATCACCCCATCGTTCTGGACTATATTCAATCTCAATTCACGTCTAAAACATGTTCTTAAGGAGTTCCATTTTTTCCAAACTTCCCTTTCTGTAAAATAAATTAATTTTATTAGAATAGGTACTTAGGTAATTAATTTGTGTTTATCAACGCTATAATATTTAACCAACTACACAAAGCCTAAAAATAAAAAAGGGCAATTACATTCAAAAATGTACATGATAATAATATTGTGTATAGTATAGGTATTTTTCGATAAATGAGAATAAATATTATTTATAACGAACAAGTTCGACAACGCTGGAAGTCTGTTTGAATTATTTATAACCTACAAGCTCTTACCCGCGGGTTAGCTAGCGTTTAGATATTTTTAACTGATTGTCAATCAAACTCATCCCTTAATTTACCCCTTCAGGGGGAGTATGACAAAATCCGCTCTTAGCGTAAATCACATTGATGTCACCTGCGAATTGTGTACTTTTTCATATACCTACGTATCGCCGGTATCGCATTTACAGTATCAATTTACAGATGTTTGAAGTATCGTATCGATTATTTAAATTTATACGATGTTTTTAAGAAGGTTACCTCACTATGAAGTAAAGACTGACAGTTGACACTAAACTTGTCAAATGTATTTGAACTACGACAATATGTCACTTATCTACTTCCCTACATGTAATAAAACCAAAACTTATCGCTGTCTGTGTATGGAAAATAATATAATTAAAATTAAAACATTGCCATAATATAAGTACCTACGCAAGAGAACCCAAAATAATGTTTCTTTTTTTTTCTGCTTTTCTGTATGTCTGTTAGTCTGTATGTTCATGTACGCTAATTTCAGAAACGGATTATCCGATTTGAATGCAGTTTAAAATTATATTGTGATGGGCTTCACTTAACATCTAGCTTTTTTTTCATTTAAATCGGTTAACAAATAAAGAAGTTATGTGGGTGAGTGGGTGAAGTTTAAACGAAATCCACGCGGGCGAAGCCGTGGGCGGAAGCCAGTATAGTAATACCATCTTGCTTGTGTGCGCTGAAGCTTGATCAATTACCGCGGTCCGCGGTTCTTCGGCTGCCAGTACTCCCACCCTCTAGTCCAAGTCAGACGTTGAATTGAATGAATTCCTGGGAGCTCAAGTTTTTTTTACAGAATTTAAATTATGGTGGTTATCATTTCGGTTCAATTTATTTTTTTATTTTTATGTATGTTGCCAGTGCCACATATTATTTATATTTACGTCCGGAGCTAAATAAAGAGCGACATCTACCGATTACTTAGTGAATAAGTAATTAAAAAAAATTACAAACATACCGAACTGCATTTTATGTTTCATTTTCATTGAACTCCAAACCTGTGGAGTCTTTAAACTGGAGCACACTTCTTCCCACAGCTGCTTCTTTAGTCCTCTGCTGTGATACTCCCTGTTGGATAAATCGTACAATGGCGGACGGTGCCGTACCTCCGCTATTAATGCTTCAATATCCACTAACATGGACATTTTACCCATCAACGAATAAATATAGTTTGCTACACAAAGTAGAAAATCAATTTATATGTTTAATTTGAGAAACAGCGTACAACTCTGTCGAACGACGCGATGTAGTAATGAGCGAGACGGATCGTACATGCTCGGCAACAATCGGGTTCGGTCGTGCGCGTGGAAGCTTGCCGACGTGCGGTCTCTGTCGTCGGACATTTTGCTCGGCGCGTCACTGGTCCGTGCGGGATGAATGCGTGTCGCGGCGCGGTCACGTCGATCGATATATTATATAACATAGGTAAGTAGGTAGGTATAGTGTAATGGAGGAATTTCATGCCTCTACAACTGTGAAGAGCAAGATCAGCAGGAGGGTGGTGATATGAGTGTGGTGAGGAGAGGTTAGGTCATGGTCACGGCGAGACCATATTATTTTAAAAACAAAATTAACTTAATATTTATCGTCTACATCTTCAGAATGGTCTGTCTCATTGCAATCTGAGCATTTTTCGTTGTTCTCGATCCGTCTCTTTTACTTACCCAAAACAATTTATAAATCAGGTTTTTTTCGCAAATAAAATGGTCTCACCGTTGTATTTTTTGTTTTAAAAGATGACTGTGATTAAAAGATTAAAGAATCTCCTCCAACTAGAGTTGTTGCAGTGCAAAAAGGGTTCCTTGCTATAAAATAAAATGTCGTTTTAGCTTGGGTTATAAGTTATAATTTATAATAAATGGCGTAGGTGGATATGTAGGCGCGTGAATTAAAAATAACAAATACCTAAGTAAGTAAATAAAAGAAGGATCTAAATAAGACAAAGACATTTAAAAGATTTCACACCATGTACCAAACACATATTTTGGCGTTAATACAAACGGTGCTACTAACGGTGAAGGAAAACATCGTGAGGAAACCTGCATGCCGGAGAGTTCGTAAAACTCAAAGGTGTGTGAAGTCCGCCAATCCGCACTTGGCCAGCGTGGTGGACTATGGCCTTAACCTTCTCATTCTGAGAAGAGGACTGACCCGTGCTCAATAGTGGGCCGTGATGGGTTGAGATGATGATGATGACGATGATTTGAGTAGTATACCTAACTACTAAAATTTTAAGAATTGTTTAATAAATATAGCACGGTGGTAAAGAAATCATATTCGAGAGCGACTCGCACTTGGTCAGTTTATCTTTATCCTTATAGGGCTGTGATCATTTCATTTAAAAATGTTATAAAATAAGTTTGAAAGGTTAAAAATAACCTTATGTAAAGCTAACTGCAGTATAAATGCAATACAATAAAATGTAGTCACTAGTCACTGGACACTGTGCCACGAATCGTTGAAAAAATTGGCTTTGTCACCGACTGTTGCCCACGAGTCCCACGACCCGCGACTTGCCCGCGTACAATTATTTTTGTTAACTTTCTAACAAACTGCCAACCCTTATTTTACCCTCACTGCGCTCGGGGAAACTTGTTGCTCCACTCCTATTGTTCTTAGCATGATGTTTTATAGCTTATAGCTTATTATAGCCTTCCTCAATAAATGCACTCAATAAATGTGTTGAATACACAAAAAAAAATTTTCAATTCTACCGAATAGTTCCTGAGATTAGGGCATTCAAACAATCAAACTTTTGTGCTTTATAATATTACTAGCTGACCCCGCAAACGTTATGTCATATAAATTATTTCTAGGAAAATGACTATTAAAAAATAGGGATTGGTGATAAAAGGGTGAAAATTTAGGGTTGTACCTAAGTATGTATTTTTTAATGCCACATTATAGAAAAATAAAAAAAGGTTTGTCCAAAAATTAAAAAATAATGTTAAGGGTTAACAACCCTTATCACTTAGGGGTATGAAAAATAGATAGTAGCCGATTCTCAGACCTACTGAATATGCATACAAAATTTCATTAAAATCGGTCAAGCCATTTCGGAGGAACTAACATTGTGACACGAGAATCACTACTTAATATAAAACAGTCGCTTTCTCTGTCTCTTTGTGTCCTTAAATCTTTAAAACTACGCAACGGATTTTGATGCGGTTTTCTTTAATAGATAGAGTGATTCAAGAGGAAAGTTTATAATTATGTATAATAACATCCATTAAATAGTTATTGCACCCGTGCGAAGCCGGGGCGGGTCGCTAGTTTTATATAAAAGATGAATTTATGTTATAGTAACAGATAGAACACTCATAACAGTGTATTGTCATCGGCCCTTGACCTCTGCGCAAATCAAGTGAATCACACTCTGAAATTGATGTAAATTGGGCTGAAAGTTTCCGTTACATACATACTTACTACATAATTATACATGCAGGGGATGCTAATCAAAAAATGTAAAAAAAAGGTTTAGCATTACGTGTCTTTTCATAGTGGAAACGATTTAGTTGGAGAATGATATCTGCTAAATTTCACTTGGCTAAGATGGACTATTATTTTTCCAAAGTTATCAAGTGGGCCAAAGCTCGATTACTTAAAAAACTTAGTATTGATTGATGGGTCCAAACATGTTTTTTTTTCGGAAAACTGAAGAGTAATTTGCCGCCGTTAAATAATTAACCCCTTGAAATATCAATGCTTTGTACAATAATTATTGTTGATTATTGTACGATCGATAGGCTCTACACTACCTCTGAGAAGTGTACAGACAGAATCACGTAATTATGTAGCTGTCATATTAATATTACTTATATTAATATGACTTCATTCGTTTATTAAAAGTTAAAAGCATTGAAATTTCAAGTAATCAATTATTTTAAAGGTGGCCTATTAACAATTCAGTTTCTGTTAATAGTAGTAATATCGAAAATAACAGAAGTTTTAATACACTATTCGTAGATTGGTGACCAACTACACACTAGTCGTCACAAGATGGCGTTAATTCGTTATTGCTTTCATCGCCCACATCGGCATCCATGAAAAATAATAATATAACGTGAATGATGTGGGCAGGCTATTTTAATTATAATTATTGTTGTTTACAAACCATGAGTTACAGTAACTTCTTAGTAGCCACTACACATACATATAACAGGAATGAATCGTTATAAATAGGTAAATAATTTACGAAAATATTGTTTTTAAATGAATAGCAGCTGTGAGCAGACGAACCACCCGGTGATAAATGCAGGTAAATGGTCACCGTCCAAGGATGTTAGACCCACTGTGGGCATTATCGACGGGGTGTCGGCCTAGAGCAGGTAAGAACGAAAACTAAATTAGCTTAAAAGTAGGCATACCATACGATGATTATTTATTTTTCTTTCTTATTCATTGTCATAAATTTGTTGTTTCCTGTTTATGACTAAAATTTTACCAAGAACCAATAGCCGAATTGCAAAGAACGTGAAACCTTTGAAACCGGAACAGAGCGAAAGGTAGTGTGGGCCACAACCAGTGAAATGAGTCACAACACAACATATTTATATGTTATAATTATGTAGTAGTACTATAATACTAGTTCGATTGTATTGGTGACTAGCTTTTGCCAGCGGCTTCGCCCGCGTGAATTTCGTTTAAACTTCACCCCTTTATTTCACCCACTTAAGTGTCATAAACGTAAGAGTAGATAAAATATAGGTATACTTAATCAGAAAGCTTCGAACTGCTAAGCTATCGGGAGACGTGTTATTGTGAGTCAACCATAAAAGATAGACATAATATGCTGTCGTGGAATATTTTTTATATAATTTTAAGGAGAACATTTCCGTCATACATGATTTCTGTGTAGCTTTAACCATTAAGGTTGCACACGCGACGGAAGCTTAAAAAATTGAGTAACTTCTCCCGTTTCCCCAACATTTCCCTTCACTGCTCTGCTCCTATTGATTGTAGCGTGATGAAAAGTATACTATAACCAGCGCGGGAGTATGAAAAATAATTGTACCAAGTTTCGTTAAAATCCGTCGAGTAGTTTTTGTTTCTATAACGGTTATACATCAGACAGACAGACAGACAGACAAAAATTTTACTGATTGCATTTTTGGCATCAGTATCGATCCCTAATCACCCCCTGATAGTTATTTTGGAAATATATTTAATGTACAGAATTGACCTCTACAGATTTATTATAAGTATAGATATAGAAGATATAGATAGGCTAGTGCTGCCGTCCTAACGAAGAGTGCAATAACTCGTGTTTTTGAGCAAATTGAGTTAATAACATAATATCCATAATCAGGAAAATGAGCTCTATATTTTCTTCTTAGACGTCTTTTTTGTATCTTCATTAGTTTTGGTTTTGTTGGTTATCATAACTGCAATATCTAAAGTTACGGTTTTTAAGCAGCAAATCATAACCGAAATATCTTGAGTTATGACTTGGATAGCTTTGATATTTTGTCGTATTACTTAAAATAACGGCAATAAGTCTCAGTTACTGCACTTATGACTAGTATGTTTTATAAATTTTTAATACATTTACTAGTTATAAGCGCAACATTTAAAGAGTTATTGCATTTATCATAAGGAAATTTGTTACGTAAAATGTCTAGCTTACTAAATGTACTACTAGTCTTACTACTTACTAACGGGCCTGGCGAACTTCGTTCCGCCAAACAGTCAATGATAGACCAGATTATACTATTTGAAAAATTTAATACAAATTGATAATGTTAAATCCTTCATTATGAAATAATGAAATTGACAACATCAAACTCTTTTATTTTCGTATATTTCGTATATGTTCGTTTATTCCAACTGATCGTTTTTCCACTCTGAAAAAGACTTTGTAGTCATCATTTGACATGCGCTCCAAAGCAGTCTTGAATATCCTAACCAATGCATGATGTTCATGAAGTCGTTATTGCATGTCTGGAAGAATCGCTTTTTTCATAGTTGTATTAATCTCTAGACGTCAATTAAGTTGTTTTCCCATGTTGTCCATGAGGTGTATTTGTAAAAAATATGTTGTGGATCTCCGAGAGACGGCAATGATCCAATTCGATGGTGAATTTTCCGTGCATCTACAGAATAAAACGCAAAGTCATTATCCAATCATTTTAATCCCATTTACCTATGAAACAACATGTCAGGAAATTTATTTATTTAAATATGTATTTATGCTATTTTGCTCCTTTGCCTGGTGTCATTCTCTACCAATATATAATGTTTTATCTTATTTTCCTTCAGAAATAATTATAAAAGTTACTTCTGATTTGTGCGTAAAAACAAAAATATGTAAATACCTTCAAAATTGGATTAAATCCTGGTTCTTCAATAATTTCTGTCCCAAATGAAATCACTTGGAAATAACTATTGTAGGTTTGGTTGTTGGCTAGAAAATGTCGCGATTCTTTTGGTTTGCCACGAAACAGAAATGCAATGGTTCAGATGGCGGTGTCAATACTGATAATTTCGTTTTGCCACTAAGGCAACAGAATCCTGGCATTTCTTCGAAAAACTTATTGAATTTGTGGTGAATTGACACCACAATGATCTTCGCAAACAATGTCCCAATACAAACGTAACGTGGATTATATCTAATTATCTCGATTTTTTAGGGATACATGATTTTACTGTTTTTATATAAGAAAAGAGATAAAAAAAGAAGAAAAGTTTGTTGATTGTTAAAAGCGTTTTTTCTATTGATATGACATGCGAATTACCAACTACAGTTTCTAAGTTGTGATTTTATTAATTGTTGAATGTAGAATGTAAGTAAGAAAACGCTATGTAGTGATTTCATTGATAAAAATTATTTAGACTTTTACAATTTCATATAATTGTACTTTATAAATAAATATTTTCATACCAAATATATTGTTTTAATATATTTTGGTATAAATTATTATGTTTTTACAATTAACCATCTCTGCCTTATATCTAATTAAAATATTTTACTATGGAAAATCTCAATAACTAGGACAGTTATTGCACTTATGGTTGGAAGAAACTGTATTTTGTGCTACATAAAAGAGCAATATGTCAATAATACGTCAGTTTACTAAAAAAAACTGCAATAAGTAGTGTAGTTATTGCAGTTATGATTAGGAATACTGTATCAAAACAATTCATATGTCCCAATGACATATATAAAATTGCGTTTAAAGTATATATATAAAGTTATATACAAATATTATATACTACATAAAATTAAGAATTATTTTATCTGTCGTATAGTAAAAGTTTCAAACCAACAGCTTTTATGGTTACGAAGAGACACACAAAACAAAAATTTAACTTTTAACCGCGATTATCTCGAAAGTAATCAAAACCTAGTTATTGCACTCTTCGTTATGACGGCAGAGTGGGTGGTTAAGGATAAGGATTCCTACTCTTGGGGCCGGGGTTCGAATCCCAGAGTGCATGTATTTCTTATATTTCGGAGTTATAATTCTATTATGATGAAATTATGTTGTAATTAGTATGTATTGTTACCTAAGTATCGTATTATGTTAGTGTAAAGTATTTGCTAGTGTAATTATGCTATGGTATTACGTTATTATTTTGCTTGTGTAATGTGCTTCTTGTGGGAAAAAGAAAAAAAGAATTAAATTTTTAAATTAAATATTTATTAGTGATCAAGTACTGCAGGTACAATAAATTAACAAAAATAAATTAACAATCAAGTAACTGCTGGGTCAATAAATTAGTTATCAGTCTTAATATCACATTTTAGAATACTGTTAGAAACTTAATATGTACTTTGGAACTTGTACGGGAACTTTAGTCGACTTCCTCCACAGTAGGGCCGTTGCTTGGAGCTGATTGTGGACCTCCTTGGCCGCCGCCGTGCATCTTGGTCATGACGGGAGAGCATACTCGCTGGAGTTCCTTCAGCCGATGTTCGTATTCCTCCTTGTCAGCGAGGGTGTTGTTGTCTAGCCAGCGCAACGCTTCGTCACACTCGCGTCTAACATTATCCTTATCCTGCGAGCTGAGCTTATCTCCCGCGTCATCCAGGGCCTGCTTCACGCTGAACACGTAGCTCTCCAGTTGGTTACGGGCTGCAACTCTTTCTCTCTGTCTGTCATCTTCCTCCTTGTATCTCTCGGCTTCTGACAACATTCGATCGATCTCCGCTTGCGACAACCTGCCCTTGTCGTTCTTGATGACGATGTTCTTGCTGCGGCCCGTGCTGTTCTCCTTGGCGGACACGTTGAGGATGCCGTTCGCGTCCAGGTCGAAGGTCACGTCGATCTTGGGCACGCCGCGCGGCGCGGGCGGAATGCCCGTCAAGTCGAACGTGCCGAGCAGGTTGTTGTCCTTGGTCATCGCTCGCTCGCCTTCGTAAACCTGCACCGTGACGGCCGGCTGGTTGTCCGAGTACGTCGTGAAGGTCTGCGACTGCTTGCACGGAATCTTGCTGTTGCGCTCGATGATCTTCGTCATCACTCCTCCGGCGGTCTCGATGCCCAACGACAGCGGCGCCACGTCCACCAGCAACACATCCTGGATCTTACTGTGCTGTTCGCCGCTCAGGATGGCAGCCTGAACCGCCGCCCCGTAAGCCACCGCTTCGTCGGGGTTGATGGACAAGTTCAGCTTCTTGCCGCAGAAGAAGTTCTGAAGAAGGTTCTGGACTTTGGGGATGCGAGTCGACCCGCCGACGAGGACGACGTCGTGGATCTGGCTCTTGTCCATCTTGGCGTCCTTCAGAGCCTTCTCCACGGGTTCCAGGGTGCCGCGGAACAGGTCGGAGTTGAGCTCCTCGAAGCGGGCGCGCGAGACTCGCGTGTAGAAGTCGATTCCTTCGTAGAGCGCGTCGATCTCGATCGTAGCTTCGGTACTCGATGAGAGGGTTCGCTTAGCGCGCTCAGCAGCGGTACGCAAGCGGCGGAGGGCGCGAGGATTGCTGCGCAGGTCTTTGTGGTACTTGCGTTTGAATTCGTCCGCCAGATGGTTCACCAGTCGGTTGTCGAAGTCCTCGCCGCCGAGGTGAGTGTCTCCGGCCGTGGCTTTCACTTCAAACAGCGAGCCCTCGTCGATGGTCAGGATAGAAACGTCGAAAGTGCCCCCGCCCAGGTCGAAAATCAACACGTTCCTCTCACCTTTCAAGTTCTTATCCAAGCCGTAGGCCAAGGCTGCGGCCGTCGGCTCGTTGATGATTCGAAGGACGTTGAGGCCCGCGATGGCACCGGCGTCCTTGGTGGCCTGGCGCTGGGAGTCGTTGAAGTAGGCCGGGACTGTGATGACGGCGTCCCGGATTGATGTGCCCAGGTAAGCCTCGGCCGTCTCCTTCATCTTAGTTAACACCATGCTGCTGATTTCCTCCGGCGCGAACCTCTTCGTCTCCCCCTTGAACTCGACTTGGATCTTCGGCTTGCCGCAGTCGCTGATGACTTTGAAGGGCCAGTGTTTCATGTCTTGCTGGATCTTCGGGTCGTCGAATTTTCTGCCGATGAGCCGTTTAGCGTCGAACACTGTGTTGTTGGGGTTCAAAGCCACCTGGTTCTTCGCCGCATCGCCGATCAGTCGTTCCGTATCCGTGAAGGCGACGTATGATGGTGTGGTCCGATTGCCCTGGTCGTTGGCGATTATTTCCACGTTCCCATGCTGCCATACTCCAACACACGAATATGTGGTACCCAAATCAATTCCGATAGCTGGCATTTTGTTTGTATTCACTTCTTCCAATTACACTATAACTCGTAGTAGATCGCTTGTATAAACTCCTTTCGGTTTGCACCGAACTATTTCGTCTTCTCAGTATCGCGTTTCAAATTATTATGTGTTCCCGCCGCTCGCCGCGCGCTTTTATATTGTGAGCAATAAGAATCCAGAATGATCTACGTCAGACTCGAGCGGGCCAATGAGAACGAGGCTAGCGTCGAATATTCTCGAACCTTCATGACGCGTAGCCAATAGACGTTCGCGTCATATATGCCCTGTTGTGGGAAAGAGACCGAAAATCGGTTAAGCGAGCCGCAGTACGTAGGGTTGCCTGTTCTATGATGTTTACACACATGGCGGGTAAATTAATACTGCTAGTTACTTAGACATGATAATATTATATTGCTCTAGATAGAGTATTGTATTTGAATATGATATTAATTGATTGATAAATTAATGTGATATTAATACATAATAATGAATCAGAGGTGTATATTATTTTAAAAATCTTATAATTATGTGATAGTATGGACAATTTATTCCTTTATTTAATTTAATGTCAATAATTATTATTAATTATTATTTCCTTATTTATATTATTAATTATTTATTTATTATTATTAATTATTTCCTTAGAGGTTTTATCTACGTTCCATATAATTAATTCCCATTCTTATTAGTCTTATGGTTTTTGCCGTTAATATGATCATAAATTTTTGTTAAAATTTTAATTATGAAGTTGCAACACCAGCACGTCCAGAAACACCTAGAAAGGTCTCAAAAATGAATCAACGAAGGATGCGCGAGGGAAAGAGATAGCACATCGTCCTTCCTTTTGTTTACAAATAATACGAGTAGAATTATACTGTAGTGGGGTACGCTAGAAATCCATGCGAATCGATGAAAATATGTCAACACTTGGGCTTATTTTTAGACATTGTTATTATTAGTCACTGTTCCTATTAGACAACGTATTATAAATAGAGATAGCACATCGTCCTTCCTTTTGTTTACAAATAATACGAGTAGAATACTGTAGTGGGTACGCTAGAAATTTTCCATGCGAATCGATGAAAATATATCAACACTTGGGCTTATTTTTAGACATTGTTATTATTAGTCACTGTTCCCATTAGACAACGTATTATATTTATTACTGGAAAGGTTTTGATTATTCTGGAACCCATAATATTGTATCGTGTGGGTTGTTGACGCAAAAATAGAGAGTATTTGATTCTGCACGAGTTTATGAATTTAAGATTTAATTTTTCATTTACATACTTACTTACTTTACTTTACTTTTCATTTTTCTTTACACTTTACTTCATTTATGAACCTTGGAAATTAATTTCTAATAAGTACCTCGCATATAAATTAAAGTTAGAGGTGCGCGCAGGATTCGAACCCGGGCCCACCTGTTCGGAACACTCACTAAAGACTTTGGCTATCACTGCTATGTTCCACCGGTGATTAAAAATATGATTAGTTTTACTCACCTTATTATTTAGGTTTTATTATATTAGGTGATTATTCACCTTAATTATTTTTTGTTAGTGATAGCTGTGGAATGACGACATTTTTATTATTTTATTTGAAAATTCATGTACACGAAAAGATATAAAAGGGTAAAAGAAGTAATTTTGTACAAAGGTTTGATGTTCTCGTTGCAGTATCAGAATAAAGTAATATACTTATTGTATTTTAATTTTAATATTATGTTTAAAATACATATTACCGAAGTGACGCTGAACATCTTATCGAATCAGCACCAATCGATAGTATCGTTTTGCGAAAAAATAATTACGACCTTTTTTAATCTCACGGAAATTAATACATAATATCAAATAAAGTATTTTTGCGTGCTTCATTATTGTTTTAAGTTATAAAATTCAATTATCCGAAATAACGTACCAAAATACTATTTATCATAAAGTAAATACTTACCTCTTGGTGGCAACCCTTATTACACTCGTTGACATAATTATTCTTCTTTTCTATTCGTTAATTTTAACGAACAGGTGTACTCGAACCGAATAAGTACCAAGTAAGGAAAATAGGTACTTATACCTATTATGTCGGATCTCTGCTTCTCTCTAGTGTCCAAATGAGACAATTTAGATATTTTAGATGTACGTTTTGCTTTACGTTATCAGCTGATATTTAATGTACTAGGTACATTATTTCAAAGCCAATAATTTTATTTTTAATCTAATTAACCCTGTGATCAGACACAAAGGTTAATGTGTTGTCATCCCCGGGATTCGAACCCGAGATTCTTCGCTTACAGGCAATCACTACACTAGGTACCAATCAGACTTATAGGCTTATTACACCATCCTAAATTTAGTCACCTAAATCTGGAGGGCTACTACGAAATCCGAACTACTAACAACGTACGAAGTTTGATTTCAAAATGTCACACGTCAGTTTCATACAATGCAATTTTCAAAGTTCCGAAACGACTGACCGTGTGATGTTTCGAATTCGATTGTTTTGTTCGTAGTTCGGATTTCGTAGGTAGCCTCTTGATTTAGATAACTAAAAGGAAGGTGTAATAAGCCTATTAGTACTTAAACTTAAAATTAGGTAATATAAAATTTTCCTTCAACACTATGCACAGACACTATGTAATGCCTATTTTTTATTTATTGTCATTGATGTAATGTATGATTCTTTATAATCTTTTACATTACGCTGCAATCGGATGAAAATGCGACAGCAATACCAACTAAAAAGAGATAGATAAATCCTTCTTTGAAGTTGTTTACAAAGAAAGACGGATTCGGTTGGGTTTTGCTAGAAATTTCCACCCTTCGCTCTTTTACCGTTGTAAACACAATACGCCATAAAGATAGGGTTGCCAGACGGTCGGGAATTGGCGGGATTCTCCCGATTTTTTGTATGTCCTCCCGACTCCCGACAAAGCAAATAATCTCCCGAAAAACAAGTTCGATAATTTTAAGTTCACATTTTCGTCAAACGAAACTTGCAAACCACTTGGGCGCTTGGCGCAGAGCGAAAAAACATTGCTGATAAAAATTATAAGCTATGGGCATATTTTATAAGAAACTGCGTTGAAGTTAAAAATTTAACCAAATTTTTTTTTTTTTTTTTTTTTTTTTTTTTTTTTTTATTTATTAACATCACAGCTATCATTACAGGGAATGCCTAATGCGATAGAGTGGCAGTCTTTAACTTATTAGCTAATTAATTACACATAACTACGAGTACAACACAACAGGAACATACAACACTACGTAATAAATATTAATTAGTATTGTAACATAACAAATATAATGTTACCTTTGCGAACTCACCCAACTGGCAAGAGAATATATCTAGCCTGTCGTGCACCAGGTTCAGGCTCTTAATCGCTCTGGTAAGTGGCGCTTTAGCCATCATATTAGTCCTTGCTATCGGCACCGCCAGTAGAGGTGGACGTCTGCGCCGCTCGACGTAACCGTCTGGTACATTGAGGGCTAGGGAACTTAATACTCCTGGGTTATGGGCTACTCCTCGCAGTAGCTTGACCAGGTATGCAATGAGTGTAAATTCGCGACGTACCTTTAATTCGTTGTATCCGACCATTCCTAACACGAATAGTGTTGGATACATCAACGGATAAAACGGATAGACACCATATAATTTTTATTATAATTGTATCCTTCCTACTAATATTATAAATGCGAAAGTTTGTAAGGATGTATGTGAGTGAGTGAGTGTTTGTGTTGGTTTGTTACTCTTTCACGCAAAAACTACTGAACGGATTTTCATGAAACTTTGCAGTAATATAGCTTAGACATCGGAATAACATAATTTGTTAAAATTTATAGAGATTTTTGAAGGGACTGGTTTCCCGAAGCGAAGCGAGGGCGGATTTACTAGTGTTTTATATTTTCAATTCCAGTAAGTAACGCTTACTGCGAACGCGTTTTTAGTATACTTAATAATTTATACTTAAAAGAAAGGAACCGAATGAGCATGGATTTAATAAAGGCGGAATTAATAATTCGTTTGAATTTTGACGAAAATTGTTTAAATTTTAAGACCTTTTTGAATAGCGATAAAGCTCAAAAGTTGTTAAACGCGGTAAAAAAAATGACAAATACTTATGGCAAGAACAAAAACAATAAACATGCTCATTCGGTTCTTATCTTATGTGTCACAAATACCTACTATGTTTTTTTTCTTATATCTACAGTGCAATGCAAAAATACATATGTATGTTTGTTTACTTAATATATTATGTATAACTAGTAAATCCGCCCTCGCTTCGCTTCGGGAAACCAGTCCCTTCAAAAATCTCTATAAATTTTAACAAATTATGTTATTCCGATGTCTAAGCTATATTACTGCAAAGTTTCATGAAAATCCGTTCAGTAGTTTTTGCGTGAAAGAGCAACAAACACACACTCACTCACTCACATACATCCTTACAAACTTTCGCATTTATAATATTATTAGTAGGATTAATATTATTAACTTATTTTTTTATTTCTCCCGACCAAAGCTCTAAAATCCCGAAAAATCGGTTATTGATCCCGATAACAGGAAGAATCGATCTGGCAACCCTACATAAAGACCACAGAATTATAATTATTGTCACAGTAGTTTCGAGACGAGTATTCTGGAAGCAAGGCGCGATTTCGCGCGTAATCGAGTCGCGTGGGTTGGTATAATTTTGAGTTGGATTGGAGATACAAATATGGAATTGATAAAATTATCATATTAAAATTGACTTAATGACGGACTGTAAAATTGTCTCGTTGCGAATTTATCTGCGATTTCGCATTTCGATTGTTTATAAGATTAACATGGGAATAATAATAATACTACATTCTACTTATATTATGATATTTATGATTAGGGTGTAGGTAAAAGTATATCCCTTGTATGGCGTCTATATACTATAATATTTTTCTAAATAAGTAGGCAAGGCATAAAAGTAAACCGAAATCAGCTTGTTATTTGAAGCGACAACCGTTTGCAAAACTGTATTGCACGCGGGCGCTCATGCAGCTAGCGGCGGCTCAGAGTATGAGTCGCCCTGATGTGTGTTACGAAAGCAACACAATATCCATTTATATCTGAGCCTACTAGAATATTAGTTTTCTTCAATAAAAAATATTTTTTATCACAATGTCTACTTATATTTTTCCACTTGTAGCAGTTGCTGCTGCAAAATTATTATAACTTAACTAGCTTTTGCCAGCGGCTTCGCCCGCGTGAATTTCGTTTAAACTTCACCCCTTTATTTCACCCACTTAAGTGTCATAAACGTAAGAGTAGATAAAATATAGGTATACTTAATCAGAAAGCTTCGAACTGCTAAGCTACCGGGAGTTACACGTGTTATTGTGAGTCAACCATAAAAGATAGACATAATATATGCTGTCGTGGAATATTTTTTATATAATTTTAAGGAGAACATTTCCGTCATACATGATTTCTGTGTAGCTTTAACCATTAAGGTTGCACACGCGACGGAAGCTTAAAAAATGGAGTAACTTCTCCCGTTTCCCCAACATTTCCCTTCACTGCTCTGCTCCTATTGATTGTAGCGTGATGAAAAGTATACTATAACCAGCGCGGGAGTATGAAAAATAATTGTACCAAGTTTCGTTAAAATCCGTCGAGTAGTTTTTGTTTCTATAACGGTTAGGTATACATCAGACAGACAGACAGACAGACAAAAATTTTACTGATTGCATTTTTGGCATCAGTATCGATCCCTAATCACCCCCTGATAGTTATTTTGGAAATATATTTAATGTACAGAATTGACCTCTCTACAGATTTATTATAAGTATAGATAGAAGATTAGAGTTCTGGTTATATCGTCTGAAATAAAGATTTATTATTAGATATTTTATATGCCACTGCAGTTCAAAGTTCGTCTCAGACTGCATGTTTAAATATTTATAACGACAAACCGATCTGTAAAAATCAATACCGGTCCGACCGTCGACGAGCGCCCTAGGTCATCTAGACTTCACTACACGTTGTATAGCGCCGTACCTAGGTATTGATCGGAGTTACCGAGATTCCAGGGCAAACCGACACGCCCATACTTAACCAATATTCTGTGGTTCTAATAATACTTAAAATTACTTGAAAGTCTGCTCAAAGGCATCAAATGTCTATATTGTGTGACAAGGGTTGATGGTACGCCGAGGTCTACGCTATATTAGAAACGGAAATGAATGCTTTTACGGTTTTAGGGTCTTACACCCCTGAATGCTCCACCTACCTCCCTGTTCCTGCTGTGCAAGACATCGGATGAGGCTATGTTATGTCAGACAGGTGTGAGAAGTTCGTTGGGCAATAGGTATCAGATAAGACATTAATTGTAAGTAGGAGGTAGTATTTAGTCGAACGATGTAATTATGTGTATGCAGTCTCGCAGTCGCATGGCCAGGGGGCTTGGTACGAGTTTTACATGACATAACGAGTTCGCAGCGTAAATGCGAATTAGCTAAAATATCTATGGGATTGAAACAGAGCCACCTAGCGGTCGTAAATGGCTATGCTTCGATCCCATACTAATTTTAGTTAGCTCACATTTACGTAGCGAACTAGCGAACCCGTATTTGACGTAAAACTCGTACTAATTGTTTTCAAGCTTCCGTCATTGACATCTGAGTACAAATGCCAATGTAATGTCCATTTGAAAAAAATTTGGAAAAGAAGATCCAGGAATTTTCAAAAGTTTTGATGTATGATTAGATACCAAACCTGTGGTTTGAATAAAATGTAGTCGTTTTAACAATGTGCTAGTTAATACTAGATGGCGCTTGCATGTGATCGTTCGTATGACGGTAAAATTGAAAAGTAATTGTAATTTTGTATTATTCATATTTATTTTATTTAGATCATTGATACGCATAACAATAAAATAAAGTGTATTTAATAAACTTTGCACTAAGGTCAAATCAAACTTAAGTCAAAAGATATAAAAATTTACATGTTATTATAAACTAGTAGTGTCATCTAGCGACAAGTAGAATAAATAAGGCAAACTAATTGACTACGTAGTTGTTTTGTTGGACACTAGGTGGCAATTTTTAAACAATAATTAAAATATGGTGGATATTGAACGCACATTCCATATTTTTTGTATACAACATTATTGTAACATATTATAACTATTCTTTACACAATCAAGACGTTATCTTTAGCTTCTTTATAGTGTCTAGATTTAGCTAATAGAACAGCCTAAGTACCTTCTGACTTGGTATTTACTGGGACAGAATTAGTGTGTTTAATTAGTGTGAAAACTCTGAATTAAGTGTGTACCTACTTAAACAATATATTTTTTCGTTAAACTAAAATTTATATTACAAATTTTACAATAAATTTATTTTTTACATGGAGTAGAAAAATGCATTGTCCTAAAGCTGCTGTTCAGAAGAATCTCACTAGATGGCACTAAGATGCACGATTTATCGACGATGTCAGTATTTCAGTCAGCGTTCCCAAACCTCCCGATTTTACGGGAGATCTCCTGATTTTGTACCTCATCTCCCGATCTCCCGATATGCAATAATTTTCTCCCGATATTTGAAAAAATAGGTTCGAAGTCTATTTTTAACCTAAATAATAAAGAAAACACCCATTTCACTAAACAAAATGAACGAATATTAATGGGGGCTTTTACATTATACAATTTGCTGAGCGCTAACTCAGTGCACTTAACTAGTGTTTTCATACATTACGCTGCACTAGTTACTGTCTAACTGCCTTTACACTATGCGATTTTAGCACGCTAGCTCAGTTAGCGCTCTGCAAATTGTATAATGTAAAGCCCCCATTACCTACTTATTATGAGTACCTACCTATCTCTCAGAGTACTTCCTCTCCACAAGTTTAGTACCTACGAGCAATAAAACGATTGTTCGTACTTGTGATCATCATTTACCTACCTAATCGAGGTACATACATGAGCTTAACTTCCGTTTATTGGCTATTTTGTGGTTGGTACGATTAATGTTTTTCTTTAATGGAAATAGATTATAATAGTTAATAGTATTAATTATTCTAAGGCGCACCAATACGGTTAACGCTATGTCAACTTTCTATATCCTATAAAAATAATATAATAAATTGATTATGATAATTATTATGTCTTTGTTGTTTTATCTCCCGTATTCTCCCGATTTTCGAACAATAACTTTGCTCCCGAATTCTCCCGATTTTCGAAGCGTAGTTCTACCGTATTTTAAATTTTTCGTTTGGTAACACTGATTTCAGTAGCTGTATCCGTGAAAATAAGATGGCGATTTAAAAGTTTTACTTCATGACGACTAATATAATAAACAAATTAAAATTATTTATTCAAAGGTAAGTATAACGGGTATTCTAACATCTAACTAATAGCTATCTGAAATAATAGGTAATTCATGTAAAGAATGTTTCAAAAATTAAATTAAAAATTAAAAAAACCCCCGACACAAACATTTAAAAAGTAAAAAAATATTATCTCTAAAAATAATACGTCGCGTTGGGGGACTTATGCTTGGCATCACATTACATTATCATCCAAAATAAAGCAATAATATACCTACTATGTTAAAAAAGAAGTAATGTATTATGTATGAAGATATTTAATACATCTTTTCTTTGTGTATGAATTTAACCGAATAATCCGTATACCTAGTAATTTAATGGATTTATTGGGTTACCGGGTTTGGGTTATTGGGTTACCGATAAAAAGATATTATTCGAAACAAATGATGATAAGAAATAAAATTATGGCAATCAAATATTCGATCAAATGAATAATTAGGTATGTGAAATGACTTTATTCCAACTAAAATTAGTCGAAGCGATTTTCGACGAAAAGTTGTTATACCAAACAAGAGGCAACCGGATTTTTTTATTACTTACCTACTTATTAATTTCTAGAATTAGTACATTTTTTATTTAATATTACCAGAGTATAATACAGTATAGTTACACCTAAATTCTTATCGATAAAATATTAGGTATACTTAGTAAGTATCTTTTTATCGAATTACTATGATCATCACTGCTACTTGTCAATGACGATAAAATATTTTATGTAAACAAACGCCAAAGTCATAAATGGAATATTTTTAAACGAATTACGTTAACGACAGCCGGAGGACTCAAAAAAAAAACCAAAGTTTTTATAATATTTTAATTAAAATATACTTTTACAAATTAAGACTTAAATTACGAGACAATACCGATCGATGCTATGATCATTAATTGAATACATAAAAATAATTAATTAGTTATAATGTAAGTTACGACATGCTGATGCAGCCGATGCATCGAACCATATTGGGGCTGCACGTGTATCGATGACCGCAGCGACGTCAGCGATCTTCCTTGTCGCAAGGCATGTAACAAACGTTATAATAATAAACAAGGATAATAATAATAAGATAAAAATACTAAAATACTAGACAGGTAAGTAAGAACATGCAATATTTCCCATTGTTCTTACACTACATATTATGAATTCGAGGAGGTAAAGAGCATTATATTCACATTGAGAATCTTATGTGATTGACAATAGATGAGAGTCGCTTTTTTATGAGATCACACGACAATCATTAGGTACCTTTCAAATAGCGAAAGAATTATCGAAATCGATTTACCCAGTATGAAGTTCCGAGGCCCGAGGTAACACACATAAGAAAAAAAACATAGAGACGACTTGAGAACCTCCTACTTTTTGTCTGTTAAAAAAATGAGTCTGTTAAAAATAATATCGAAAATGTTTTTCTTACAGCGAAAATTTTTTGGAGGATAATGAAAATATTTAGTACTAGTAAATACGCCCTCGCTTCGCTTCGGGGAACCAGTCCCTTCAAAAATCTCTACAAATGTTATTCCGAATTCCGATGTCTAAGCTATACCTATTACTGTAAAGTTTCATGAAAATCCGTTCAGTTTAGCAGATTTTGCGTGAAAGAGTAACAAACCCACACACACAGACACACTCACACGCTCACTCACATCCTTACAAACTTTCGCATTTTTTTTAACAAACGAGCATGCAGCACCACCTTCCGCTGCCGCCCATGACAACTGTGACCGAACTAGAACTAGACTCATTATATAATTTATAATATTAGTAGGATATTACCTAAATGATTAATAGGAAAATATCAAACGGATTAGCACAGCGGTCGTCGCACTTTTCGAGCCGAGCGAGGGCCGCACGGGTTCTTTATACCGATAGGCACCATCAGAGCCGCCGCTATCTGAATAAGCGGCCACGTGCAAAACCGTTTTGCACACCTTTCCACCCCGTCGCCGCGTCGTTAAAGATACCGGCCACGGCCATGGCCGACCACGGTTTTAAAATCACTGGAGCTAGAGAAAGATGTGGGTTTTCCAGCTCTTTCTACCGTCTGTTGTGTTTTGTCCCCGTATTATGTGCTCTTAATTCCAGACAGTTCATGTTCACAACGTGTGTGACAGAGACAGCGCCTTATTACATGTTTGGAAATAGGGAGATCTCCCGCCAGGCGAGATGACATGCCTGGGGGGCGGCCGAGGCTCCACGTGAATGTACTCGAGGCGTGGTATATATGCTAGCGATGTAGAAATCTTCGATAGCGCGTTTCAGGCTTCGGTGACGTCACCATGTGACGTGTGCGCGATGTCGCTACACATGTAATGCGCTGTCTCTGTCACTCACATGTTGTGAATGTGAACTGTTTGGAATTAAGAGCTCATAATACGGGGGCTGAACTGTTCAATTTAATACCCGCGGTTAACCTTCGTCACTGCACATCACGAAGTAAAGCCAAGGTCCACCAATACCACCTGGATACTTGAGTTTTGTCCGCGATTCGATTTTCATGTTATTTCTCATTTCCTTACACATAGGTACGTGTGAACCCTAACGAATTTCCTTCATCGATGTTCCCACCATAGATTTATTACGTCAGTGTATGCTACATCTTTGGTTCCCACAGTGTTATGTCATGGAGTCCTTCAAGAAGTGAAATCCATCGCTAAGTTCTCGACCGGCAATGCCTTTATGACGCCCTGGCGCCTTATTATGAACTGTTAATTCCAGACAGTTCACGTTCACAACGTGTGGGTGACAGAGACAGCGGCTTACATAAGGCGCTGTCTGTCACCCACACGTGAACTGTCTGGAATTAAGAGTCCATCATAATACGTCTACTGGTGTGCCATATGACGGCAGTTGGCGTAAATGTGACCTGTCTGTTCGTTTTCTATAATTTAGCCGGTTACACGTTTTTAGATGCGACCATCTCAGTCCTCAGGGGTAGCAACGCATCTGTGACCGAATTAGAACGAGACTCATTGAGTCTAGTTCTGGGTCGGTCACAGTTGTTATGGGCGGCAGCGGAAGGTGGTGCTGCATGCTCGTTTGCTAGCTTAATTCCATAAAAAAAAGGTGGGTACCTACATTTAATCAAATATTTATGACATCAGTTTTACGTTTTTTGCTATCACTGCATATTTAGCTAGTGACGTCATGTGACAGACACACAGTAGTACCTATTTTCATTTAGTATTTTGGTCAGTAATTTCAACCTATTTATAAAAGATGACATTGCGCCAACATCTTTACTTTTCAGATAATACATGACGTGTGCATAATCGATACAATAGTTGTCACTCGGCTACAGCGATTCGTCTACATTCAACACGTTATCTCTGTATCGTATCGTTGATTAGTTGAACAAACAATTAATCTAATCGTGTAATTATCTTACAAATATCATTGCCAAGAGATATTGCACGGCTCTGCCGCCAAGAGGTAATCCGCTCACTTCAGTCCGTCGCGGGAAAATACGCTGAAATAGGTCCGTGCGCGTCTCTCGGAGTTCTGTAAACATGATTGGAGTTTAGTTTTGTTTTTTAATATTTTAAAATGGGAACGGCGGAGAATACAGATAGTGAAAAAAGTCACAGACCTTTTATTCGACAAGTGAGTACATTTTAATATTTTCTTTTTGTTTTGTTTTGTAATTAAGTGGTGATTTTTTTTTTGGTTTGTGCGACTACTTTCATTGAGTGCGTTGATTTGAGTCAAATAATGTTTAATTTATTGAGGATATTTTGATTTCTAATAACAACTTTTTAAATCTACTTGATGCATTGTTTATTAACAACGCCTTATGAGTAACCATTGAGTAACTTTAAAAATTAGACAATGAAAATACATTAGATTCGCAACGGCAAAATTTTACTTTAAGTAGTTATACGTAATAAGCTGATATAGTTTCAATTTTTTATCGAGTATTGTGAGGTCATATAAAGAATAATTTAACAGGAATTTGAGAAATAAAAATATACTTACATCTTATTTTGAATTTGCAAAATCTTATTGTTTTGTTAGTGCATAGTTCAGTAGATACTAGTTTGTTTTTTTGCTTTGTTGATCAGTTATAATATAACTCTAAATTCTATCAATCACCTCGCCCTTTGTTAGGGTCAAAAATTGTAGGTAAATACAAGAACTGACTCAAACCTTTATTATTGTTGAGTCACTCCACCGCTTCCACGCGTGAGCTACACAGCGAACCAAAACATGTTCCGCTGCCAAACCGCGCCGCTTCATTGTATGTAGACAAAGATGTATTAAATATCTAGATGGAACATCGAATCCGCGAAAACGTGTCTATCATTACGCACAGATTAGGCACACATAGACAATAAATGAACGCGAAAAACATCACCTACACGCACACATGCTTGATAATGTTGCCTTGTTTTTTTTGTTTTCATTGTAGGGCGACGCTCAATCTAGATATTTAAAACATCATTGTATGTGGACTATGTAGGACATTGTAGGAGATCAGGCATTAAGGTCAATAGTTTTACAAGACTGTATAAACAATTCGTTACTCCCGATATATTCTACACTAGACATCGCTTCCTTGTAGAAACCTAGTTTAGAATATGTTTAGACAAGTCGTATTGCATGTTTTATGTAAACGCGGTCATAGCCCGGCCGCTTGCGTCGATCCTGTGTGATTGACCGAGCAAGAGCTGAGAGCTGAGAGCCAAGGTTAGCGAGGTCAGTAGGTGGATGAGTGACCACTAGTGGCTAATATTTCTTGGGCATTACCGTGCTTCAGAGGGCACGTAAAGCCGTCGGCCCCGGTTGGTATCGGTAGATAGCAGTCGTCATGCTATATCGCAGATCATCGGGCTGGGCGGCATGAAAACTTCCGATAGTTTGGTACGAGTAGGAGGTAACTCTACGGCTTCTCAAGAATGTGGAGAGATCCGTGCTCATTAGTGAGCCAAGCCGGGAAATAAATCCAAATATATAAAACTCTTTAGTACTGTGTAACTGACTGACAGACAACGCAAAGCCTAACTACTTAATATACGAAGCTGAAATTTGGCATGTAGGAATGTTCAACAAAAATTCCACGTGAGTGAAACCGTGAGAGGACAGCTAGTTCTACAGGTATTCTGCACCACTAGTAAGTTAACCGCTCTGCTTCTCTTTGGGGAATACAGATTAGAATATAACTAAGTATTTAAACAAACGAAGTATGGTGTGAAGTGGGAGCGACACGGCTTGCATTTATGTGCACGCGGCCATAATGTCCTGACTTTCGATTTTTTAATATTTTACTTCGGAGCCCTAAGGACGCTACTGTTATTTTACGTTCCGCTTTAATATGATGATAAAGCATCAAATCTATGATCAATAGATCGAATTATGATCAATATAGGGCTTTAGTTGATAAGCAGAACCTTAATTGATAGATTTTGACGTAGATTGCACCATTCCATACCAGGCTATTATCGGTGGATCAAACTACGTACTAACGCAAGAGATTATGTCCCTAATTAGAGCGGTCGATAAACGTGGTAATTGGACATATTTCTACAGATCAACTTTGATAAAATATGAAATAAAGGCTTACACATTCATAAACAAATCAAAACCATGCAGCTGTGATAGGATTACCAAACCTGTATGGCGGAGAGTTTGCAAAATTCTAAGGTGTGTGAAGTCCGCCAATTGCACTTGGTAAGCGTGGACTATGGACTTATTCAGAGAAGAGAACCGTGGCTTGTATTGGCACAGCCATGGATTGCGATGATGAACCAATTCAAATAAGAAATATGTAGAGAACAGAGACTCGATTATCCGAACTTAATTTATACGAATTCGCGAAAGTAGTAGAATAGAAGTAGCAGTAGTAGTAAAGTGTTATGGTGCGTACAGACTTTATAACAAAACATGTTATAAAACATAGTTAAATAACATGTTTTTTTAATGTGGACGATATGTCTTACAAAACCCATTATGTCTTGTTATATGCTTCATTGTTAGACAACAATGTTAGATAGTGTAGACGTGTTATAAAACAGAAGTTATATAACATGTTACATAATCTGTACGCACCCTTAGGATTCCGCGTGTTTCTCCCTGTACCTACCGATTGTATTAAGAAAATTCGCCTTCCCAATACTGAACACGTGTTGTCAAGTAGTAACACCCCAGGAACACGAAATAAAATTTATAAATAAATAAATAAATAAATAAAGTCATAAATACCCATATCGATAACAATATTTATCTTTCCGCTATTCTTAATAGCTTAGCTATTAATACCACCTGTTGTTTCACTTTCTTACTTACTTATCCAACACTGATTCTTGAAGCAAAATTTTTTCGTAAAATTCGAAGACGGTTGCGTTAAATATTTAACGCTACTGTACTTCTGTGGTTTGCATTTAGGTATCTCTAGATACTGTAGGTACTTCTGCGGTATGCATTTCTTGCGCGCATCAAAATATGCGACACAAGCTGAATATAAATAGCCGTATCTTTTGATAGCGTTGATTAGAAGATTGATTTTTACTCTGCTCTAAAAGATTGCAGACGTGAGTATTTGATAAATGAATAATCATTTCATACTTGATACCTACATCTACGCGATCCTGACAAACAGTGTTTTGACATAAATAAACAGACGGATAGACATCATCATCATCTCAACCCATCATTGGCCCACTATTGAGCACGGGTCTCCTCTCAGGATGAGAAGGTTAAGGCCTTAGTCCACCACGCTGGCCAAGTGCGGATTGGCGGACTTCACACACCTTTGAGTTTTGCGAACTCTCCGGCATGCAGGTTTCCTCACGATGTTTTCCTTCACCGTTTGTAGCAAGTGACATTTAAATGCTTAAAACGCACATATAACTCCGAAAAGTCAGAGGAGGCGTGCCCTGGGATTCGAACCCGGACCTTCCGAATGGAAGGCGGAGTCCCTAACCACTAGGCTATCACCGATAGACATCAAATGGGGTTTCTCAAAAAAGTTATAAGTATTTCCTTATGGCCGGCGTTGCACTGGTGACTCCCCTGGGCCCTGGTGTTGCTCGTTCGTGTCCATACGACGATGACCTCTTACCATCAGGTGGCTCGTCTGCTTTTACGTCAGCCCTTCAGGCAATATAAAAGAACGTCCAGAAGAATAACAAAGACATTTTACATTGGTTCGATTTATCTTCTGAGTTACGGAACTCTAATAGCTAGGGAGCCCAAGAGGGGATTTTACTCGAGCGCGTCAGATTAAGGTACAGGGGGTACCTGGTACCCAGTTAAGTAGCTCCACCAAATATGAGCCCCAGTATAAGTTCGAATTTTTTTTGCACATTATAATAATGGTAGCGAGTTTGCGTCACATCGAAATCGTCAGATTATTGAATGAGAGCTTTAGGTTCACTTAACACCCCCATAGAAAATCTGACGTGCTCGATTTGATTTTTTCTCTCTCATTTTCAACCCTTACGTACGGTCACCCCCATCAAACAAACGATCTTATAATATTAACGATCTTACAATATCTGAAGCGCTCGAGTATGTACACATGGACATTATTTTTTTACATATTCAAAAGTCTATAGCCGCTTCCCCCACCGATGAAAAGATATACATTATATAACATTTTTTTCTTCTTATCATCTAAGCTTTGCAACCCAATAGGTCTCTATGACGCTCGAGTAAATCCACATTTAGCATCGTCGGCTCCCGTACCATAACTCGTATTGACAAAACTACAATTTAATTCATTGAGGTACTATGTTAACTTAGTACATAGTATTTCAATGATTTAAATCGGCACGTCGCACTTAACCTTGTTATTATAAAACAAGAATGTTTCACGATAACATTTGGAGTGGTTAATTCTTCAGGATTAGTGCGTCTGCTGGCACAGGGCAGGCTAGGCCACAATAAGATAGCTGTAACCCGTAATTACCGGGTAATCTGCTTATCAATGAATTGTTTATGGTCGGATAATCCACAAAGTGTCTATACGGATACAAAAATTGACGTGACATTGAAGAATTAACTTCAAATGAGGTAACATATAAGTATAGTCGTAAAATTCTACAAGGATCTTTTGGCGTGTGGGTGACAGAGACAGCGCCTTACAGGTAAGGCAAACTGTAAGGCGCTGTCTCTGTCACCCGCGAGCCAAAAGATTCTTGTAGGACTATACAACGATTTTTTGGCGCGTTGCTGACGTGAGGGTGACACGCCTTACAGTTTGCCTTCAAAGTAAGGCGCTGTCTCTGTCACTCATAAGTCATCCACGCGCCAAAAAATCGTTGTAGGACTTTACCTATACGAGTACTTGAGTCGCCTACTTAGCTTATGGACATATGGAATTTCCATTCCCTACCAAAAACAAACTAATTATCTGTGTTCACAGTTCAATGAGGGTAAAAGCGTGTAAATTCGCCGCTAGAGGCGCTAGTGTAGAGTGAGGTCTGGCTGTCAGTGCCACAAACTTATCTGACCCGGTAAGAGGGGCGCTACTGTCTTTGCCTGACAACAGTATAACATTTGCATTAGTTCCAATTTTGGCCACCGGGTCAGATAAGTTTGTGGCCCTGTCGCTTCTCCCTTGTCTGAATATCACTTGTCACTGTTTATGTATGGGTGGGCTTTGACAGCAGGACCTCACTCGCCGGTGACGCCAACTGGTGAGTACAAAAACGGCGACCCTCATTGAGCTTGTACAGTGACACAAAACGAGTCCTTATTTTGTTGTAAGTCCATAGCAAAGGGTGCTAATAAGAACGTTAGTCAGTCATTTCGTTATTACTTATTATTATTACGTATGAGGACTGGAGCAGGGACTATTAATGGAAGTTATTTCTGTTAATTGATAGTAATTGTCCAGTTGGCAATTGTAACTACTTAAGAGTATTATTACAATGCGGTCGCTGAAGTTTTGCTACCCATCGTCTCAATAGTTTTACACGATTGCACCTTGCTAACCAGACCACATTGAATGTTTAACAAATTAATTACTAATTTACTACACTGTAGAAATGGTATTAGTGTACTTACCGTGGCGAGAGCTTTTAATGTTACCTAATTTTTTTATGTCAACCATCTAAATAAATAAATAATGAGAATGGTTCTTCAAGAAATGTGTGAAAAGATCTTCAGGGTCGGCGTTGCATTGGTGACTCCCCTGGTGTTGCTCGTGTCCATAGGCGAACATGACCACTTACCATCAGATGGCTTGTCTACTTTTCAATCAGTCCCTTAAAGCTATAAAAACTGGTAATCATCCACCTTGGGTATCAATAATACCAAAGGCATACGCCGGCCAATGAAGAAAGAGAGAGTCGAGAGTCGCGTCATTACTCTGGCCAGAACTCGTCATACAGTTATCTAGAAAAATAACTTTATCAACAGCCGATTATCAGAGCAGTGTCGCCGGTTGCCATGCGCGGTGACCTTGAGCTGTTGACGACACGTTACTGACATGTTGATGGATATCGGCTGTGATTAGATTGCGGTATAGACACTGACGCTGCACCGAATTTCGGGTATCGATGAGATTTGTCACTTATCTTGATGGTTTTGTAAATGGCGTGCTTGTTTTTTGTGATAAGTGATTGGGATATCAGTGGTGGTAGCTAAGTGGAATGATCAGCATCCATGACTTGGATTGTTTCGAAAACGAAAATGGAGAATGTTCATACTTGGGGAACTTTTTTCTTTAGCCTCAATTGTATTCTTGTATAATAATTTGTATCTTTTTATTACAATTAGAGAAAGCCATACTTCAATAAGCATTGTGCTTTCTTATGGATTTTAGGTTAGTTGGATGGATAGTTAGCGATAGTTGGATGAGTGACCGCTAGGAGCATTTTCTATAATGATTCCATCCCTCGCGGATACTTGAAACATTGATTCCCAATTTTTATTGTTCGATAAAAGATCATACTTGGGCGGGCCACCAACTTCTTCATCAAACCGCACAGGAGCAACACGGTAGTCTCCTCAATGATAAGTAGAGTCCAGCCCCCTTATTATGAACTCTTAATGCCTGACACTTCACGTTCACTACGTGTGGGTGATAGAGACAGCGCCTTATTACCTGTAAGGCGCTGTCTCTGTCACTCACACGTTGTGAACGTAAACTGTCTGGAATAAAGAGTTCATAATACGGCCCCTGTGCTTTAGATGTGGCCAATTTGACGCTTTCGCGCGCAGAGCATCCGAAACAAAACTAAGTATATAAACAAGTAGGGTTTCTTCAAACAATTAAGGCAGCGAGGCATGTATCATCACTGTCGTCATGTTAACTCCTTTGTCACGCAGTTAATAATGCTTACAAAGAGGCCTGAGGTCGATATATTCGTGCGTGTGCGTTCCGCTTTACGTACGAATATGACGCACACATAAGCGTTCGCTTAGCAGACGTTTTTGATGCGGAATAAGATACAATGAACTCACTTTTTACCCGACTGCGTCAGAAGGAGGGTTATGTTTTTCGAGTGTATGTATGTATGTATGTATGTATGTATGTATGTATGTATGTTTGTATGTATGTCCATTTATTTGTGGTGCCCCACAGCCCAAACGGTTGAACGGATTTAGACATATATATGAGGTATCGTTGAATTCGTCAGAACTGTGAAAGTGTCAAGGGCTAAGTAGGTATATGAATTTTCAAAATGGCGCCCAAAAGTGGAAGAAAAAGAGGGGATAATCTTGAGTTTTTTTGTTATCTTAGCAATATGGTTAACAATACTGTTACCTACGGGTAAAAAAAGATTTATCACAAGTACTACGTTTGTCACCGCCTGCAGCACCATGAAGTATTTTATGTTGATATTGTGACACTTGTTTTTTTTTGAGTTCTTTTGTAAGCAGTCGGGTTTTTTGTTTTTATAATAATAAATTTAAGTAATTGTCGACAGTGCATATAGGTAAATATGAAAGTAACTTCCGTCTGATCTAAGATGGCGCAATCTGTGAATCCCAATATCGAACTTCTCCTAGACATGGATTTGAGCACTAATTTTTTAAACAGAGGTTTGGTAAAACCAAATTTCTCTGCATCTAACTGGAATTTTGTATACTCCAATTACCTAGTTTTATCATTAACTTAAATATTAGCAAACGTAAGAATTAAAGCGAAGTAAAGTAATCCCGTAGTAATAGCTATCAATACCATCTTATAATTACTTTGTTTCAATAACCTAATTAATAAACATATAGTTAAGCTCATAGATAACGCGGGTATCGATTTAATACCGGATAATAGGTACTTAATTACTTCGTCACTATCCGATAACGAACTCACTTCAGATATGCCGCTTGTGCAAAATATCCTATTATACAAAATAGTGATTTCTTTAATAGGATAATTGTGTACTTTATGTGCAATTTTTAACTACCGATTAAAGTTACTTGGACCGTTTTGCAGCTACATAGCCTTTTGACATGCTCATAGCCTTTTGACAATCCTCTGTTGTCTACCAAATTAAAAAATTGCGGGCACGGTAGGTAAGTACTTGCGTGGGTAATATACTTAATTGAATGTTTTCTGTTTCGTTGGTCAGTTGCAGCGTCGTTGTACTGTGTATAGGGCATAATTAGCTTAATACTAATGTGGTGATGTCTGAAGTGACATTAGTAAACTCGCTTTTTCAGCTGTGTTTCCATAATTGCGTGGAACTACCGCTACTAATGGTTCAGCAATGTAATATTGTCATTCGTTCAACGGACTAAAACAATGGTTCAGCAAGTCGTTAGTTACACGAGTTTGCGATAAGATTGTAGCAACTGGTCCAAAGTACTTCACTGATTAGATGATTGCTTTTCAATAATCAATCGTTTTAAGTATGCGGCGGTTTGTGAAAGATTGTTTTATTATCTACATACAACGTAGACTTAGTTACCAGTAGGCCAAAATCGAATTAAATATTGTGTTATTAAGATTTTGTCTAAGTATACATCGGTCAAATGAATCCGCTATCCACGCTGAAGTTATGTTATGCCTAGTCGACATAATGTATCTTGCCCTCTTTGATAGATCGCAACCCTTTAAATGTCATGCCTGAGCTGGGATTCCACCCACAAAGCCAGGGGTGCAGGCCCCATAGTCCACACAAGCTGGCTACGTGTGAATTGGCAGTCTTGCCACTCGTTTAAGAACTCTTAAGTTGTGCAGATTCCTCACGATGTTTACTTCCACGAAGTAAGTTTTTGATTCATTTTGGACCTGTTCGGAAGTCACGTGTAGGTACCTGCTAATCACTTGGCTATCGCGGATCGCCAATTTTCGTTTGTAAGCTATCCAGGAAAAATGACACTCCCTTATCCAATGGCGTATTGCAAAAGGCCTGTATGAATCCAAGATTATATTTGCAGAGTTGCGTCACAATAATTCTGATTTACTGAACAATTACCAAGATCAAGTTTTGAGCCATCAATAAACCAGGATGCCCTGAACATTCCAGTGCTTCCTGACAGCGAGCGTGGCGCTGAACATCGTGGGGCACGGCTGCGTCATCGGATACTCCGCAGTCCTCATCCCCAGCCTGCGACGACCAGACTCCTACATCAAGGCCACCCCCAGTGAGGAGTCATGGATCGGTGAGTTGTTTCGTACGGATACTATTTTTATTGAAACGATCCAGCCACCTGATGGTAAGTGATTAGTGTTCCTTATGGATAGTAGTAACACCAAGCTAAGTTACAGATAGGAACACAATATTCATAAAGACCAATATGATATAAATAAGGGATATTTTAGAGAAACAGAAGTTATGTTGAAGGGAATTACAAATTAAGCAACCGATCAGAAGAATGACCTTGAATATCTTAAGACCAAGAATACATACCTTCAGACGAGAGTACTTTAATACGAGAATGTGAAATAAAAAGTGTTCACGAGTTTTAAATGTACTGCTAAATTTCTATAAAATTAAAACCCATTGATAATAAATTTATCAAAGCAGCCATAAAACGTTATCGAAGGCCACAGGAAGTCGTTGATATAAAAATTTAAAGTTCACTGTCTTGGTCTACTTCAATCATAGGATTGTTGTTATTTATTTAACATTATCTCTTTTTCTGTTTCCAGCATCAATCATTGGATTCGCGCTCATCACCGGCAACTTCATCATCACGCCGTTAATGGACACTCTCGGGCGAAAGAAGTCACATTTGCTCACTATAATACCTAACCTCATTGGATGGTTCATGCTCATCCTGGTCAACAGTGTCGCTGGTCTCATCACGGCTCGCTTCCTCCAAGGAATCGCTATGGGGATGCTTGGACCACTCGGCTCCATAATCATCGGAGAAATGACAGATCCGAAGAACAGAGGAGCATTCCTTACCAGCGTTTCATTATCCTTAACAATTGGAGTGATGTTCTCCCACGCGCTAGGGACGTATTTTAGTTGGCAGCAAACAGCGCTCATCTGTTCCTTTATAACCTTTACAAGCTTGATTCTAATCATCTTTAATCCAGAGTCACCTTCGTGGTTGATCGCAAAAGGACGGTACGAGAAAGGCGAAGAAATATTCTTCTATCTACGTGGTCGGGATAGCACACAGGAAGCCGAGCTGGAGAGCATGATTTCTGCTAACAGGATGACGAGAAAATCCAGCTTCACAGACAAGACTCTCTCCATGGGCGCGCGAGCGAATCGCCTTTGCAGTTACTTAGGAAAAACAATAGTGAAGCCTGAATTCTATAAACCCATCGTAATTATGTTTTCTCTGTACACGATGTTCCAATTCGCTGGCATCAACGTTTTGAGTTCTTACGCCATGGACATTATACACCAAGTGGTCGGGCCGGACGCGAACGCAGAATTTTTGATGGTTGCACTCGATGTTGAAAGATTAGTTTGCAATATTGTTGCCGTATTTCTGATGAAATCTATGCGTCGACGGACTTTGCTGTTCTCCAGTGCTGCAATATGTGTGTTGGCATATTTAGGGAAATCGGCGTACGTTTACGCAAAACATAACCAGCTTCTAACGTATGATAGCCATTGGATTCCTATAACGTTGATAGCTATTTATATGTTTTCATTGACTGTAGGTATATCGTCAATACCTTTCGCGATATCAGGAGAGATATTTCCATTGGAATACCGAGGATTGGGTGGAGGAATAAGTGTTTGGGCCTTGTCGCTGAATTTCTTCGTAGCAGTCAAGTGCTTCCCAGTGCTCAATGGTGCAATTGGACTCTCTATGACGTACTTATTATACGCTGGTGTGGTGATACTTAATTTGGTAATACTTTACTTTATGTTGCCTGAAACAAAAGATAAGACGCTTCAAGAAATCGAGGACAATTTCCGAGGCGTGACTCGTGAAGATAAAAGGTGTGCGGAACCTCTTAACGGCAAACTTCATGGTGAAATGCGTAGGGTCAGTTCTCATATCTTGTATTAAACTAAACATATCGTTAGATAAGTTATACTATTAAGAAAAAAAGAAGTAATTTTATACGGAAAGTAAGATTTTTAGAACAATTTTATAACTGCTGATATTTATTATAGGAAAAATATTACTACTTAAATTAAGCACTAATATTGAAATTGTAAATGGTTAAAATAAATAAAAAGATATTATATCTCTGGTATTTTTTATTAATGATGTTGTTAGAGATAACAAAATCTATCTTTAAGGTCATTGTTAATTTTAAAAGTTGATTCCTTAAAGGAAAGGTAATAATTTTTAATAGGAACTTCCATATTCTTCTTAAACATTAAATCTCGTCATAATCTTCTAACTATTGAGCCAGCTGTCTTTAGCTGTTGGGCGTTTCCTTAATTTTCATGTTTTCCAGTCAACCTTCTTCCACTCTTTCTAACTCCAACATCTTATCCCTTTCACGGACATCAATTTTAGTTTCATTTTTGACACCTCTAAAATGACATTCGATCTCATAAAGAGTTTTTCCTTTGGTCTCTGGTAATAAGAAATAGAGGAAAATGCCACAAATAGCTATGGATACACCATATACGCAGAATGTGCCGTTCACGCCGATTTGTCTGAAAGATGTGGGGGCTGTCTTCACCACCACGAAGAACATTATCGATAGAAACATTCCAGATATACCGCTTCCAAGACTTCGATAGGCTAATGGGAAAATCTCTCCAGCTATAGCCCACGGAATCGGTAGGATGCCTAAAGTCTTTCCAATTATATAAGTCAGTGTCGGTATGACAGGTGTCCATGCGTATTCAACCGGCAAATGTCCGAGATCTCTCAGGTATAGCAACAATGCAGCGAGGAGTAAAGATATGCAGCTGATAATAATGCCTAAAAATAATACTGTTCGTCTTTTCACCTTATTGACTACAATACATGCAACGATGGCAGTGACGAATCTCACCACATCAACCATCAACATGCTGGTGTATGCCTCGATCGTTCCTCCGGTCACTTCCTTCATCATCGGTACCGTATAAGATGGCACCACAGTCATCCCTGATATTTGAAAGAGAATAAACATGAACATCATTATCACAGTTGGTTTGTAAAATTCCGGCTTGCATAAAATTTGACCCAGTAACTTCAGTCTGGGCACTTTTGGGGATAAGTTGATTCTTTTCTTTTGACTATTAAGCATAATTTCGAGCTCTTTCTCCGACTCTTCATCGTTTCCTCTGAACCAGCGGAAAGATCTTCGACATTCGTCGTATCTCCCAACAGATGCTAGGTAAGGTGGAGTTTCAGGAGCTAAGGAAATTAAGACCAGTGAAGCAGCATAGCAGCTCCCGCAGGCTATCGCGGCTTGTCTCCAGTAGAGAATGGTCCCGAAGATGTGGGCGACGAGCATTCCGAGGGAGAATGAGAAGGCTATCGTTGCGAGGAAAGCTCCTCGATGTTTCGGGGCTGAGTACTCCGCTATTGACACAGGGGCGGCAGCTGCCTGGAGTCCCATCGCAAAGCCCTGAAAATAAAGAGATAAACATGAATTACTGTATAAAAATAAACTTTGAGGACGCCGGCGCTGAATTGATTCAATGAGCTTAAATGGTTTGAACAGCCTTGATACATTCTATTTATATTCCAAAGACAATTAGTTGAAGAGCAGTTTTCATTGATCATTTTGACTGTGTCGGTTTCTTGATTCATAAATAAACGCTATCACGGCGTGTAGCCGTGGGAAAACTTCAAAACATGTTTACAAAAAACAAGTCTTCATGCGCGTGTTCGTAAATGGCTTATAAACTCTCTTTCACTTTCCTATAAATACCCTTTCAAATGTTGGAAAATGTTCACTGACGTCTACATGACCTTGATGGCAATGGCAATCAATAATATTTTCTGTCTGTCTGTTACGAACTCAAAAAGAATAGATGATGAAGGTTACATTAATTTCATTATTAAATTCACTCGAGGAACTTTATTTAATAATTTATTGCCTCTATGTTGCCTCTTAATATTATGACTCGACATCTACACGTGTCGACAATATGAGCACGAGAATTTATCTGATGTTTTATTATTATAAGTTACAAGACTTCCAATTGACGCAACTAGTAACAAAGTTTATTGTTCTGTCACATAATAGGTACAATGGAAATTTAAGAAACCATAAGAAAGAAGTCATAATAATGTCTAATTAAAAAAAATATCAGTGTGATTTAGATGATACGACTGCAGTAAAACTTATTTAGCTTCATTTATATGTATTAATAATTATAAATTAAAAGCTCGTACATATAGTGTGATACAGACAATAGAACTCTACGAAACGAAACTGGCTATGAGAGAGAGAGAGAGAGAGAGAGAAAGAAAATGTATCCTTGCACCTTTCTTGGCCCTACAGTAATATACGAAACGTAACTCTCCCTCTTTCTATCTTCACAAACTTATATCTCCCTCTCAACTTCCGTTCGGCTCGCCAGATCGCACTTTTCGTAACGCTCTCGTCACGCATTCATCAGCTTATTCTGCAATACTGCTCATTTAATAATATCTGCTCTGAAATGCAATCGAATGAGGGTAAAAGCGTGTGAATTCGCCGCTAGAGGCGCTAGTGTAGAGTGAGGTCTGTCTGTCAGTGCCACAAACTTATCTGACCCGGTAAGAAAGGCGCTACTGTCTTTGTCTTTGTCTGACAACAGTTTAACATTTGCATTAGTTCCAATTTTGGCCACCGGGTCAGTTAAGTTTGTGGCACTGTCACTTCTCACTTGTCTGAATGTCACTTGTCACTGTTTATGTATGGGTGGGCTTTGACAGCAGGACCTCACTCGCCGGTGGTGCCAACTGGTGAGCAAAAAAACTCATTGCAATCCTCTTGCTTTGTAAGTAATCTACTACATTAAGTTTTCATTCGATATGGAACTTCGCAAATATGAGCTTTCCGTCTCCCAGATTGTCGCATTAGCTTTACTTATAAACTAAGTTGAACTGCAACTACAAGTAATTTTATTTCTAATAGTGAATCGCAGTTACATATGCTCGAATACTCAATACAGACTCAAGTATGTGCTACGTGGTCATCAAGAACCAAAATATCCATCAAAACAAGAGTCACCTGCAGAAACCTGCTGACCAGCAAGGCAGCCGGTCCCTTGGCCACCAGCAGCAGCGCCCAGCCGCCCAGGGCCGGCAGCGTGCTGAGCTGGTTGGTGAACTTCCTGCCGCACTTCTGCAGGATGAAGGGAGCCACCACGATACCGGAGATCAGCGCTAGGCCGAGCACTGATGCTGGAATGTAACAATTGGAAATTATTAAACTCTTGTATTTCTAGAAAGGTAGAGGATTTTAGATTAAGACAAGGCATCTACGTGATCTACGTTTTTTGGCTTTTGAAGGCATTTAGATGTTTCCGGGTAGATGGATCAGATTACACTTTTTTAGAGTCGATCGTTTTAGACCTCTTGAGTAGTACTTACACACTTGAGTATTACACAACACATCTGTGACCGAATTACAATGAGATTCATAACAATTATATACTGACATTACTAACAAATACACTACATTATATTTATTATTAACTATTATCTAACCAACCTAGCCTGACTACTATGTCTACTATGTCAGTCACAGTTGTCATGGGGGTGAGTAGAAGGTGGTTCTGCATGCTTGCTTACCATGTTAATTCCATAAAAAAAATACTTCTAAGATTTTTTTTTTTAATAAATCTTAATACTAGAGGCAAAAAGCAGCATTTGTGTGGGTTGCCAATAAAAATATTATTTCCATTTCGAATGCGAATGTAATTGTACATATAAATGTTTGTAAACACGATGTAGCCGCTATTATTCTGCTATTATAGCTCAAATTATTGTGCAATCTCGCGATACGCTCATTTTCAATGATTATTTTAGATTGTAACATCAAATTATACGTTACAACACGGTCAAACGGCTGAGATCATAAGATCATGTTACGTAACTACATGTTTCGTTAGTGATAGAGCGTCATTTTAAATGTTTTAATTGTGTATCTAATGTTTAGGTATATTTATACGATTACGTATCAGTAATTAATAAATCATTGTATTTTTCCGTATTTTAATAACCTATAAATCAATGTTATATAACAGCTTCCTAGTGAAGAGGTGGTCTGCCAGGTCGAGAATAACCTGGCAGGTCTCTTACTCTGGAGCTGAAGGCTTGCAGAAGCTGGAGAGGTTTTCTTGAAATAAGAGATCTTTCTTCAGAGTGGTCCTGAGCTGAATTAATTTATTGCCAAAAATACACGCTTTATATACAAAATTTACAAACATTGTTATCCAATAAGATAGTCTACATTATTTTGCAATCCAATAGGATTGCGTTTTAAAAAACAGATGAAATAGCATACACAACAAAATATACACAAGTAACCATTGGTCTATGAATGAACGCGTACTACGATCGTTGCATAGTAACGTAAATTCCACACTCTATAAATATAGGCTGCAACCTAACGGAGCCTCATTGCGGCTGGCGCGGTCTCTCGGTGCGGGCGGAACACGCTGCGTTGCTCGGCGCGCGGCTTCGCGCCATTTTCGCTGTCGACGATCATGAAGAATGAAGAAGTATTCCTTTATTCAAGACTGAAGTAGTTGATCCTGTTCTGCAGATGAAGATTTGAAGATCGTCAGTGTTCCGTCTCGTCACCATGTTTCTGGCATGATCTTGCGTCTTTTTCAAGATGAAATTATCATGATGCGGGACGTCATTGAGTCGCTTGCTTTTATATTAAATCCTGAGTTGTGTTGTTATTTAATATTGATCTTCCTTTCCCTTCCTTGGTATGGTTTCGAGGTAACAGGTACAGGTACAGGTCTAGGTATGTATAGGTACATATAGGTATGTGCACGGTAACTGGCTATCTTAAGCGCGCACGGCTCTGTTGCTATGACAACGCAAGTTGGCGCAGGTATGCATTGTAGGTACGTAGCTATCGCGTCGCTGTGTCGCGCGTCGCTACAGGAGTCCCCTCCTAGCGAAAGCGTACCGGCAGTTTTATATTTCGTCCGGCACGTGTAATCTTCAAGATTGGCCTTGGCATGCTAGGGGCTCGATCGGGTGACGTGCTTGCGCTTGCGGTCGGTTCCTCGTACGATTTCGCCTGTGACGTAGCAGTTACTGTTGTTTCTGTCTCGCTCGTGTACTCTTCGGTAGTATTTTCATTGACGGTGTAGGCAGGTTTCAATCGGTCAATGGAGATAACAGGTGAACGTCGGTCGGGTAGTAAAAGTTTGAAAAGTTTTCCGTTTCGTTCCAATACTTTGTATGGACCTTCGTACGTAGGCTGTAAGGGTCGTTTTACTGCGTCGGTTCGGATAAATACGTATTCGCAAGTTTGCAAATCTTTATGAATGAAGATTGATTTCTTGTTCCCGTGTATGTTTGATTCTTGACGTGGCTTCATAGATTCGATTGTTTCGCTTAATCGGCTGACGTAATCGTAATCCATTTCGTCTGATGTCTGCGTGGTTGTGAAGAAATCGGATGGGAGTCGAATGTTGTAGCCATAAGTAAGTTGAGCGGCTGAAACTCCTGTGTCGGCACGGATTGCGGCGCGTAGTCCCATTAAAACTGTAGGTAACTCGCTTACCCACGTAGATTGTTGTTGTGATAAGCGAGTTTTCAGAGCAGTTTTTAAAACTCTATGGAATCTTTCGACCATCCCATTAGCTTGCGGGTGGTACGATGAAGTGCGAATCCGTTGTATACCAAATGCTTGCAGTAATTTATTGAACAGACGGCTTTCAAAATTTCGACCTTGGTCCGTTGTAATAATGGCAGGCGAACCGAACCGTGTTATCCAATGTTCGTATAATATTTTCGCAATAAATTCCGCGGAAGTTTCGTCCGTTGGAATCGCCTCACACCATTTAGTGGCGCGGTCGATCATAGTGAGTAGGTATTTATGTCCTTCGGGTGATGTAGGCAGCGGTCCGACGACATCGATGTGAACGTGTTGAAATCGATCAGCTGATGGGAACTTCGATAGACTGCTCGACGTGTGGCGTTGTACTTTACATTGTTGGCAGTTCATACATTGTTTTGCCCAATTTCCTATATCAGTATTTATTGACGGCCAGAAGAATTTATTGCTTATCATTTTTCTTGTAGTGCGAATTCCGGGATGACTGACGCCATGGATAAGTTCAAACGCTTTTCTTCGAAATGCTTCCGGGAGATACGGACGGATGTTGTTTGTTGATATCTCGCAGTAAATGGATCTTGATGAAGTAGGTAAAGTAATTTTTTTGATCGATAAATTACTTTGTTGCGATAACTGTTTGATAATATCGATATCATTTTCTTGCGCTTGTGCAACTTCCTCGTAGTCGAGTGACGTCGGACAATTGATACTGTCGATCGGAGTAGGTATTCGCGATAATGCGTCTGCGACTACGTTGTCTTTTCCGCTGACGTGGCGAATGTCTGTCGTGAACTCGCTGATAAACATCAATTGTCTCGCGCGTCGTGGAGTTTCGGATGTTGACGGCGATTTTTGTAATACGAATGTGAGCGGTTTGTGGTCCGTGAAAATTATTAGAGATCGTCCTTCAAATGTTTTTCGGAAATGCTTGATACTCATATATATTGCGAGTAGTTCCCGGTCGAAAGCTGAGTATTTCCTTTGTGCGTCGGAGAATTTCTTCGAGAAGTAGCCAAGCGGTTGCCATGACGAGTTGATATATTGTTGTAGTACGGAACCAGCTGAATTGTCGGACGCGTCGGTAAATATAGCGAGCGGCGCGTCGTGTGAAGGGTGCGCTAATAACGTTGCGTTTTTAATCGCATTTTTACACGCTTCGAACGACTTTGTAGCTTCGCTATTCCATTCGATCTTAGTCTTGTCGCGTTTCTTGCAGTTATGTAGATATGAATGAAGTGGCGCTTGTAAGTCGGCGGCTCTTGGTATGTGGTCACGGTAGAAATTGATCATACCAAGGAAACGTCGAAGTTCTTCGATTGTAGTAGGTAGCGGGAAGTTTTGAATTGCTGCGACTTTGTCATCGGGCGGTCTTATTCCGGTATTGCTGACGGTGAATCCGAGGAATTTGACTTGCGTTTGACCAAACACGCATTTGGCGGGATTTATTGTTACGCCGTTTTGCTCTAATCGCTCAAGTACGGTACGCAGATGTTTTTCGTGCGTGGTTTGATCTGGGCTTGCAATTAATAAGTCGTCGATGAAAGCGTAGACGAAGTCAAGTCCTCGCAGTACTTCATGGATAAAACGTTGGAATGTCTGTCCGCTGTTACGTAGGCCTGGTACCATCTTCATAAATTCGAATAAACCCATTGGACTGATGATGGCGGTTTTTTCGATATCTTCTTCTCGGACGTTTACTTGATGGTATGCGCGGTTGAGATCGATAGTAGAGAAAATCTTCATGTTTGATAGATGGAATGTGAAATCCTTGACGCGTGGCACCGGGTATCTATCTGGTATGGTGATAGCATTCAATCGTCTGTAATCACCAACTATGCGAATATCGCCATTCTTCTTGGGTACTATGTGAAGCGGTGATGACCATGGGCTCTTGCTTGGGCGGCAAAGACCTTGCTGGATCATATTTTCGAACTCACGTCGTACGAGTTCATAGTGGTGTGGCGGTATAGGGCGAGCGCGGCTGTGGATCGGCGGCCCTTTTGTTTCGATGTAATGCTCGACTTTAGTGAGTGGAGTGAGCTTCATAGCTGTTAATCTTGTTGTTCCCGGATAGTCCGCTAAGATGTTATGATACTGTTGTGAGACGTCAATGCTTCGGATGGTTGGTTGCGTGGATTCTTGTATGAATGACTTGGTTGATAAATTTGTTCTTCCATCTATTAATTTCTTGTTCTTGATGTCGACGACGAGTTGGTGATGAGTGAGAAAGTCAGCTCCGATGATGGGCTTACTGACTTTCGCAATGATGAAAGTCCATTTGAATGGTCGTCGCAGGTTCAAATCGAGTTCTATTGTTTTTTCGCCATATGTAGGTATAACCGTATTGTTTGCTGCATAGAGTTGAAAATCGAGTGGCTGTAGTTTCTGTTTGCTAGTTGGCGGCAAGACAGAAATATTTGCTCCAGTGTCGATGAGGAATGAAATGTTATTCTTCTTGTCGGTTATAAATAGGCGGTAATTTCTTGTGACATTAGAGTCCGCCGCGTCTAATGTTGATGAAAGTTTTCCGACTTCGTATTATTTGATTTATCGAAGTCACACGGCGATGTACATTTTCTTGCATTGTTTCCGAAGCGGCGATGGTAATAGCAATATGGCGGCGGGGGCGGGGACGGTCCGTCTGGAGCGGCGTTGTTCATTGGCGCCTGCGATCGTATGATTCCTCGCTGTGGCGTCATTGAGCGGCTCCGTCCGCGGTACGGTGATTTGAATGAATTGTAACTTTGATTATAATTTCTGCGGTTATTCCAATGGTTGTTTTTTAATTCAGCGACTTCGAGTGACAATTTCTTGATTTGTTCGACGAGCTCTTGATGAGTATTATTGTTATTTTTTGATTCGACGGCGGATATATGTGAGCTTGATGTAGTATTCTCCATCATCTTGTCGGCGAGTAGGGCGAGTTCGTCGAGAGCAGTTTTGGTGCTAAATGACTCGCTGACGGCCAGGACGGATCGGACGTGTGGAGGCAGATGGTTCGTCCACATGAGTCGCAGGGTTGACTCAGGGACTTTCTCTCTTGCCAAGCTCTTCATGCGCCGTAGTAATTGCGTCGGCTTCTGGTCTCCGAGTTCGACTTCCGAGAGTAGCTTCTGCAGCTGGCGGTCATCGGAATCTTCATAAACGGAGATGAGGCGGGTCTTCAGTGTCTCGTAGTATTTCTCAGGAGCTGGTGGGTTGTACAGGAGGTCAGCGATCTGCTCTATGTCTTGACGTTCCAGCTGAGCGATGACCATTTGTGCTAGCTGGCTTGAGCTCCTGTGTAGGTCGCTGGTCGCTGCTTCGAATTGACAGAACCATAGACGTGATCTCTCACGCCAGAATGCTGGAATGCGCATGGACAGCGCTATTCCGGCGACTTCGGCGGGCTTCTGTGGCTGCGGCTGTGGCTGTGCCTTGGTCTCTTCAGACTCCGGGTTCATTTTGATGGACGTGTGGATGAGGGCGTCGATGGATCTTGCTCGTGAAGGTGGACGAGGATAGCTTCCGGTCCGTGGGCCAGGGGTTGGTGCCGAGGAGTAGCTGCGTGGCTACGGTTCGTCGGGCAGGGGTTCCCCGTAGTGGCGTCTTGAGCAGGGATTTCTTCGTGGAGAGTTTCTTCGACGTCGTCCGTGTCCGTCCGCTTCGGGGGCAGAGGTTCCCCGTTGGTTGTCCAGTGAAGGAGGTCACCAATGAAGATGACCCGTGTTCAAAGTCGGCGGTCACCAATGAAGAGGTGGTCTGCCAGGTCGAGAATAACCTGGCAGGTCTCTTACTCTGGAGCTGAAGGCTTGCAGAAGCTGGAGAGGTTTTCTTGAAATAAGAGATCTTTCTTCAGAGTGGTCCTGAGCTGAATTAATTTATTGCCAAAAATACACGCTTTATATACAAAATTTACAAACATTGTTATCCAATAAGATAGTCTACATTATTTTGCAATCCAATAGGATTGCGTTTTAAAAAACAGATGAAATAGCATACACAACAAAATATACACAAGTAACCATTGGTCTATGAATGAACGCGTACTACGATCGTTGCATAGTAACGTAAATTCCACACTCTATAAATATAGGCTGCAACCTAACGGAGCCTCATTGCGGCTGGCGCGGTCTCTCGGTGCGGGCGGAACACGCTGCGTTGCTCGGCGCGCGGCTTCGCGCCATTTTCGCTGTCGACGATCATGAAGAATGAAGAAGTATTCCTTTATTCAAGACTGAAGTAGTTGATCCTGTTCTGCAGATGAAGATTTGAAGATCGTCAGTGTTCCGTCTCGTCACCATGTTTCTGGCATGATCTTGCGTCTTTTTCAAGATGAAATTATCATGATGCGGGACGTCATTGAGTCGCTTGCTTTTATATTAAATCCTGAGTTGTGTTGTTATTTAATATTGATCTTCCTTTCCCTTCCTTGGTATGGTTTCGAGGTAACAGGTACAGGTACAGGTCTAGGTATGTATAGGTACATATAGGTATGTGCACGGTAACTGGCTATCTTAAGCGCGCACGGCTCTGTTGCTATGACAACGCAAGTTGGCGCAGGTATGCATTGTAGGTACGTAGCTATCGCGTCGCTGTGTCGCGCGTCGCTACACTAGAATACAAAGTCTCTGAGCTCAGTAAACTGGGAATGAATAGATACTTATACTTAGACGAAATGAAATAATAACGATGATGATGATAATAAAGGTATAATGTTTTTATTGACCACACAACCCGGTATTATTGTTAAATACATAAATATAAAAACTATAGATACATACAACGCAAGTTGCCCTGAAGTTGTCCTTTTTCATGATCTACGGTGATGATCTACAACATATTTATGTTGATGGGATTAATGATTTAATTTTTCAATGTTGTCTTCAAATATTATTAAAATCTTTTTTTATATCATAAAGGACAGGGACTGTTATATTAGTAATAGTCCAGTTGGTAATTGTTAGTATGAGTCTCATTGTATTTCGGCCATAGATGCGTTGCTACACCTGAGGATTGAGATGGTCATCTCTAAAAAGTATAACCAGCTCCACACCTACCTATCCCGAACACTTGCTGTCAAAACCAGTAGAAATAGTCCTAAGTACCGGGTCATACGGTACTACTTCCACGAGTGAACTCTAAGTTCTTACCACCAATCAAAACCATAAGCTCACCGATCCAAGACTCGTGTTCCCGGGTTAGCTGTACCACAACTTCCCCGGATGACCTCTTGAGGTTAGTGCCTTGGCTCTAATCTACCAAAACCAATCGCTCACCGATCCAAGACTCGTGCTCCCGGGTAAGCCGCACCGCCGACCCTGGCTGGCGCAGCTGCTGTTACCAGTAGAAATAGTCCTAAGTACCGTGGCGACCGGTGGTTCTTCCCCTGTAAGCTCAAGGCTCTAACCACCGTAGCACTTCCCAGGGAGAACTCAAGGCTCTAAGCACCTATCAAAAACCGAATCTCACCGATCCAAGACTGAAGAAATGGCACTAATTACCGCGTCCTACGGCAGTACTTTCCCGGATGACCTCAAGGCTCTAACCTACTCAAACCAACAAGCTCACCGATCCAAGACTCGTGCTCCCGGGTGAGCCGCACCGCCGACCCTGGCTGCCGGAGCTGCTCGAGCAGCACGCCGGGGTACGCGATGTTGGCGCCCGTGCCCGTCATGTACAGCACCACGCCGCTCACCGCCAGCAGCTGAGGGTACAGGAGATTCAGGGGGTTATCATCAGCTTTGAGGGAGAGGACATTCGGAGGTTATAATATGCTACTGCGAATAGCTTTGGGTGGAGAGATATAGCTTAAGTTAGGTTATTATGTCACTCCGGGGGTTACTGTTTGCAGCTGGGGGTACAGCACAGTTGGTTGGTGATAATCATATTTACTGCAAATGTCGTTAAAGGTACGCAACGATGAAATTGGTAGATTAACGCTTCAGTAACTTTAACGACAACTCTGACTAAAAACAAAGTTAGGTGAGCTATGGTAGGTAATGAAAGTTACCGACATAGCTCTCAGAGTTAGTCGGCTGAAGTGGCAATGGAAAGGCCACATCCGAAGGACGGTCAGTCAATGGGGCATACGTCTTCGAATCGCGGCCACGTCTCGGTAAAAGGAGCACAGGACGCCTCCCAACCAGGTGGACTAAGACCTGAAGGAGACAGCTGGAAACCGTTAGATTCTGAGGGTTCAGGACCGGTTCGAGTGGCGCCAATTAGGGAAGGCCTATGTCAAGGCCAAGCAATAAGCAATGGACTTCGAAGTGCTGATGTCGTTCAAGAGCATTGGCTCATATCTTTAGGTACAAACTATTAGAACGATAGCTAAGATAAGTTATATTCAAGGGATCAATTACCTAACTAAAGCTACTAGTCCAGTCCAGAATCCAGATAAGCCAGATTGGTACTAGAGAAGATGTGGAAAAGCAAGGAATTAATAAGAATATAGTAGACGCACGTACCTGTCTCAAAAACGGTGTGACCTGCGGCCCTACGCAGCAGCCACCCTCCCCGCTGTCCTCGTTCTTGTCCAGGGTCTTGGCCATTATACGTCAGGGCTTCTCGTGCATGGTCTAATAGGTGTTAGTAGCCTTCATCTAAAACATCAAAAAAAAAAACTTAATGATAAAAACGATCATATTTCTGTACCTACATTATAATTACTAAAAGGTTACCAATTCGTTAGCCACACTATGTGAGGCGACAATGATTTTTTTGAGATGAATTTAAAAATAATAATAGCCCTACGATTCCGTGTGTCCTAGGTGCCATGGACAACACACAAGACAAAGACACACCCAGACCGAGAACAGAAAAGCTCATCATTTAAAATTCCGCATCGTCGGGATTTGAACCCAGGACCCTTGGAACACCGATCCGGCGAGTTAACTATTGTCCATTCGTTGTCTAAGTCTGAGGTGTAGAGTTGGTGTGAGGTTAGGGCGAGTACAGTTCCAAGCTTGACTTTACATATGAGATCTATCCAATTCGGCATAGTAAAATATCAAGATGGGTTCTCCATTAACATATGTTGCAACAATCAGTTAACCTCACAGATTGCGGTCAGCGATTAAAGTCATCCGACCTTGATAATGCTCCGCTGGGGAAAACACGTGTTTGTGCTCGTGTCAACTCGTGTGTACTTTTATTTGTATTATATATAATTATAAATACATGTAAATACCTAAAATTACAGTGTCTGGCTGTAATTTAGAAATATGCATATATCTATGCACTTGAAACAACATTGATATGTTATAACTTGTAGTTAATTAAACACAGCATCAAAACGCAAACATACGATTTTAATTTTTTTTGTCTATTTGTTTGTCCGGGCTAACCTCCGGAACAGCTGAGTCGATTTTTATGGGACTTTCACTGGAAGATAGAGGAGGTTTTGGAGAAACATACAAGCATGAAGGGTATTTTTCGAGTTATTCCTACATTATATGTAAAAGTTAGTTATTGTTATCTGGGAACACGTGGTGTGGTGGAGTGGATCAGTGATGGCGTTACAAGTATGTGGGTGGTGAGTGACCATCTATCTAACATGTCTGCTTAATAATGGAGCAATAACAAGCCCGTAATGACTCAATAAGATAACAATATTATGAAAAATATAATAATATTGCGTTTTATCGTTGGGTCAGTACACTACAGATAGGTAAGTATAAAAAGATATACCTACTTAACAACACCTATAATCTGTATGTTTTGGTATTTTTATATATAGAATAAAGTGTACATGATTAATTCGTGCAATGCACCTACGAAGAGTCGCACACATGTGAGTGAGCGCGGTGAGAAATGCAATCCTTCAGTGGGCCGAGTGCGAGTTTTAAGTGACAAAACGCGCTCGCTACGTAACTGCGAGTTACCTAAAATTTGTATGGAATCGGAGCAGAGCCACCTAGCGGGACGTAAATGGCTCAGCTTGATCCCATACAAATTTTAGCTAACTCGCGGTTACGTAGCGAGCGCGTTTTGTCACTTAAAACTCGCACTCAGCCCACAGCTGACGTAAACATGCGGTGAAGTATCTATAGGGATATCTGCCACTACCACCAAACATATCCTGCCAGGCATTTAGGCCACGCATATGTACTATTAAAATTAAAATGTTTTCCACTCATTCGTTTCGCATTCGTCTTGGCCAGCAACGCGTTGATGACGGTTTTTTAACCGACTTCAAAAGAAGGAGATGGTTCTCAATTCAACTGTTGTTTGATTGATGGAGTTACCTCGTATCTTTTTACTGCAATGAGGGTAAAAGCGTGTGAATTCGCCGCTAGAGGCGCTAGTGGAGAGTGAGGTCTGGCTGTCAGTGCCACAAACTTATCTGACCCGGTAAGAGGGGCGCTACTGTCTTTGTCTTTGTCTGACAACAGTTTAACATTTGCATTGGTTCCAATTTTGGCCACCGGGTCAGATAAGTTTGTGGCACTGTCACTTCTCACTTGTCTGAATGTCACTTGTCACTGTTTATGTATGGGCGGGCTTTGACAGCAGACCTCACTCGCCGGTGAAGCCAACTGGTGAGCACAAAAACGGCGATCCTCATTACTGCGCTTATTGATGCTCGTCGTCTGATCCCATTTAAGTTAATAGTTTGAAAACTTTAAAACACTGTTTATAAATGTTAAGTTGTAAGCTGAGGTTGTAATAAATTAAGTCACTGAGCTGTTAACCGATGGGGAGTTCCCTTCCCTTGTCCGGTCCGGAGCCAATTCTACTTGTTCTAAAATTGTATTATCATGACTAGAGAACCGCCCGCGCTTCGCTTCGGGACCCGTAGGTAACAGTCACGTAGGTCCCGCTCCCGTAGGAATCTCGGCTCGGCCAAACAGTACTCTATTATATGAATTATGATATACTGGTACATCAGATATAACCTATGACATAAGTAAATTACATGTAGTATTTGATAGCGTGATTCAGAACTTGCAAATGAATTTTACTAACGCCATCTATTAACAACATCCGAAACTAAATATCTAGTAACTAACAAAACATCGATCTTCCCATGGGAATGAGACGTTTTTCCGCGGTAAAAAGTAGCCTTCGTCGCTCTATATTCTCACTATCCCCACACAAAAACTATACCATATAATAGCCATGTTGCGACGTGAAAGAGTCACAAACAAATACACTTTCACATATAATATTAGTATGCATTTAATTTAAAGCAATATGAATTTTTTTAAGCCTGTTAATGAGAAAGTATTTCTAATTCAGCTTGAACAGACAAACATACGAACATGCAAAGAATACAAATAGAAACTTTAATTAAAAACAATAAGAACACTAAAGTTGTCGAATACTAGAAATATCAGATTAGTTGTGTTTTAGAATGTTATAAGTAGGTAGATTACCTTCAAAACCGGATGTCTTATACAACCAAAAATAAAACGGCATCCGTCACGTAAATTATGGGATTCATTAAATAGATGATGATGGGTTGAGAAGAAATAATGATGGTAACTTTGATGTTTTAAATATCTAGATCGAGCGTCGCCCTACAATGAAAACAAAAAAAACAAGGCAACATTATCAAGCATGTGTGCGTGCAGGCGATGTTTTTCACGTTCATTTATTGCCTATGTGTGCGTAATGTGTGCGTAATGAATAATGATATTAAAATTGTGGCTAACAGTTGGCCACAATTTTTGACACGTTTGCGCGGATTCGATGTTCCATCTAGATATTTAAAACATCTTTGGATGGTAATCATCGCTGATTGAACTACAGCATTGCTATTCAAATTAAATGGCATAATAGGTTAGTGGGCTGCGAAGACCACGCTATCAGACAACTGAGCTCCTTGCATAACATTACAACTTTCACCTTTGCGCACAGACTGACATATTATATACTTTGCAATATAATTGATTAATATCCCTATTGTACTTTTTCTTCTAATGACTTTAAGAAAGAAAAAAAATCGAATATATAGATATGTATTTATAAACAGTTAACAAAATTTGACCTTCATCTCCGTATTTCAATTCAATAAAATACCTACACATTATTAGGTATAAAAATGATCATCAAAATTACGGACATACTTAAGTATCTCATCTTTTTTTGGATTCGGATTAAATTAAAAAACCTTTTAGAATCGGATGATTTAGATTAAAATGATTCACAAAATGTCGGGTAAATAGCTGAACATTATAAAAAATAGTCCTCGAACAAAGTCAGTTAACGGTCATTCTCCTATTCGGCGTTCTTTGCCTAATTACCATAACCTTTTTTATTTTTCACTGAGTTGACTGGAGCACATTAAAATATGAAACAATTCAAAGATACAAATTCAATAATTAATTTGGCATGTAACAAATAATGGTAGTTTTCTAGATAATGAGACTTAAAAAAATCATGAGTATGGTAATTAGAAAGAATAATTTTTAATGCAACGGTAATTAGAAAATATCATCAAATCTATGTAAAATATGATACTGAAATGATATTAACGCACATTAATAATTTATACTGATATAATAAAAATTAAAGCAATAGAATTATCGATGTCCCATTACACAATGCAATGGATGATGGTACACCAAAGCGGCATACTACCTCCTGGACAAGTTTCTTGACCACGGTCTTCGCCTCTTGGTTCAGAGTTGCAAACAATGGCCGGAACATTTGCTGAAGTAGTCTTGAACCACGATGATGAATCTATTCCCGTCTTCAGTCTGAGGGAATGGCCCAGCGATGGCGATTCTTTCCCAAGAGGCTCCGACGTTATACAGCTGTCGTTCCCCCTGGGATCTAGTGCCGGGCCGTATCTCTTATCTTTACGAGGGTTTTCTTGATGCCGAGGAGCCCACCGGAAGTGCCATCGTGTACCTACTAGCTTCAGCAAATCAGCCACCTTACTCCTAGGAATAACCATTTGCAGGGTTTTTTTCCATTCCGTTGAGTGACTCCCAGCTCCGATAAAGCACGCCATTCTCCAATATAAGGTTGTCCCACTGAGCCCAGTATGCCTTAGTCGTTGCGCTTGAGGTTGACACGTCACTCCCCAGGGGCCTCTGTCCTTTGGCTTTCCATTCCATGATCGGGCTGAGATCTTTGTCTTCCTTCTGAGCTTGGCTTACTTGCTCCCTTGCACAAGAGTTGTCTAGGTCCTGCATCCTTATCACCCTAACCTCTTCTTTAATTCTTTCTTTAATGCTTGATGCAATGTCGACCTTCGGAGCATGGGCGTCGTGACAGGACGTCAGCATTCTTCGGCTTGCGCGCCGTCGGTGGCTTCGGAGGAGGTTTGGCGGTCTTCTTAGTGGCGGCAGCGGTGGCGGCGGCTTCTAGCTCCTGGCTGTTGACTTGGGTAGCCGTCGACACCAATTTCGGTTGTTTCCGAGTCCGGCAGCTCATCCTAATATAACGCATCCGTAACATATAGGCCCAGTACGAGGTTGAATCGCTGCTATGACTTCGTGCACCTTACGACCTTTATAGTCGCTTCGTACCGCTTCCACTTCAAGGGCATGCGCTAAAGCTGCTTCCTATGTTGCGTGATGACCCAAGCGCACCGTTGCTCTCACCTCGGGATCCTGTATACCGCTGACAAACACCTCTAACACTTTGTCTTCGACCGGTGTGGAGCTCGACGCATAGGCTGGGCGTACGAGGTGCTCGATGTGCTGTGGCCCATTGCTGCAGTCCTTCACTCGCCTGCCGTGACCAGTCTTTAAGCTGCGCGCGATACACGACCTCGAGGTGCTTTTCCCCGTTCGAGCTTCCAAGGCCTTAAATAGCGACTCCAAGATGCGTCGATCGGCGGCAGGTTCTCAGGCACCAGCAGTGCCTCCCCTTGAAGAGCTAGGGTGAGTGCCGCTAACGAGTGATCGTCCTCCCAGCCATTCCCACTTGCAACTACCTCGAACTGGTGCCTAAATGCTGTTCACGAGGTCGTGCCGTCGAAACTCGGGACCTTGAATTTCGGGGCCCCAGGGCATGAACTGGTTACTGCCGTGCCCAAAACCTTTATTTTTTGCAGCTTGTTCTCCAAATCCATGAGCCTAGTTTCGTGGGAGTTGATTGCCGCGTCATGGCTTTTGAGGGCTTGGTCATGCTCGGATATACGCACCTTTACCACGTTTAAGGTCCTCCTTCACGACGTTCAAATCTCCCTGGAAACCATCCAGCTTTGCATCGATTGTCCCTAGGCCCGCCGCCATGGTTTTGCGCTGGCTTTGTAGTGCGTTGTAAAGAGTATAATAGGAAACAGTTCGTAAATGTGTATTAATTTTACATACAACGGTAATTATAAACATATGGTAATTATTATACGGTAATTAGAAAACGATAGAATTTCTTAAAAATTTCGAAAACCGACACAGTATGCAAATATTAACTTATTACACAACGTGTAAAGGCCAAAGTATTGTCTCAATTGCTATGATCAATTCGGGTTTAACTTAAAAAATCAAGTATTAAAATAAATAAAACGGTAATTAGAAAAGTTTTTAACCAAGGCTACGGTAATTATATACTCACGTGCTTCATTGGCGGTACACTAACGTTAGAGACGTGCGACTGTATATGGGCCATGGTACACACTGAGGAGAAGCGGCGGGTGCGGTAGTGATGTGCCAAAAATACTGTTTTAGGGATTTACACCCGAGAACACAAATGGTCACGGCAATTATAACTTTAGTGCGGACATGTGGTTACTTAATGATAATTATTTATAGACTGGTTCTATTGAATCGATATTTTGTGATGCGATACACAATGTATAATACCGTTCAACACGTTGAATGGATCAAAGTTAATCTGTACGTTATAAAAATTACAAGCAAGTTTTAACATAAAGTTGGTGTGCGGACACGCCACGGTAATTAGAGAACACAGGTTCGCTGAGTATATTTAAATTAATTTGGTCTTATCTACTTAAAACAGAAGACAATATTTTTGTATACAGCTAGATATGGATGCTAACTAACATATAAAAAAAAATCATGTTTGAATCTGTTAATACTGTGGATTTATCAAGCCCGGACAAGTAAAACTTGCTAATCGGAGAATGGCCGTTAAAAAGTCTCATGCATTCACTTGAAGATAAGGAAAATGTTAACTAAAACGTACCTATTTGTTAATATGTTTTTCATAGCTCCTTTTTACTTCGTTCTTTACTTAGATAAAAAAACATACGAATAAAGAAAAATCAAAACAAAAAACTGAAGACGAACGGTGACGAACGTACGGACGCCGCTAAGTTGTACAATAAAAAAATGAGTCGTCTTTAACCGGTTTATAGGCGCAAAGTTAAGGTTAGCGAAATAAAGGTCAACCCACATACCAATTCATGAAGCGCTCATAGCTTTGTGCGGTATACGCCGATCCTTACCGCGATCACTCTACTCTAACTAAAAATCGCCGCAGAAAACCACGAATATGTCAATAACTTCGAATAATTGTATATGCGAAGGTATGGGTTCGTGGTATATCCTAGTTGCCAAAGCTTTGACAATTCGTGCGTGCATTGCATAGCTACAAAATTAACGGCTCGTTCGCGCGCATGTGATGTGAGTGACCGGCCTATTATGTTAAGCTACACTTGTTAGTTAAAGGTAGCTAGGTACCTTCCGACCTACGAAAACTTCCGCAATTTGGGTTTGCCACTACTCCCTCATTTAATCACTCAAATCCGCACTTGAGAAGCGAGGTGGAGTAGAATAGAATAGAATAGAAAATAGAATAGAAAATTATTTATTCCTGGCACACTCATGCTCATAAGCTTCCTCAATAATGCGCCGGAGATACCCGGGTCAATGATGTTCAACTCAAGGAACGCGAACGTATAGAAATACTCTTTTTATTTCATAGAAGCGACCATTTTAGTTGTCAATGGTAGTTTAATTAGACCGAGACTAACTAAACAATACTAACAGGACTAAAAACATTTAGCAGTCCATGCCCGAGCTCATACAAACAAACATACAAACCAACTACATTACTTAGCATCCAATTCTAAGTAGACTAATCATCTTAGTTCCGAAGTGAGTCTTGTTCTGTGACGGTCACAGACTCACAGTTGCCATGGACGGTAGCGGACGGGTGATCACTACATAGTATAAAACAAAGTCGCTTTTTTTGTCCGTCTGTTTGTTTGTTTGTCTGTTTGTCTGTATGCTTAAATCTTTAAAATTACGCAACGGATTTTGATGCGGTTTTTTGTAATAGGTAGAGTGATTCAAGAGGAAGGTTTTTATGTATAATACATGCATATATTCCCACGAGAACGGGATCCACGCGGGTGAAACCGCGGACGGTCCGCTAGTTGATAAATACATAGAAGTGTGCAAAGTTGCCGTGGTTGATTACAATAAGAGTAATTAAACAAGCGTATTTACTAAGCGAAATGCTATCATTTCATTCATGGTGTCTCTTTGTGTCACTGTGAAACAACGCACGTGTTGATTTTTGATTTATAAACAACCCACGTTCTCGGCGTTTGTCAAGTAAGAAAAAAGGTGTTTTTAATGTTATGGCCAAATGAGCTAACGAGTCACCTGATGGTTTTTTTATAGCCTGTAGGGCTGACGAAAAAGCAGACGAGCCACCTGATGGTAAGTGGTCATCGTCGCCTATGGACACGAGCAACACCAGGGGAGTCACCTGTGCAACGCCGGCCCGGAAGGAGAACTCTTTTTACACCTTTCGTGAAGAACCCCATGTCAAAGCGCTCCGGGAATACCTCAGAAGGAAGGTCATTCCACAGCTATGTGGAATGATAAGTGATCACCGACCGTAGCCAGCAGTAACACCAAAGGGATCAGAGTCTCGTAAGCGGGAATGCAAGGCGTGCACTGCATGCAGGCGGCGGCAAACCGATACCAGCGGGTTAGCTGTACCGACGAAGAGGGATGAGGAGCAAACGTTTTGGCACGCGGGCGCTCATGCAACTAGCGGCGGCCCTGAGAGTCATCCTTAATGCTTGCCAGCCAGGATAGGAAAAATGAGATTAAGAAAAAACTGACTCTCCATTCTCCCAACGGAAACATGACTGATAGGAACTTTAAACTACTTTATCTATATTTTAATCTGTCAAATAACTTGTCTTCTATTATCTGTGTACTACTTCACTTTCTATGCTTTTATTGTCTATCTTCTTCTGCAATATAAATCTCCGATCCGACCGCACGCGCTCGTTTATTTTAACACATAGGTAAATTAAGGTCTTTTTCAATGACCAGTCGTTTGATGGCAGATTTAAGTGAGAGAGTAGACTAACCAGCCAGACTCCAGCAGGCAGATTGCAAATTCACCTTTTTTTAATGAAATTAAGTTAGCAAACGAGCATGCAGTACCACCCTTCCCCTGCCGCCCATAACAACTGTGACCGACCTAGAACTAGACTCAAAGGGACTAGGATGGTTAGTCCAGTTAGTAGATGGTGTTAGAATATTAGTTGGTTAGTTTGTTAATAAGTATGAGGACGGGGACTATTAGTGTTAACCTGGTGTGTTTTGTCCGAAATGTAACATTATAACTTGATAGGACGATTACGTTGGAGGTACGGGAATGCCTCTAGCAAGAATCCTCTACTTTTCACGGTTCATGAAGTCAATAATCATAAATAAATAAAAATACTTTTATGCCTTTGATCATGTTTCAATTTATTTCAAGTTAGCTCTCTTTACCTACATCTTGGGGATGGTGAAGTAATCTAGGAGATTAAAAGTTCAGGTTAATCATTTAGGTAAACCTCACTACACACACAACCTTTCCCCTACTATATTAACTATTCAATAATTTATTTTTACTTAAAATAAGTACCTACCTAATATATTTTTGGTCGTACAATCAATCATTGTGATATTGTGAATACAATGATGAGATTTTAAAATTAATTATAATCAACTTTTATAATTTACTTTTATTAGTTATTTTTACAATTCTAACTGATATTTCTTTATTGAATAAAATAACTATCTGCATTCAGAAGAATCCATACACTTTTAAACTATAAACGAAAATGCATATATTAAAATAATTATCATTGATTCAAATTATACGCATGGCTTCGTCACTTCGTACATCTATACTATAGACTTCAGAGACTTTAAAACTAGTAAAAGAAATAAAAACTCTCCAATAAAAAACACTTACTAAATCCGTGTCACAAGTGTTTGTGTTCAATTAACACTTGTAAGTAACTCATACACATAGTCACTTTTAAATTCACTTTAGTTATTCGTAAAACATAAGGCAAGAAACACACGGGCAAAGCGTTGTACACGCGAAGAGAGACTGGTTGGTTGTGTTCGCTGGTCGGGTGTGTGATTTTAATTGGGAATGCGAAGTGTCTTTACAAAATGAGGAGGGCCCGTAGAATGTTTTTGCGAGTGTTTTATATCGAAGAATACACTTTACGACTTGCTTAAAGTGTCTTTAAATTGTGGCTCAACTCAACTAAAACCGCACTTTTATAAAATTTGAATGTGAGGAGTGATCGTTTAGTGCTCTGAATGTCATGGTTGGTCCCTCCCACGGGTTTGAATCTTACAGTGTTCATTAGGTTATAATTATAAGTTATACCGTAGTTCCTCCTCCAGAGGAACATACAAAACAAGAAGAAGATTACAAAAAAAATATACAAAAAATAGATTTTTATAGTGCTTCCCTTAAAAAAATTGTTTTTCAAATGTTTCCCCGTTATACGATTTCTGGGTGAACTATTACTGAGTTTGGTAGATACGTACCTACCTAATTCATTTTATTTCCACCCATACAAATGCTAGTTTTCCGTTAAAACTTTAAGCTTTTACTAAAGCGCAGGTAACAAATTTGTTTTAGAGGGTAGGTACATATTCTTGGCGACTCAGTTTGGAAAAGAACTCAAAACAGTTGCGCTAAATGAAGATGAATGAGTAACGATACGAGTACTTTGGACCGATGCCTACCCAGTCAGTAGAAAGATAGGTATCAAGTAAGAATAAATATTTACTTGTATTGTTTCATCCCTTCTTACAACTCGCCGAGCATAGAACCACTCTCTAAAAACAAATGTATTACCTGCTGCCCCTTTATTATGAACTCTTAATTCCAGACAGTTTACGTTCACAACGTGTGGGTACAGTTCTATAATAAAGTCCCTAAGGCAATCCGTGACCTGCCTTCAGAGTTGTTTAAGAAGCCTTTAAAAGCACAACTCGTAGACAAGAGCTACTATAGTATACAGGAATATTTAAATGACAAAAAGGCATGGAAATTACCAGCTCTGCAACCAGCTCCTCTAGGTTTCTGCTTACCTGTATCAATTAAGTAGATAATATTGTAATTTTTATTTTAAAAGATGCGGAGGAGTTTTTTTTCGCCGTTTTTTTCTCCTCAAGCACTTTTCCAAAACGGCGGTAGAATCAAAAAATTGACGTTCATAAGTGAATTTGTAAATTCCCAGATGAAATAAACAGTTTGACTTTGACTTTGACCTAGAGACAGTGCCTTAGTACCTGTAAGGCGACTCAGGTATACTTATCGAGTTGTAAGAAGGGATGGAACAACACAAGTAAATATTTATTCTTACTTGATAACTATCTTTCTACTGACTGGGTAGGCATCGGTCCAAAGTACTGTATCGTTACTCATTCATCTCGGCCCCTGCACCTTCCTACTCACAGTTCAATTTAGCTTGTAAGCCAAAACTTCAACGTCAGCCATCGTCATACATCAAATTTTTTCCCTGGCTCAGCATAAGTTAACATAGTATTAGTACAGGGCATTTCGAGAGTTTTCAGAGTTTATTTGACAGGTTCATATCGACTATCGAACTCTAAAAACGGGTTCCTCGCGGAGAAAGTTCAGATTATCAAATGCATTTCGCATGTGAGCTTAAAGAGACTGAAGGTCATTGATTAGATTATCAATATTATCATACACAACCAGTCTAGCTAGATAACAACCTGCCACCTATTCTGATGAACAAATCATAGCTATCCATACTAATATTATAAATGCGAAAGTCTATCTGTCTGTCTGTGACGTTTTCACGGTTAAACTACCAGTCCGATTTGGATGAAATTCGGAATGAAAATAGTTGAAGACCCAGAGTCACACATAGGCTACTTTTTTTTTTCAAAAATCAACCCTTCTTGAAATAGGGGATGAAAGTTTGTATGAAAAATCTGCACCGCATAAACGATTTCGATGAATTTTCCCGGGAAGATAGTTGATGACTTACCCCCTCCCCCACTTTCCCGGTTCGCGATATAAACGAATTCCACGCGAGCGAAGCCGAGGGCAAAAGCTAGTACTGATAGGTATATTTCATAAAAAATTGCTATTGTAAACGGTTTATTCGAACGTCTTAGTTCTTCGCCAGTAGCTTACTCGTCCGCTCACTGCGTACAGTACCCGGCAAGAAATAATGCACATCGGTATTCAGAAAGCGACAATCGGTTAGTTACGGCTTTGTAGAGCATTGTCTCTCTCGCACATTGCACTAATTTTGCAATATCTATTAAGAGCTGTAAAGCACCCTATCAAGTACTTATAGTAATAAAAATTTCATGTTCCATTGGAGGTTTTAACAACTCTTTATATTTATTTATGAGTGAACGCGACCGTCTTCTGCCGAATTCGAAAGAAAAGTGACAAATCAGCGGTAAGGACTGTGTAGTAAGGACAACGCTCTACAAAGCCGAAACTAACCGATCATCTCTTTCTGAATACCGATGTGCATTATTTCTTGCCGGGTACTGTACGCTGTTGTAAGTCGGTCGATCAGTTAAGATAGACGCAAGCCGCCGGGCTATGAGCAAACACCTAAAATATGAATAATGCTAAAGTAACAACCAAATCTGTAATAGATAATATCTCTCTGTCTGAACATGAAATATAAATGAGGTAACTATTACAGAGGTCTGTAGGTACTGATGCAAGAATTTTTGTTTGATTGTCTGTCGATTTTGTTAGCACCAATCTGAGAAATGGCTTAACTTAACTGATATTGCATAATAAAAAATAGTTATAAGTTATAACACAATCTAAAAATTTTGAATGTGACTACTAAGTGATGGTTTCTCGAAGCGAAGCAAAACGAACACGGGTTTACTAGAACTTATAATATTTTAATTACCTACACAATAAGATCATGTAGGTATACAAGTTCAGGTAGTAATTGTAATCTGGATTAGTTAGTCCTTTGTTAGCAACTTCTACGGAAATACAAGTAAACCAAGCTTCCGGTCAAGAGTGCGTTGGTCTCATTAGGAAGTGAAAAGATCCTATCGTGACCTACAGAAGGTCATATCCTAGATATGACAGACAATGATAGGTAGAGAATTATTTATTATAAGGTTACAGCTGAGTAGTTGAACATTGGACCTCCGAACCGGAGGAAAAAATATTCTGTGCGTACCATTGAGATACTGCGTACAAAAGGTACCTACTTATAAGAATTTTAATAAGTACGCGCGTCGTGATCACGTGCATTATCGAAGGAAAACTTCATATGGAAACATACACACTTTAATTTTATAGGGTGTCCCGAATTATTTTTCTGTTTTCCTAAATCCAAGAGCTGATAAAAACAAAACATCTTGAGACCTCTAAGTGAACAAACACTTCTGTGTTCTTCAAAATAATCCCAAAGATGTGATAAATCCAGCAATTCGGTTTGGCCAACGTGGTGGATTATGGCCTATATCCCCTCACTTAGGTGAGAGACCTGTGCCCAGCTGTAGGACAGTTAGAAGTAGCAATGATAATGATTATAGATTAACATACCAATATATTAAACGACGAAGATGCGTTTTCACAGGCAAATCATTTTCATGACATGAAAATGTAACCTGCAACTGCAACCACGAGTAATAGTGTCGTGTCCTCAGGTCCTCACCATCCGCGTCGGTTACAACCTTTCTATTTTTAATAATTAATGTAGTTGTTCTATTTACTTAATCTTTATTGCAACAACCTAAAGCTAGGTTTACTTACAAGCGGCGGACTTAATAGGTACCTCTTAGCATGCTCTACTAGTCTATTCTCGAAGATAGCCTGCATTCTGTTTGAGTTTGAATACCCGAAACCGAGAGAGGTTCTCCTCTCTCCTCATCATATTTCACCTCTCCTCTAAAACACCTCTTCCTTTCACCTCGTTTCATCAGTTCAGCAAACCTCACCTGTCCTCAGCTCAGCCCTCATCCCACCACTTCATACTGATTTTGCCCCAAGTTTTGTTTTAGTAGAGGTACAATCTCTTACTTACTTACATGGTTACTTACATGATCATGTCATCATCATCATCATCTCAATCCTTCACGGCCCACTATTGAGCACGGGTCCCTTCTCAGAATGATAAAGGTTAAGGCCATAGTCCACCACGCTGGTCACGTGCGAATTGGACACACATCTTTGAGTTTTTGCGAACTCTCCGGCATGCAGGTTTCCTCGCGATGTTTTCCTTCACCGTTTGTAGCAAGCGTCATTTAAATGCTTAAAACGCACATAACTCTGAAAAGTCAGAGGTGCGTGCCCTGGGATTCGAACTCGGAACCTCCGAATAGGAGGCCGAATTCTTAACCACTAGGCTACTACATGGTTACGTACTATTGTTTAAATCCGTGCTGGAATAAACAATACTTAATCAAGCCTAAGTTGTAATGGTTCACCTACTCCACTGATATTTTTTCCAAAGTTTTTTCTGCACGATTGATCGTGTGACCTGATAAAATTTTAATTAAGTTCTCAGTATTAAGTTTAATTAGAATATCAAAACAAACGAGCTAGATTTGAACAATGGCGCATTGGAAAGGTGTCCCACAGACTTATAAAAAAACTAGTAAACCCGCCCTCGCTTCGCTTCGGGGAACCAGTCTCTTCAAAAATCTCTATAAATTTTAACAAATTATGTTATTCCGATGTCTAAGCTATATTACTGCAAAGTTTCATGAAAATCCGTTCAGTAGTTTTTGCGTGAAAGAGCAACAAACACACACACATACATCCTTACAAACTTTCGCATTTATAATATTAGTAGGATAGTAGGATTAGTAGGACAATAAGCAGACCTAACTTAGGGCGCATTCGAAAAGAACGCTGGTTACCGGCGCCGATCTGCCAGTAGGTTTGGGTAAAAAATATCGATATATCAAAATATCGATATTTTTTCAGAAAAATATCTATAAAATAAAAATATATCCTACTAATATTATAAATGCGAAAGTTTGTAAGGATGTATGTGTGTGTGTGTGTGTGTGTGTTTGTTGCTCTTTCACGCAAAAACTACTGAACGGATTTTCATGAAACTTTGCAGTAATATAGCTTAGACATCGGAATAACATAATTTGTTAAAATTTATAGAGATTTTTGAAGGGACTGGTTTCCCGAAGCGAAGCGAGGGCGGATTTACTAGTATAAAATAAAAATAAACTAATCTGACCCGGTAAGAGGGGCGCTACTGTCTTGGTCTTTGTCTGACAACAGTATAACATTTTGCAGTAGTTGCAATTTTGGCAACCGGACCAGATAAGTTTGTGGCACTGTATGTTGATTTTTTCTTGGCTACAGGTACATAAACATGTTTTTTAATAATAAAACTGATGTCATAACAGCCAGATGTGTATTTAGGTACTTTAAAATTTCGAATATTTTGGCAATTTTTATAAATAATTGCACATTGGGCAAAACATACCGATATATCGAAATATCAATATTAAATTTCTTGGGTGGTATATTGATACATTTGGAAAATATCGATACGATAAATGTCGATATGTTTTTCCCATTTGCCCATCCCTGTCCCTATCTGTCAGCACGTATCGCTATAGTCTAGGATCCGAATCTAAATCGACATTCATCGGGTTGATAAGAGAATCAAAATTATAAAATAATAAATTTCGTATATATTAGAAAATATATTAAAAATGGGTAGACAACAAAAATCCTGGACAGAATATTAAATATTAGTTTATACCACTCTTTAGTATTAAACAAATATTTCTTAGTATTTAAAATGATTTTTTTGTGTTTAATAAATCTGATATTCATTTATTACATATTAATAAATCTTTTTAAATACTAAGAAATATTTATTAAGCACTAAAAAGTGGTCTCTAATAAATTATTTGTTAAATATTAACAAATATTTTTAACTATCAAAAAAAGTTTCTATTAGTGTGTTTGATTCTCTTATCAACCCGATGAATGTCGATTTAGATTCGGATCTTAGACTATACCGATAAGCGCTGGCAGATCAGCGCCGGTAACCAGCGTTCTACATGAATGCGCCCTTATGGGAGTAAAAAGCGTGCCAGTAACAACTACATAGACATGCTGCACACATTGACATTATCTATACAAAACGTTTATGGTCTACTGTTCGTGGTCTAATGTTGTCTATGGTTCTCATACAAAAAATGAACTTCTTGGTTGTGCGTGTCATGGGAGAGAAAGGGATGAAACAATAGTTTGTAAAAACTATGTATGTATGTATCTATGTATGTATAGTATGTAAGCAAATAGCTTACATACGTTTTTGTAGTGGTAAAAATTATGTTAGGTGTGGTTGTTTTATAAGTCTGTGGTTTGTCCTCGCAATGCTATTGAACCCATCATACCAACTCTAATTAACCTAGCTCTCTGACTATAGCCATAAATACACCATGTAAAAAAATTAAATAATTACTCAAGTAATAGTTGTCAGGAAGAGATGGCTATCTCAAGGATATGGCCCCCAATCTTAGTTCCTTGTCTTTCAGTGTTGCTTTTTAACCGACTTCATGAAAAAAGGTTTTCAATTCGATCGTATATACTTAAATATGCTTTTTTTTGTTCTGCTATTTTTTCGTCGTTTATGAGTTTCTTAATGTTTTCATAAGTGTATAAAAGCACTACAATTTCATGAAGGTCTGGAGTCAATCTGAAAGACAGCTGGAAGACTGGAAGAAGTTGAAAGACAGTCGAGGGAACTCTTCAACGATTTACTGCAGTTATCTTATGTTTGGGCTTGATTAATTTGTAGTGACGAGAACTTTACACCTATAAATAGATGGGTTGAGCTGAGCGCCATCTGGCGAGTAGTTTTTGAGTTATCTCTGCTAGTCGATGTTATAGTCGTTTTTTTGTTGTTGTAAAAAGCAATCATTTTTGTGTAGAGAAAAGATAAGTTGTCTTGTATTTCCTCCAGGGTTCTCCTATGCGCTTGGGTAGTACCGTGGCTACTCATAGGCTGCGTTCCGTAACTCGACCAAAACGCCCAAAACGTTCAAATTTGTATGAAAAATTGTCGTTTTGGTCGAGTTACGGAACGCAGCCATAATGTTGGCTCGTGTAAATAATTTTTATATCTTCCATGGATACTTAAACTTTCCATTGTTGTTAGGCACAAGAGTAAAGCTATATGAGATTGGCATTGTATTGACCGACGTTGTGTAAATCGGTATTGCACGCGGGCGCCGCGGCGCCGATGTAGCTTACGGCCCCCCTGAGTTATTTGATTAAGTGCACCCTCAAATGCAAATGCTTTGGTGAAAAGATAAATTCCGGTTTAAAATTTGTAAGTCCATAGAGCAGGAAAAATCCACAGACTTATAAAAAAAATACAAAATAAGCAGACCAAACATAATTTTAACCAACATAGACAAAATGGAGTTGAAGCGCTTTCGCCATTTCCATAAGCTACAAGAAGCGCATTTTTTGTATGACCATAGACAACACTTGTAGACCACAAGCCTTTTGTATGGGGATTGTCGATGTGTGCAGCATGTCTATGTACTTAGTTGTAACTGGCACACCTTTTTTCTCCATAATTATGTTAGGTCTGCTTATTTTTTTTTAAAGTCTGTGGAAAAATCGGCTACGGAATGGAAAGTTTCTTTTGCAGGAAAATGGAATAATCCGTCATATTTTATCTATGATAAAAACCAAGATGAGGCTAGTCTGTGCGACCTTTCCCGCGTAAACGTAAAGTGACTTCGAAAATTTATTCGAACTTGTATTATTTTCAAGGAAATATTTATTTAAACATTTGTTGTCTAGTAGTATGTACTTACGTTAATAATTTTGACATTAAAAATTCCATTATTTAGTTTAACATATTTATTGTCTTGGTAAAAATTATAAATGAAAGGACACGGATTTAAAAATAACTTTCCTATGTACAGCTCACGAAGTTCATGTAAATAGATAACAGTTTAGGTAAGTAGATATTAAACATTTTATTCTTTTTAAAATAAATATTTTAAGATACACACACGCACGTTCTATAACCTTTATTACATTAGCAAAGTGATGTATTATTATCTTACTGCAACTGTGGGCTTTCTCATATTCTAAGTTCGTATTTACTTTGGGTACTTACCTACATACTTGTAAATATTTTATATCGTAAAACATTTACTTAAAATTAATTTTCATTTACTTACACAAAAATAAATACCTAGAATAATGTGTAATACTTTATAGTCGATGTTTTTTTCTATGGCATGAAATTATTTGGTTTTCATAATTATAAAATAAAGTAATAATAAAATTGGTAACTTATAAACCTATATTAAAACACGAAACATTTAATCAATCAAAAACATTAAATCTTTGTTTATAAAATTAATGACAAATATAATAAAATATGACTAGTTTTATGACTACTAAGTTACATTAAAACATTAAGTAGGCATGGGAAACTGAAGGGTAATTTGCCACTTGTAATTTTAATACTTTTTATTAAGAAGAATGAATTCATATGGCAGCTATTATTAAGAATAGCAGTCATATTAATTCCGTATTGTACACATCTCAGAGGTAGCGTAACTATCATACAATTCTTTTAATTCAAGTATTGAAATTATTTCAAGTACAATTAGGTACTTAATTTCAATTACTAAACGGTGGCCAATTACTCCTCAATTTATCCCATTTCTATTTTATTTTCATAATAAAAAACTGTAAATGTTTATGACTGTATTTACGTACCTATTTGTGTTCTTGTTAAATGCTTAAACCTACTTACATGCTATGTTAAAACAATGCCTCTGTAAATGTCTTGAATACTTTAATTTTTAACAATTTGTGGAATAAAATTGAGTATCCCGTATTTTTTTTCTTAAATATTTTTTGGATAATAACTTATTTAAAAATCGATTCAAACATTGCCAAACTATCGCACCGTTGTTATTGAGATTCGATGAAAATGTAAATTATTCTTACATAAAAATTTTTATTTTCAAGTGACGTAAACGTGGAAATGTCACTTTTCTGTCAAAATCGCCTTATGTTACTAAGTGTACTAAAAGTCAGTGAATGGAACTGATACATTTCCAACGCCATCTAGCGAGATCGGTCGATAGTAGTCCTGCATCTCGCCCCAGCCGCGTGGCGCTACGTTGAAGTTCGGACCATTGTGCAGCGGCAATCTTGGGCTCTTCGGAGAAGCATACACATCATTCAGCTTCGTAGGTGCTAGAGGAACAGGAATCTCTACGTCCTGGAGAGTTATGAATGGCGGTGAGACTGGGAATGGCTCCATTTTGGGGATGTTCGAAGTGTGTTTCAATGCGGACTTGGGATACGTCTTCTGGTTCCGTAGGCTCGAGGGCGGGCGGTAAGGCGTGTCGTGGTTGGCGACTGGTGATGGCGTTGAGCACATGTTGGATGTGTTGCGGCCTGAAAAATATAAAGATGGTTGATCATTACTTATCTGGTGGGGTTAAGGTTCGAACGAAGTGCTGCAAGTTTTGATGACATCCGAAAGCCTCTGGCATTCTGACAGTGCTTTACGACCACTGTCTAATAATAACAACCAAGACCGATGTTTTATCGTTCTTTACGAAGAACGAATGCATTTTTACTTGCGGACACCTATGCAACTAAAAGATTTCTGTATACCGACTGTCAAAACGATACAAGACAAAACGTTCATATTTGAGCTACCTTTTTCCTTTGCCTCAATTCTATATTAGTACCATTATTATTCTTTTTTATTTTCACCATCGTCTAGGCATCACAATAAGTATTTCAAACTAAGGATTCGATTTTAGATATAATAAGAAACAAAACACACCGGACTATTCTGCTATACAAAAAAGTTTATAATTTGACCGGATTTGTCATAATTGTCATGATCGTTGCGTAACTACAACGTAATTAATGCGATTGTTCTGTTGATCCAGTTTTACTTTATACAAAACACAAAACAATACAATAATAATTGATTTACATTGGGATTGGTTTAAAAACATTGCTTGAGCACCGTAATCGTGTGATTGTTGTAAATAATTGTCATCTATTTCGAAAATATTTGTATGATAATAACATAAATATTGTTCGAATCCACGTTTACCTTTTACAAATACTAATTGATTTTTGTTTTAAATAGGTATCTTAACAAAAAATGGTTCCGATGCCATTCTAAATCATAGCCCCATACTTCAATGAACATTGTCCTTTACATTAAAACCAATCCCCAAATTACATCAGAAAGTTCTTCCGAATATATTTATAACGGGCAAACAATCCACACCAGACCTTACATAAAACAGGTAACACCCCTTCAACACTCACACCATTCCTTAAACTGAACTGTGTGGAGCACTTCTGATATCGCAAAGCTTACCTCGTCCTTCGTGCACCCATTTGACGGAGCGCTTCTTCCTGTTGACGTACATGCTCTGGCCCTTGCTCATGTGGTTGCTGGAGTCGCTGAGCGAGCGGGAGATGGCGCGTGCCAGGTCCATTTGCTCCTTCACCGTAGGGTGGACTCCAGGTACGTAGAACGCTGACGATGCGAATGTCTTCTCTGGAGCACATGGAAAGTAGACATTATTGGCTAGTAAACGGGTGATGTGTTGATTTATGAACTAAAATGCTTCGCTGACGATTATATTAGAATTTATAATAAACTTTTTCCAGATAAGTAACTGCTGCTATTTTTTAAGCTAGAATAAAGTTTACTGCGAAAACTATGAACGCTCTTTTAATACTTATTTGAAGTTATACTACATTATTTTTGTATAAATTCTTGCTTCTTTCCGGAGATATTATTAAGTCAAAGAAATCTCAAAGAGAATAACGCAAAATATTTTTAATTCTAAATATTACAAAATATGTGTAATTTTAACATTGAATAACTTTGGATTGAAGAGGAACTGGAAATATATTGCCTATTTAGTACTTACCAAATTTCTTGTCCTTTTTGATGATGTGCTCCTCAGCATCCGGCGCTGGCGTGAAGATCTTGCTGCGGTCCACCACCTTGTCTCCCACGATGATCGGCTTGTTCATCATTTCCTCCTGGAATCACGTCGGTTTATCTTACATACTATAACAACAATAACACATTGAAAAATATGTGTCTAGTGTTATTTTTGATCTAAAAAAATTAATAGGCATATTTGATAAAAACTACATATGTAGATTGTAGCTATACATTACTTTGAAAATTACTGAGTAGTTACTTCAAGTTATTTAGATGACTTACATATTTTAGTAATATATTTGAATAACAGCTGTAAATAATCATTTGTATTAAACTGTGTTACGACATTTACCACAAGTTTCGAAATATTGTTTAAATCGAATTGTGTCACATAATTCTAATTTAAATAAGATTTTAATTACAACAGAAACTACTACCACGAAAAAATTAAGAAATAAGTAAGTCACTATTGTAAAATTATATATTAAGTAATTCTCTTTGTAGAAATCGAGTTTTAAATTTTACTCGAATATATTGTGTGTGTTACGTAAGTACGTTTTAAAAACATTTGAGTTCAGTGAATATGAATTACGAATAAAATATTAAATAACATAAAATATATGTGTAACTATTATAAAAGTTGACATATATCTAATATTATTTTTGTATAAATACATAAATAGTTTTGAAGTTAGTAAGTACCATCGTATGTTAGTTACTGTTTGTGTGTAATAAATAAATCATGCTGTTGTTAGTTAACTATAAACAACTACATATAATATTAGATACCTGTTAACACGTCGCGATAAAGCATATATTTTAGTTTCAATATTAATCAATACTTAAGTTTTATCACATTTAGTTATCAATTTAATAGCGCTTACTTATTTAAGATTTTTCACAATACAACAACAAGGATTGTCATGGATAAAAACCATATTTTATTTATAATATTTATGGTTTTTGGACAGTACACTTTATTATTTACACTAATTTACAAATTAGTGTATTTGAAGCAGCTGTTCTTAGTGTATTCCTTTCTAGTTTAAATATAGATAATATTACGTGCTAGGAAATGTTAAAAATACTAATCTATTATTCTTAACTATTTTACTCTACTATTACTATATTAGGTACTCTATATCTACTGTAATAAGCAATTAGTAAAATAACTCTGGTGTAGAGATTAATATGTTTTTAATCTAGGGGCACAGTAGTGCCTCCGCCAAGTCAATAAATAATTACCTATTTATGTAATAATATTTTTCTGGAGATTAGTAGTCGAAGGAGTTTCGTTTAGTCGATATCATCATTCAACGAACTATCCCCACTGTCAAAATTAAACTCCCCCGTCTATCCCCACTGTCAGAATTAAAACATCTGTATATCCCTGCTGTAAAAAATATGCATCCTGTATTATCCCCTCTATCAAAATTTCCTCGTCACACTAACGGTAAAATTCGGATTATAGTGTAATGTACGTAGGGGTTTCACATGAATTCCAATGGTATTTACAAGAACATTTCTAACACATCTTATCATTTAGCTTACTATCGCGGGCTGAGCGGGGGGCGGCGCGAGCTGCTTCGGTAATTCGGCTTCGTTCTGCGACAGTGACACCATACATTAGTTTTGAATATAGAACACCAAGTTACAAATTTTAAAAACAGAACGCATGTTTTAGTTACAGTTACAAATCTCTGAAATGATGAGTTGAATGTTGAGTTTTATTTATTTATTGACGTAATGAGTTTTTATTTATTGACATACTGAGTTTTTTGTTTATTGACATTATGAGTTTATTCCAGAAAATGTGTTGTTCGTATGATTTGTAAGTTGTAAGCCAACAAATATAATTTGTAGTTGATTGTAATGCTAACTGTTATCATAACAAGTGGTTTGAATTGAATGAAAATGAAATTATAATTATTATTATAACATACATAAGTATACTTAGTTTCATAAATTTTGTCAATCTTACGGGCAAAACATCAGCGAGGGACAGTACAGCGTCACTAGGTAGTTCCACGTCATTCTGTATCGGTAACAGATAAAATACATGTTAATTTTTGATTGGTAAATTTTATTTATCATAATTCCATCGCGAGATATACCTACTTAGGCACTGGTGATTATTGCTGAGAAAATGATGGTGTTTCTCAGATTGTATAAAAAAAAATTGGTTGCCTGTAACGTCGGTATACGGGCGAAAGTTTTACGTGACAACGACTTTAAGTGGTAAAATAATTTTAATGTGAATATTCATTCGTATAGTAGGAAGAAGGATGAAATAATAGTAACAATTTAAAACATTTATTTATACTGTCTAACCGTCATGTGAAGGCGGAAGCAATTTAAGTTTAATGTTTTATTTTTGTTAAATAGTTCCTCACTTGTAAACAAGATGGCATTGTACCAATTTGTGAAACGCGCTAACGAGTGTAACGTGGAGTTTATATAAGAGAAAAATTTTTAAAGGGCAATGTGTCGACTTCTTTGGTTTTATAATAAACTGCTATTTTGGGTTTGCAAGCAGTTGTGGTTATTTGTGAAGTTGACCCTGCGTTCCCGTATCTTCATGGGGTAAACGTATACAAAGAATTATATTTAAAACATTGTAACACCATCCGCCATCTAGCGCTGCTAACCGTTAGACCATTAACCATTAGTCACAACTAAGTGAGGTAACAAACTAGTTACTCTACTTAATCATAGATGGCGCTGTACCATTTTCTGTACACTGTTACCAAGGAACGTGAGCGGAGCTTACTAACGCAGTTTCTTGAAGTGCCTCCCGGCAAACCAATTTATAAGACGTTGTCACGTCAAAACCAAAGCAAGAACCTATGCAAAAAGCATTCGAAGTAAGTATTAATAATGAAAAATATGACATGACGATGAATTTAAATACCTACTACCAAGTTTCTGAAAAACGATCGTTTGGTTTTGCAATAATTCTATTGTATTTGTAAAATAATGTAGGATGTAAGCGATGATTAGATTCTAACATATGGGCCAAAACTTAAATAAATACGTGAAATAATTGCACTTAAAATGTAACGAACAGCATAAATGCAATTAATAGTCTTTAACTCATAGATTTTAAGTGGAAATTCGATTGGTTTTAAGTGCACATTTGACGTTTTGTGTTGGATTTTGACAGCAGTTTTGGCGCGAAGCCAGAACAGCGCGATGCGTGCCAACATGAACGCCATGCCAATTTACGATACAACTTTTATTTTTTTGGAATTAAGGCCAAAGCTTCACTGATTCTTAACTGGAAGTAATATTATGACATTTAATTTTCGTATCCTGTGATGAGTAATTATTTATTAGATAGTTTTGCATTTAGTATTTCGTAAATTCGTAAAATTTCATAAAAAGAGTTGAGCACGAGAGCCTGACATTTGGTTTTAACAATAACAGGTCCAAAACAAAGGCAATGATAAGAATAATCTATAGAAGGAATAAAGTAATTCATCGGGAAAATCTCCAAGCCTTTGCCATTGACAGTTCGTCTGTTTAGGATGAATGAAAAGTGACTATGAAAGAAACTAGTTTTCTCAATATTTCTGTACGGTGTGGAAACCTGGTGACATCGGGTAAGTGAAGGGCCCAAAGATTTAGATGCCTTGGAAGAGTGATGTTGGCGGACGATGCTCTATATTCCGTGGAGTGTCAAGCGACAAAACGTCCGTATTAACACAGCTGAAAGTGCAAACGAGACTATCGACCATTTATCCGCCTTCAGAGAATACTTTTCTACTAAGGCAATATAGCACCGTGAAGACTGCCTTGAAAACCAATCATCAATGGCAAAGTAGAAGGTAAGAGACAACGTGGGAGATCACCTACCAGGTGGTCGGATCATGGTCGGATCAGATCCGACATGCCGAAAATCGGTCCCATTGGAAAGATAGAAGGAACTACCTCATAAAGGGCTACCAGAGCTGGCACGATCTTCAGCAATGAAGACACGACTAAGAAGATTTCATAAATATTACGTCTAACGAATTCGAACAGGTCTACGATGGATGGTCATCCTGTATGATTGATGACATGATTATAATATATTAAGATACATTATGATAGTATTAAACTTGGGGATTTAATTTCTATGTATCGTAGTATCTTTAGAGTTAAAATGTTGAATTTGAACCAAAAGGAACACGGGTAGGTATATATCTAAGAATTTGAAGAGAGATATCAGGGAAGGGACTTAAATGACATTTTGCTGAGGTTATAGGTATGCAGTTATTGATTACAAAATATGATAACCATTAGCGAATAGAGGTTATTGATTTAGAAGATATTTGCAGAGACAGCGTGCTTTTTATCGCATCGCAAATCGCAACCAAAATGGCTGGCCGTTATATTAACGGTCGTATTGTAGGTACAGTATCTATAATTACAATAATTGTATTTAGTGCAGCTGCTCAATTATCCGTTCCATTAATCTTTTGCAGCAGGTGCAGTGTTCGTATTCTATGCCAAAGGGTGATGCAGCTGGAGACGTATGCTCTTTGCATGTGAATTGAATGTATAATATTTTTGAGTGTCATATTGGAAGTTTGTAAGAGTTCAAACATTTTTAAGTAAATAAAATGTCTTATATTACCAATCGAGTATCTATCTCATATAAAATAGAAGCTATAGTGATTGGATAACCCTACGAGTGTGTCGGCAGTAGGATCTAGGACTCTAGGACAGAAAAATGGGAAGCAAAGTTGGCACCGATCAGGTCAAAGTCTACGTTTTTATAAATATGAGACGACTCACAGGAGTCACAGTGACTTGTCAACTACGTGGTATCATCTTTACATTGTGAGTCGGCAAGTGACTAAATAAATGATTTGATTGACTCATCACTACCCCCATACTACGCCACCCTCTCGTGTCACGCGTCTCTCTTATAAGTATAGTTATAATTCTTTTATAACAACGAATGTTTCATTTTAGCTTTGAGAGATAGTTCAATAGGTCCTCTTTAAAATATCTGAAGAATTGGTTCAGAACTAGAATTAATAAGTAGGATATCTTGAACAGAATATGTACCAACACGTGTGTGTATGAGTTTGTGTATACGCCGCTGTCGCCACATGTGCCTACACAGCTTAGAACGCACACAAAGATATTCGACGGAGGCCTGAGGACGATAATTTTCGTTTGTGTGCATTCAATGATTCGCACGAACATGCCACGCACACAAGCCCCATCACCAACAAATGAGTAGTTCTAGTTAACCTACTGTTCTTTATGGCCGTTATCGACATAGAGATATTACAATAGAGTGGGTGACCCATACGGCTGCCCATAGATTGCAATCGCCCCCGGTTAGAAAGAGAAACTACGATAACGGTAATTACCTATCTCTCTCCGATCCCGACGAGCCAGACAGAGAAAGGTGATTACTAAAGATTTCGTCTCTTTTTATCTTAGGTACGCTCTGAAGCCTCGCCAGAAAGAGAAAGTTGATTACTAAAGATTTCGTCTCTTTTTATCCGAGGTACGCTCTGAAGCCTGGCTTCTGCCCTCTACTGTAATATCTCTATGGTTATCGGAGCAGAGTTATTATACCCATGTAACTACACTGTACCATAAACAATATTGTTATTAAAGCTTACAACGCACAACATTACACGTCTCAATGCCAGGCACGTTCTTAATTTTGTAGAATGAGTGCATACTTATAAATTATTTTGAGTTGGAGCCAAATACTTGCGGCTGTGTACATACAGAAGTGTTATGGGAGTTATGGTGCATTACATATAACTACGTAGTACAATACCATGGGTGGAAACTTAAAATAAGAATCGATATTATTTATGATTATAGATTTATGTTATAATTCTAAATTGTAAGTAGATCCATGTGTGCTTGTCTGGTATCTTAATCATGGGAGAGGCATATGCCATAATTTATCACACTGGCCAAAATGCGGACTGAAAGACTTCACACACCTTTGAGGACACAAAGAAAAACTCGCAAGTTTATAGGTTTCCTCATAATTATATTAGAAATGTTCTTCAAAGTTCGCGCGCTATGATGTGCGTCCAAAAACCGCCGTAGCACAGCTTTGACACCTTGAAAAACCGCGAGTGGGTCAAAAACTTCGCGTTAACCTTTTTATTATTAACCTTAGGCTTTAGGCAAGTCACTCATATTTGCGTGACTACAAACCCACATGTGTAGGACGACCTTCACAAATGATTATACCAAGTTTCGATGCATCCGTGGTTTTCCAAGCTGTGTCGGTTTTTGGTCGCATTTCCCAGCGCGCGAACCTCGAATATTCGCGAAATCGCGCAAACATTCGTACTTTACAAACATTTACGCGCATGTGAGTGACCAGGATAACAGTCTGTCCAACGTAGAACTAGAAACCAAAGATAAACCATCGAACAAAACGAACCGCTTCAATTGAACAAAACACTCCATTCTATTGTTCGCTAATTTTAACCGTGTTGTTTTGTAGAGCTCATTAGGTGTAGCTGTCGCTGGTTCACTAGCCACTACATAGGTCATGAATACGCGTTGGCGGCGCGGGTTCGATGCCCGGGCGAATGCGGCTAGGTCGCCGGTTATATTTAACCACTTCACACTGATGTACCTAGGTATAATCTATGAAGTACCTGGGTAGAATATACCATTTTAGCGACCATTCTAGAGATTACATATAGAATAAGTAAATATATGTACCTACTATTCTAGAGAATACACCTTTGAAAAAATTATGGAAATCTCTCAGGTGTGCTGGTTTCCTCGCGTTTCCTTTCACCGAAGCAAATGATAAATAAATTGTAATAAACTCTTTTTAAATTAGAGATGCGTGCAGGAATTGAACCCAGGCCTAGAGGCTCGGTATTGTTCAAAGTTCAAACCACAAGCTATCATTGTGACCACCATTAACGAATAATAACTATAACATCTGGACCACTTAGTACCCTTTGATGCACGGAAGCGAAAGAAAATTTCGCCAGTAGTAACCATTTAGGTAACATCACCTAATGGCCAATCCATTACAGATGACGGAAGGAACCCGGTATACTTAGTAGTCTTATGAGAACAAAATAAAAACACTGCGTGACGTGACATTTCGCGGACTCGTCCGTACTGAGTGACTTATTTATTAGCATCGTAAATTCATATCAAAGAACACTCTGTATCATTTCGCTTGCCATGGCATTTATTTTTCTAAGAACATTCACTCACCAGGCATTTAAAATAAAAAGTATAATAAATATTTTAATAGGAGCTATGTATAGTAACCCGCACTCGCTTTCTTATAATCAATATTTGAAACCATCTAAAAATTATAGGATTATAGCGTAGTGCTAGATACCTAGCTTTAGCCCTATTTTTTCTGTTTTGTGGCTTTAGCCTACCTCATGAATGTAGGTATTTTAGGTATATAGAGCAGTTATCATATTCAATAAGAATTTATGAAATCCTACCGACTGTTTCTAAGATTTGCGGTTCGAATAACAAATTATTTACAATGTACTTAGATAAGTACCTACTGACAAACGTTACAAGACTTATATAATTATCTATATAATTTATCTAATATCCATAATACAGTCTGTATGTCAGAATCAAAAGTCACGGCCCGTACCCCAGAGCAAACAAACTACCTACGATTACGAAACCCCAAAAAGAACCCAGTTCAACAAAAAGTATAAATGACCGTCTGTCAACAGTTACACTCGTGTTACCGTCAACAGTTCTATAGTATATTTAGGCCACTTCCAAACCGGAAAAATCTGAAGCGCCCATTAGCCCACTTCAGCCGAAAACGAGCGGATATAGTCTGTAGTCCGGCCTAGCTAGCCGGGGTCAATAACCTCTACCTACTTGTAACCATTGATGAGTACTTTGACTTTCAAACTATTTATACTACTTAGTACTTTAGCTGCCTGTATCTAGGCTGGCTGTGTATTTTTACTGAAAAATTTACGTGTCGATATAGCGAAATCTTTATTTAAAAGGTAACGTTTTTTCTCTCTTTCTTATAATCTTTTGACAATCGCAAATATTTTATTATTAGATTATTCCATATTCCATTGATCCACAAGAGTCAGTATAATGCCGAAGAACGAACAAAAAGTCTACCCATTGACTTTATGAGTAGGTACACATATAAGACCTGCTGAATCAATACTTTTTCCTACTACAAATGCTAAATTTATTTATGATAGACACATTAAGAAGGTACCTACTTCAGGTATCATAAGTTTTTAACAAAAAAGTTAAACCGACGAACAAGATGTGAGAGTCTGTGAACACACAGAGTTCAGTGAGATTTGTGAATGAATACGCAATCATTCCCTATTTTGCTTCCCTAAGGGTTCGATTTTTCAATTAAAATTTTTGAAACCAATTTCGAAATAGGTAACTATACCCTATCCATTAATAACTAATATATAAAATCTGTCTGTATTAAATTGAGAACCTGCTCCATTTTTTCGCCAGTCAAAAGTAACGTTGAATTTGGACTCGATTAATCAATGTGGAACCAAAACTCAAACTCAGCCTATCAGCATCACTTACTTAGGGTCATTATCATCACAAGCCATAGCATTCTCTGTTTATTAAAAAGAAAAGTCAAATGAGTAACTACTGCCTACGGGTCAAGACTTCAAGAGATAGGTACAACCCTGAGAGCGGTATGTTAGTAGTTAAAGCTTGTTCGTTCGTTCATTGAAACAGCGAAACAGCCTAGAGAAATATGGTTTAGTTCAGAGTTAGATAAGAGCACCAGTCAGTGTGAATCAGGAATGAGTAATGAGCTAATGAGTGCTCCATAGTTATTCAATACGCGATTAAAACGGCGCAGTTACGTGCTAAACCCAAGGGAATGGTCGCTCACGGCTCCAATTGCATTGCAGAGCCATGAAATACATACATTTATTGTTTTAAGAATTTGATACCATTGCTTCGATAAAAGAGTGAAGAAACCTATTCATTCAGCGGACCGACTGATTTTGATATAGTTAAATAAATTGCATGCATAATTGCATTTAAACATATTGCCACCTATATATTACCGTTTAGATACCTGTCCATTTATATTCGCTAATGTAACTAAATGTTACGCATTTAATAGATAGATAAAGACCTGGTATCTACTCAATTCCTAACGTGATAGCTAAGTGGTTTAATCATAGGAGAACCAGATAGGGACTTGGGTTTGTATCCTATCCTACATAGGTATATCTTTAATTTAAAAAAAAAACGTGAGAACCTGCACACACGAGAGTACCTACTCCATAATATTTTCAAAGGTGTATAACTACTAAGTGGACTACGGCATGTACTCCTCATATCGTGAAAGGAGACCATAGCCCATCTATGGAGCAGTTGTGGGTATCGAGAAGTCCACCTCTACAGTTCTGTTGTTTTAGTACTCATTCTACTCAGTACTCACTATTCATAGGTACCCGGCGCGGGCTAAAGTTTGTTTTTATGTTGTTTACTTTCAAGACGTTTCTGATAGCAACCACATTGCCACTGACTATGAGTCATGGGCGCCATGATAAACAGCTTTACTATAAAAATATTTGAATAACAACATAGCAAGGAAGGATTCCCTGTGTCGTGGGTGCCATGGCCATGGACAACACATTCAAAACCTAGAGCATAATCATCACCTAGCTGGGAATCGAACCCTTGGCATGGAAATAATTGCAACATATAAGTCGTCATTATGTACCTATATTGTTGATCTGAAATATAAATTGGCACAGCGATCAGTGTTGACGGTTTAAGGGAACATGTTTTGGTACCTTATCCCACCCTACTCATTTATAAGCAGAAACCCTTATTCAGGAGTTGGCCATATTGGATTGAAGCCTTAATATGAATATTATAATATTTACATAATTATGTGCTGTTTACTTCAAACAGAAGTATCTTCCAACAGAACTTGCAATAGGAAGGCGATAACAGAAGTAGGTTTAGGTTATGAGCATTTTACCACCAGTAGGTAATAGATTGAAAAATAGAGTATAGAGTCAAAGTTTTATCAGTGGTCCTTGGAACCTAAAGTACGATGGCTTCCACCGCAGAGTTAAAATGAGGTTCAATTATTCAGTGGTCGTTGCCATACAGCCTTGTGACTACCGAAATAAGCCTGCAAGTAGTAAAATTAAATGGATCACAATAATATTACAGTTCTCAAAGCTCGCATCAACAAGATAACTCTTGTTACACGATTTACGAACGTGGATAGTGGTCGTTCAAGGAACGGTCTATTTATTCGACCGATCCCTCTGGAGCAAAGCCAGAAACGTCAAATGCATTTGCTGTAGGCTGTCGGGTCGTAAAAACTAAAACGCAGTTGATTAGAATTTAACTGGGGAAAATTACGCTCTATTAACTTCAGAGAATTTATCTGTAACTGTCGAAATATTGTAAGTAAATGATAAATATGAATACGATGTGAGTAGTAAAATTTGACTTCCTTGTTTTCCTCTATGATTCCTAAAAATTTACTGTTTGAATTCCACTATAGTTAGTGCAATATTAAGCTAACTACAAGGCTATTATAATATTAAATAATATGTGTAATAAAATAAACAATATAAATAAATAGATACCCAATATAAAAAACATTGGACCCAAAACGCTTCCTTGCGGCACGCCGTAGCATTGTTAGAAGCGGCTGCAACTAATCGAATAGAATCAACTTACCCAACTTACAGGAAACAACTTATAACTGAGGTTCGTGAGGAACTCTTTTTTTTGTGGATCGAACATGTCCGACGGTTTGAAGCCTCGCTTGGTGATGAGGGCGCTGTTGACGCTGGAAGAACTCTTCACGTCGTCGAAGCTGTCCCGGTGGACGATCCTGTCGTTGATCTTGTGGATGCTCGACATCTTGTTCGAGGAGTACTGGCTCTCGCTTATCGTCATCATGGTTGCAAAGTTCAGTTATCACTTCACAGTCAACGTCACTTTCCACTTCACTTATAACACTTTCACGTTCGTCTCGTCCCTGCGTTTGTTTACGTCGAGCGCCGTTGACGTCGCTCCAAGGTTTGGGGCGTTTAAAACGAAGACGTGAGTAATGTTTGCGCGTGGATTCTCTTCGAGCAAATAGCTGTATTCTGTTTCGTCTGCAACGTAAACTGGATCTTATTACTCGACGATTAGCGTTACAATGTAATACAAGTCTGAAAGCGTGTAGGCTGTAGGTCGCTTCATTGCGCATGACTCTACCCGAAAGCCGAAACCTACATAAAAATTCGTGATTTCTCGCCGTGTAAAAACTTTACGGTGCTGTAATAAGGTCGGGAATGCGTTAAAGTACCGCGGGACGGAAATAATTTCTCTGAAACAGTTGCTGGGCATTTGTTTGTGTTTACGAGACGAGCGCTGAACGGTATTTTCACGTTAAACTTTCGACTGAACCCCCAATTTACATGACATACTTATAGCTATTGTTTTAAATGGAACCAGGTGTACTCCTAAGTAATATTGTTTTAATTCAATAACTAAGTACAATTTGTTAACTGGTTATTGTTTTCTTTACTGATAAATTTTTTCTTATAATTCTTTATTATTATTATTTATTCTTTAAAAATCAGTAAATTCCACGGTTATTTTAATCCTTACTAATATTATAAATGTGAAAGTGTGTTTGTTTGTTTGTTTGTTTGTGACACTTTCACGTCGCAACAAAGCTATTATATGGTAAGGTTTATGTATGTGGGGATAGTTAGGAGGGTGGAGAGTGACGTAGGCTACTTTTTACCGCGGAAAAACATCCCATTCCCATGGGAAGATCGATGTTTTGTTAGTTGCTAGATATTTATTTTCGGAGTTGTTAATAGATGGCGGTAATAAAATTCATTTGCAAGTTCTGAATTACGCTATCAAATACTACATGTAATTTACTTAAGTCATAGGCAAATTTAATAGGCTACTTTAGCTCTGCCTCGAGAACTCCCCGCTCCGGCTGTATTCAGTGTACCGCCCGCCCGCTGGCACTATCCTGTTGACTGATGTCCGCAAGTTGCTCAGCCAACAGGATAGTGCCAGCGGACCAGAGGGATCTTCGAGTCGAGAGCCTGGACGACTTCATCGAGAGATTGGCACGCAACATGTTCGGGCGTGTCGACGCGTCGCGGTTCCCGCATCTGCAGGACCTGGCTGCGCGGGACGGGCCTAGCACTGACTGATACTGGGGCTTCGTAAGTCGTCGCCCGGCGCTGATCGGCTCCTGCTGGGCTTCCCACCAGCGGGATTCACCCGGTAGGGCCTCGATCGCCTGGGCGGCGCGAAGATGAACCCCATCCCGTTTAAGACTCTGTGGCCTGTAAAAAGGCCATCACTCACCGGACTTGACCTATTGGTTAACCACAGATGGACAACGAAGGGCCTTAGGGCCCAGCCCAAGAACCGGCCCGTTTTAACGGGCCGCGAGAGACACCCCCAAAGGGGAACTAACTGTCCCGAGGGCTCCACACACCTCAGACAGGGTGGAGTGAAGAGAGCGAGTAGTAGGCTACTTTTTAGCCTAAATTCCTACGGGAGCGGGACCTACGCGGCTGTTACCTACGGGTCCCGAAGCGAAGCGCGGGCGGTTCTCTAGTTTAATTATATTTCATACTTGTTCATAGAATTTTGAAACCCATCGGTATTGACGAAAATCTAAGGCAACCATAGATTTGGAATACGGCGTACGCCGGTAACGGAATTATGGCCAGGCCCTAACAGCATGCTCAACCATTCGTTAGAAAAATTCGTCTTCCATTAGGAAAAATCTGTCAGCAGTCTCGCCGTGACGTGACTACGACCCATTGAACTTTTGAAATATCGATAAGTAGAACAATTGAAAACCATCAGAAGCCTTTCAGAATTCAGAGAGTTTAGTATCCGATAATAAACGAGTTAAAAATCAAAAATCTGCAAGCATTGCCTTGTACCCCACGTTTGAACACAAGTATAGACAGAGTCGACCCCAAAACATTATCATGACCCACTTGGCTGTAATAATGAAAAAATAATTGAAAAGCGAACTGGGTATTTTCAGCGTGGCTTCATAATTAATCTAACACATCATCTCTCATCACGAAGCGTCCAAGGTGAAATTCTTTATACCCAGTACGTTATCGGCCCAGACCGCTGTCAGACAGCCTATTTTGATGTTTACGTCGTTGACAGAAGGCCTCGTTTGGACACCGACAGCTGACCCCGACCTTCTGAAGTCATGGCCAGGGTTCATCGTCTAAATATTTAGTGCTATTATTAAAAACCTCTGTTATCTAGTCTAGATATTCTTTGTAAAACAGGGAATAGCCAGAATTTAGTGAACGCAATGTTGTGAAAAAATTAACGTGTTATGATACAAATTCTCGAAAGTGGAATTATGAATTATTGATGACTTTCTGGCAAATAGATATTACTCAAATATACCGAGTAAACGCGGTTCAATAAAACAAATACAACTCGCGGTAACTGCCTAGCATGATGGTCATGACGAATTCGGAAAACTGTTGCAGCCAAATGAAATACAACATTTAAAAAATATTGAGTGGCCTAAAAACCATACCCGGATATTCATTACAAGCATGGAGGAATAGAACATAAGGACGTACCTACGTATAAGTGGTATAACAAAACCTGCAGCGCGGCTTAAAAGGCCCTAAAGATGTTAAATTTTTTATCTTAACTTTGAAGTGGCGTACTGGCCTATATAAAAAAAAGCTACAACCCACTAACGGCCCACTACTGAGCACGGGTCTCTCCTCATTACTGAGGAGGCCTAGAGCATACTCCACCACGCTGCTCCAATGCGGATTGGTGGAGGGGTTAGTGGCCAACCCAGTGTCGAAAGTTTTCAAGCCGCCCGAAGGCCCCCGACATCTGGTCTATATACAATAATATAATTATGTATTATGTTACTAAGACTCTCATCGTCTCATTTTATGTTATTAAACTACAAACAGCAAAGTTTATATCCCACTAAAACATCTCTCATTATTCCTTGGCTCCTTGCTTGGATCTAGCAATAATGTTAATCCGAAAGTAATCTCTATGCTTGAAAACATACAGTCGGGATTAATTTCGTACTTAACATGACAAATGACGTCAAAGTCAAGTCGTTATCGCGGCAGAATGGCGTCAGTTCAAACAACGCGGATTTTTTTACAATTTTTTAATCCCTCGTAATTATTAAATAGTACAATATTAAGCAATTAAATAGAAAATTCCTGTAGGGGTATTTACATTTTGAGTTAATGACATGAAAGATACAGTTAAATGTAAATGAATCGAATGTAGGTGAGATGACAAATGAATTCATAGAAAGTTTCTGTACACGCAGACAATATTGCACTTAATTATGACACCGCTAAACCGTATTAATATTCACATGTATAATTCGATATGATTCACTAATAACGACCACGTATGTACACAGTTGCAGATAAAAAACACGAAGACAGAAGACGTCCGTTCAACGAGTGGAGTGACTCATGGTGGCTGAGGATCATCTATTATCAATGTGGGTTTCTAGGTATTAAGAGCCCTTCAATATTTTTATTCTTTTTGTTCATGTCAGATTACCTATAAGGGTCGATTTACATTGCCGCGGAATGGAATGGAAGCGAATTTTTGCAACGAAATTCTACATAGCATAATGAACTTTATATCAATTGTGTAAGGTACAAACTAAAGACGAGCCGAAAAAGAGGTCGCGCGTCTTCCGGGGAATCCCCGCGCATTCTCGAGAATTCCCTCTTTTTCGGCTCGTCTTTAGTTTGTACCTTACACAATTGATATAAAGTTCATTATGCTATGTAGAATTTCGTTGCAAAAATTCGCTTCCATTCCATTCCGCGGCAATGTAAATCGACCCTAAGAGGTTCTAAAGTCTTAAAAGTTAAGCACATGATAAAAATGTCATCAATCCGAGGTCCATACATGGAAGACATATAACAGAAAGGTTATCAATAACCTTTGTTGCAATAGATACCTAGGTTTTGAAATTTTTATTTGTCAGTTTGTCTGCTTCATCCGTTTGGATGCGGTCATCACCGATATATTGAAGCTGGAGGTACCTAACATTTAGTGTACGTATGCCTTATTTAAATTGGTTCTCACATGATAAAGATACTTCAATTATGATAATCCCGTCTTAACCATTTTGTCCGATAGTGGGCGTTAGTTAACGCACCTACTATATATTCCTAGTTTTAACACAAAAACTAAAAGTGACCGTGAATAAAGAATTAAGGCCTTGAATTAAATTCCCATTTGTAATAAAATTAATCTCGATCTTTACAAGTTAGGGAGTCTAAAAGTATCCAAAATCTTAGTTTCAAGCAACCAGTAGGTAATCTAGGAACTCAACAAATTGGAGCTTTAAATAAATTTCAATCAATTTAAATTTATTTCAGTCAGCGAAGTTATTTATGAGACTTATCGCTATTATGTTTGTGATTAATTATTAAATTATGAGATAATTACAATGACGATACAACATAAATTTAATACATAGAGTTATCTGAGTTATGAAACAATTCTCCGCAAACAAAATGTTGTTGTCTAGTTAAATACTATTTTGTATGCAACTTCTGATTTTTAAAGTTGACAACAGTTTACCCAAATTTTTAATTTTTAAGCAAAACCTGAACACACGGCTTTTAAAAATAAGTATAATTTTTAGTCATTCAACAACGTACGATACAATAATTCTCGTGGTATTGGCAGTAATTAAAAAATCGGTTTAAAAAAATATAGTTTCCAAATTTTCAAAACGCCACGATTTTGCTACGGTGTAGGCATCAATCAAAACATCATCAAAACCGGTCAGTAATATAATATAATATGAACACGAAACCCACGCGCAAACTTAAAAAAAAACACTAGTAACCGTCATAAAATACTTATTGATTGATCACAACACAAACACTATATATAAAGCTGTCTGCCTGTCTGCGTGTGCGCAGCTGCGAACGTTCGAACTAACTAAAATAACGTCTGTCGTTGCATAATGCGAAGAAAAGCTCCGTGGAGAGTAGGGTCGCTATGTCCGGGACATTTTCTAGGATACGTCTGGATTTTCACAAGCGTGTTCGTTCATTAGAACATTTTTTTAAAAGGATAAACCGCTTTATCTTTAAAATATTAATATTTAAATTAATTACAGCTACGAGTATATCTACTTACTTTTTTCTGCAGGTATCTCAATCTATAATACGTGATACAGAATACCTACTCTAAGAAAATTTGAATGCATTTTGATTTTTATGCGCCTTCCAAAATGAGGTTCTCGATTTGAATCTATTTTTAGTCTTGATACTTATTTTACCATATTCGTGTAGTAGTTTAGAAAAATAGTCGATTTTGTTTTGTATTGTATTTTTTAAAACTAGGTAATTATGTCGAAGGACGATTCCCCACAGCGGTGGCAGCATGGTGGCCGCAGTTGGACGCGGCCACTGCCAGAGCTAATTCGGTCCCGCGAGCGCCGAGCGCCGTGGTTTCACCATCGCGCGCCCGACCCACGACCCACTGCCCAATCATATTTACACTTTACTTACATTTTTACATTTCAATTTTAAATCATCAATAAAGGACTCGTAGCCCGGCTTGCGTCAAACATTGTGATCGACCGAGATAACAGTGGGTGGTCGATATTTGGCTTGGTGGGCTTATGGCTAAGGTTTCTTGAGCGTTTCCTTGCTTCGGAGGGCACGTGAAGCCGTTGGTTCTGTTGTTATAATGAGGAATCATTATGTAGCGTGGTCACATCATGTCTTTCGAAGGCTTTCGAGCTGCATAAAATAATATTCTGGCATTTGGTTTGGCTTCTAACAGCTTGAACAATCCGCACTGGAGCAGCGTGGTGGTGTATGCGTAGGTCTTTTGTGATGAGAGATCAGTGGACAAATGTCGGCCATTTTCAGGTTGAAGTCACAGCCTCACAGCGCCGTTGTAAGGTGCATGGGTGAAAAACCCTTATGTATGAATGTGTGGGTTCTTTACCTACACTTAGAAAGGAGAGGTGTGATAAGTAGATTGAGGCGTTTCAACAAAATGTAAGGCGGATTATGAATAAACGAAAATGAAGAAGGTTTTGATCATGGTTTTGATGTTGTCAAAATTGTAATGGAGGAATTATATAGGTACCTCTACTAAAATAACTGTGAGGAGCAAGAACAACAGAAGGTAGTGATAGAGATGTGGTGAGGCTATTGTGGAGTGGAGAGTTACAATAGAGAGGAGAGTTGCTTTATTGGAGAGGAAAGATGTTTTGAGAAGGGTTTAAGATATTCTACCAAAATGTTTCTGGCCAGCGAGAGGGCTACTGAGAATAGACTAAAAGAAGAGAAGGTTAATAAAATACTTAAAGTAAGGCCATTTTAATAGGCCACATTTGACAACTGTTTGTCTTTGCTTTATAGTGAGGGTAACCTGCTGAAAAACATCGATTAATTTAATTAATCGATGAGGACTTCAAACATCTGTAAATTAGCAAATTGAATGTGATTGTTATAAAAACTATTTTAATGACCGCACAGTTCAAACAATGACTAAAAAAACGACAAAAATAATGCGTCTAATAATGGCGCGAAATGAAATCATAACTTTTTTGTAACATTTCACGTTTCTGGATACTGGCTTTTGAGCCAGACGTTATATATTTAAATGAATGATCTTTCATCTCGTTCTCCCACTCTCGTTCTCTGCCTCTTCGTTCTCCCACTGCCCTAAGGTTGACTGGTAGAGAATGCTTTTAGCATTAAGTCCGCCTTTTGTTCCTTTACTTTTGTAAGGTTCAATAAAGAATAAAATAAATAAATAAATAAATGATTACATATTTTTTGGCCTAAAATGTAAGAAAATTAATTCTGTTCCCATTAAAACATATTTTATTTTGTAATCGTGAAATACTTTTTGACGATTAGTTCGACTTCTCGAATTCAACTTATCTACTGATATGTTTCTTTTGGTACCATCCCTCATGTTTAAAAAGAAAAAGAGTTCACTGACGTAACTTTGTAACGACATCAGTTCTTTACTTAAAAGTGTAAAAATTTTTACAATATCTAGTAGGGAATATTAAATAATATGGAGTGCCTCCCTTACAAGGTTACTTTGTAAAATTTTGACGAACTGTCAAATGTGGCCTATTAAAATGGCCCTACTTACTATGAGTTACTTAAGTCGCGGCGACATAATATGTAACTCATCTTTTAAAGTATTTCATTAATCAAAGTCAGCTATTTATGAGCGGAAAATAGCGAGTAGAATGTTTGAGTGAATGCGGCGAGGCGCGCTAAATATTTTAAATGAAGAATCTGAAGCTAACTGGTACGAGCGCTAATTGATATAATGGATTGAGCTTACACCAACTGTCTGTACAATAGGGTTGTCACTTTCTAGGAATGTGTTTATATTGTTTTAATATTTATCTATCTGTCCATTGAGCCGCAATATACGCATTAGCCGTCACGAGCAAACCAATACCTACGAATGGTCTTCCTAATTCCACCCAATTTAATGCAACGCTCATAGCCCGGCGGCTTGCGTCGATCCTAAGCGATCGACAAAGTTAAGCAACAGCGGGCGCGGCCGGTAGTCGGATGGGTGACCGCTAGTGGCAAAAATTTCTTGAGCGCTTCCGTGCTTCGGAGGGCACGTAAAGCCGTCGGTCCCGGTTGTTATCGATTGATAGCAGTCGTTAAGCCATGTCGGAGGCCTTCGGGCGGCTTGAAAACTTTCGACACTGGGTTGGCCACTAACCCCTCCACCAACCCGCATTGGAGCAGCGTGGTGGAGTATGCTCTAGGCCTCCTCAGTAATGAGGAGAGACCCGTGCTCAGTAGTGGGAAATTAGTGGGTTGTAGCTTAGCTTTTAGCTTTTTAATGCAACGCTGGTAGTCTCATGTCTATGCCTAGCTAGCTACTGTTACCGATATATTATTGACTGAACTGATACCTATATGTAGGTACCTACGTGTGATGAAGGCATTGTATGCGTACCTACGAGTCCTACGACTACCTATTGTAACTCTTTGGAGTTGGCACGGCAGAGTGTAATAATTTAGTGGAAATCTAATATTGGAAGTAAAAGTCTTTCTACCAACGTATCAGCAATGCCTTTAGTACCTACCTATTACTAAAGTTAACCATTAGTTGGCTCGTCTAATCGGCTGTTTTCTCGTGGTTCTAACTCCTCGTTAAATATAGATAGCGTCAATACCGTCGGCAATACAGTAAGTTGTAATTGTCGGGTTGACTGCACAAGATTGTGTTAACCCTAATACCTATTTCCCGACGCGGATCAGTGAAATTCCCGATACGTTGCCAATCCCTGCACGCAGTGGAGGCGCCATCGCTTCCCTCCCCCCGCACCACCCGAAGTACTGACCACTGGCGAGTTGCTTTAACACAATATTGAATGAATATGAATTCAATGAGATTTTCCACTTCAAAGAAAAGGAAAAGATTCTCAATTTAATTTTTTTTTATTTGTTACTTTTTTAACTGGGTGATTTTTTTAATAATCCTTTATTTTAAAATCTGGCTTATCGTCTGGTCCCATGAAAATTTGAGCGATATCTGACGGGAAGTTTTTGAGTTAATTCTCTATAAAATTTCGTTATTTTATCAAAATATTGTTCAAGAATTCTATGAAGACCTGTTATGTTTTAGTCACCACCCTCTTACTCAAGTCGGGTACTGAACGATTCGTCGAGTTCCCTGTAAGAAGTAGAGAGTTAGTTCTTACTTTGAGAGTTATTGATATCCTTAAAGCACAGTGACAACTTACGTAGTCGTAAAAGCAAATGAGACACCTATAAATAGCTAGTATATAACCACAGTTATTTTACTATGATATAACAATCCTATAGAATAAATAAAGATAAATAGCAGTGCTGTTATCACTTCTGCATGAACATGTGCTAAGGAGTTCCTTTGGCCATGTCTTTTCAATGATAAAACACTTTGTCGAAACAGTTGTACAAGCACATGCTTAACAATTTCACAACTATATTAAAATAGGCTTACTTACTTTACCATCTAGTTCATCAATTCTATTCAATAAAGTCAATAATTTTGTAAAATACTTCTGAACGAAAAATGTCCTAATTCGAAATTATATTTTACTTTTACAACCAGTTCTCTGCCTATTAAATGTCTTTTAAATTGAAAGAAATCATTACTACTTTCTTGTGCAAGGGCTCTCAAAATAAATAAAATGCATGATGTAAAATAAACAAATTTTAATTTATTGATAATAATAACTAAAAAAAAATATTTTACACAATACAATATAATTAGTATTACACCACTAAGAATAATTATTTGTTAACATATAAAGGTGGACTAGCAAATAAAAGTAACTTATACAAATTCTTTACCTTTTGTAGTGTCAAAGGATGTAATTCTTTACATTATGTAGGTATATTTAGAATTTAGATTTAATAGGCAGAGAGCTGTCGCAAATAGGTATATTACTAACACTGCATTTACCAAACACCGCATCAAAATTATTTCAGCCAGGTATTTTGGAAGGACTGACGCGCACCTTGCCATTCTATATTATAATTTACTGCTTGACTATAACTATAATCCCACATGATTGTAAGTGGTGATATATCCTGGACAGTATATCTCACCCGTTCTAATTGGAGCCCAAAGTTTCTGGGCAAACCTACTGACGGAAGTCCTTATGTCGTAAGCCATAAGGACTAGTGTCGACCGATTAGCACCAAACTTAGCACAACGTGCCCTACAAAGCACAGAAACACCCATTTCGCTAATCTTCACCCATCATCATACATCAGTCGTTCAGTTACAAGCAAGCAGTCTAGAAATTATAATTATGCATATCTGGGCAAATAACTGACTTGGTGAAACATGCAATTCGATCGCAAAAAGTTATCATCCACATTAGCGATTACAAAGGCTACCGATGCAGCCAATGCCTTACAATTTCGATATGAAAATCCCTTCGTGTTAGTAATTTCACACCCATTATGATATTAGAAAACTGAGTACTTTTAGATTCGTTTGTGATCAAAAAGGTAAAGCATTGTTCCAATTGGTTGTGATTGTATGTATTTAATACTATAGGTAAACAACTGATAAAAAACAATCTCTAAATTCCATTCAATTACAATGTCAATTGTGTGTCCAACCGAAAACAGGAGACTTTGGAAACATGTGTGTATGTGTGTGTGTGTGTTATGAAGTAACATCCTTATGAGTTGTATAACAGATATTAAAATTCTGAGCAACGTTTATAATTAGTAATACACCTATTAAACCATGCTCTCTAACCGTATAGGTGAATGTACACAATATCATACTAGCTCACAATATAGTTTGACAATACCAAAGATATTGCAGTCATCTCATAACACGTTAACCTAGCCATACATCCTAGGGGTCAACCTGTTTAAATTTATCCTGTAAACTTATGTTATGTTAATGTTAACTACGTAAGTTAACATTTAAGCTGTTGTTACAATACACTATGTTTACCAGTACGATTTAACTGAATGGTTAAAATTGTCTGATGTCACCTAGCGTGTATAGCCAGCTTTACACCCGAATGACATTACGATTTGATTTCGGTTTGCTCAAGGACATGTTAACAATATAGTAGAACTACCGTGTGCGCTCACCTTTGCAATAAATCAATATATATCAGGGAGTTGATCAACGCTTAAGACACCCAGATACAGCGTCTAGTTTAAATATCATAGTTTATTAAAATGGCAGTCCCTTCCAGTTCCAATGGTCTTTATACATACATATTAAATATCATAACATTGTTCTCATTAAAATATCGTATCATACACCGGTCGGAAAAGAAGCCATTACGGTAGAAAACAATTGTATTATTAAAAAAGTCTTATATCCTATGCGTAATTCTAGCAAACCAGAGCATACTTCATTATCTGCTTTTTTATCTGTGCACGTGACAGTATGTGCGGAACCCTTAGCCACTTCTCACACAACGCTATTTATGAGCTACGTGACTGCAACGCAATCCAAAATTTGTATGTATCTGACATTGACAGGAGTCGCATCGATGCGACTCTGTCAGTGTAATGTGTCAAATACATACAAATTTTGGATTGCGTTGCAGTCGCGTAGCTCGTAAATAGCGTTGTGTGAGAAGTGCCTTAGCCTTGCATTCGCCGTTCAAAAATCTATTATTGGACAGATAAAAAAGTATTAATGCAAAACACCCTTAAATAGACAAATAATGCATGCGTGGAATTTACAAATACTTCTCTACGAGTGGAAATTATTATAAATATTCGATAACCATAGAAAATGGTGTTTGTTCAACACAGACTTGGCAAATGACTGATATGCCATTTTGTTTTATTTTTTATTGTGCGACATCTTGCCAGCATCGTTTAGTAGAAAAAGTTAAAAAAGGCGGGAAATTGTTTTTTACAGAGTAGGAAAGAGCAGTTGTGCAGAAAACGATATTTAATATTGAGCATAAACTGTGAACCTACAGATGGTATGATTAATTACAAATTTTACCACAAAAGCATGCTTTAACCTTTACCGCCATCCCTCAATGTTGCCATCGCGCACGCCTTAAATATAAACACCTACGTTACGTCATAACCTAACCTATTTATAAATGTAATAGCTTACGAATAAACAGCGCGACAACCACAACTAAATCGTTAACGAAAGCCGGGAAGGAAATAAGTTTGTGCTAACGCATCGTAAATACTGCAATCATAGCGCAATAATTTAAAAGGGGTTATATCAGCCATACGAGGACTGATCATTTTCGCTGCACCCACACAACATAAATTTCATATAAACAAGCCTATTGTATTTTAATAAAAATTATATTAATATTTTTTACCACCAGATGGCGCTGCAACAACATAATGTGTTTGTGACTTTATTGTGTTTGACTTAAAGTTGTTTTTAGATTGCAGGTCTGTAACGTAATAATAAATTAACACGTGTAGCGATAGTAAAAAAGCGCGAATATGTTTTATATTGGCGAAAAAGAAATTGAAAATGCCTTTAATATTAGAGCCCTAACCTAGCTTACGTCTATAATGAACACGAATGCCTGGATGGTATAGCATTCGTATACAAATATCTATGGAACCGTAGAGAAGTACCACAGAATAACGATATACGTACGCTTTAGTTACGTGTGAGAACGTTACATTTTGGTTAACCAAGCATTTAACGTGCATTTTTAATTAGGTCTCAACACTCTCAACGACATTTTTTGGTCGAAATTTTATTTAGTTACTTTTCATTGACAGTAACCTTAGGTCATCCTCAAAACAAATCATTCGCATGTATTCTGTTATCCTATTTTCCACCTAATATACTTAACCATTAGGCTCACTTTACTGCCCAAGGACTCTTCTTTGTCTTTTCTCAAGTAAGATTGCCAAAATATGTCTGTGGTACTAATATACTAGTGTGCATAGATCAACGCGTATAATAGATGGTGCGTGGAAAAATAATAGTTGATTTACAAAAAGTAAGTCAGTAGGGACCTTTCTAATTTTGCCGTATAAACTCTGTTAATGCCGGATTCACACATATCAGTGAAGTCACCGTTCCGTCACAGTTCCGGCAAATCTTTCATACATTGACTTGACATAACACTGACAATGCCGAGAATGTATGAGAGATTTGCCGGAACTGTGACGGAACGGTGACTTCACTGATATGTGTGAATCGTCCGTAAGACTGTAGCTTAAAAAACAATAAAAATTGCTATCTTTCCATTAATTCGGCAATTTATCAGAGAGAATGACCAACTATTATTTTCACACGCCATCTCATAATGATACCACGAGTTTTCTGAAATGAACACAAGATCGAGACGGGCCGAGTAAAGCCGTCTGTAAGTACAGTTCTAGTCGTGGAGATGTCAATTATTAATGTATAAAAATGTTGTGAATTTCGTGGTTTATAGATACCACGTATAGTACTCTAATGAACATAATATCGAGCATAAGAAAAAGATCTGCAAGCTTCGTAGAACGTATCTCTCGAATGACGTAACGAATAGAAAGATGAATGATAAAACGGATTGTCTCTTTCTTACACTCGATAAATGTCATCTCCGTACCATAACTTCTTAAAGCGTTTTAAAAAATGCTACTTTTTGTTTCGATTTGAGTTTTATTTGTTGTCGGTTTAAGTATACTTTGACAATATCAATCGTCTTGATTTGAGTTTTTCAGTTCTAACCTTCAAAGTCGCATTCGATCTATGTATCTATAATATAAGCTGTTATTAATAGTTTGCCGTTAATGCTATGTTAGAGAGGGATCGCAATAATACAGAGTGAGACAGTGATAAATCAATATATTACATTGTCAAAGTATAAATCATCTTAATTAAGTCTAAGTGTTCAAATTCCATTATTTTATGTAATCAGTGAACATTCATATACATGGACCATTGATAGCCACTGCGCCGGCCACAGACAACCGGCATCTCTATAAACGCACCCGATTTCATATAAAATTATCGATCCGTATAGTTATGCTAACATATTAGTAAGTATGCCATCGAACTATAAATAAGGTATAAAAAACTAAATTGTGTAGATTTATAGAAAAATTATACAACGACAGAGCACAAAATGTTATAAAAATGCATTGCGCATCTGTCTCCTTTCCACACTGCCTTTACTGGGATGTCCGCTATCGAGTGACGTCACGCACACACACACCTATAACATTCTGAACTTTGCCCGACGAGGATTAATACATTAAAACCAAGTGGTCCATGTATACAGACTTATTATACAGTACAATACCAATACATCCAGAACCAGAAAATACAGTAAAATCGTATAAATAACCCCACTCGACTCTGCCTACAGAGATCCTTTCAATAGTAATATTTTTTTTTCTTACAATAAAAGTTCCGGTGACAGCATTAAACCTAACATACAATTATACAATTACATGTAACTCATACTATAGCAGAGTTAGGAAAATTACAATTATACATATTACCACAACGATTGTATCGCGACTGTGGGAGTTGTGGCGGCAATCAATGGGCGTGGTTATACGAATGTTTCGTCTACATCCATAGATTAACGAGGAAAACAAATGGAGCTTGGAAAAATTTGATATAAACTCGAGATGCATTAATCACTCTTACTCTCTAACAATTAAACGTCGTAATCTAAAGAAGACAATAGATTAGCTCTGTCATTTATCAAGTTTTTTTTCTACAAACGTACAAGTAGATTTTTAAGTAAACCATTTATGTAGGTACTCCAGACTTGATTTTTACGTTTGTGAATTTCAAAGCAGGTCGACTCTATCTAACGATTAATTTTTATAGTTAGCTCAATTCTTACTTTTCAATACTCCATCTCTTCTTTCCCTTAATCTATGGATAACAATGAAAAGGGGCGTGGCCGTACCGAGTACGTATCGACCAATCGCGTTCGCAAATTCGAAGCGTCGACCAATCAACGTTGTGCGCTACATGTGTGCGTCTCGTCTATCGTAATGCGTCCACACGTCACCACGGCTTCCACAATCGCGATAACTCGATATATTATCATAATCATTTATTATTATAGTGACGAAAAACATATCATTCAATAAATTAAAATGTCGATACACATTAATAATAATATTTGGTTCTTTAATTTTAAAAGGTTAGGTGATTATTTTTTTTTTATTCATTAAAATACTTGTACGACGTTCTGTTGTGCGAAGTGTTCGAATCTGTAAAGGGAAATTGATTTCTCGTTATTAAAACTGTGATAACGACGTACTAGACAAATGTGGGACTACCCTTTGATTCTTAATTCGATGAAGACGCATGAGCATTTAATGATTGTATGAAAAAGTAAGCCAATATAGAATTGTTTCTTTTCCACTTATACAAAGGGGCACATATATTTTGTGGTTAGTTGGCGAAAACATTTATGTTACATAGATGGTGGTTGCCTCAATTTGAGTGATACTATACCCACTTTAGCCCCTGTAACAACACAATTTATGCATCATTATCAATTAATGTTAATGCTTACTATGAATCATTAAAATTAGTCGTAGGTTCTTGCAAAACTGACCCAACTTTTTTTACTAATAATTGCTATTATCTGCAGCAAAAAGGATTTAAATTATTATATAATACTTCTCTCCATCAAATTAAGAATCAAAGGCTCAATAACTAATAAATTAGTAGGAGTATAAACTACGGACATGTATTGTGTCTGTAAAGTATGTCTGTCATTCTGTGTTGTGTGATGTGGTCTATGATCATCCGTTCACTCATAACTGACACGGAGGAAACCTAATCCGTCTGTGGTTGGTTACAATGTCTACATCAACTCTTTATTAATGTGTGAAATTCTTATTGCCTATGTATAGCAGTGACGACTTATCCTACATGTCCTGCACAGGATTATAACTATACAACTGTCTCACTGTTGGGATTTATGCCACAATGAAAGTGGGACACACCATAGACCTATTAGCCAATAACCAATTACTTTTGGCTGATTACAGATAAATTATTTGAGAGATGTAAAAACACACATATGCAAATTTTCTATTCATATTATTTCACAAAGCATGTGAAAAGTAAATTCTAAGTAAGGGTAATTTTAACATCTTGATATTCCACACTTTTCCTTTTTAGTATCATGTATACTTTTGTGTGCGTGTTACAAATCAGTTTGTCACTTATTGTGTGACTGAAAATATTGTGTATATTTCTGAATCACTAAAAATTTCTCAAAGACTCAGACTAAGGGTTACCACCATCATAGTGTCACATAAACCCACCAATGGGACAGTGTCGGGTTATAAAGACAATAATAATAACGATGACAAGCGTAAAGGAAGCCAACTCACCGAGTCACAGAAACATAACCAGGCAGTAATCCTCCCCTCCACGGAAAGGCTCCAAACGCTACGCTAATCATAAATCGTTACAACATATCATTACATTACATATATAAATGTATATGTGAACAATGTGACACACACACACCCAAGTACACTGACCATGCACACACAGTAAACTACACTCCTCCCTATTAGCGTAAATGCTTCAGTTTTGTTAAAAATTATCATTTATGTATACATACAAAATAAATAAGCAATTACAGTGATATCGTCACATAGTAGTGATGCGATATTGAACTCTAAGTCGACGGGGCGCGGTTGTGCTTTGCGGGAAGTGATTCAATCAGATCGGTGTCGTATCAAATTAAATATCGACCTTAACGCGCACTACATACGGTTTACATTCCAATTGCGTTCGGTTGTTTATACGAGTGCATATAAAACATAAATATTCACATAGGAAAAGCGTTTGCGCGTACCGCTCACACACCGCTAGTGATCGAGGGGCGACGATCGCTTCGAAATATAAAAATTAAAATCGAGACGCCATCTTGTGACGCGTCCGCCATTTTGTTTAGACCGCACAAAGGGTGTGTAGCGATCGTCGCACAGGAAAGCAACCGATTGCTACTGAGAGACTGTGAGACACAAGATTATTGTATAACATAAGACTCAAGACAAAGTTATGTCATGTATTATTGAAATATTTTAGGAGTAAGGAATCTATAGAATTTACTTCTATTTTACTCTAATATTAGAATCAGATTATAGCAACTGAGACCTTTAAGAATTTTTTTTAAAACCAGAGCATATAGAAACCCACAATTGTGATAACAAATTGTTTGTCTATTTACTTTCTGAGACAATTACCGAGGACTAAATCCGATTAACTTACAAGTGGGAATCATAGACAACAATGTAACTTGAATACTTATCGATTATCGAGCATCGTTACTCAAAAACATTACATAACTTCACTAATGATCCGAAATCGATTTGTCTCTTCAATCGATTATCGTGTACCTTTTAATCGAATACAAAATCGATTGTACATCGATAAATAACCTTTTAATCGAATAATGAAATCGATTGTACAGCTATACATGACTTTTTAATCAAATACAAAATCGATTGCGCAGCGATATATGACCTTTTAATCGAATACGAAATCGATTGCACATCGATAAATAACATTTTAATCGAATACAAAATCGATTGCACATCGATACACCCTTGAATCGAACAACAAAATCGATTATGCAGCAACAACGATACATCGATACATATCTGTGTCTAGTGTCTCTCGGCGGCAAGGGTCGCGGGTCGCGGGGCGGGTCGGTGGCGGGGGCGGGGCGGTGTGGGCGGGGGGCGGGGGGCGGGGCCTAGTTCCAGATGCGCAGGAACGAGTCCCAGGAGCCGGTGGCCACCGCCATGCCGTTCTCGGTGACGCCCAGACACGACACGCGGTTGTCGTGGCCGGCCAGGATACCTGCGGACAGAAAAACTCAATGTTAGTTGACAGTTTTACTTTGCTTTCATTTTATTTTTACTTTTCGGCTTTGGTCATCTGTTATGCAAAGTAGAAGTTAGCATTTAGAAACGCACTCACCTTTTGATAAGTTTTGTACAATCGAGAATGGAGTCAGTGTTGTGCATTTAATATTTTATTATTCGAGTTTCTGGGCATGGGAAACCAATATCCCCTTGATGCTACTGCGACAATTTCTGACCTTTAGTGCACATAGATATCACATAGATAGTATATACGGGGGTTAAGGGGGCTCATTTTCTGCTTATGGTCTACCCTGCTGATTACTAAACTTCGACAGTACCTCACCAACGACGAAATTCAAAATTCAAACACTCACTGGCGAGCTCGCCGTCTCCTAGTACCAAACTTCGCTAGCCACCTCATCAACGACAAAATTCAAAATTCGAACACTCACCGGCGTGCTCGCTCTCTCCTAGTACCAAACTTTGAGAGCCACGAAATTCAAAATTCGAACACTCACCGGCGTGCTCGCTCTCTCCTAGTACCAAACTTTGAGAGCCACGAAATTCAAAATTCGAACACTCACTGACACGCTCGCTCTCTCCTAGCACCAAAGTGTGTCAACCAGCAAATTCAAAATAGGAAGGCGCCACTCACCGGCGCGCTCGCTCTTCATCGAGTCCCACACGTTGCAGTTGAAGTCGTCGTAGCCGGCGAGCAGCAGCCGCCCGCTCTTGCTGAACGCCACCGAGGTGATGCCGCAGATGATGTTGTCGTGCGAGTACATCGCGAGCTCCTGGTCGGCGCGCACGTCGAACATGCGGCACGTCGCGTCGTCCGAGCCGGTCGCGAACGCGAAGCCCGACGGGAAGAACTGCCGAGAGAAAGGAAAGTGAATCGATCAATCATCCATACTATCCATACTATCCATACTATCCATCCATACTAATATTATAAATGTGAAAGTGTGTTTGTTTGTTTGTGACTCTTTCACGTCGCAACATGGCTATTATATGATATAGTTTATGTGTGTAGAGATAGTTGGGAGGGTGGAGAGTGACGTAGGCTACTTTTTACCGTGGAAAAACAATCGATGTTTTGATAGTTGCTAGATATTTAGTTCCGGATGCTGTTAATAAATGGCGTTAGTAAAATTCATTTGCGAGTTCTGAATCACGCTATCAAATACTACATTATAATTTACTTAAGTAATAGGCAAATGTTATAGGCTACTTTTTAGCAGAGATTACACCGGGAGCGGGACCTATGCGGCTTATTGATGACCCACGACTGAGCAGGGCTTCCTTCTAAATATTGAGGAGGCCTAGAGCATACCACGCTGCTCCAGAGCAGATTGGTCCATGCAGTCCAAATGCCTATGACATAGCTTAACGACTGCTATCTATTGATAACAACCGGGACCAAGGGCTTTACGTGCCTTCTGAAGCACGGCAGCGCTCAAGAAATTTGCTACTAGCCATCACCCACTCAAATGCCGCCCACGCCCGCATTTGCTTAACCTTGTCGATCGCTTGGGATTAATGCAAGTCGCCGAGCTATGAGCATTTCAATGAAGATTTTAGGTAAACACTTAGTGAGGATTATTCGAAATTCCCCCGTTGAAAATCCCCGCGACAGCGACATCACGTCGCCCGTGTGCCCCGTGAACTGCCCGCACTAGTATTATATTTCGACGACCCTGTAGCCTAGTTGGTAGCGACCCTGCCTGCGACGCGAGGGGTCCCGGGTTCGATTCCCGGCCGGGGCAGATATTTGTGACAGATAAATATTTGTACTCGGGTCATGGGTGTAATTGTAATGTGTTATATGTGTAGTCCATGCCACCCGCGACACAGGTACCTAGTAACCTACTGCGGGGGTATGAGTGTGTTAGCGTTTATTTATTATTTATTATTATATAACACCCACCGTAACAGCATTAATATCGCTCTCGTGGCCGGGGAACGTCTGCTTGCAGAGGCAGTCGCGGATGTCCCACAGCTTGGCGGACGCGTCGCACGCGCCCGACACGAACGTGCGCTGGTCGGGCGCCAGCGACAGCGACATCACGTCGCCCGTGTGCCCCGTGAACTGCCCGCACTGCTGGCCCGTCTCGATGTCCCACAGGGCGCTACAACATACACGCACACATACACGTCAATATACATGTCAACGTACGTCAGTATAGCGACTACTCTTTTTTATAGAATAGAGTGAGTTATTTGTCGTGGTTTATTTTGTTGCTTTGAGTGATTATTTTGTGCTAAAATGCCAAAAACTATTCATAGTCGTGTAAGAAAAGTGCTTTGCTATGTGCATATAACGTATCCTTTAAAATAACATATTTTATTCCCTTAATAACATTTCAAACTCATTTGTCGTAATGACATGAGCGTCACCATAATTACTGTTGTCATATAAAAGGCAACAAGCGCCCTCAAAGCAGGTTTTCTATGTTCATGGTCAGGCTTTATTGTCCATAGCACCCACCACACGGTATACTAGTGCTGAGCTGAATATGAAGCATTAATTATAAATTTTACACTATAATACTATATGAAACTATCTAACGTATTACAGAAATTGCCGTTGGGTTTTCAGCGTTCTATAAGGTACACCAGCAATTAGTAACCTTATCTGAAGGCAATCATCACTCACCAAGCCATGTCCTCACGGCCTAACCTCGTCTAAAGGCAATCATCACTCACCAAGTCATGTCCCCGGAGGAGGTGAGGATCTGGTTGTCGTCGAGGAAGCGGCAGCACGACAGGTAGCCCGAGTGGCCCGGCAGCTCGCGGGACACGCGCACGTTGCCCTCGCGCGTCTTCAGGCTGGCGGGACAGACAGACAGACGGACAGTTGTTAGTGAATGTTTGTATTGCCACTTTGTATGGCTGATGGTAAGGCTATTTTATAATTGAGTGATCAATGAATTATACGTTTCTTACGCCGCTTTTACTCTTTTAGTTTATATGGATTAATCACGTCACGATTCTCACGATAACTTAATAAAGTAAGTGTCATTCGTGATGAGTAAAATTTAAAAATCATAAGGAAATATAAAAGTAGCAAGCATATCAAGTAACATTTATTTTAGTCAATAAAGATTATGACAAAAATAAATTAATACCATTTTTATGTCACGCTTTACTTTTTCAAAAGTAATCGATTTATGGCTAAAATGAATAAGGTGATGCTAAACAGCAAATCAATAATTATGAACCTTTACGCTCACGTATTTCTCTCCCTCCTTTTTACTGAACGTCTCCATATCCACACATCACTCACCCACGACACCGGCCACTTAGAGTGCGGTCCCACTGAGGCGGAGCGGAGCGGAGCTGTGCGCGATTCACCAATCGCATGACTTGAAATCCCAGCTTATTGCGCCTCGTGTGGATTTCAAGCCATGTGATTGGTGAACCGCGCACAGTTACGCTCCGCTCCGCCTCAGTGGAACCGCACCCTTACCAAAGCACCGTCCACCCTATCCACGTACCTATAGATGGAGCAGAAATCTAAAGCACCGCCCACACCGTCCGGTATCCCCACTCACCTGTAGATGGAGCAGATGTTGTCGAGCCCGCCGCACGCGACGTACGAGCCGGAGGGCGCGTACGCGCACGTCATCACCCACGACGAGCGCAGCGGGATCGCGTGCACCTTGTTCGTGGTGTGGCTGTCCCACACGATCAGCTTGCCGTCCTGGCTGGCGGACACCAGGTTCCTGTGGGTGGGAGGATGATCAGATATCGTCAGTATACAGTGTTTCAAATGTATTACACCATATAATTAAGAAGTATAATTAGGTAAATATATATTAGAAAATCAAAACAACCTGTCTGCGACAAATAACAAAGTTTAGGGTCCGTTCAGACAGACCGGCTCGGAGGAGAGCAGATTTTTATCACCATGGAAACAGAGTTTTGAATTGTATTAAGGTCTATTTTTGTATATGCACTTTTTTGGCATTAGAGGAATGCTTAGTCATTTAGTGTTAAATAATAAGAGGAGCCGTCCGGCTCAGATTGCGTGCTCTTTCTCGCTCATCGCTTCGCTTTCTCGCTCGGTCTATGTGAAGAAGTTGATGGCGAATCCAATCTGTGTGAAAAGAAAAATGCGAGCCGATGCTCCCCGAGCCGGTCTGTGTGAACGAACCCTTCTATTGCTCTTTTCAGAAGGTCATTTTTTTCTTCTAAAGGTATGTATTATGAATATTATGATAGTAGGTAAAATGTAACTTTTTCTTTCATAAAACAATATTTCATCAAACGATCCATACTAATATTATAAATGCGAAAGTCTGTCTGTCTGTCTGTCTGTGACGTTTTCACGGCTAAACCACCGGTCCGATTTGGATGAAATTCGGAATGAAAATAGTTGAAGGCCCAGAGTCACACATAGCCTACTTTTTTTTTCAAAAATAAACCCCTAAAGGCTTGAAATAGGGGATGAAAGTTTGTATGAAAAATCTAAACCGCCTGACCGATTTCGATGAATTTTCCCAGGAAGATAGTTAATGACGTACCCCCTTCCCCACTTCCCCGGTTCGCGATATAAACGAATTCCACGCGGGCGAAGCCGCGGGCAAAAGCTAGTTGTATTATAAAGAATATCTGACAGAAAATTTATTTAAGCCCAGTAGCAATAGGAAACCCAATTCAGCATCAGTTTTTCACACATTTCCTTCCTTCTTTCTTTCATTCTTTTATAAGTCTTTATTTACATAATATCTCGTTTGAAATCAGATATACTCGTATTTCTCCTTATAGAAGTTGGCAACCCTAGGTAGAAGCGATGTTTGGTCACCCCTATGTAGATAGTGTTTTGTATAACAAACCGCTAGATAGGTAGGTATTAATGTGGTTGATACGTTTAATTGACGACCAATCTTCGACGCAATCAGACTTCGTTACTCTATTTGTAAAGGTCTTACTGTCGAACCATACCGGGTGGATCCTCATGGGAAAAATAATACTTGAAAAATATTAATTGTCTGTAACCTTGCCACATTTTACACCGATTTAGATGACATTTGGTAAGGAGACACATACGACAGTTTTTATCCGATAATACCCTTGAGATAATGATCAACGATATTTTCTCATTCTATGACAGTAACGATTTTATTATGTGCGAATAGCATACACAAAATGGACATAAACAAATGGAACGTTACAAAACACCAAAGAACGATCGCTTACAAAAAATTGCTTCGACATGTGACAAGTATGAAACCCAGAAGTGCCCAGAACATTACAATATTTACAAATCGGAGCCCATCAAATCGTAACCAACCAAACTCGCTACATAATGTATTCTTTCCGCGAATAAAACACGAAAACAAGTAGATACAAATACGTACAGTATTCCATGACGAAATCGCTCGATCGAAATCGAAATATTATTCCGCGCTACCGTGCGACCCGACAGTACAAGACGGTACAGCGAATGTATTGTTATTCTATGAAAATGGAGGATACAACGAGTACTCGGAAATGGGGAGGATGAGGAAAACACATCGATCCGAACCTAACCAGCGTTACCGTCGACTGCTACGCCGATATACACTCACTCACTCACCCGACTATAGCAGAAACTAAATAAATTTTTACATCTTCCCATTAAGATGACGTCGTAAGAAAATTCGTAAAGTTTTTGTACGATACGCGGAAATCTCTAAAGATAGTTGTAATGATTACTATTGGACTATAAGGGTCAATTTACATTGCCGCGGAATGGAATGGAAGCGAATTTTTGCAACGAAATTCTACATAGCATAATGAACTTTATATCAATTGTGTAAGGTACAAACTAAAGACGAGCCGAAAAATAGGTCGCGCGTCTTCCGGGGAATCCCCGCGCATTCTCGAGAATTCCCTCTTTTTCGGCTCGTCTTTAGTTTGTACCTTACACAATTGATATAAAGTTCATTATGCTATGTAGAATTTCGTTGCAAAAATTCGCTTCCATTCCATTCCGCGGCAATGTAAATTGACCCTAACGAACAACAACTAAGCTATTACTAACAGTCCCTGTCCTAGTCTTCATTTTTACCAACACTAAAAAACTAATATTCCTTCCTTCCTTCTGAGCAATTCCCTTAGCGCTATTCCATGCTACTTCTTCCAAGAAAGTGTGAAAAGAGTTCTCCTTTAGGGTCGTGATTGCATTGGTGTCCCCTGATGTTTCTTGTATCCATAGGTGACGATGATTACTTACTATCAGATAGATCGTTTGCTTTTACATCAGCATTTGATGCCGTAAAAGACCAAACCTGCACTTGAACATACAACAGAAGTCCTTTTATAGGACACTAAACTTCCAAGTCATCATCACCTCTATCTATATAACCTTGATAGATTTAAGGGGCAATACAAAAACTTCGTGAAATCCCATTTCGCAGCAAAGTAATAATGGAAATGAATTAATACCGAAATATGGCATAATGTTTACTGCAGTTCGTTTCAATGACTTTATTACTGCATCGCTATATCCAGAGAGCGTGGGAGACGGTAGTTCGGTGTGAGCATATCAACGTTCGACACATCCTGGCAATGAATGGCTCTGCATCATCACACATCTATTAGATGGCGCGTGTATCAAATAATAACTATTATATTGTAATGTTGCTCTCACCGAGTCTTATCCACAGATTTTGACTTAAAGCTCCAGTACAGCCATTAGAAGTTTTTGACTAAATTCTTAGTCTTAACGTAAAACAATTTTTACACCCAATTCGATTAGGTTTTACTGCCACTCTTTAACCAACAATCAGGCAGTAGCCATTCCCTGGGTTGAATCCATTTAAGTAACTAACGCAGAGAGCTCAGATGCAAGTGACGAGAAGGGAAGAGAAGAAGGAAAAAAAGGCACTCGAAAGAGATAGAGACAAACTTTAATATCGAAACCGACAGACAGCAAAGGATTATTGAGTCTTCGATATGTTCTCCTGAAGTTGACAAATTCGCCCAAGGTCAAATGTCCAATTGGAAAACGCCCGAAGTGGATTTAGATCATTTACGATCGAACTATACCGTTGGGGCTATAACTGCAAGTATCTAAAATTACAAACTAAATTAGGACAAAGTAGCTAATTTTAGTTATCAGTTGTACTAGACAGAAATATTCACGTATTTTCAGGTCGAAATAATAACTTTCCAAGATTTCTACCGCCATAAGATTTTAACACCTCCACGCTAATTGTCGTAATGAGCCGTCAATGACCACACATGTATTATGCTGAAATCACGTTCTATACAATAGCTGGTATCATTTTCAAACCTGAATAATATCATTGAAAACTTGTGGATGATTCAGGTCTGGTTTGGTTTGTTTACTAAAATCGCATCATGGAAAATAAATACAATAGCATCGATCAACAATACCAAGTAAAAATAAAACCGTCTACAAAAATAAGGTCCTACTTCATAATGTTTACAGCTAGGTTAAATCGAACAGTATGGTACGTACCCTTTTCTCACTCTCACGATCACGCACTTTCTCACATTCACATCGCTTTCCTCAAAACCTTCCAATATACATAAACCCTAAGCCCTGTACAACTGCACACCGATCCTCTAGTGACTCTAGTCTGTAGCTCCAAGCCATCCATCCACCCCCTACTGACCTGGAGTCGATGGCCGAATGTATGGCGTCAGTTTCCTCAAAACTCCCACCCTTCACCTTCCAAGATACATAAATCCTAGGCATCCTATCCTCTAGTCTCCAACTCCAAGCCCCAACCCTTACTGACCTGGAGTCGCTGCCCCATTGTATGGTTGCTTACCCCAAAACCTAAGACACACAGCATCCCATCCTTTAGCGACAAGAGTCAGTCTCTATCTCCAAGCCACCCAACCGCACCCAACCCCTACTGACCTGGAGTCGCTGCCCCAGTGCATGGCGTAGATCTTGGCGAGGTGGCCGCGCAGGGTGCGCCGCGTGCGCATCTGGATGCGCCCGATCGGCTCCAGGTTGGCGGTGGCCTGCGCCAGCGACGTGTCGCACGCCGCTTTCCGAGCATCCTGGACAATCAGAAGCACGTCATTATTAGATTGGCTCCAGCAAAGTAACATGAGATTAGATTACAATTTTATTAGGAGCATTTTTTCCTAAAAAGGTAAGCATGATTTCCGACTATAATCTTTGTATCTGGAGGCATAGAAATACCCTCGCGAAGAACGCTTATCCAGTAGATACTAGGCTTGATTACGATCAAAGGATATGACAAACTTTTATCATTGCGGTCAGTAAACAGTTACACTGTCACACTGTCAATTTTGTCAATGTTTCGACCAAAATACATAAATCATGCTTACGGCGAGACTAATGTAGTAGGGCCTGGAATGGATTTCTCATATATGTACGTAGCAACGGCTCAGGACTCTTTCTTAGTTCAGGGGGCATAAAGATATAATCCCACTAGGAAACCAGAATACCCTACTGAATCTTGGGTACTCATTATGCTGTTCAAAATGACCTAACAATAGCTATCAATTCAATATTTACTGCATTTCAAGTTATTCTATCGATAGCCTACGTTGGACAAGTCATCAGGTTACACACATATAAATGACTGTATTTTTTGTCGCATGCGTATTTATGCGTGGCAGAGCATTCAACCGTGCAAGGCCCGTTCGCGTTAGTTGCTAACTCACCTATCTATAAATTATCTGTTAATGTTATTCATATCGAGCGAAAGAGGATCCCAATGAGGTAACCTTGTAACGCTTTTTGCAAGGAGAAGGAGACAAACCGTAGAGAATATGTAACGAGATGTACATGATAATGGTCCAAGAAAATTTTGGTAGGTAATAAAAATACTATAAAATCACGAGGCTATCCGTCTGTTGTTGGACTTAGACGACCCCTTATGACCGTTCAGAGGTCATGGATGTTTTCGTGTTGACGTAGGTACTTGTTGCTGCGACACAGGAAAACATGCACGGCAGATGTAAGTGCGTAAGCGTTTTATTAGTTACCCAATGTTTTACACTAGATCAATGTTCTTAACATTATACAGTAAATTTCATGAAGGTTTATAACTAAGTATGATAATACAAAATCAGCAAGGAAGTCTGACATGAGGAAGTTTCATTTTCCGCGTCGACCAAGAGACCAACCAGACCAACAGTTTCATTGCTTGGCTGTGTCGAGTAAAGTAAAGAAAGCGCTGAAGAAAATGAAGCGCTGTTGTTTATGGTGATAAACATACACTCTTACTTCCCGCAAATCGATATAGATATGTATGTATACCTCGCTCATGTTTACTAAGTCGTTATTTTAGATAAAACACGGGTCAGAGGTCAAGCTATCGCCGAGTGGATAGACGAGAGTCTAAGTCGCAAGTCATCATTACAAGATATTTATTTACATTGTCGCGAACAGTGAATTTTTTGTAAACGAGTAATAGTCCAGCATTGTGATGTCTCCCTGTTCCCACTAACTCCCCAGTTTGTGGTACACTCTGCTAAACAGGTTGGTTAGGGAGTCTTTGGTGCCAGCCATTAAATCCCGACAGATAGAAGGATTGGAAAGTTGAAAGCTGTTCTGTTCAGTGTTCCCAGGTTCTCACCTATGTATGGTGTGAGGAGGAGAGTGAATAGGCTTCTTCTCAGTAAGTGCGCTCAACTTCTTGGGACTTTATAATGGTGGAATGTTTGTCAATTACAATACTGAGTAAAAGAATCAAGATCTTTCTCATATTATTTATCGGCAACGCGTATAATACGTTTGTGGTTACAATTTTTATGGCCTAAGTTTACTTCTTACCAACAGGTGGTCTGACTGCCAGCTGGTATTTTAAAAATATTTCCATCTGATGGTATAAAGGTTTTGGTCGGTCTTTAGATAGTATTTTATAGTACCTAACAATGATACAAAACATTATACTGTTAACTTCTATAACAAAACTTTCCTGTATTTTCCCGCGAATCCATACCCCAAAAAACTACATATAGAATTGATCAATAATAGAATAAAAGTTATAAATATGTCAAGCAACCACTTACCACTGTTCAAAGGTTGTTCCGTTTCAAAATACGTTCCATCGTACACACCGACCGACCCCGTTACGTTTTATTATTAGTATAGATTAACTGTTAACCAACATTCAACGTTTCAACACCGGTGTAAACTCATAACATACATTGTGGCAGAACAATGTTACAACTTGCGAACAGGATTTATAACGTGACGATACTCTTGATCGGATTGAGATCTAAAGTAAATAAGAAAAACGCTACACAATCATCGCCTCACACTATTATTCTCTATGTGCCTTGGATGTCATAGACAACATAAAGACAAGGACACACCCAGACCAAGAATGGAGATTTAAACTCATCATACCAATTTTCGTCTCACTGGGAATCGAATCCAGGACCCTTGGAAGAGCGATCCGGCAATGGTTACCATGTTACCATGTCTGATATTTGTTTCAAGGGTCCTGGGTACCTACAATTACCAGTGAGACGGTTGTGCATTTGAATTTCGGTTCTCGATCTGGGTGTATATTCTTGTCTGTGGGTTGTCTATGGTATTCACGACACAGGGAATCCTAATTTGATGTCACGAAACCTGAATCACGCTATCGAATATTTGTACACTGCTCACATATTAACAAAATGCCCCTACAGGCAGTCGTGAATCGCCCAAGGCATGTCATCTCGCCTGGTGGGAGATCTCTCTTTGCCAAAGAGTCTAATTCTATGTACCTATATCACATGTCATGGGAAGTAAAAGGGTGGTGCTGCATGCTCGTTTGGTATCTTAAATCCATAAAAATCCATTTTACAAGTCCAAATTGAACTCAAGTATATCTAATTAATTAATTACTTAATTCCTTTCGTGACACAGACACGTGACACGTGATATAGGGGGCATATCCATGTTTTATCGCTTTGGGACACGAATAAAGTAGATAAATAAATCACGTAGGCTAAGGCACTTCTCACATTACGCTAATTTGTACTACCGGGAGCGTTGACCCCCAGGGGCTGAAAGAGATTTAATTGCGGTTGAATAATCTTTGGATTACGTCTCAAGTTAACAAAGGGCGATAAATTCATAGCCTTTACAAGACAGTTAACGCGAAGGACCAAAAACTAAGTCAGCTTCCTGACCGAAAGTTTAATTTGTAGATAATGAGAGTTCATAAATTTTGTTTAATAATAATTAAGTAATTAATTAATTAATTTTGTTTAATAAATTAATACATTGTGAGGCTCGAAGGACCAAAAAAAAAACATTTGAATTTATCGATTTTGCAACAACCTTTGCCCATTTACTTAAAGCTTTGATGATCGACTTCCGATAATTCCCCAGAATCTCTTTAAAACCATTTATAATTTACAACACCCGAAATTTTTCACCCCAACTTCCGCCTCTATTCTGACATGACCATTACAAATCCATTGTAACATTCTAAATGAATTTTCGCCCCTTCTCAATATCGAGAACACACCGGCAAGTACGAGTAAATACCTGGCGCCGTACGGAACGTGTATCTCCGCGAATTGGGAGCGAAACATACCAATTGCTATAATATTATCCCCCGCCCACACTCAACCAATCCATTCCACGGCGACGCGTAAACAATCCGAGGTTGGTAACCCTTATTTTAACTATTCAATGCTGATTGCAAGGACGCAGACACATGAGTAATATCATATTGATCCGTCAATACCTATTTGTCAGCAAGTTAATTGATGAAAAGCCTGGAATTTTAGCGATCCATCAGTGTCAACATTTATTGATCGACTTTTAGCCAACGTATTATCCCTGCAGATCTCATTTTGATAGTGCTATTTTTGAAGGTCGATTCACAGAAATATGATGAACGCCCTTGACGTAATACATAAAATCACAACCCCTTTTTATGCCGTAACTAGAGAACCGCCCGCGCTTCGCTTCGGGACCCGCAGGTCACAGCCGCGTAGGTCCCGCTCCCGTAGGAATTTCGCCTAATAAGTAGCCTATTACATTTGCCTATGACTTAATTTAATTACATGTAGTATTTGATAGCGTAATTCAGAACTTGCAAATGAATTTTACTAACGCCATCTATTAACAACTCCGGAAATAAATATCTAGCAACTAACAAAACATCGATCTTCCCATGGGAATGGGATGTTTTTCCGCGGTAAAAAGTAGCCTACGTCACTCTCCACCCTCCTCACTATCCCCACACAGATAAACCATACCATATAAAAGCTTTGTTGCGACGTGAAAGAGGAACAAACAAACAAACAAACAAACACACTTTCACATTTATAATATTAGTAAGGATGGAGCAGCATGGCAGAGTATACTTAAGGCCTCCGTTATGAAGAGAGGTCATCCGTGGGCATCAGTGAGTTAGTCATAATTGATTTTCTATCAACCAACAAAGAAAAGACAGAAGAAGCAATATCCTCAACGGCAACTTTTATAATAACCTCGCTCCAGGTGAATCGTACCTCCAAGGGTCATAGAACTCTTGACTCGGGCATAATTAGTACAATAAACAATAAGTACTTATTTCATCACTCCCATCCAAAATTAAAATAAAATGTAAAAATAAAAATTATAAAAAATTGTCAAAAGTCAACACTAAGCCATCGCTTCAACAAAATCCCTCATTGCTTACCCCGAGTGGACTTCAGAGGCAGATGAATGAATTGAGAATAGCATGAACTCTCGGTATATATGTAGGTCATCTTACGATGTGTTCCATTCCCCCAAAAAAGGACAAACAATTACAAATACAGACATAACATTGAAATACATGAGGAAATTGTACGTATAGAAATCCACAGCAAATTAATTCACTTGGTTAAATTAAGTCTAATATATTGGCAATGTCCCAAGCGAGCTGAATTAAGTGTAATGGGATTTCGTTTTCGTTCGAAAACGTGTCATGGCGGCTCCACATTAGTGCCGTGAAGCTCCGTGAACAGACGCGAACGTGAATGTGGACGGTTTTCACGGGGTTCACGCGCGTTCACGCCTGTTCCCCGATCAGAGTCGGTATTTTGTCCCGTGACAAAGGGTTCGCGCCTCCTTCATGCGGCGTTCACGCATACACATACACATTCACGGTCCCGGCGCAGTTTACTCCGGAATATAAAGGCGTACGGACGTTTGCAGTGTCTGCGCGCGTGCTATGGAGTCGCGCGAACACGTTTGGAACCACGAAACTGAAATGCTCTTTTTAGAGCATTACCATTCTTCTTCTATACTGTGGGATGCAAAACACCCTCATCATAAGGAAAAAAACAAGCATCATGATCTATATAGTGGTATAGGGACACAGCAAATAAAGTGATCGCAGTAGCAGCTTCTACGTCCATTTCGCGGCGGGTTTCGAACGATTGTGAGCATCCTGTGAATGTGGAGGGCATGGAGTCGGTCCGTGAATTCACGGCGAGAATTCGCGCGTGAATTCACGGCACTAATGTGGAGCCGCCATCAAGTTCATTGCGTGAAGATAAGGACATTACTTTCAGGTCACGATGATGAACTGAAGACGTCTCTATGACATGCACTGTCATTAGTGTCTGTCAAATGTGAAGTGACCAGAGTTTTTGCACGCTTTCTTCCCATACCGCGCTTACTTACATTCGGGCGAACCTTTGTACATTGCACTAATTATTATTACAGTTTTGACATCTATTAACACAACGAAATTGTCAAAAACTTCGCACACTCATTTGCGAAGGTCCATCCTATACTTGCGGGTTCGTGCATCCGAGCGAATGTGAGTGACCATTACCTAGGATCCGTGTAATTAGACGAAGAGCAATAATAGTAGATTGTATAACAAGGGAGCAAAGTAATATTTTTACGGCGAGGGCGCTTTTTTGAATCCAGAGCGAAGTGAGGGATTCTAGAGTAGAATCCCGAGCGTAGCGAGGGATTCTTTAGTAGAATCCTGAACGTAGCGCTAGCGAGGGATTCAAAGTATGTCGCCCGAGCCAAAAATATTTGCTCCCGAGTGATACACTCTACTTTTCATCCCCCCTATGAGAAAATAAAAGGCGCCTCAAATTCAGGAATAATACTGTCACAGTCACTAAACTAACTAAACTGACTAACCCGACTATCCCGACTAACCCGACTAACCCGACTAACCCGACTAACCCGACTAACCCGACTAACCCGACTAAACTAACTAAACCAACTTAACTAATTAAACTAACTAAAGAACTCATTTTTCAAAACAAAACCATGAATTTCTAACAATCCGAACTGAATTTAAAACTTTTTCCTACCTCCTGAATTTTTCCTCCCCGTTATTTAAATAAAACAACAAAAAAACTCATTCCCGCCCGCTAAAAGTTTCTTATAGAAAACACCAACTTTGGGCCCCTTTAAGTCCGAACCAAGTCGTCTTTTTCGAATAGGTGGGATGAAAAAAAATATGATAAATAAATAATTGTGCCGAAAAATAACTAACGAAAAACTTAGAGCCCTGAAGCAATTCGACAAAGGCCAACGACCTTTTCCAATAAACGATCTCCGAAAGCGGGGGACGATCTGTCTTTTTTCGTATTCTTTACCGATCTTTAATAAATAAAATACCCTCGGGGCTATTTGGAGGATAAATTGGTACAAATGTTTTTTACGAGGTAATGTCCTATTAGCATAACCGATAAACGGAAAGAAAAGCCACGTTATGGTTAATGGTTACCCTCGCCCCATGGCCGATTATACCAACGGCATTACCAATGTTTTCCCATCAAAAGTAGAACCGGGGGGGTATGAGTGGGACCCCCCATTATTATCAAATTCAAATTATTTATTTCTTCGAAGTAGCTTTTTACAAACACTTTCCGAACGTCAAGCTACGCCATCGCTTCAACAAATCCCTACGGCGAGTATCAATATCGTGATTTGCGTATCATGATTTGCAGTGTATATCAATTTATACACTGCAAATCATGAGCACCGTCATGAAGGCTCTAAGCCTCCTCAATGATGTAAGATGATGATATATTATCGTTGATGGGTTGAAGTCAGCTAAAGTTCTAACACCGACTGCTAGCGACTAAATAATCTTGTCTCGATTTAATTCTTATCCTGAATCGGTCAGCTGTCATGGGCAAAAAGTTCTTTCTGTTTACTAACCTAAAGCCACAAAAATCTAACAGTATAGAAACAAACAACGCCCAATCCACAGCCCCGCCCTAGGATCCCCTATGTCGTGGGTACCAAGACCAACACAAGACAATGTCACCAAGTACAAAGTACTCCAGTCCCTTACCCGTATAGCATTCTTGAGGGTCTCGGCCTCCTGTCGAAGACTGTCCAGCTCATTCATGGTGCTCCCGTTCCGCACACTCCGCTACTGCCGCTAAACCGCCGGCGCCGCCGCACGCAAGCACACTCCAACCACCTGGGTAAGAAGACATGCAGAAATTCAGCAACCAGTTTGTCTATGGTCGAGTCTTTAAATATATCGATGCTATTAGATATGAGAGGGTATGGAGAGGACGGTTGGGAACGTCGAGATAACGTACACAAAGAACAGAAAGTACATTGTCATAAAAGTACCCACGAAGCTTTTTTTTTTTGTGCACGCCACTGCGCAAAAAAAATAAAGCGAATCCATCGTCGTCAGGATGTCGACTCAAATCTTTGTACGGATTTTTCTGTGTAAACTTAACGAGCTAACGGCGTGCACACAAGGAAACCTCTTTGGTAATTAATTTATGATTATTGCTATTTATGAGATAATGTCCGTGAAACTATACTCTTTACGTCACATAAAAATATACCGGCCGGGAAACAAACCCCGGCTTTCGTAACACAAGTCGCTATAAATATAAAGTCACCAACTAGGCCACGGGGTCACCCAACAGACGTACATTCAAAGGACCGTATAGAAAAGTGTTTGTATTATCTTTGTAAAGTAGCCAAACCGAATCGCAATAACAAACAAACTAGCCGCCGGCCTTGGATCACATCAAGCAGAGACGGAGTATACTTGTGTTGAAATATTTCAATACTATATTTGCATCACCGAAAGAATACAATTCACACGTATGATTTAAGAATTCCTTACGTCTTAATATTTATACCAGTTTAGTATTCACTGGTAACGTAGTGGATTCGCGTCGATAGTAGAGTTTCAAATAAAGTTTGTGTTCAGAAGTAAGTTATGTCTATAATTTGTAGAACACCATGTAATAAACAACTACAATGAATTGTAGTTACCAGTTCCCCTTAAACGCAATAGAAGTTAATAAATTAAAATCAGTGTCAAAATATCGTCACGACGATCACATTCCTTCAGAGATTATCTTCTCAAGTGGCCATTTCTAATATTCTGCCAATGGTCCTCAATTCAGTTGCTTGGCAACTCGCCAAGGTAACAGAAGTGTTCAATTATTATTACCTTATCTAGAGGTAATCGATAGTCGTCGATAGATACATTTTGAAAACAACCATAGACCTAAAAAGAAAGAGCTGTCGAAGTAAGTCCGTAATAACATCCAAAACTCGAGGTATATTGAACAAGAGCTCTTGTAACATCCTAATCCTAGTTCTGAGATATTCTATCCCACTTCTTATGATTATAGATTTACAATAATTTGCTTTCAGTCGCCAACTGGATTCAGTTTCCGTTTAACCTATGGCAAAATAAAATAGTTGTTAGATCGATAGTTTTGAAATACAAAATTTAATGCTTCTAACCTTTCCTAGTCTAGTCAAAAAGACACACGTGAACAATACAAAATCGATTAACCTACGAAAGAAACATACACCGAAACGATAGAATAATCTATTTGAGTATAAAGTATAGTCTAATCTTACGACTATATTTAGTAGGCACACAAATAGCAGAACACTACAAACTAAATCTAGAACCTAGCTATAACGTCTACAACAGCAGAACAGTGTAACGCCATCTTATTCGGTCAACAACACGACGACTAGCACACAGTAACAACATACACCTTAAGCTTAAGCAATAAAGTCTGAAATTAAACAAACAACAGTAGAGCCATACAAGATGAGGGTACTTCTCAAGAGACGCCATGTTTCTGTTAATTTAAAATGGACTGCACGCCAATGGTGCAACGTTCATATTGGATCGCGGCATCACATTTTATGATCGACTCAAGTCAGACTCAGGGCAAGTAGTCTAGTGATAAGTAAAGAGATCATTTTTTTAAGATTCAGAGATCATAACAGAACGTCACGAAACAAACAAATGATACGTCACAAACAACAGAGAAAATCGGTTTAGTTGTTTATTAAAAATATTTTTCAATCACTAACAACGAGTGGCTGAACATTCGTAGCGAACGGATTATATGGGTTTCCATTCATCCTTGCCTACTTGCGATCCATGGTTGATCATTCACCCTAAACCAACGCAAGAGTCTAGAGCTCGTTACAGGTTGCTAAGCCATGAGCCACCTCATTCAAACCAAGCCATCAGTCAAGAAGTGGGATTTCTAATGATGCTTTGGATGTAACGAACGCCCGTAGGTGGCGATGACCACTTAGCATTGCATGGAACGTTCGCTCTTTTATTGCATATTAAAACAATAATTTATCAGACAGTAATAGGATTCGAATCTCGACCACCCGTGTGGCAAATAAATAAATTAGTAGACAGCATTTACGACCTTAATCACCATCACATAAACTATAAAGTAGTATAAACAGATTTATTTGGGGCTCTCAATCTGGTGGCCTAAATGAAGCGATACAGTACTATCAAATTATTTAGAGCAGCTGAAAATTGAACACAAAGTATGAGTATAATAAGGTGCAGAATAGAGTGCGCTGTGAGACATTTTCAAGTACCCAAGCACTCCATGCAAGAGAAGTCAATTCCTCTTGTCTTTGAGTGCACTTATATTAGTAAGTAGGTTGAAAGACGAATGGAAATACGTTTATTTCGCCATAATTCTGCAAATTAGAATCCACTTAACTAAATGTCAAACCTATTAGCGGCATTGCAAGGAAAGGATCTCTCATTGAATGAGAGACTGAGCATATTCTTACATGCTACGAATGGTTAATCCAAGCCTTAGAAAGCATAACTGTATCGTACAATTGGTCCGACAGTTTTTTTGTAATCCTCGAAGCATCAAATTGCATATAAAACTTTCCGCCTATTTATAGTAGAGGAAATCTTCCAAAGATATTGATGGTACATTCATAACCCTCTTAAAATGTATTCGTTACCAATAAACGCCACGAAACGATATGTTATGGAGGTAACAGCTACCTACATGTCCGTGCTTCAACTGGCTGCTGCTGAAAGTTCACTGCATTACCATCACCTGAGTCTAACCGTGGGACAATCAAACACATGACGAAGACGATGATGAAGATAAGTCAAAGAAGTTCGTGAGCGTCCTTTAAACGGATTTATCGAACAGTGGAAAGCGGTTGCATGCGATAATGTCTCCGGCGAGACGTCATTAGTGCTATCAAGTGTTCAAGGAAACGCGTTGTAATCATCGTCCTCTTGCGTCATCAGCATGAGTTTGAAATATAGCCTTAAGTAGTAATAAGTGTTCTCTGTAACTGTGAGTGGGGAAGAAAGAAACTCCTTGGGAGTTTCTTGCCGCTTCTTCTACAGAGGCCACTCATCGTAGGGATTTGTGGAAGCGATAGCGTAGATGACATTCGAAAAGTGTTTGTAAAAACCAAGTTCGAAATAAATCATTTCATTTCATTAAATCATTTCATTTCATTTCAGCCCTGCACGCGACGCGTCTTGGCTGCCGTGGTGCATGGCGGATAGACATGGGCGCCATTTAATACAATTACGTTACCATCTAGTGGCATGGAAATATCCCATCGAGCTAAGCAACGCTAACCATTTTTGATATATTTTGTTTTGTTCAGAACCACATTCATAGATTAATCATTACGAGTGGCTGAACATCCGTAGCATACGGATTGTAAGGAGTTCCCTTCATTCTTGCCTACTTGCGATCCATGGTTGATCATTCACCCTAAACCAACGCAAGAGTCTAATACTCGGTAAAGGTTGCTAAGCCATGAGCCGACCCATTCATAGATTAACTTACTGCGCTAGACCTTAACAGCTTATCACTTACAGCTCGTTAACGATCGGTTTACCTTTATTTATTTATCATTCATTATCTTCAATAACTAAGAGACTCAAAAAACAAATAAAAATGACAACCTCCAGCGCCATAGAAGCGTTAAGGGCCCGGCGTTTTGTGTTGCATGCGATGATATTTCCGATCGGCAACGGGTCAATGACGTCCTTGGAATAATGAACATTCACAGTTGACGGTGATTAACTGATCACTTACAATCGGTCGGTTCGTCTGCTCAGTATTTGCATAAAAAAAAGAAAAATAACGCACCGGTGAACGCATGGAATCCTAATTGGAAACGGTTCTCATCACGGTACTGACAACATATGTACATACATAAATACAAATGATACTCGTAATAATTACTTCTTTCTCGACCACTCCAAGTCGACTGGCAGAGTATATCCGCCAAGTGCAAATAATCCTTACTAATATTATAAATGTGAAAGTGTGTTTGTTTGTTTGTTTGTGACTCTTTCACGTCGCAACAAAGCTATTATATGGTATGGTTTATGTGTGTGGGGATAGTTAGGAGGGTGGAGAGTGACGTAGGCTACTTTTTACCGCGGAAAAACATCCCATTCCCATGGGAAGATCGATGTATTGTTAGTTGCTAGATATTTATTTCCGGAGTTGTTAATAGATGGCGTTAGTAAAATTCATTTGCAATTTCTGAATCACTCTATCAAATACTACATGTCGCGAATGCCAGGAGCGCGATGGCAGTCCTGAAACCAGTGCTCTCCTCGAACCTCCCTCTCGGACTGAAGCTCGGGGTCTATAAGACCTACATCAGATCCCGCCTCGCGTACGCGGCACCGGCGTGGTACGCGCTCGCCAGCGAACCGCAGTGCAAGAGGGTGCGCGCGGTTCAGGCGATTGCGCTTCGCCGGCTGACTGGTGCGCCGAGGTACGTGAGGAACGCCGTCATCCAGAGGGACCTTCGACTCGAGAGCCTGGATGACTTCATCGAGAGATTGGCACACAACATGTTCGGGCGTGTCGACGCGTCGCGGTTCCCGCATCGGCAGGACCTGGCGCCGCTCTACGCCCGTCCACCGGACCGCTGGGCCTTCCCGCGCGACTTGCTGGTTGCGCGGGACGGGCCTAGCACTGACTGATACTGGGGCTTCGTAAGTCGTCGCCCGGCGCTGATCGGCTCCTGCTGGGCTTCCCACCAGCGGGATTCACCCGGTAGGGCCTCGGTCGCCTGGGCGGCGCGAAGATGAACCCCATCCCGTTTAAGACTCTGCGGTCTGTAAAAAGGCCGCCACTCACCGGATTTGACCTATTGGTTAACCACAGATGGACAACCAAGGGCCTTAGGGCCCAACCCAAGGACCGGCCCGTTTTAACGGGCCGCGAGAGACACCCCTAAAGGGGAACTAAGTGTCCCGAGGGCTCCTCACACCTCAGACAGGGTGGAGTGAAGAGAGCGAGTAGGAGGCTACTTTTTAGCCTAAATTCCTACGGGAGCGGGACCTACAGGGCTGTGACCTACGGGTCCCGAAGCGAAGCGCGGGCGGTTCTCTAGTATTTTATAAAACAAAAAAGAATTTACTGAATAAACCCAACAGACTTCTACTCTCGCACAAGATTTCCTTTGCTGTGGATAGGAGACAAGTAATTTGTCAAATGCACCCTCAATCCGAAAATAGCCAGCCTTTAAACCTAGCTTTAACCTACCTTTAACCTAACTTTAGCCAGCCAGGTTTTAAACCTCCACCCACCATTACATTGGTATATTAACTGCAGACACAACCTGTTGATCGTAAAATACTCCAATCTTATAATAATACTAGAGAACCGCCCGCGCTTCGCTTCGGGACCCGTAGGTAATAGCCGCGTAGGTCCCGCTCTCGTAGGAATTTAGGCTAAAAAGTAGCCTACTACTCGCTCTCTTCACTCCACCCTGTCTGAGGTGTGTGGAGCCCTCGGGACAGTTAGTTCCCCTTTGGGGGTGTCTCTCGCGGCCCGTTAAAACGGGCCGGTCCTTGGGTTGGGCCCTAAGGCCCTTGGTTGTCCATCTGTGGTTAACCAATAGGTCAATTCCGGTGAGTGGTGGCCTTTTTACAGGCCACAGAGTCTTAAACGGGATGGGGTTCATCTTCGCGCCGCCCAGGCGATCGAGGCCCTACCGGGTGAATCCCGCTGGTGGGAAGCCCAGCAGGAGCCGATCAGCGCCGGGCGACGACTTACGAAGCCCCAGTATCAGTCAGTGCTAGGCCCGTCCCGCGCAACCAGCAAGTCGCGCGGAAAGGCTCAGCGGTCCGGTGGACGGGCGTGGAGCGGCGCCAGGTCCTGCAGATGCGGAAACCGCGACGCGTCGACACGCCCGAACATGTTGCGTGCCAATCTCTCGATGAAGTCGTCCAGGCTCTCGACTCGAAGGTCCCTCTGGTCCGCTGGCACTATCCTGTTGGCTGAGCAACTTGCGGACATCAGTCAACAGGATAGTGCCAGCGGGCGGGCGGTACACTGAATACAGCCGGAGCGGGGAGTTCTCGAGGCAGAGCTAAAGTAGCCTATTACATTTGCCTATGACTTAAGTAAATTACATGTAGTATTTGATAGCGTAATTCAGAACTTGCAAATGAATTTTATTACCGCCATCTATTAGCAACTCCGAAAATAAATATCTAGCAACTAACAAAACATCGATCTTCCCATGGGAATGGGATGTTTTTCCGCGGTAAAAAGTAGCCTACGTCACTCTCCACCCTCCTAACTATCCCCACACACATAAACCTTACCATATAATAGCTTTGTTGCGACGTGAAAGCGTCACAAACAAACAAACAAACAAACAAACAAACAAACAAACAAACAAACAAACAAACAAACACACTTTCACATTTATAATATTAGTAAGGACTCGATGAAGTCGTCCAGGCTCTCGACTCGAAGGTCCCTCTGGTCCGCTGGCACTATCCTGTTGGCTGAGCAACTTGCGGACATCAGTCAACAGGATAGTGCCAGCGGGCGGGCGGTACACTGAATACAGCCGGAGCGGGGAGTTCTCGAGGCAGAGCTAAAGTAGCCTATTACATTTGCCTATGACTTAAGTAAATTACATGTAGTATTTGATAGCGTAATTCAGAACTTGCAAATGAATTTTATTACCGCCATCTATTAGCAACTCCGAAAATAAATATCTAGCAACTAACAAAACATCGATCTTCCCATGGGAATGGGATGTTTTTCCGCGGTAAAAAGTAGCCTACGTCACTCTCCACCCTCCTAACTATCCCCACACACATAAACCTTACCATATAATAGCTTTGTTGCGACGTGAAAGCGTCACAAACAAACAAACAAACAAACAAACAAACAAACAAACAAACAAACAAACACACTTTCACATTTATAATATTAGTAAGGATGTCTTTTGTCTTTTCAACTGTCATAATCATAAACATCTTCTTACGCTATCAATTACGGTTACTCCAAAAACTACTTCTTTATTGATCCAAGGCAAACAAGCTTCGAGGTTCAGAACGATCCACCAATTTGGCTCAAACAAGACGCTTAAGATGTTACTGAACTAACCATCCTAGTCCCGATTTGATCCCGATCATTCTGTATCATTCACAGTTGTCACGAACAACGAAACAGTGCTGCATGCTCGTTTCCTATTTCAAACTACTCAAACAGTATCACAAATCATCCAAAACAAACGTATGATTTACACCGAAGTCAGTACGGAGAGAAGTTGTTAAAATCATCATAAAATTTATTTACGTCACTATACCAGCCTCGCCCGTACAATACGACTCGTGCACGCGTCAATATCGTCCATATTTCACGGCCTTTTAACTATCGTCTTGTTTTGTGTTATTACTTGGGAATACTTCGCGTAAACACGCTGCTTTGGATGTATAGGATATTACGAGTATCTGGATTATTTGACGGAGTCAGCAAAAGATGGGCATCAACGATATGGTTAAGAAAGGTTTGCCGGAGATATGCAAAATTTAATTATGATTACAGATTTCAATTACACATGAAGTCTCGAAAAAGCCCCCGCGTGCACCTTCAAGATAGTTTAGGCGTTCTTGGAAAAAAAAGCTATAAGACATTTAGAGCTATGAAAATAGTTCATAGCTCAAAAGCTTAAGAGCTTTGTAGGTAGACCATTCACCCAAATCAAAAACAGATTTTTAATCTCTGTTAGCGATAGATAGGTAGGTTTATAGGTTCTGATCGTAACTATAGTTATAACCATTAACCAGTTAAAAGTGACCGCAAACAACACAATATGAACAGTTTCCTCTTTGCACAACAACAATACAAAGGACATGTAAACCACAACGCCGCAGTTTCGTGTTATATTATTAATATTATTATTGGAACCGTTTTAATTTATTGGTAGAAACTCATATCAAAAAATATAATATTTATTACTCATACATCTGTCGTATAGCCAGCGTAAAAATATGCTATCTTGGGCCCAACTCTTGTTAATTATAAATACTATGCGAATAGATTTGCACATATTTTTTTTTGATCAAATGACGAGAGTGATTCAAGTAATTGGTCATCGACGTCATCGTAGCCAAGGAACATCTGAAACATCAACAGAGCAGATGCAGGTGCGTCGCCGACCATGAATAAAATTTCCTTTTCCCCTTGCCAGGCGAAAGATCGTTGCGTAATCCATAGGTCGGTGAACACACACACACACACACACACACACAAAACAGACATCGACGGCACACATCTTACAACCCTCTTTTTGCGTCGGTGTTTAAAAAGACTGCTACGAAACTAATCGGTCTCGGTGCAACTTGAACCTTTGCCTTTGGCGAGTGGCGAGTGCGACAGATATTCTAATTTTTCAAATCTATCATTAGCCTCGCTGCCGCTATCGAACCGACACCTAACCCTCGCATGATACATCGCCGGATACTCGCGCCGTGAGCGTAATACAAATCACTCTCGTACGTAACCGGCGCGTTATCGTAACTCCTCTGTTGCGTTACAATAAGGTCCAATTTGCCGCGACAGGTGCTTGTACTGTAAACGAGTTCATAGTACTCTACGTAATATGAGCTGGTGAGTTGGTAAAGTTTCGATTTATGCTATATTATTGCGTTATATGCAGCAGTGATAGCTGGTGGTTTCTACATTGGACTCCAAAACGTGGACCCGGGTTAAATTCCTACACAAAATTCGAAATAACAAAATTGTACGTATTAGAATCTAATTATCAATTATCACTATCTTCGGTGAAGGAAAACACCATAATGGAAACCTCCACACCTGAGAATTCTCCCCATAACGTTTTCAAGGGCAATTTTATTTTATGTAAAAATTAATTAGATTATGTCACTAGGCTTCGAAAAGTGGGACAATAAAATTTTATTAATTGCCCTACTTTTCATGCCTATCATAGTTACATGACCTAGTGTCATCAAAGCGGTAAAAAAGGAAACTTGCGTTCTATGAGCGTAACGTATCTATAGTTTCAGTATCTTTGAGTTCTAGGTTGTAAGTGGAAACTTCACTACATAGTACAAAGAGAAGACGCCCTCCGCCTCTGTCTGTGTGCCTTTCTAGTCTTCTTCGTCTAAACCACGCAAAGGATTTTGATACGGTTTTCACCATTAGGTAGAGTATTTCTCTAGTAAGGTTTGCTTTGCTAAGGTAGGCTGTGTAGATTCCCAATTTAACGCTCAGCGCTCACGCTCGCTAGTACTAAGTACATAAAATATTATCATCCTTCAGTTTTGGCTAAGAGCCAGTGCTGTTTCTTTCCTCTTCCTTCTTTCTTAGCCTACAATCCTTTGGTTTTATTTGATGGACGTTCGTGACCATTTTTCAGCTATTAACGTAAAAATTACCTACTATTTTACTCTTTATCTATTTTATCATCAATGCGAAAAGATAATCAAGGTGAATATACAATTTCCATTGCATTTTATTCAAACGAATACTATCTACTGAACGTTATACGTAAATAGTAGTATAGTTACATAGTTAGTATGTAATCATAATGTAACATAATATAATCGGTTGCTTAATAACGTCTAATGTAAGATGTATGTTTTTGTGTATGTTGTATTACTTGTTTGTCTTCAACCCATTAATGGCCATTCATCTATTACGGAGCATGGATCTTACCTCATATAGAGGCCTAGAGCATACTCCATATCTACTTCACCACGCTACGTAAGTGCGGATTGGTGAAGTACTAACCCAATCTGTGTCTGACATTACCGACAGTTATCTATGATAACAACCGGGGCCGATAGCTTAACGTGCCCTCCGAAGCACGAAAACGCGCAAAAATTTTTGGCACTAGCGGTCACCTATCCAACTACTTTACCCTTCGACTTTACCCGCTGTTTAATTGGGTCGATCACTTAGGATCGACGCTAGCCGCCGGTGCATGATTGCGTGTTTAGTGGACATGAATCAGGAAACTGTTCACGACAATCTTTGTTATTCTTTACTTTAATATCGTATTATTGGCGAAGGAGAAAAAGCGCCAAAACACATACAACATACACATGATACAACATATACATGACAACAGCTGAGTAGGTATATTTGAAGTTCCGACAAGGCTTGACTTTGAATAGGGGTGGTTAAATCAATACAATGATAGGTAACACACAAGATGGAACGTTGGACTTCCCCGTCCTAAAAGCTACACTTGTGTTGTGTGGATATCATCTCAACCCATCGGCCACGATTGATCGCGGGTATCTGATAAGAGTATCAGATACATATAGACCAAGTGTGGATTGGTGAACTTCACACACCTTTCGAGTTTTGCCAACTCTTCGGAATGCGGATTTCCTCACCTCGTGTTGTTTTCCTTCACTGTTTTAACGAGTGACATGCTTAAAACGCACGTAATTTTGAAAAGTCACAAGTGCATGTCCTGGGATTCGAACACGAGCCCCCGGGTAGGAAGCCGAACTCTTAATACTAATACTTGAGTCACCGAGAATATTAAATTGCCACTCCCCGTTAAAATAATGAATGAGCTTCCCGCTGAGGTATTCCCGGAGCGCTTTGACATGGGGTTCTTCAAGAAAGGTGTAAAAAGACCTCTCCTTCAGGGCCGGTGTTCCACTGGTGACTCCCTTGGTGTTGCTCATGTCCATAGGCGACGATGACCACTTACCATCAGGTGGCTCGTCTGCTTTTAAGTCAGCCCTTCAGACTATTAAAAAAAATGTTATCTGTGCTCACAGTTCAATTTAGATTGCAAATTAAGGCATTTTAAATTCCCGTCGTCAATTTACAATGAACCTCATCATAGGGGCGCTGCCGTTTGTGTGCCTTTCAATGTGCGTATTAGAAATGAATATTATCACTCTTTTTGGAGAAGGTAAATGTCGTGAGGAAACCTACAAATCTGAGGGCTCTCTATAATTGTTCTCAAATAAGTGTGACATTCACCAATTCTCACATAATCAGCATTGTGGTAGACTATTATTATTACAAAAGTACCCTTACACTTGTAGGATTCTATTGCGTGTTCTGTGTGTGTGCGAGTGTGTGGATACTTTGCCTACACCGGGAGTTACTGCACAGAAAGAAAAGTCCAAAAGACGTTGAGAAATTTAATTTTCTGCTGATACAGCCATTCACACTTAGGTACATACATGATATGTCCCTACACACTCATAGGGGTGTGTGTGGTGGTGTGGTGTGTTGTACTCGAACACAAACCTGTCAGCGGAGCGGTTATCCGATGTGAAGAACAGAACCATTAACTTCCACCGCAACACTACCACTAAATTAAGTTCACATTGAATTAATTGAACTGATACAAGTAATTAAAATTATTTTCTAGTTTCAATGAACAAAGCGGACGTGTTAAAAGCCCTTAGGAGTCTATAGGTTATCAAACAGAAGTAGACTTGAATTTTTTTTTATGTTACTGCCCAACAAAGGAGCAGATGAGCTACCTGATGGTAACTGGTCACCGTTGCCCATGGAAAATACAAGTCGTAAATACCCGTATTGCAAAAAGTAGGAATACTTTGAACACAAAAGTTAACCGACCATTACCGCAGTACGTTAAGATACACAACTTAAACGTCCAATCACTGTAATACACGGAAAAACCATGATGGGATACGCCTTTAACTTCTAACCGTACCCTACAATGGCTCTGTAAGGTTATACAGCCAAGCAAGCAGTGGGTTTTGTACCGGCATCTGTCAAACAGGAACTCCTTTGACATTTGATTTGAAGAAAGAAAAACTTGTTTCGTGGAAAATATTTCAATTTCCAACAAACATCAGCTTGGGAGCTATTACATGTCACAGCAGAAAGAACACACCAATTTGCCAAAAAGGAAAACGGACTGGCAAATGTAGCGTGCAATGGCCACTTACACTGACACTAAGGGAAAAATTCAAGATGTTGCTAGGCGAGACAAAATGGCAAAAGCGTATCAGAGCAGACTTGTTCTTAACAGAAAGACGATTTAGACCATGTCTCGAGTGATCCCCTCAGCTTGACGTTGATGAAAATCAAGGCGAATTGCAACAGGCCTGGCCAGCAGAAAGGCACGGCTTACCTCAATCCAGCATCGGGTCGTGGAAAATGTCTGTCTTCGGCCGTATCCTGTCCCGAAGGGTCGGGACACCGAATATCTGCACCTCGACGTTCCCAAACGATGGGTAATTTCGATGCACAGTGGATAAAAGGTTTGTAAAACGTGTAAAATGCAAATCGCTCGTGTTGCGAGCACAGACCGGGTTCGCACTACGCAGGTCCCTCCCAGGTGGCTGGCGCATGCGCGGCCCCGAGCCGGCCAGTTGACATGCGCGAGCCGTGAACAAGCGTTTCCACGTTATCTAGATATCGTTATCGGGCGCTCCCCGACATCGGAGTAAGTGAATTGTACTCAACATGTCCGTAACGATATCGGTTTGCTTTTTTCAAATCCCTCGAATATAAAATATTGCTTCTAAACATATAAAGTTTCCCTTGTAATCGATTAAGTCGCAACTTAACCAAGAACTTAATACCATGTCTTCTGCCAAGTCTTCCCAAGGACTTAATAAAGTCTACAAGTTGCCATTGGAAGTGTTCGAAAAACAATTCCGATTGGAATCAAGATACTCGCAGTCCGATATCCTCGCCGTGGAACGGCTTCCGGCAACGATATCGTATCGGAGCACAGTCGGCAGACTTCACACCGGTGCGGACTGCAACAACGCATGTGCACACCGGCCACCGCCTCAAGGGTGCGGTTCCACTGAGGCGGAGCGGAGCGGTGCTGTGCGCGATTCACCAATCACATGGCTTGAAATCCACACGAGGCACAATGAGCGGAGATTTCAAGCCATGTGATTGGTGAATCGCGCACAGCTCCGCTCCGCTCCGCCTCAGTGGAACCGCACCCTTAAAGCAACGCAACGCTTACAACGTCATTACACCAACGAACCAATGTTCTTTGTCTCTGTCGATGCATTTGAGGGGTTGAAATCGAAACGGAACCGTGTACGGCGCTATATCGTATCGTCTTTTTGAACTGAATTAAAAAAATGATAAGGTTTTCAATTCGACTGTATTTTTGTGTGTTCCAGTCATTACGCCCAAAAAGGGGATGCATTTCAAACTCGGAATGAAAGGCTTAATTTTGGCGTTCAAAAAGTTGACTCAAATCCCAAGCCTATAATAGCAGTGCAATGAGAAAGTAATTATAGCATTGGGACAGATATGAGTTGCGACAGTATGGTCTAAAATAAAAGTAGGTACGTACAAATAGATACAAAGCAATATATCCTGGAATACCACGACACATGTTTCAGCAGTCACTTGCCATAACGAGCCGCTAAGTAATTGTGAGTGCAATCCATCTGTAACTATGAGAAGCAAAAGAACCTTCTTAGGAGTTCTTAGTTCTCGCAACTTCTTCCAAGACAACTCACGGGCGGGATTTGTTGTACCATTGGCGTAGTTAGACTTACGAAATGTTTGTAAAAAAAATAAAAAAACCAACTTCAAATCAACTTTATACCATTCATTCTTTCATTCGGTCTCCAGTGAATCTTCGTTAGGCCATGACGGCCTGACGTCACCGAGAAATGGAATCCTACAGTGTACAAGTACAACAGATAGAGATAGGAGGCGCGCAGATACATTTGATAACAACTTGATAACCTATAAACTACATATTCTATTTATACACTAACTACTTTACTTCAATGATATAACGTTGCCGTTACGCGACCACGACGCGGTGGCCGTAACATGGGTATCGCGACTGCTTTGGTGGCCGTAATACAGGTTTTATGAGCTGATTGAGAACAGCAGACAAAGTTATCTACTAGCTGGGTAAGTGCCCAAGAGTTCATAGTCTTCTACAGACAAGGGCAACACCAAAGTTACCATTACATCGCCGTGGTCGACATTCCTCAATACAAATATTGTATATCAATATAACTATTAGGCACTTCTCACACAACGCTATTCATGAGCTACGCGACTGCAACGCAACCCAAAATTTGTATGTATTTGACACTATGTACTGACAGGCATACGCGACTCCTGTCAGTGAAAAGTGTCAGATACATAGAATTTTGGGATTGCGTCGCAGTCGCGTAGCTAATAAATAGCGTAATGTGAGAAGTGCCTTAGTGAAGATCCCACGAGCCCACGAGATCGATGTCACCGGCCGTGGTCAGTATCTAAATGCTCACGTGAGTGACGGATATGAGCAAATTTCTTGGGCGTTTCCGTGCTTCGGAGGGCACGTTAAGCCGTCAGCACCAGTTACTATTATAAGATGACAATCGTTAAGCCGCGTCTGATAAAGTCCGGACAATCATACTCCGGACTCCGGTCAATCCTTCCACCAATCGTAATTTGAAAATGGAAGAGTATACTGGATGTTTTAGACTTCATCAGTTATGAAGATCCTGTGCTTGGTAATTGTCCATTACTGGGTTGTAGCCAACAACCACCACTAACAACATTGGCAAGTCTACGGAAAACTGTGGTCATTTGTGCAGCAAATGAAGGTAGACGTGCTCTTACTCAAGAAAGGTTCAAATTCAAATTCAAATATTTATTTCTTCGAAGTAGGTTTTTACAAACGCATTTCGAAAGTCACTTTACGCCATCGCTTCAACAAATCCCTACGGTGAGTGGTCTTGGAAGAAGAAGCGGCAAGAAACTCCCAATAGTCTTTTTTTTCTCTTTCTCCACTCACATTACACGTTGCACTTACTCCTAATTACGGCTAAACTTAAAAAAAAACTTATTCTAGTCTAAGCGGAACGGTTCAACTGTCTTTGCAATGAAAAGAAACCTTTTAGATTAAATTACTCACATCATGGTTTAAACTCTTATCAATCTAGTTGAAGAAAACGCGGAAGGAGACAGCTTTAACACTGAGAGACAGATCATATTTCATTTTGTAACAGATATTGAATCTATTGTGAAATATGTACCGGTAAGGTTTTCCATTTGTCAAAGTGTCCTCCACAGTAACCTTGTGATCCCGGGTTAATTACGTTTGGATTCACTGACCTACGTGACGTAAGGTCTGCCATCCATCCGGATTGTCTCAGACCCAAGATTGATTGAAGGACGTCCAAGGCCCCATATTGAAGGGCACCCGGAAGCTAATCAAATAAATAAATAAACGCTAACACACTCATACCCCCGCAGTAGGTTATTATTACCTGTGTCGCGGGTGGCATGGACTACACATATAACACATTACAATTACACCCATGACCCGAGTACAAATATTTATCTGCCACATAAATATCTGCCCCGGCCGGGAATCGAACCCGGGACCCCTCGCGTCGCAGGCAGGGTCGCTACCAACTAGGCTACAGGGTCGTCAAAACATTAAGTTGGACACTTTCTCCTGTTTTAATTGACAGGACAAATCAATTACATTTTTTTTTAACAGAATTCAAAAGTGGTTTTATGTCAACGTCTATTTATGTTATTCCAGCGATTACTCCACTATTTGTGAATCGATTTTTAATTTTTAACTATTTGAACGAGCATACCGAGACCACCATTTCAGGGAAGTCGAGAGAAACCCTCGGGTTTTACACGCACGTACCTGTTTCATATATATAGATAATAAGTATGTTACGTAACTTGTCGATAGCGACATACTTGAAATGTCTTTCAAGGACGTCGAACGGTAACTATTTCAAAAGTATTATGTATTGAAATATAAGGGTTCTGAGTTATTTCCAGCGTCAACAATTTAGCCGCCGGCATCCCTGGTTAAGGGAACTCGTGAGCTCGTGACGCAACCGATGAACCTTGGAAACTAGGTTGAGGTAAAATGTGGGTACATAACTACATACATAGACGAAGGAAGAGGATGTACGTCCGTGGTAACTGCATATTTAACAGACTTCAAAAAGAACAGCAGGTTGTGAATTCGACTGTATTTTGTTGTGTTTTCATGTGTTAATTTATGTGTACTATGGTGACCTCATATCTTTATAGACGGTGAACCGATTTTGATGTCGTGTGGTCCCATTTTTAAGCAACATCTGACGAATACTTTTTAAATTATCCCTAGCGTAGATGTAGTTATAAACAATATATGGAGTCAAAACACAATTTCGCAAATTTAGATAATTATGAGATCTTAGTAGCTGAACTATCTCAGTAAAAGCCCGGGGTGCAATGATATAAAAATTGTGGGCAACAGTTTGCCCCAATTTTTTGACACGTTTGCGCGGATTCGATGTTCCATCTAGACATTAGATTATCAAAGCCAATTTCAAATACGGAATCAACTCATTCATTAATCTGTTTATTCATTCGTGCCTCCACCCTTGGCTATCTCACGATGGAAATCTAAAAGATCGCAAACAATGGCACGACAAAATTACTACAGACAGACTACAGATTGCTGCTAAATTACACTCACAGTTGCAAATGAGGCAATTTTCTCGGCCACAACCATTAAGATAATGTAGGTAACCTAACCTCACCTAATAGTACAGCGTTTACTATGTCATACAATGCAGATTGTATTGTTATAAATCACATTTGAATAGTAATGAAAGTATATTGCGTTCACATAGTCATGTTTTCACTTTTTGGACTTGTAAAATAATTGTACGCGTTAAAAAATGACATTTGTGTAACAACTAGCAATTGTCCATGGCTTGGCCCTCGTGGTAGTACTTTTAAATTAATTTCAAACAAACTCTCATCCCTTATTTACCCCTTCAGGAATAGATTTACAAAATCGTGAAAATAGTTGTTACCTTCTTCTAGAAAAAAGCTACGCTACAACCCACTAATGGCCCACTACTGAGCACGGGTCTCTCCTGATTACTGAGGAGGCCTAGAGCATACTCCACCACGCTGCTCCAATACGGGTTGGTGGAGGGGTTAGTCGCCAACCCAGTGTCGAAAGTTTTCAAGCCGCCCGAAGGCCTCCGACACGGCTTAACGACTGCTATCAATCGATAACAACCGGGACCGACGGCTTACGTGCCCTCCGAAGCACGGAAGCGCCCAAGATATTTTGCCACTAGCGGTCACCCATCCGACTACCGACCGCGCCCGCTGTTGCTTAACTTTGTCGATCGCTTAGGATCGACGCAATACCTTCTTCTACTACATCTCTAACCATTGTGGGTTAAGCAAAAACAAATAGGTTTTCTTAAAGTATCGATTGATTGAGCCTCCGATGGCACGATGGTTACCCGGATCGCCGTTCAAAGGGTTTGATTCCCAGCCCTCATACGAATAAAATTTTGTCTCTCTCCAAGGACAACCGCGTTACAATCATACGTGACGTTCGGCACGCGTAATAAATATAAATAACACGGGGAAAGAGGTCTTAAAATTCATATCCAGTAGGTATACTTCAATAATATACGTGATATAATAATATGTATGGATTGTATACTAAGTTTAGTGACTAGTAAAAAGTGATGAATTGAAAGTCAGCTAATTATCGTAAGTATTAATCATCTCTCTGTTCCCTACGTATCAATTGATGGTCGATGGGGACGAGGACGGTCAAAGAAATGATACATGGATTGTGTGAGACAATATGAAAAATCAAGGGAGTCTGATATGGAAGAATCGATGAAAAGAACAATATAAGCACCAGACACCGGACAGGACTAGATAGGGCACCGATCCCAAAAAATTGGGAGATGGGCAGAAAGGGTTTCCCTAATACCTATCCATCCAGTTAACAATTATATCATCCGAACAAAACATTAACGTTGCTTTGTATGGCTGTAACGCATCGACAGTTTTAATATTAAATATATTTAGTTCATATGAACAGCATTGTGTTCATAATGAACTTGTCATTACGAGTCGAAAACATCTGTACAGAAAATGAATGGAAAATTCCAAAAACCATCAATGCCACCAGACGACATGGCATAACTGTTACATGAATTGTAAGTATTCCTTCGGCATAAGTTACTATAGGTTTGTAAGCCTTATTATAATCTAAAAAACAATTTAGTTTTATTTATGTACCTTATAGACAAGACAACGTAGTCTCTGCTACATTTATTTGCGACTTCAAATTAAGCATGTTCGTTTTCTGTCGGGCCTACAGTCTCTGGAATAGCTGAAACGATTTCAATGGGACTTTCATTAGAAGACTAAAGAGGTTATCGCTAAGTCGCGAATAGATTCAGTTAGGCATTATAATACAAATACCTATTTATGATCATTCTTGAAAAGTATGACACAAGAGTGACAATGATATCGTTTTTATTGTACCTATGTACCTATTTTGTTGTTATCAAAATCATAACGTTTGCTTGTGTACAGATGGTTTACAAAGATAAATGTCACACGCTCGTACTCATACAACAAAGATTCCCTTTGTCGCGAATATCGAGAAACTGACAAACGATCTAGCAAGCCATCTGATATGTGATCAGACTGATCAGTAGATCGCCATCTTCACTACATAGTATAAAACAAAGTCGCTTTCTCTGTCCCTTTGTGTCCTTAAATCTTTAAAACTACGCAACGGATTTTGATGCGGTTTTTTTTAATAGATAGAGTGATTCAAGAGGAAGGTTTATATGTATAATAACATCCATTAAATAGTTATTGCACCCGTGCGAAGCCGGGGCGGGTCGCTAGTCCATTAATATAACATCATAGCCATCACCGATCTAATGGGGAAAGGGTCTTCGGTAATACCACACTTGGCCACGCGAGAGGTTGGGATCTTAGGTTTTTGTCACGTAGTCAATATCCTCTAGAGAAATCTTGCGCATTTTTGAGCTACAGGTCAAGTGAACATATAATTGGGTCTTGGAAAATACTATAATGAAGCCAAGTAGGGTGGAGGCCTAAAAATTGCAAAACATGGGTCAGGTAGAATTGGCATGTTCCCGAAGAAAGACTGAATTGACAACCCATATGGCGCAATGGTTACCATGCCGAAGCGCTGTTCAAAGAGTCCTGGGTACGACTCCAGCGAGTCCGATATTCGAGTGAGTGCAAATTTCTGCTCTCGGTCTAGTTGCGTTCTTTTTTGTCCTATGTCTATGGCTACCACGAAACGGAATACTTAGTGTGAGGCTATGGATGTGTACCATCATTAACTTTATTAAATTTTTAGGCTCAATACACTATAACGAGCATTTCTATAAAAATATTACTGTACTAGTACTAGAAACGTCTGTTTGCGTCGGCTCTATGCTCTTCTAATGAAGGTAGGAAGGAAGGATAGAATGAGAATATTTTTCAGCATTCCTTCGACTCGTCGAGTGTTACCTGCCAACCATCTCACATGCCTTTTTATCTCACTGGGCAACCAAGAGAGGGCCCGAGCACGTAAGCTGACATAACATTAATACGTAATATTATTCCTTTATGGTGCTCTAGGGACAACGCGTGGGCCGCTTTTGATGATACTTCAATCGGTTTGCCTTGATCTTGCGAGCATCACAAAATTTCCAATACGACGACACTTACTATTCCATGGCTATTATAATACTACTAGCTTCCGTCCGCAGGCTTCGCCCGCGTGGAATTCGTTTAAACTTCACCCCCTTTGCGGTGGAATTTCCAAAAATCCTCTCTTAGTGCTCCCCTACATTCCCCAAGGAACATACATGCCAAAGGAGATCCGCCAAATCCCATACAAAAAAACCCAGGCCCGGCGCTAAAGCAATGTATGTCAGTTTTTACAGTAAATATAGTAAAAATATTATATATATTCGGTTTTGCTAAATCCACATGCTAACATACGTGCAAAAAAAATTTGAATTTAGGAAAACCGAATATATACAATATTTTTACTATATTTTCTCTAAAAACTGAGATACATTGCTTTGGCACCGGGCCTGGGTCAATTTTGGCGGATCCCCTTCCAGCTTCTTCCGTTCAGTAGTTTCGGCTGTGCGTTGTCTGTCAGTCAATCACTCAGTAACGCAAGAGTTTTCTATAATTATATAGACTATGGCGACAACCACACGCCAAATTGTGACCAAAAAAAAAAAAATTTCACACACTGTTAAGTGGTGAATTTGAAAATCATTTTGTCCCCTATATTTTTTTCTGTAGAAACCATTTAGAATCTTAACGTTTTAAATTTGGCAACCTTGCACACTTAAGCAATATCTACTTACTGATTACGAAGTTAGAAAAGTTGTTGTTTTTACAAGCATTTCCTTTACTGATATTTCAACTCAGTTGCATGGACTGCCGTAAACACAATCCATGCAACTGTGTAAAAATCGTGAGTACACGTTTGCATTTTAAATGTTTAATATCTGCGGTGATATAAATCCTTACTAATATTATAAATGTGAAAGTGTGTTTGTTTGTTTGTTTGTTTGTTTGTTTGTTTGTTTGTGACGCTTTCACGTCGCAACAAAGCTATTATATGGTAAGGTTTATGTGTGTGGGGATAGTTAGGAGGGTGGAGAGTGACGTAGGCTACTTTTTACCGCGGAAAAACATCCCATTCCCATGGGAAGATCGATGTTTTGTTAGTTACTAGATATTTATTTTCGGAGTTGCCAATAGATGGCGTTAACAAAATTCATTTGCAAGTTCTGAATTACGCTATCAAATACTACATGTAATTTACTTAAGTCATAGGCAAATGTAATAGGCTACTTTAGCTCTGCCTCGAGAACTCCCCGCTCCGGCTGTGTTCAGTGTACCGCCCGCCCGCTGGCACTATCCTGTTGGCTGATGTCCGCAAGTTGCTGGACTCGCCGACACCGGTGTGGAATAGCCTAGCTGCCAACAGAAGTGGAAGGCTACTTTTTGATGCCGCTGAACAGCACGGCTACACTGTCGAGTGTGTTGCACACCGTTACCGCGGCTCTGAATAAGAGAGAACGCGTGTGTGCAGTATTCCTCGACATGGAAAAGGCGTTCGACCGTGTTTGGCACGACGGCTTTCTCTACAAGATCTCGCAGCCGTCGGCGCCCCGGAGTGCCGTTAAGATGATCTCCAGTTTCCTCGAAAATAGAAGCTTCAGAGTAGTGGTTGAAGACGCCGAATCCACCGAGCGTCCGATCGCAGCCGGCGTCCCGCAAGGGAGTTGCCTGTCCCCGGTCTGCTACGCCTGCTACACCGACGACATCCCGGCGGCAGGGGGGGCGTCGCTTGCCCTGTATGCCGATGACGTGGCGTACATCACCACGTCGTTGAATAGAACCCACGCCATTGTCAAGATGCAGCGTGCGCTTGATGCCCTCAACAGGCGGGACCCTACTCTGGAGCTTCATGGACAAGATATCCAATGGGCCCCACAGCCCAAATACTTGGGCAAAATCGACGGAAGACTCTCGATGAAGCCACAGGTTACGAAAGCCGTCGCGAATTCCAGAAGTGCGATGGCAGAAACCAGTGCTCTCCTCGAGCCTCCCTCTCGGTCTGAAGCTCGGGGTCTACAAGACCTACATCAGACCCCGCCTCACGTACGCGGCAACGGCGTGGTACGCGCTCGCCGGCGAACCGCAGCGCAAGAGGATGCGCGCAGTTCAGGCGATTGCGCTCCGCCGGCTGACTGGTGCGCCGAGGTACGTCAGGAACGCCGTCATCCAGAGGGACCTTCGAGTCGAGAGCCTGGACGACTTCATCGAGCGATTGGCACGCAACATGTTCGGGCGTGTCGACGCGTCGCGGTTCCCGCATCTGCAGGACCTGGCGCCGCTCCACACCCGTCCACCGGACCGCTGGGCCTTCCCGCGCGACTTGCTGGTTGCGCGGGACGGGCTTAGCACTGACTGATACTGGGGCTTCGTAAGTCATCGCCCGACGCTGATCGGCTCCTGCTGGGCTTCCCACCAGCGGGATTCACCCGGTAGGGGCTCGATCGCCTGGGCGGCGCGAAGATGAACCCCATCCCGTTTAAGACTCTGTGGCCTGTAAAAAGGTCACCACTCACCGGACTTGACCTATTGGTTAACCACAGATGGACAACCAAGGGCCTTAGGGCCCAACCCAAGGACTGGCCCGTTTTAACGGACCGCGAGAGACATCCCCAAAGGGGAACTAACTGTCCCGAGGGCTCCACACACCTCAGACAGGGTGGAGTGAAGAGAGCGAGTAGTAGGCTACTTTTTAGCCTAAATTCCTACGGGAGCGGGAACTACGCGGGTGTTACCTACGGGTCCCGAAGCGAAGCGCGGGCGGTTCTCTAGTTTAATGTCATAAGTCACATAGGATAATCATGTTTTTTTCATTTTGATTAAGCGTGTTTTGAAACTATTCATATTTCTTTACATTTATTATATTGAATTGAGTCTTAGTGACCTGTAAACATAGAAGGAACAAATCGAACACATAAATTATCCGAGATTTACTCAACGATCAATCCTGATGGATGTTATATTCACACCCAACACATGCCAACACCAACATAAACCATTAGCAGTTAGCACCATAAATAGACATATCATTCTGTTAACACACCGACCCTCTGGCAGAACGAAAGTCAATGCTTACATTTTACTTATTTGCATACATAAACTGGTGGCAACTGCGTGTGTAATGGTAGCCTGCCATGTATTGAGGAAGCATTTATGGAAACAATGCAACAATAGAAACGTAGAGGAGTGAAACAATTGTATATTAATTTTTAGGGTTCCTCACATTGAGCTACTATACCCTTACTTGCATGTGAAATTAAACTTTAGTAACACTGATTGTAGTAGTGATGTGATCTCAATTTTGCTTAAATTTATAGTTAACTTATGACAACAACAATCCACTTGATGGTAAGTGATCACTGCCACCATGGACATGATAAGTACCAAAGAAATCAGTGATGCGTGGTTGGCAAAAATAATGTAGTCAAGAAGCAAATGCCTACCCCTTCTTAACAGTCTCAACTCAAACCTCACAGACTCGATACAACAAATTGTGTCGCAGTTTTAGAGCTACGTAGAATACTGACTCCAATCTATGCTGGCAGACTAGGTTGTCGTAAGACAATTGAAGAGCAAACCTTTCGCCTGGTGATAGAGCTGATGCATGGACAGCTAGCTACCAACTGCTTGCTTAAGACAGCAACCAAAGAACTAGTATTTGATTCGCTAGTTTGATAGCCAGTAAGTTTTCACGATATGTTTCCTTCTTTGTGGGCCTGCAACATATTGGTGCTGGCACTGTGGCAGTGGCACTAAAGTCCATGGGGGAAGTTGAATCTGCCACCAGGTGGCTCAAATGATTTGTCAGTTATTAACAAGAAACAACCCCTCACTCACTACTAACTTGCTAACTTATTACAAAGCTAAGGAAAGCATTTCATTACTAAATGATTACAAAGCTTAGGAAACACCTGATGTTTATTACTAGAGCCAGCACAGCTGAAAGTCATATGACATGGAATCTAATACTTTCACATAATACCGATTTGTTACAACACCTATACGTGATTATAAACCAACAATGTGTAATAAATACACTATTGGGAAAAACCTTTTATTGGTATTACAGAGATACCAACGAACGGTGTCGCATATCAATGTGTCATGAGATAAGTTAAAGATCTAAAAACAATATGTTATAAAATTGTAATAAAAATTTAAGATAACTCTGTCTTTCATGATAATGATAACCGAATATAGGCCTAGTGGGTCAATGTTGACATATGGTTGGGTTTGAATCCCACACATAATAGTTTTGTACTAATAATAGTAACTTTCATATCCTATTCCATTTCTAATGTTCATTTTTACATGGGATTCTTTAAAAACGACAAATGGTTCTTGATTGTGAAGCAATTCAATAAACCATGTTACCCTAAAATTACTGCTACTCATTGTGAAAATAGTTATATTATATGTATGTTCATAGTGTAAAGACAAAACAATACAAAATTTCTATCAATTTAATTAAATCTATTGTGTCAATAAATACCCTCAATTTTAAAATTTGAATAATATATAGTGATTGAACATGTCTATGTCACTAAAAATAAAAACATGATTTTTTTATGAAGTGGGTAACAACATATTTTTAATATATCAATTGATAGGTTATATTAAAGTACCTCACAGTTACCACCTTCATTACTTGTAATATTTGTGAAACTACCTTCTATTACTCACTAAAAATTAACTAAAAATTAATTAACTCACTAAAAAACTTTAGGTGTTCATAAATAAATAATGATACACACATTTAGCACCATTTTTGGATGCTCTTTGATGCAGGAGCCAAAGAAACCATACACAGATAAAGACATACACATAGACCACAAACACAAAGTTAAACACAATATATCATTAAAATGTCATTAATTATTATGGTTTATTTTAAAATGAAACAAACAAATAAAATTTTAAATGACATTCCTTAAATAATTTTACTACATATGTGCACTGTGTGTGTATGTCCATCTGTATTGTTTAATTATTTCCTTTATAAGTAAATAAACATAGATATACAATAGAAAATAGTAGAAAGTTGCTGTCTACAAGCAAGTGAAATAAACAAGGAGTTATGTTTAAATAATTGAAAGAATTTAACAACAATAATCACCAAAATGAAGTAAATATATTAGTTCATTAAACTTTTTAAAATATCACACAGGAAAAATCTAACATATGGCAACCTTTAAAAAACTAAATGTGCAGTGGCTTCGATAATGAACAAAACAAAAAATTTACTTCAATAACTGTTGAAGTAAATACATTACTCAAGCCGTACACAACTTGTTTACGTTTGGGAATGTTGCAAAAATGTTAATAACCGATGAACTATTGAACTGACATATGACATGGCCTTGCCGGCTGCAATATAATTGGCTGAAAACACCTGCCAGTTCCAAGTAAACAAATATTCGAATTGAAAGATACAGAACATTCTGTATAATAATAAGTATCTAATTTGGTATTGTTACTTTGTGGATCTGTACACCCACCCTACTGCATTCTTTTTCTCTTGGTCAAGTCATATTCAGTACTAGAAAATCACTGTCAAATCCATGGCAATATGCATAGAGTGACTGATATTGTTGTTGACGCATTTCCTTCGCGCATAGGTGTTTTCCCTGCGTAAATCCCAAATCTGTGGGAATTCCGGGATTAAAAGTAGCCTACATAACCTCTATAACCATCTCATGTACAAGTGAAAGTCCCATAAAAATTGGTTCACCCCGTCTAGCCTAATTAGCCCGGACAAACAGAAAGACAGACAAATTTTGTACAGCCTGGCTCAATAGTAGGGTAGAGAGTACAATATAGAGCATTACAGATGATTCTTTGTTAAATAATGGCATACATATATAATTTTTCTGGGACTGCTGTTGATTTAAAGTTTATGTGAGAACATTGAATATATTTTTGGCAGTATGCATATTTAATGTTCGCTACATTTTACTAGTTTAGTTGTCAACATTTGTAACTGTATTAGTAAAAGCGATAATATTTAATTGGAACAGTTACTAATTACTAGCCTTATCACAGAATTTCAATAGCAACTCACATTTTATCCTAAGGGAACAAATATTTTACACAACAAAAATATCCATGAGATCTACCAGTGAGGAAAGCTACAAATATGTTATAAATATGTTAGATGTTACCTAAAAAAATTAATTAATCAAAAAATACATGATCATATAAAAATATTCACTATTTCCTGTGTGATGCTTGAACAGACGGGCAGACAGTTAACGCAGAGATATTGTTTTGGTTCCTATATTGGCATCAGTCAATCAACAAAAAACATTTTGGAAACATAAGCCTTGTATAGAAATAATGTAACCCCCTTACCATTTCATTACAAACACTTATACAAATATTACTTACCTGTAAGTACCTTTTCACTTATACTATCCTGTCATGAAGATTGAAATGTCAACAAAATAAACCATTTCTATAGTAAATCATAATACAATTAATTAATGATTCCTTATATTTAATAACTAAATATTGTAATTTGTCCAGTTTTCAGCAAAAGTAATGGATAATATTGAAGCAATGGATTATTTTCAACACATATTGTGTATTCTGCTTCAGTGTACAAGCTTCAAGATAGTAACACTTACCAAAAATAAACTATACAACACAATGTATGAAAATCAATACCACATTTTTCGTGTGAAAACTCACAAATTCTTAACACAATTCAATTTCCACGTTATATAAGTGGTTATTGCCTACATTCACGAATTATATAGCTAAAATCTTACAACGTCAACAACTCCATACAAAAACTAAAGTACTGAGTCATTTACGAATATCACGAATCCGGTTTTTCCCGATGAAAATTGCTGGAAAGCAGGCATGTTAGGCAATTCCACCCAAAGCAGGGGGAAACAGTACATTGATAACGCGTACCGACGAATCGATGGGCCACCTAGCAATAGGGCAGTGCCTTGCCCATATACATGCATATTATACATACACAACGCTCTGCACGTCTATATCCGTGCGAAATAATTACATCCTGGCCCAAAAACAATGCACATACATCCAATCGCTTGAGTAACGTTAAACATTATGTTTTATCGAGTAATTTTACTTACGATTTTGATAGTAGAGTAGGTACACAATTTACACCGGCTACCACTACCGATCTTCTGAATGTACTCACTCGGAAACCGACAAAAGATAGTCGTAACGACCAGAACAAACGTTTTTCAAGCGATAAGCCAATAAATAATCTCTAATAAGAACTAGAAATATAAAAGAACATTACCCGAACAGAAATCCCCTCGGTAATCCTTACAGTGCAGTGGTTTTCACGCGCGTCCTACACCACTATTAAGACTGGATCTTATCCTTTTGGCACATTTTGTATTCTTTAATCGACACTACACTTAACAAGGGATTTATTCACTACTTTTAAACACGAATTCTTTAACCATTTAGTACTTTATACACCTTCTTGGTCAGATTCTAGGCACTGAACCACCATTTGCAAATTGCGTCAAAGTTCCTTCTTTTTGATTGGTGGATTGTGCGCTAATGTAGTGGGTTGCTGTGTCGCCCTCTAGAGGCGAACCTTAGTACTAAAAATACTGTTAGACTAAATATGACTTTATTTTGAATAGCAAAAAGTTCTACAAATACGCGTGTTAAAGGATCTTGTGCCTTTCTAGACTGCGTTTAAAAGGGTGCGGTATGAATGCTTTGAGAACCCCGGAATGTGACGTCAAACTGGGCGTGAAAAGCGAGAAGCGGTTAATTTAAAAAGGTTTTTTTAATTGTTAGTAACGTAATTAAAAAACGATAAAACTAAAATAATAATGAGAATCGCATTAAACTTTTACTTAATTTTTAAATAATTCAGCAATTGGTATAATAGTCCCCGATTGTGAAACGATACAAATAAAACAAATTATTATTCCTTAGAAAACTAGGTAATGACTAGAAAATAATAAACAAGATTATGTTGTCTTTGATTATAGCTTTTTTATTTCATTAGTTTAAAAACAGTTATAAAAATGCCGAAGTAAATAAAATCTCGAGTAAAATAAAGTCACTTCCGGTAGGAACTTATTCTGGATCAATAGAAAATAGTGATGCCGAAACCCAGGAGGCGTTGTAAGCGCTTTGATCATTTTATTTAAAAAATATTATTGCATGTTTAGTAATGACAGTATGAATACAACTACTTGTATAAATATTTTAGTTGAACTTTATTAAAAGTTAGATAATAGTTCATAAATTACAGATAACACCAATTAAATTCCCTCTGTTATGTCCACTGCACAGAGTACTTTATACTGAAATGGAATGTTTTGATTAACGATAAATAGTACTTAAAGTCCTTTCACACCGACCGGCGTTCACATAGACCGTATGGAAAAGATTTTAAAGCTCCTCTTATTATTTCACACTAAACGTGTTCGAGCATTCCTCGAGCATCCTGATGACAAAATAGGTGCACGTGCACATGCAAAAATAAACCTTGATACAATTACTCAAAACTGTATTTCCATCGTGATAAAAATCTGTTCTGCTCTCCGGGCCGATTGGTTATTTATTTCGTCAACATCATCATCAACCATCATCAGTCGCCAACATGGACGAACGAACGCTGCCTTCCATCGCTCGTGGACTTAATGGTCGCCAGTCACAAGTGTCACAAGGTCACAACGTACCTGCCTTGTCTGTGGTCGTAGCTGGCAACATCGTTACCTTTTCCAATATTTATTATCTATGGATAAGAGGGTTGCCATATATAAGTCTATCGTTTATTATCTGTGCATTTATTTAGAGTAATCTCAGGCGGTCATTAAAAGTTTTATAGTATTAAATTTTGAATATATAAAAATAATAAAAACGTGATTGTGAACGGCAATGATCAGTCATCGCAATGCAATGTCTGATCAGACAAACGGAAGGCACTCGTGCCATACATTTTGTTCTTTGAATACACATACAGGTCCGATTCGACAGTAGTTCGATTCAATAGTCTGAATTTGTCTGATCAGTCTATCGGAGAGAAAAATCGGATGTCTAATGCAGCCCTTATGGTCTTTTGATAAGTAAGTTATCTTTGGTCACTATGTCTTTGGTAAGGAATATTATATCAAAGCAACTTTTTTTAACGTGCCATAATCAAAAACTTCAAAAAGTACGTGAATATTCGATAAATCAATAGATCTTCCTCAGCATTTCATTGCTTCATGTTTTCCTATTTAATCTATGACATGAACCAGCTGATCATAGCATAATTTTGAAAGATTGTCAAAAGTCAGATGAAAATGTCCAAAGAATGCAGATGTTTTAGAACTTTATATTGGTTGATGGATTGAGTTGATTGAGTGGACTGGAATACCTAACTTGTTTGAGTTCGAGTGTTCCTCTACCTCGTCTGTGTTCGAGTGTGTTCGACAGTCGACACTCACTCTTCTTTGTGTTCAATCTTTGTTGCAGTTAAAATCTGGTCGCGTCAGTTTGTGCGTGTACGTTCGTTTCGTTGTTATTGTTTACCTTTTGCGATAAAGAACTGCTTGAAAAACTATTCTCGTGCAATTAGGTAAAATTTGATAAATATACACTGTACATAACATCTCCGATATCTATTATTTTTAGATTTTTGCAGATGTGTTGTTATTGTTTATAAACTGTGTATAACTGAACCGTACACTGGCAACGACTTGGTGTAATCCTGATTATCATTTCGGTGAGTAAAATCTTGGTGTTCTCATTTACTGTACCATTAACACTCGTAGATATGTAAGAGGTCGAAGTTATTATTTGTTTTGTTGCTAGGTTGCTGCTATTGTTGCCAAATGTAATTTGAGTAATTATTTACTGTTTCTTTATAACTAGTTTCGTGTGTCAATTTAGTCTCGCTAATTTACTTTACATCAATCATTAATAATGTTCCTTCAAGCAGAAATTGACATAATGAATATAATTATGTATCTTCATAATAAAACATTCATATTATTTATTATAAATCTTATAAATTCTTCTTACCGGATTCTTATGAGAATATAAAAATAATTACCTTTTCATCAGAAGGAGGGTAATGTATTTTCTTATATAATTTTTATTCAATCAACATGTTCATTATAATAATTACTTATTACTTATGTCACAACATGATTATTCAATACTATTGATGGGCATCAGTATAAACAGAAAAAGAAAGAAAAAATACATGCTCTATTTGAATTTAAGTTGCTATTATTAAACACTAAATATTGTATTTGTAATAATGGCTTTATTTTATACAACTTTACAATCTTTACATTGACAACAGCGCGGGAAGTCTAGCCATCGCGTCCACTAGTGATGTCCACCCTCTCGGTATATCCATAGTGTTGCGCATTATCGGCTATTACGATATTCCATCTAACAGTTCGGCCATCCTGGCAATCCTTCGGCCTCGAAGGATACTCTCATTGATGTAAGCAACAACATTGTAGAATCTTATTATGCTTCATGACCGCAACTTCAATTTAGTAACTTCGGCTTCTTGCAATAACCATTCAATTTGCATTATATCATAATTATGTTACTTCATCATTATCATCTCAACCCATCATGGCCCACTATTGAGCACGAATCTCTGGTCAGAATGAGAAGGCTATAAATACCATAGCGTAGATATAATTCACATATAGCATAATATGTGTTACTTAGCTCCACGTGGCTTCATTGTACACATACTCCATGCGATAGTTAATTAGAACCCTTTTCACGGCCAATTGTAGTTACTCTCTTTTTTTTTTGTTTGTGTCTTTGTTTCTTCCTTTTATTAGTTGTAGGCATTCAAGCCATAGCTTCTTGCAGTTACTGTAAGCATGAGCCCCTTCACGGCATTTATGCGCATCCTCTCTTAATGGCACTGTAATGAAGAGGTTCTCCTGAACAATATAATGTGCATCTGTAATGGCATTTAATGTCCCATCTCTGTCTGACGTATAAACATGCGTCTCTATCAGCATTTGATACCAAAGTGCCTCTCTAAGCTATTTCAGTGTGTATCCTTAACAATATTTGAAGCCTTGTTCCTCTCTCGGCAACATAATCGTACACTCAAATCAGCAATTGAAACAAAACCATCTATCGGCTGTATAAGTAATGCGCCCCAACCGGCCTTTCAAATCTGATGCCCCTCTCGGCATTTCGGACCAGCAATATCTAGAGCATGGTTCCTCCAATGGCAATATCAGCTATTTGATTCTCATGACATTTGGAATATGGCGACCCTAACGGCATTCCGGATATTCATCCTTAACGGTTACTGAAATAACAATTCAGGTATTCGCCCCTCACGGCTTTTCGTATATTCATCTTTAGTGGTTGATGAAATATCAATTCAGATATTCGGCCTTCAAGGCATTTCAGACAATCGTCCTTGACGGTAACTAAAATACTACTTCAGGTATTCGCCCCTTACGGCATTTCGGATATTCGTCTTTAGCGGTTGATGAAATATCAATTCAGATATTCGGCCTTCAAGGCATTTCGGACAATCGTCCTTAACGGTAACTAAAATATTACTTCAGGTATTCGCCCCTTACGGCATTTCAGATATTCGTCTTTAGCGGTTGATGAAATATCAATTCAGATATTCGCCTATCATGGCATTTCAGATATCCATCCTTAATGGTTAATAAAATACGGTGCCCTCTCGGCATTTCAGACTTACGCCCCTAACGGCAATTCAGATATCTCGCCCCTCACGGCATCTGAAATATGGTGCCCCTCAATGCATTTTCAGACATTCGCCCCTTACGGCATCTGAAATACGCAGCCCCTCACGGCAGTTCAGATATCTCGCCCCTCACGGCATCTGACATATGGTGCCCCTCAATGCATTTCAGACATTCGCCCCTTACGGCATCTGAAATACGCAGCCCCTCACGGCAGTTCAGATATCTCGCCCCTCACGGCATCTGACATATGCAGCCCCTCACGGCAGTTCAGATATCTCGCCCCTCACGGCATCTGACATATGGTGCCCCTCAATGCATTTCAGACATTCGCCCCTCACGGCATCTGAAATACACAGCCCCTCACGGCAATTTTCAGACTTTCTGTGTCAATTTTCTTATAATGCAGTTAGTTCGAACTTTTTTCTATAATTGTTTTCCTTATTTGATTCTTTTCCAATCCTTGGACTCTAGTTGTAGATAAATTCAATCAACATAATTGTTGCAAGAATCTTCTTTCCTCAGATTCATTTACATTAACTCAATAGTGTAAGATTACTAGAACCCACGAAAGTAAGTGGTCTCAGTGTTTCTTTTCACCATTAATATAATATATATTATGCACTCTCAACTCATTATTTAAAAAGTCTTTTTAACATGCATTTTGCATCACACCAATTCACAACAAGAAACACGTCACAACTTGACTTATGCATCTAGGGTCTAGATATCACGAGTAGTATAGGTAATACTCCATCCAAAGTAACATGTTAGTTACACAAGCACTGAATAATGTTAATATGAGCATATTTAAGCACTCCTAACTTATCTTTTAAACTTTAAGGCCAGTCATTATGCACTTTGTAACTTTTCAAGCGTCTTTTCCTCAGTTGAATTTAGGTTATCAACACAAGTCACGAATTTTATATTATACATCTCGCCAAGCTTTACACTACATATAGGCACGTAAGTTCTATGTCACTTCTGAATTATTAAACACTAAATATTGTATTTGTAATAATGGCTTTATTTTATACAACTTTACAATCTTTACATTGACAACAGCGCGGGAAGTCTAGCCATCGCGTCCACTAGTGATGTCCACCCTCTCGGTATATCCATAGTGTTGCGCATTATCGGCTATTACGATATTCCATCTAACACTATGTACTTAATTCAAAAATAAATGAGTGTTGTGGAAATGCAGCTTGGAACAAAGTTATATTGTTTCACTTCAACTCTGATTCCTATGGTTCCTACCAGAGATCTTTGTTATTATCTTGTATGCTACCAATGCATTATTTATGTATATTATTTGAAGTACCTCACCTTTCAGCTGACATACCTAATGTTATAGCTGGCCTAAGTGCACACATGGAGACAGTAAAAACTTTACACATTTTTATATAATGTGTGGTTAGGAAGATAGGATGAAAATATCTGAATGATTTTTCTGTCACCACGTACTGTGATGGTCTGTGGGATAAATTGGAGGGACATGTTATTGTGATTGAATCAATTATTAATCAACTGCAGCCAATAAGGTACCCAGTAGTGGGCCATTAATGGGTTGTAGCCAGGTGTGGGAGAGACCGTGCATGCCGTGCAACAATATAACTTTGTTCCAATGTTCGGGTTCCAACATTCAGGTGTTCCATGACACTCACTTATTTTTTATTATTGAAATTAATGTTGGGGCCGAAAGATTTAGCCTTAGTTACACTAGTCGTAATTTATTTATTTGTTTATTTTAATCTTATAATTAGTAGGGCCTTCACCATTTACACTAATTATAATATGAAATATTGATAAAGGTATCTCGATTCATAGGTACAAAATAATTATAACTAACAATAATAAAATTCATTATACTAACTAAAATAAAATATTGAAAATAGTCAAAAATATATATATTTTTTTTAATAATAACGCTTCACACTCAAAGCCCCACACTAGGATTCCCTGTGTCGTGGGTGCCTTGGACAACACACAAGACAAGGACATACACCCAGACCGAGAACGGAAATTTAAACTCATCATTCAAATTGCCGCCTCGCTGGGAATCGAACCCAGGACCCTCGGAACAGCGATCGGCGTGTTAACCATTTCGCCATTCGGGTCGTCATTATTCAAGAATAAATTAAACTGAATAAATTATAAATGTCAGTGGTAAAAATAACATTAAAAATAAAAAAAAACAAAATAAAAACAAAATAAATTAAAAAGTCAAAAGTAAATGTGAAAAGTAAAAATAAATTAAAGTTATTCATTGTTAGCCTTGTTAAGATATCGAAATTATTAAATTGAGATGAAAATCGTAACATGCGAGAGGAATATCAGAGTTAATAAAACAGAGAAAAGTAAAGGAGCGAGTATATTACCCTATAGTACGCCCGCATCAGGGATGCACGTGTCAGAGATTGCTATCGAGACGTGTAAATCGTGAGCGACCCCAAAGATATGAGTTGTGTCATGTACCATCAGTACAAGGTACATTAATAGATCATAGTGTTTTTTCCAGAATAACATACTCATGCGAGGAAAAAGCCTCAATAAAATCTAGCAACACCAGCAGTATCAGTTGGTTGCTGTCCTTGCGCAACACGCACCACGATCTAAAATCGTGAGTACCTTTTTGCATTTGAAATGTTTTGTGTCTGAAATAATATCAGATATTAAAATCAAATGATTAATTTTTTTTTATGGAATTAAGATAGCAAACGAGCATGCAGCACCACCCTTCCGCTGCCGCCCATAACAACTATGACCGACCTAGAACTAGACTCAAAAGGACTAGGATGGTTAGTCTAGTTAGTAGACGGTGTTAGAATATTAGTTGGTTAGTTTGTTAATAAGTGCGAGGACAGGGGATGTTAGTGATAATTAGTCCTGTTAGTTAATGTTAGTAATAGTCCAGTTAGTTATTGTTAGTATGAGTCTTGTTCTAATTCGGTCACAGATGCGTTGCTACCCCTGAGGTCTGAGATGGTCGCCTCTAAAAAGTGTGTTCCCGAGTTTAGAATTTCGTGTACAAGTGTTACAAGAATGTTTCAAATAATGAGAGAAAATACGCTACCGGGTTTTCACTTAATGGTTACTCAATATGACAAATAGTTATGCTAATGACTCTCTTTGTTATGAGTTTTCTTTGTGGTTAGTGGTTACTAATACTCAAAAGCCAATATTGAGATGAGATGTACCGTCGCTAAACACACAGGATGTGCCATGTGTCGCATGAACCCTTACAAATATTAGTTTTGCTAATATTTAACAGGTCAATGTATTTTTGGGTGATTAATTTTTGGTTTTGTTATTATTGTCTGAAGAAATTTATTTTTTAATGTAGAAAACTTGAGATAAATAAAATTTAAGTACTCGTAAGGTTTTTCAGCAGCGTTGTCACCATTGAGACATAGTTAGATTATGTTTTAGTAAATTTTGTAATAGACTTCAGGAGGTTCTCAATCCAACTGTATTTTGTTACATCTCGGCTGGGAACTTAGGACTGGGTGTAAAGATTTTGATGATTTTTTTAAAATTCAAAAACAGGTGCTTGTCTTGTTGTCCCACATGAATTTGAGCGACACCCGGCGAGTAACTTTCGTGTTATCTGTATTTGTCGAAGTTATGGAAAGATTTATGAAAACTGTGAATAACGAAATTATTTTTCTTGGCATCATATAAATATCTTTAGTAACAAATCAAAATATGTCTCTTTATAATTTTTTTTACGTATTAACTTATGCCAACTCAATAACTCACCGTCATTTCGTAAAATGTCATCACATTGTTCGTGTTGAGCTGTTCTGATCTGTCGTAAATGGTTTATTATCTGCATCTCCGTGGCTTTATGAATTATGACTTTCTCCCTTTGTTATATTGTGTAACGAGTAGGAGTGCGCAACGCGAGTCGTGATTGACGATTGTTAAGTTGCCAAACTTTGACATTAAGTATTCTTTTGAATTATTCTTGCAACTACTACCCGGACTATTACTAACAGGGCTATCAAATATAAGTTTACCCAACTATGAATCGAACCCGGCACCTTTCACAGACATGGTAGTCCAGCGGTCGTCTTACTTTTCTGGCCTAAAGTCACACAAGAAACCATTCCTCTGTAAGCACTATCAAGGCCGTTGCTATGGCACCCCGTGAGACCGAGACTGTACAAAGGTCTAGAAGTGAGTTACGATGACTCATATCTCGAAGTTTAACCGGTGATGATTCATCAGTCGCTTAAAAAACAAAACACAAGCATCAAACAAGTCATGAAGTAAAAACTGCTTCATCTCTCGATCGAACATAAAATGTAGAAAAATAATATCGTCCAAGTGCAATTAAACTTTATCTTCGTTTAAATATCAAATTAGTCATTCGTAATGACTGCATGTTTCGCTGGGAAACACAATTAACTATGAAGTCATTATTAAATTTATTAAAAATCGTCACAACTCACAAGTGACGGTATTTTGTTTATTGCTTTAATGTATCTTGTATATACTCGTATATGGAGTCTTGACCGTACGCACTTTAATATTTGATAATATTACCGTGACGTAGGCGAGCAAAGGTTAATGGAATAGTTTAGCTCATTTCTATTATCAATCAATTTCTTATTGCCGTAGAATGCGATTTAGCGTTTATGATAATAAATGTTAGCACTTATTAACTCTTATATTTCTGCATTAGGAATTGGTAATTATAACACACTATGTAGTGTTTAGCGGAGACACCATAGTATTTTAATTAGCTGAAGCGTTATTATAAAAGAATGTGATAGAGACTTTTTACAAGCATTGCGTCTCTTACCATAAAACGAACCACTGGTATGACCGTACCACAAACCACAAGTTGATAGTTTGTCATGTAAAACATTATGACAGTGAGATATAAAAAGGACATGATAATTTTAATTCTTGAAATCACCCTAATTTTGGTAAGAGGAGTGTGAAAATAATATAAAATTCAGCATAATTATACTTAACAGATCGCTATAAAATTTGACACATGAGAAGACCATGACCCGGAATAGGACATAGGATACTTCGTTTCTGGCGATACTTTCTCGAGGGAACATTCAAACGGTACATATGTCGATATATCTGAGCAGACGAAGCCGCGGGCAAACATCTAGTCATATATACGTAATTATAATGGGGATATAAACATAGTTCGACGTGGTTCATGGCTGTCTGTCTGTAATGAGCGGCTTGCGTGTCGGCGTCGGTTCCGGGCCGTGACAATGGTGCTCTTACGGTTTTTATTCCATTGTTCCACGTGAGCACTAGATTGTCATCTACAACCTGCACACGAGATACAATCTGCATTATATATAGACCTTGTGGCTACAACACATTAATGGCCCAATACTGAGCATGAGTCTCTTTTCATTATTGGCCTACACATACACCACCACGCTGCTCCAGTGCGGATTTGTGGAGTCTTTAACAGAAATAAATTGATAGTTTGAAAACTATCTTTTAACTATTTAACAGGTGGTAGGGCCTAGAAGCTCACCCGGGGAAGTACCACCGCCCGCCACGGTACTTAGTACCATTCCTACCGTGTAATAATTGTTTTAACAACAATTGTGTTCCGGATAGGAAGGTGTGGTGCCGGTTACACTTTTTTAGAGGCGACCATCTCAGTCCTCAGGGGTAGCAACGCATCTGTGACCGAATTAGAACGAGACTCATTGAGCCTAGTTCTGGGTCGGTCACAGTTGTCATGGGCGGCAGCGAAAGGTGGTGCTGCATGCTCGTTTGCTATCTTAATTCAATAAAAAAAAACTAAAAACACACTTAACTATATGTATAATGGTCTCTCATCATTAGATCGATGTCTCTCACTCACATTCATACTCGTTACTTTAGCATCAGTTAATGCATAGTTTCTAGTTTTTAAAATGACTAGCTACATTTATCATGAGTTATAAAGATATTACATATATAAAACTTGTCTAATGGGTTATAAAATAATTAAAAAACCCCATGTAATAAAACGGTGTTCGTAGGTATTCATTAAGTTAGGAAACGTACTTTTATGAGGACTATACAGTTATAATTTCCAATTTTATAACATTTTAATTGGTTCTTGTTATTGTTATATACTCGGTTGTAATGTTTACGTAACCTCTGGTTCATCGGTAATTACTAGAGATTTGCATATGATATAAAGGCAGTGCTTCCCGCCTGGTAGTTTTTTAGTTATCTCTACTTTAAAAAAATTGTTTTCTTTATTATTTATTCAGCACTAGAGAACCGCCCGCGCTTCGCTTAGGGACCCGTAGGTAACAGCCGCGTAGGTCCAGCTCCCGTAGGAATCTCAGCTCAGCTAAAAAGTAGCCTATAACATTTGCCTATGACTTAAGTAAATTACATGTAGTATTTGATAGCGTGATTCAGAACTGAAAAAGAATTTTACTAATGCCATCTATTAACAACTCCGTCGATTTTCCCATGGGAATGAGATGTTTTTCCGCGGTAAAAAGTAGCCTACGTCACTCTCCACCCTCCTAACTATCCCCACACAAATAAACCATACCATATAATAGCCATGTTGCGACGTGAAAGCGTCACAAACAAACAAACACACTTTCACATTTATAATATTAGTAAGGATTCAGCATACACGAACAGTTACAATTAGGATTTTTATGAAATTAATTGTAGCAAAAGAGCGTGCAGCATCCTTCCACTGCTGCCCATGAAAACTGACCGATCTAGGACAAGACCCAAATAGGGACTAAAAGTAGATCGTATAGAATCACTGGTTATTTATAAACCTGAATGAAATTCATCATAATATCACACATGGGAACCCGTTTGCTCAATTGGCGTAGTTTGGTCTCGTGACTGTCCAGTCCTTTCGACCAGGATTTATTTTTTGTTTTATTTATTAAGTACCTACTCGTAAACTCGAAAATAGTTATTCAAACTGGCGTGACCTTTTTATATATGAAGTGATTGAAATAAAACAAACACTAAATGTTGACTGAAGGTTACCAAAATAAATTAGTGGGAACCGCAAAAACCCACATTGGTTACGCCGTTTTTGAAGCATGTACAAAACCACGGACAACCGACAAATAAAACAAATAGAATTTGTAAAAACCAATGTTTTGGATTTTTATAGGTACCTACATATATTATATCCAAGTGCCTGTAGACAGCACAGTAAAACTATTCCAAACATAGGATTTCGTAGTTCTCAAAAGTTAAGTAGGTAACTGCTGCTGTCGGTAAATTCATTTCCATCTACTTTTGTGTAGGATGTTACCAGACCAATAGATCGAGCTTCGATCGACGCCATCGATCGATGGTGGAATGGATTATGATGGTCTAATAGAAAATATAATATAAACGCTAAATAAACGCTAACACACTCATACCCCCGCAGTAGGTTACTAGGTACCTGTGTCGCGGGTGGCATGGACTACACATATAACACATTACAATTACACCCATGACCCGAGTACAAATATTTATCTGCCACATGAATATCTGCCCCGGCCGGGAATCGAACCCGGGACCCCTCACGTCGCAGGCAGGGTCGCTACCAACTAGGCTACAGGGTCGTCGATCGACGTGGACTAATCCATTCCACCATCGATTGGTCTGGTAACACCCCTGTATCCTAGTGGGGATGGTGTAAGGTCCTTCCATTTATTTTTCAAACACAATGTTACAATGAAGTATACACGTGTATGAGTTGTTAAGACTTCATGTCAAAGGTCAAATCGTTCGACAAGAATGTCCTGGTAGGTATGTCGAAGTAATAGCTTCAACCTATTATTGACTTGGTCTATTAGTGGTACGTATTTACTAAGCGGTTGTATAGAGGTGATGGCCTAGTGGTTAAGAATTTGGCCTTCTACTCTGGGGTCCAAGTTATGTGTTAGGCATGTTCGGATTTATTTGCGTTTTATGCATTTAAATGTCACTCGCTGTAACGTTGTAGCGGTGAAGGAAAACATCGTAAGGAAACCTGCATGCCGGAGATTTCGCAAAATTCAAAGGTGCAAATCCGCCAATCCACACTTTGCCACTATGTTCTTAACCTTTTCATTCTGAGAAGTGACCACTGCTTAATAAAAGTTTATTTCATTGGATTCCCAAATTCAAATTCAAAATGGTTTATTTCATTTGTTTGGGAATGTACAAATTCACTTATGAACGTCAATTTTTTGATTCTACCACCGTTTTGGAAAAGTGCTATATGGAGGAGAAAAAAAATCCTCACGCATCTCAAAACCTGAGGTAATTTCCCAGGCGGATAAATCCGGGTCGGATTCCTGATCAAACACGACTTATGTTTGAAATTACCACGTAATAAAATAAGTGCGGACAAGCAATAAAATATGTTATAGCTGTTTATTGATCCTAAGTGGTCAATAAATGCTTCAAAAGATCATTCTAAATAAATAAATAAGAGAAACATATAAATAAGGATAAAGGTGTCTTTCAGATACTTCAAGGATACCCAATGGTCATACTGCATACATAGTTCGTCATTTTTTTCCTAATATTGTTTTGTTTTTGTTAACTATCATGTTAAAATTAGGTAGCGATTAATCGCAAGATAAGGACAAATCAATAGATGTATGAATCATCAAACTTGACCTACGCGTTTTGTTTTTTTCAGAACCACAAAAAATCAAGCTGTTATTTTTTTACATACTCTTAAGGACTGCGCTCATTACAACAACGCGTAACCGGACCCACTAAAACGACAGCATTCAATTATGACTTTTATGACTTGTTTTCTACGGTTGCATTTCGATTCAATTGCCAGGATTTGGTGGCGAGTGACGAGTAGTACCTAGTTTACGGTTACCTACGTCTTTTCAAGTATCCCTATAACGGTATTAACCAAAACATAATTTAATGCTTTCGGCTTAGGTGGTCCGGAGAGTGAATTTTTAAATATTTTATTCGTATTTTTTTCGCAGAGGAAACTGAGAATTATTTTCGTATTTTGAGAATAAGCCCGTTGACGAATCGTGTAATGTACGCAGTGTTCTATACTATGGAGTCTGTTCTGAAGCACGGGCTGACTGAAGTGTGGTAAAGTGTGGTAGTTCGAAGTAATGATACCGGTCCGGTGGCGCGCGATTAGGGTTGCCAAGTTGCCAACTTATATTTTGAAGAAACGCAGTACATCTGATTTCAAAGGGAATACATAAAGAGTACGGACTTATAAAAAACAGTATCAGTTATTTACTTTAAAAATTTCAAAACATATTTTTGGTACTTTTTGAAGCACATAACAATTTTTCAAGTTACGGGCACTAGTGTAGTAAACAAAATGTTTAAAAGAGAGGATTTTAGCGTGCTATGTTAGAGTTAAGTATAGATTATAGAGTAAGTACGCCTGGGGGCTTAGTACGAGTTTTACGTGACATAACGCGCTCGCTACGTAAATACGACTTAGGTATCTAAAATTTGTACGGGATCGAAGCAGAGACATAGACGTCCGCTAGGTGGCTCTGCTTCGATCCCATACAAATTTTAGTTAACTCGCATTTACGTAGCGAGCGCGTTATGTTACGTAAAGCCCGCTGGCAACCCTACGTGGCAAGATGACCACGCGTGCCGCTATCTCCATTAACCTTGATTGTGTATGGTGTCGCCGCGATTCATCCTCCTACTGTAGCGTCTGTCTCTTTCGCACCATTTATGATAGAGAAGGATAACGGTCGCGTACTTTTATTTAACGCTTTTAATTATTTCATTTGCAAGAAATGTAATGAAGTGGATTTTTTTATTATCTGGTGCAATTTGAAATACAAATTAGGTTCAAAGGTAGGTAGTTTTACTGTCGTTATATGAGTTGACAATTCCTATGATGAAATAAATTGTTCACTGTTTGACATTGACTTTGAAACCATTTACGTCAGTGCGAGATTAACTTGAAATAGCAGAATCTAGGCAGAAACACCGTTTAGGGCCTTTAGTCGCGTCTTATGATGTTATGTATTACTAGTAAATCCGCCCTCGCTTCGATTCGGGAAACCAGTCCCGTCAAAAATCTCTATAAATTTTAACAAATTATGTTATTCCGATGTCTAAGCTATATTACTGCAAAGTTTCATGAAAATCCGTTCTGTAGTTTTTGCGTGAAAGAGCAACAAACACACACTCACTCACTCACATACATCCTTACAAACTTTCGCATTTATAATATTAGTAGGAAGGAAGTAGGATAGTAGGTAGGATACACTGATAGGACCAAGGACCTACTGTCATGGGATTTGGGTCAGTATTGTAGACTGGCCCAATATGGCCACTGGTAGTTCCGGGGTGTCGCATTATTATTATAGAATTAAGATAGCAAACGAGCATGCAGCACCACCCTTCCGCTGCCGCCCATGACAACTGTGACCGACCTAGAAGTCTAGAACTAGACTCAAAGGGATGGTTAGCCCAGTTAGTAGACGGTGTTTTTTCTGGCTCTAATCCAATGTGTCCCATCAACCCTGGATGAAGAGCTTTGCCTCCGTGGACCAGCTCGGTGCGCCCACGCCTATTTCAATTCTGACGACCCTGTAGCCTAGTTGGTAGCGACCCTGCCTCCGACGCGAGGGGTCCCGGGTTCGATTCCCGGCCGGGGCGGATATTTATGTGGCAGATAAATATTTGTACTCGGGTCATGGGTGTAATTGTAATGTGTTATATGTGTAGTCCATGCTACCCGCGACACAGGTACCTAGTAACCTACTGCGGGAGTATGAGTGTGTTAGAAAAAAAAAACTTATTGATCCTTCTAGTCCAATCGGTGTCGCAAGTTGCAACCTTTAACTATTGTAGCACGCAGCACGCCATTTCGAAACGACGGCAGTATATTAATTTTCCTTCATTAAAAAGTTAAGTCGATCGTTGACCAACACGAGAGGCAGTGCCTTGTCTTGCCAAACAACTTGCAGTCGATACGCGGGTCAGACCGACACCTCGTACGGTAATTTATTCTAACATTTGACAGCTATGTCGAAATGCAATCATACTGAATTGACGACTTTTGATATTTTCAATTAGGTACCCATAGACAGACGGAGAAGACTATAGACCAGCGGTACTCAACCTTTTTTTATAGGGGCCGCAAACATATTTCAGCTGACGGACCCCGGGCTGCAAGCAAAAAAATAATAATTTGATTTATATTTTGAACATTTATTTTTCGTTAAAATAAGTACCTACTTAATCACAAAGCGGGCCGCAGGTTGAGTATAGCTGGTATAGACACTAAAATAGCACAGCTAATAGACCAAAATGTCATCTATGCACTCGCACAAGAAACGCTAAAACTTGCGCCAACAACACGAGAAAAACCGGCCAAGTGCGAGTCGGACTCGCGCACTAAGGGTTCCGTACCATTATGTATAAAACGCCAAAAAAAATCTGGTCTGTTGTATGAAAGCCTCACTGAAATATTTATTTAATTGTTTTATTGTAGCCACATATTACCCACAACGCCATCTCTTGGACTGTATGGGCGCCCACTGAAATATTTATTTTTTTTGTGTTTTTTAGTATTTGTTGTTGTAGCGGCAACAGAAATACATCATCTGTGAAAATTTCAACTGTGTAACTATTACGGTTCATGAGATACAGCCTGGTGACAGACGGACGGACGGACGGAGGGACAGCGAAGTCTCGGTAATAGGGTCCCGTTTTACCCTTTGGGTATGGAACCCTAAAAACGAGAAATACTGATACTATGTTTTGTTTCCATTGGCGTGCCGGCTTTTTTGTTTTTTTTCTGTTGGTAGCAGTATCTCACAATGTGAGAGGTACCTACGGGCCATAGTCAACCACACTGGCCAAGTGCGGATTAATACACTTCAAAAACCTTCGATAACGTTATGAAGAAGTGTAGTGCATATTTTCTCATCATATTTTCCTTCACCGAATAAGAGTAAATAATAATGTCGATTATACAATTGTCTTAGAGAATTAAAATACATAGGTCAGCGTGCGGTCGAGCGTTTTAATTAAAAAAAACAAGTTTATGAGTGACACAGTTTTTTTTAGTTTATGTGTGAGCGTTTGTCTTTTCTATTTTCATTCCGAATTTCATCCGAATCGGGCCGGGGCCTGGTGGTTTAGTTGTGAAAGCGTCACGGACAGATAGACAGACTTTCGCATTTATAATATTAGTATGGACACCAAAGAAAGAGGAAAACATTACGACACAAAACATAATACCTTTAACATTATTAAAATGAGTTAATTCACGATTAATATGAATTTATTAATACAGTGGTCGAACGTAAGATGACGTTTTAAACAAGTATTTTCTCTCGTAGCTACGTATAGGGTTGCCAAGCCGTTAAACCTAAAAGCCTGACAGAACAGCGAGTTTGGCTGGACATTTCAGTAAAAAATCGGCCAAGTGCGAGTTGGACTCGCGCACGAAGGGTTCCGTAGCTAGGTAAGTACCATTATGTATAAAAACGCCAAAAAAATCTGGTCTGTTCTATGAAAGCCTTGTAGCCACAAGCAACGCCATCTCTTGGACCGAAAGGTAACTAATTTATCGCTGAAGAGTCGAAGCCATATTTCGACAAATATTTATTTTTTTCAGCGTTTTAGTATTTGTTGTTGTAGCGGCAACAGAAATACATCATCTGTGAAAATTTCAACTGTGTAACTATTACGGTTCATGAGACACAGCCTGGTGACAGACGGACGAACGGACGGACGGACGGACAGCGAAGTCTCAGTAAAATAGGGTCCCGTTTTACCCTTTGGGTACGGAACCCTAAAAAGCCGGACACCTAACAAAATCATCCATATCAACTTTTACGTCGCTAGTGACATTTCATGCTACAATTTGACTTTTCAAGTACCTACATTATTGATATGCGAGCGCGACTTGCGAAGTGATTATGATTCTAATGGGAAAAGCCTAACAAAAGCCGGACAGGCCGGACGCCGCTTATTTTGGCCGGACATCGGACACGGAGTCAAAAAGCCTAACACTGTCCGGCTTTATCCGGACGCCTGGCAACACTAGCTACGTACTAGGTACTAGAAAGCAGTGTAATACTGGTAAATAGCACCCGGCCAATTACTGCGGCTGTACTCGATTCCACTTTCTACTCAAAACATCGAGTATTAACTACTTTTGTGTCACTTTCACGTCCCTACTAAACTGTACATATTATTTACTAGTAGTTCGCCCTTACTTCGCCTCTTTTAATGACGTAGGTACCTATTAATTCTTGGTGGGAACTGACTGAAATAAAACCAAACCAACACAATAGAAAGCTTAGGGGTGACATTTGACCTTTAATAGAGTAACATTTTAATAGTTAGTTAGTTAGTTAGTTACAACCCACTAATGGCCCACTACTGAGCACGGGTCTCTCCTCATTATTGAGGAGGCCTAGAGCATACTCCACCACGCTGCTCCAATGCGGGTTGGTGGAGGGGTTAGTGGCCAACCCATTGTCGAAAGTTTTCAAGCCGCCCGAAGGCCTCCAACATGGCTTAACGACTGCTATCAATCGATAACAGCCGGGACCGACGGCTTTACGTGCCCTCCGAAGCACGGAAGCGCTCAAGAAATTTTAGCCACTAGCGGTCACCCATCCGACTACCGACCGCGCCCGCTGTTGCTTAACTTTGTCGATCGCTTAGGATCGACGCAAGCCGCCGGGCTATGAGCGCTGCTTTAATACATACAAATAAATAGTAGGCGAACAGATGAACAGATATAAACCCAAAAATGATCCCGAAAGAAAAACGAGAAAATATTGATTATTTTACATATATATATTTTTTTATAGCCTGAAGGGCTGTCGTAAAAGCAGACTACCTGATGGTAAGTGGTCATCGTCGCCTATGGATATAGTTGTAAAAAACCCGTTAGCTACCGTTAATTAACCAAATTTATGGTTAGCTACCTATAAAATGCAGTTATTAACGGTTAATTATGCTACCATGGCAACGAAAAAGGGTAAATAATATTTTCTTATTGTGTAGTAAACTCCTAGGTGAAGTCATGGTGAAGTGATAAATCGTTATCCGAAGGGTAAAGATTTCATTTAAGATTTTATAAATCTATACTAATAATATAAAACGGAAGAGTTTGTTTGCTTGTTCGTTTGAACGCGCTAATCTCAGGAACTACTGGTCCGATTTGAAAAAAATCTTTTTGTTTTTAATAATCTATTTATTGAGGTAGGCTATAGGCTATACACCATCACGCTACGATCAAAAAGAGTAGAGCAACAAGTTTCTTGTATTTAACCGTAATATGCATAAAATGCAGTTAATTAACCGTTAATAACGAAAAATGCATTTTTAACCGCTTGGTTAAAAACGTTAATAACCGGCTTCGCATCTATACCTATGGACACGAGCAACACCAGGGGAGTCACCTGTGCAACGCCGGCCCGGAAGGAGAACTCTTTTAACATCTGTGTCGGACACTGTCTAAAACCACGAACAAATAACTGATTTCCGTTACAACCTTGACATTGTTGAAAGCCTGGTTTTTAACACATTATTATACCTATTATAATAACGTGCTTACCAAGGTAAAAAAAATTAATTGCCAAAAAATAATGAGTCCAAATTCGTTGTTAAGTAGGTAATTATGTAATATACATGACATGGTACAGTGTGAGAAAGGTACCATAAATTCGTATAAAATTCGGTGAAGGGAAAGGTTTCACACGCTTGATAATGACTTCAATAAATAACTATAATCGCTCATTATATTAATTTAAATCGCTTGGTATTTTTGATTTTCTTTAAATTTAATTCATGAATTATAATATGACTTTCGTAATACTTCGTATTTTAGCCGTAAGTAGCGGTAAGTTCAATCTGTAACTGTTGAGTAGGACAAGAAGCAAGAAGCTCCATCGGAGTTTCTTGCCGCTTCTTCTTCCAAGGCCATTCACCGTAGGGATTTATTGAAGCAATGGTTGACTTTCGAAACGTAGGTTGAATTTCGAAAAGTGTTAAACCTACTTCGAATAAACATTTTATTCATTCTTTCCTTCCGTTCTCGACCATGGCTATTGTGACCGAAATACATAGAAAAAGACTGAAATGTCTGGAGTTGTGATTAGGTTAGTTAGTTAGCAATCGTTTACGTTAGTTGTAAGATCGTCAGTAGATATGTAGGTACCTTTGATGATCTAATGTCTAGATGGAACATCGAATCCGCGCAAACGTGTCAAAAAGTTGTGGCCAACTGTTAGCCACAATTTTTATAATATCATTGTATCATTGATCACGCACACAGACACACACATGCTTGATATTGTTGCCTTGTTTTTTTTATTTTCATTGTAGGGCGACACTCAATCTAGACATTAGATCATCAAAGGTAGGTAGGTACATGAGACATGACTGTAATTACATTTGGTTGAATCCGCGCAGAAGTTATATGTGTTAGTAGCGGCAGTAGCGCAAGCGCATACTCCGTTACACAGTACCGGTTGTTACGGAGCCAATGTTTGTTTACACGCGCTAAACACTGATTTCACTCGCCAGTACTCGCCACTTACCACTTGTGTGCCTTTCCTTTATACGGTTGTTTATTGTGAGCGATACACCCACTCGAAGTGCCGCTGTGGCTATTCACTGTTACAGCGATGCCATTAAATTTGTAAATAAATGTCAATAAATAGCTTTATTACGGTTTTATGGTATTTATTTGTTTTGTTAGCGAATACAGACTGATGTTGTATCATCTCTAAATAGGTAAGTAGGTTAATGTAATAAAATTGTAACCGTAACTGAGCGAACCCATTTTTTCAGAATAAAAGAACGGAGTACTCTGAGTCTGAGAATAACCCATCTCTGCACATGAAAAATATTTCAGAAATAGCATTGGGTGTACCTGTTTATAAACTGAAGATACAAAATTTTCCATAACGATGTTTTTCAGCCATTTAGAACTGAAGATCCAAAATTTTCCATAACGATGTTTTTCAGCCATTTAGAACTGAAGATACAAAATTTTCCATAATGATGTTTTTAGCCATTCTTTGGTGGTGCGTTTGATTAGGCTAATCTACGAAATAGCATAATTGTTAGTAATGCCGTTTTCTCTAACATTGTAGTACCTATACTTTCAATAAGTTCACTAAGTAACGTAACTTATAATAAACGAAAAAATATAACAAACATAGTAAAGATCGTAGTTGTGGAATCGATACGCTGTGTGAATAAATGAAAAAGGCATCACTTTTTAGGGTTCCGTACCCAAAGGGTAAAACGGTAAAATAGATGAAATAAAAAGTAAAATGTGTTGAACAGTCAGCATCAGTCATCAAAAGCTGTATTACTTAAGGTATCAACAATTCGTTGCCGACGAATAAAGAAAGAGGAAAGAAAGAAATAGATACGGGTTCCGTACTGATATCGTTTCATTGTGAGAGATGATAGGAGCTCAACTGTGGGACCGGGATGTGATGATGAATTTGATATTATAACGGCACACACTCATAGCCCCACACTAGGATTCCCTGTGTCGTGGGTGCCATGGACAACACACTAGACAAGGACACACACCCAGACCGAGAACGGAAATTTAAACTCATCATTCAAATCTCCGCCTCGCTGGGAATCGAACCCAGGACCCTCGAAACAGCGATCCGGCGTGTTAACCATTGCGCCATCCAGGTCGTCATCAGTGGTACGCTTGTGAATGAAATAAATAATAGTTTAAAAAAACTAAAAAACACGCTTTTTATAGAATACTGAACTAAAAAAATAGAAAATAAGTTTCAATAAATTTAAATTAAGAATAGTGTTAAAAATTTCAACAAACATGAATTAATAATAGTGTAAATAAAGAAAATATTTTATTTAAAAAAAGCGTGGGGTGCTTTTTAAGATATTATCAAAATGACACCATGCACCCCACGCTTTTTTTTAAATAAAATATTTTCTTTATTTACACTATTATTAATTCATGTTTGTTGAAATTTTTAACACTATTCTTAATTTAAATTTATTGAAACTTATTTTCTATTTTTTTAGTTCAGTATTCTATAAAAAGCGTGTTTTTTAGTTTTTTTAAACTATTATTTATTTTCGACTTTTTAGTTTTGTTTATTTATAATAGCTTGTTTTTATAATTTTAAACTATTATTTGGTCTCTATCGATCTATCTACTGTGATAACTTAGAATTCAAATAAACAGAAGAACAACGCCATCTAGTAAAACGTAATGTACGCAGTCAAACTGAATACGCAGTTACAGCTAGTTGCCCGTAAATATGGGTAGATGGCAGTAGCAAATGGATAGATGGCAGTAGTGTGAGAGTAAAAAAATTAAAATCTTATTTTGCATATTGAAAATTGGAATAATTTTATCAAAATAGTGTAATGTCATCGGAACTCGATAAATCTACAAAGTTTGAACGAAATCTGGCCATTTAAAGTGGGTCAAAATCGCGTCCAAAGAAGTCGGTTACAAACAAATATACAAACATACAAGTGAAGCTAATATAAAGCGTGTAATAATATCATTATGGTAGTCTCTTTATGCGAAGGAGAGTTACATACAAACATACATACAAACATACAGGTGAAGTTATAGGCTAGGGAAGGTGGAAATTAAAGAAGTTAGGAAAAACGCCTATTTTTAGGAAAATCCGCGATAGATTTGCGTGGAAAGGGTCTAGAAAATTAGGGATCAACTGTTTATAGGTGCGTTATGAATTTGAAGCAAAACGCCTGAGGGGCACGGAAGATATTAACAGAAATGTAGGTTTAAAATGAACGAATTTAGTATAAATCAAGGAAAAACAGTTGTAACTCGGAAAATTCGCGATGGATTTTCGTGGAAAAGGTATAGGAAGTTAGGGATCAGTTAGCTTTAAGTTATTTATGAGTTTGAAGCACAACGGTTGAGGGGCACGGAAGATATTAAAGGAAGTATAGGTATAAAATTAAGAAAAAAATGAGGAAAAACAGCTATTTCTCGGAAAATTGTGGTCGGATTTTCGTGAAAATGGTATAGAAAGTTAGGGAATAATTAGTTGCAGATGCTATATAAGTTTGAAGCAAGAAGACCTTTGGGCACCGGAGATATTAAAGAAAATGGAGTAAAGTTACATACAAACATACATACAAACATACAGGTGAAGTTAATAAAAGCGTGTTAAAAATACCTATAACTTTCTCTCTTGATGAAGGATCTTGTTTTTCTTAAAAAAGAACTATATTCATAAAACCCAGTAGGTACCTATTCCGTAAAAATAACAAAAAAGTTTCTTCCTTTTTCTAGATTTGTATCTATCGTCCACTTGGTAATATCATAACTTAAGTAGGTAACTCTCATAGGTTTGTTAGCGAGATGCAACGGTATCTTCCCCGAGCAAACGGAAAGTTAGAAAGCCGAGAGAACTAGTAATTAGGTACACTTAGTGCTTGGGTCTAGCACTTCACTTGTGCATGGGATTAGGAAGTTGAACTGTGGGGTCATGGTGTCAAGATAGAAAGAGGAATTGAGTGAAGGAGTACCTACGAAGGCGAGGTATGTTGGATGGAAGTAAGTAGTATTTATTACGGTATCATATCAATAGGTAATCTTTAAGTCAAGTGAAGGAAGTCCTAAAACCTCGGCGGCTTACTTATACGGCTTATACCACAGATGACATTATTTACTACTAGTAAAACCGCCCTCGCTTCGCTTCGGGAAACAAGTCCCTTCAAAAATCTCTATAAATTTTGACAAATTATGTTATTCCGATGTCTAAGCTATATTACTGCAAAGTTTCATGAAAATCCGTTCAGTAGTTTTTGCGTGAAAGAGCAACAAACACACACACACACACACACTCACTCACTCACATACATCCTTACAAAATTTCGCATTTATAATTAGTAGGATAGTAGGATATAATATTAGTAGGATTCATGTGCTTATACTTATGTCGATCCTAAGTGATTGACAAAGTACTGTTAAGTTGAGCGCTGGTGGTAACATTTCTTGAGTGCTCTGAAGTGCACGTAAGACCATCCGTCCCGGGGTTATTATTAAGTAGCAATCGTTGTTATGTCGGAAGCCTTCAGACGACATACTAGGTTTGGCTACTAACCCCTCCACTAACTCACTACTCAGGTGGTAGGGCCTAGAGCTCACCCGGGGAAGTACCACCGCCCGCCACGGTACTTAGTACCATTCCTACAGTGTAATAATTGTTTTAAGAACAATAATTGTGTTCCGGATAGGAAGGTGTGGAGCCGGTTACACTTTTTTAGAGGCGACCATCTCAGTCCTCAGGGGTAGCGACGCATCTGTGACCGAATTAGAACGAGACTCATTGAGTCTAGTTCTGGGTCGGTCACAGTTGTCATGGGCGGCAGCGGAATATGGTGCTGCATGCTCGTTTGCTATCTTAATTCCTTAAAAAAAAGGATTGTGGATGTTGAGTATTCTCAAGTTTCGACCTTCTCACTTATAAGAGACTGCTCTGTAATGAACCATTAATGGCCAGGAAGTCATTCTTTAAATGCACATTAGCCTGACCCTAATTTGAGCCAGCCTAGTTTAGCGCGAGTGTAGAATAAGGTCATATTTGCAACGTTCAAAGATCACTCCATTCATTTTGAAGCGTTAAACTGTTTACGTATTCCGTGACTAAAATAACCCGGGCCAGCTCGCCGCCAGGAAATCCTACTATCCTACTAATATTATAAATGCGAAAGTTTGTAAGGATGTATGTGTGTGTGTTTGTTGCTCTTTCACGCAAAAACTACTGAACGGATTTTCACGAAACTTTGCAGTAATATAGCTTAGACATCGGAATAACATAATTTGTTAAAATTTATAGAGATTTTTGAAGGTTGAAGGGACTGCTTTCCCGAAGCGAAGCGAGGGCGGATTTACTAGTTTTGTAATATTTGTGACATTTTTATGAAAATTCTGCTCATATCAGACCACTTTTTAAAATGTGTTCTAAAGAAAATTTGAAGTGTAGGGAACAATCAACAATACACAGGAACAATTCAAAACTCGAAGAGACACAAATTCCGGTCAAATTGGCACAATTGGAGGCTTTGGGCAAAACGTCCCACTTGGAAAACGTCCCGTGGGACGTTTTTGTCCGTTGATTTAATTTAATATTTATCTTTGGGCTAAACGGCCCACTTATAAGAATATACAGAAATTCTATTGTTCGCTGCATATTTTGTACAGTCTGCAGGAAAACAAATAAATAGTTTGAAATAATACAGAATATTCATGAATATAAAAAATATTTATTATTTATTAAATATAAACATATATTTATTTAGGTATAGTATATTTTTTATTTACAGTATAAATCAACATTTCTTTTTAAAACATCACAAAATGGAATACTAATTAATAAGAATGACATTAAAATCACAGTTTAGTTATTATTATTTTAAATTAAGTTAAACACTACTCTAGAATCCAATATCAACAAAAACATATTTTTAAAGTTTGTTATGCCTAATAATAAATAATTAATCCATACTAATATTATAAATGTGAAAGTGTGTTTGTTTGTTTGTGACTCTTTCCCGTCGCAACATGGCTATTATATGGTCTGGTTTATGTGTGTGGGGATAGTTAGGAGGCTACTTTTTACCGCGAAAAAACATCTCATTCCCATGGGAAGATCGATGTTTTGTTAGTTGCTAGATATTTAGTTCCGGATGTTGTTAACAGATAGCGTTAGTAAAATTCATTTGCAAGTTCTGAATCACGCTATCAAATATTACATGTAATTTACTTATGTCATAGGCAAATGTTATACCTGATGTTCCAGTATATCATATAGTAGGCTACTGTTTATCCGAGATTCCTACGGGAGCGGGACCTACGTGGTTGTTACCTACGGGTCCCGAAGCGAAGCGCGGGCGGTTCTCTAGTAAATCATATTTATTAACAACAATTGCAAAAATCACAGATAGGAATTTTAGGTTCACACATAATAATCACAGATAGGTTTCTACAAATATCAAGGTACGATTCTTTTATTAAATACTTAAATATAGTTTTTAAAATCAGTCCAATATTATTTAATTAGTCCAATATTATAATATTATTTGGCTGCTTAAGAAGTCACCCACAGTGTGTTCACGTCACATAATTCAATGATTAATTCGTACGTTCGTGGCTTGAAAATTCGAACCTTGCAGGTATTTGGTGCACATTTGGAGAACCCCACAAAACAAAAAATGCAGTCTAGCAGTGGAATAGCCTTATTAAAAAATATATTAAAGCGAGACCAAATATAGCTTAGACATCGGAATAACATATTTTTTTTAAATTTATAGAGATTTTTGAAGTGACTGGTTTCCCAAATTAACCAAGTTTAATCAAATAGAAGTTAACCTTAATAATATTTAAATATTAAAAATATGTAACACCGAGCATGTAGATTTTTTTGCTGACTATACTATAATTTCATCTTGAATTTCTGGGACCAATTGACCAAGTCAAAAAAGTTCTTGGGCAAAACGTCCCACGGGACGTTTTCCAAATGGGACGTTTTGCCCAAAGCCTCTTGATAACTATTTAGGAACTGGTAAATTTTTCATGTCAATCGCAAGTACACGGACTACGTAATATATTGCCAATCATATAGAAATTCAACTTTGTGGGACTGAAGGAATCATAAGTGTGATCATCGTAAAGTTATTTTTAACCGACTTCAAAAAAAGGAGGAGGTTCTCAATGAGGGTAACCGCGTGTGAATTCGCCGCTAGAGGCGCTAGTGGAAAGTGAGGTCTGTCTGTCACTTCTCACCAATGATAAAAGTTTAATCATTGCTTCTCGCTTGTCTGAATGTCACTTGTCACTGTTTATGTATGGGCGGGCTTTGACAGCAGGACCTCACCTCGCCGGTGGCGCCAACTGGTGAGCACAAAAACGGCGACCCTCATTCGTCTGTACGATTTTTTTTCTTGTGTGTTACCTCATAACTGATACTCTCAATAATGTGAATTTAATTTATGTTAACTTTTGACTGGGTGTTCAGATTTTGATGATTCTTTTTTTTGTTCGAAAGGTAGTGTTTGTCGTGCGGTCCCTTATGAATTGGAGCGAACATCTCGCGAGAGGTTTTTGAGTTATCTCGAATTTGAAGTGGGTTGTTTTTTTTTTAAAGTTAGTAATTGTCTTTTGTGTGGAGTGTGGCGTAGCACGCTTGGATATCACCAGGTGTGGTCGACATGGTCACTCCAAAATAGAAAGCTGTCCATAGATAAATGATTTATTGCTGTTCTTTTTTTAATTTGAATTCAAGTTTTAGATATGTGTTTGTAAAGGTACATTTACTAAAGGTACTATTTTGCTTCACTATCACTACATAGTATAAAACAAAGTCGCTATTTTTGTCCGTCTGTTTGTTTGTTTGTCTGTTTGTCTGTTTGTCTGTTTGTCTGTATGCTTAAATCTTTAAAATTACGCAACGGATTTTGATGCGGTTTTTTGTAATATGTAGAGTGATTCAAGAGGAAGGTTTTTATGTATAATACATGCATATATTCCCACGAGAACGGGATCCACGCGGGTGAAACCGCGGGCGGGCCGCTAGTACAATATAAAAGAGACAGTGGCACCATCAATCTTAATATTTTCCCCTTATTTACCAACATCACCATTAATAGCAAGGTCAATTTCATACGAGATAACTGCAGTAAAATGATAATATTTAACGGTTACTCAACAGATAACCTGATGATAAGCTAAAGCATGGTTATGGCGGCGTTATGGCTTTATTAGGACGTTAATGCCCCGTTTTGGTCGTATGTACCTAATCTTGCTTCACTGGCTCTCGTAACTTGGATCTAAGTGATACGCTTATTTAAATTGTAAATATCGTTTAAGATTAACTGTTACGAAAACTTTGACGTTCATACGTGCATTTATAAATAAGTAACTCGCTGCAACATACTGCTTTCCAGCACTAGTAGTCAGACGACCTTGCTACGCTTCGAGAAACTTGTTGCTCCGCTTCTCGATACATAGACTATTCAACAGAAAAATATTTTTTAAATTCCAACCAGTAATTCTTGAGTTTAGCGCGTTCAAACAAACAAACTCTTCAGCCTTATATTATCAGTATAGATTAACAACCAATCTCATATCCATCTAGTCTCGGAAAATCGCAGTTTCCATTGTCACATTTCTCTAAATCCTCTTTATTCATAGACATCGTCAAAATGGCGGATAAATCCTTACACCCTCATAACCTCGCAGTATTTCCTGTGTCGTAGGTGACACACCCTTCCAGGAAACAAAACCCGTCCAGGATCAAACCCGGAACCTCTCGCAGGAGGAGTAATAACGGCAAAAACAATAAGTACAGTAATAATGACCCGCATTATCTGTAATGCCATCGGTTCATTGTAAATATTATAATTATAGAACAATGGGTACTTAAATGGTTTATTCTCACATGAACTCGTCATTGGCGTCACATAACAAATCGTCGGTAAGATAATTGCATATATTTAAATTATTTGCTTTAATTTGAATTGAATGCCCTGTAGCCTTTCGTAATGACCCCGCCTTCGCGGCAAGGGGTACGGAGTTCGTTTTCGAAAAGGGTACTACTTATGTGACAGGTAAATGGTTTTTTTTCAGGGCCTATTTTTTGTGAAATGTGGGTAGCAAACGAGCAAGCAGCACCACCCCTCAAGGCCCTCAACTGCCGCCCATGACCACTGTAACCGACCTACAACAAGACTCAACCTGACTAGGATGGTTGACGGTGGAATACTTATAACTTGGTTAGTTGGTTAATAAGTGTGAGGACAGAGACCGTTAACTTAGTGAGAGTTACTCCTGTTAATGTCAGTAATTAATTGTCCAGTTATTAATTGTTAGTATGAGGCTCGTTCAAGTACGATCAGTACCTATGACTGCGTTACTAATTAAATTTTATTCAGTTAATTTTATTGCAATAATCTTGAAACTAAATGGAGTGTATAAATTCAATCAACTTTTTATGAAAACTATACCTAATGCAATCGGCGGTATCGAACATTCGACACGCTAACTACTCGTAACTAGTGTTAGCACACGACTTCCCTCACATGAGAGTCGGAATCGACGAAATATCGTGAATATTATGCCAAGGAAAGAAATTATCGGGATTAAAAATATCCTGTCCTTTCCAGGATTTTAAGTCTATCTTCATCGTAAATTTCTTTTAAATCGATTTTGCGGATTAATAATTTAATTAAATTAGATGTAGGTATCTAATTTATTCATAACGAAATAATGTTAAGTCGGTATGCTTTGAGATTATTTATATCAAAACAATACTCTATTGAATTAATTTGATCAAGTTTTGCAAACAGAATCAGGTACTGCAGACTACTTTTCGAATACTATGCTGGTCCAAATTTTTTTATATTGCTCTAAAAGTATGATCCGATTATTGTTTTCAATATAGGCTTCAAACAAGACAAGACTCCTTAACTTTTAACAGCACAGTGAACTTTATTGACTGGCTACAACCCATTAATGGCCCACTACTGAGCACGGGTCTCCTCATTATTGAGGAGGCCTAGAACACAGTGACCTTTACTACCCTGCATTAATAATTCACGTAGAAGTACATATGTGTAACACCGTTTATGGTTTTCCAATCAATTAATATATTAAAAGCTTAATTTCTTGCACAACTTTGCAGCCGATGTTTCACAACTTGTCAATGTCTAAATTAATTACCCGCTAACCGCTCCGCTAGTCCCACCGCTCATCGCCCTCACTTGGACGCTACACAGCCATAGGGCCATAATGGGTGCCCTTTACTAACCGGTAATTTCGCAACTAACCCTACTGTTTCTAATTATGTCGCAATTAGAACCAACCGCAACCGGTATTTTGTTTTGCGGTGTAAACCGTTTGTATCTGGTTATGTTAAACTTAAACCCAGCTGTGACCATGAGTATAGGAAGTAATAGAGGCAGAAGTTTGCTTGGACTTTATGTTGGATCTTGGATTGTGTTGCTTTGGTGTCTTCTGTACATAACGCCTAGGGAGTTCCTCTAAGCTAGGAACCTTCATGCATTGAAGAATAGCTTCAACCCATTAGCATTGAGCATGGGGCTGTCCTCATCATTGAGGACTTAAAACACTTCACGGACCTCTCGCATGAATGGGGAACCCCAGGCGATGGTGACCACTCCCAAGTGATCTTGGTGTAAAATTAGTTTTATTTAAACGTATCAATCATTCATATCTTGCTAATCGATACGATATTTTTGTTTCAGATGTTTCGATGGTGACTCTATGTAAGTATGCTTGCAGTATTTGAGCGGGATTAACTTCATTTATAAGCCCCGCAAGTTGATATTGCGATGGAACCTTGTCACAATAACAGCTGCGTGACGTCATCCGTCGCAAAAAAGTACAGATAGCAAAAAAAATTGTAATAAAAAGTAAATAAGCTAGGGTTATGGGTTTATTTGTAATGGGTTTACTTCAGGAGCACGACTGTTAATTGATTTGTTAGTCATTTTAACGGGTAACAGGTAACAAAACTAAACAACAAAACTCAAAAATAAAACAGGATAACAAAAACAAAAAGCTATAGGTAACAAGTACTCGATGCGCGTAAGCACGTAAGCGCGGGCTTTCCTTGCGAACGGTACTGACGGTGCGCCTCGACTACGTCACTTTGACGTCACCAAGATGGCCGCCAATCGCAATATCAACTTGCGGGGCTATTGGATTCTGAAAATTGTGTATTCTGGAGCCGCGGGGAACTGCTACTCGAATAGTAAGAGCGACTCAGTATGCCTTTTTATCGGTTGCTCTGATAAACTTAAGCCGATACGATTAGAGGTTTTGGTGATTGCGATAATTAAATAGTGATTAATTATTATTATTAAATTAATTATACGATCGGCACGGAAGTACTAGATTTGCGTAATGGTAGTTATGGTTAAATATTTAGTTTATTTAATGAGTAAGAATAAAAAGCAAATAGTTTATGTGAAACACCTACAACGGGTGGAAAATCGTAAAAAAAAGATTTAAGAAGGAAGTAATGCCGGCCAAAAATGGTGTGGTTAGCGGCAACTAAGGTTTCTGCTCGAGAATTCTTTTTATATATGTAGTTCGTTTAATATTTTATTTGTAGTTGAATTTTTATTTAAATAAAAATACCATTTCATCAGTGTAGTTTGTAATGACGCAAAAACTTGAAAGTAACATCGTGTTTTACAAAAATAATGAAATTTCTCCAACGACTCGAGAGCATCGAGAAATCCTGGTCGAGAATTCTCGTGCCTCGGGAAATGAAAAAGGTCGAGAAACCAGAAACGTACTGGCAACCCACTTTTCGATTTGTACCACCCACCAACTGATTCCGATAATTCTCATACATGGTGGTAGGTTTTTCATTACCTAGTCACTGACCTATCGCTGCTCTACGGCGCGTAAAGTTACTATCGAAACTAGTTATGATAATCGAGTATTACAGCAATATTTCATACTTCCGTTGCAACAGTCATTTCCTCTCGAATGCAATACAACTATTCTAGTAGATGCATACATTTATTCGCTTTGCATCGAAACCTAGGCCTCGAGAAGAGAGAAAAAATTACATTTGCTGGCACGAAAATGCGAAGGAGTCATATTCCTTACATGCTGAATAATTTCATGTTGTTAGGTCCACTAGTTGAGAGTGTGTGATTTATTAATTTGGCCATTTTTTGGTTGTTAGGCTTTTTGGATCTTTTGCTCACGTGACGTGTTATTTATATTTTCCACTCAATCCGGTATCAGTGAATCCTAGTAGGAAGATAGGGGGCTAGGGGGTATTATTAGAGAAATAATGAAAATGAAAATTAATGATACATTTAAGAAATTATTGTATTAACATCATCGCAACCCATTGCCTATCATGGGTCTTTTCTCAGAACGAGAAGGATAAGGTTGGCCAAATACGGATTTGGATTAGTGTGTCAGGTGAGTTCATCACCTGACACACTACACACACATTTGAGTTTTGCGAATTCGCCGACATGCAGGTTTTCTCACGCTGTTTAAATGCTTAAAATGCACATACCTACTCCGAAATGTTAGAATTGCGTGCCTTGGGATTCGAACCCGGGCCCCAGAATACGAGGCCGAATTTTTAGGGTGCGGTTCCACTGAGGCGGAGCGGAGCGGAGCAGTGCGCGATTCACCAATCACATGGCTTGAAATCCGCACGAGGCGCAATGAGCTGGGATTTCAAGCCATGTGATTGGTGAATCGCGCACTGCTCCGCTCCGCTCCGCCTCAGTGGAACCGCACCCTTAATGGTTACTGATACCTTAAATGTTTAATTGCCATTAATTGCACGACCATCAGATGAATTTCAGCACACGAACGAGCGCGGTAAAGATTATTATGTTACTGATATAAAGATGTCTGAATTACATCTTTAAAGCAGGTGCAGATTGCAAGTGAATTACCATTTCAAATTCGCGCTGATCGAGAAAATACCAGAGTTCCTGCGATACGAACTAGGACAGTATCGGAATTTATAATACACTAGCGGCCCGCCCGCGGTTTCACCCGCGTGGATCCCGTTCTCGTGGGAATATATGCATGTATTATACATAAAAACCTTCCTCTTGAATCACTCTACCTATTACAAAAAACCGCATCAAAATCCGTTGCGTAATTTTAAAGATTTAAGCATACAGACAAACAGACAAACAAACAAACAGACGGTCAAAAATAGCGACTTTGTTTTATACTATGTAGTGAAGTACAGAGTAGTTCAGTCTGTCTGTGTACCTAGCCGTCGTCTGCCGCGTAACTTACTTTCGTTCCGGTCACTTGCGCTAGTGATGTCTGATGTTTTGTTTTTATCGATATTTTCAAGTCTATCGAAATATTTTTATACGTTTTTGTCGCAGTGTCTGAAACTCAAAAGAAATTACGCTTTAGAATGCTAAATGAACTGTTAATGCAAAGCAATTTTAGACATTGTGTTGTTAATAATTCGTAACTTACTTTCGTTCCGGTCACTTGCGCTAGTGATGTCTGATGTTTTGTTTTTATCGATATTTTCAAAGCTATTCAAAGTTTTTATTCATTTTTGTCACAGTGTCAGAAACTCAAAAGGAATTACGCTTTAGAATGCTAAATGAACTGTTAATGCAAAGCAATTTTAGACATCGTGTTGTTAATAATTCGTAACTTACTTACGTTCTTGCTCTAGTGATGTCTGCTTTTTGTTTTTATTAATATTTTTAAATCTATTGAAATGTTTTATACGTTTTTGTCGCAGTGTCAGGAACTCGAAGGAATTAGAAGGCTTTAGAATGCAATGAAATGAAATAAATTGTTAATGCAAAGCAATTTTAGTCACTGTACTGTTAATCATTGAGGCTCCCTCGTCTAGAGTCAGTTCTGATCGCGGTATTCGGTTGTCTGTCATAAAACCTTGTCATCGGCCCTTGACTTCTGCACATTTTCTATCTCACCAGACTTATTGAAATTTGGGAAATTTTCTCCAAATTAAAAAAGTACCTGCCTGTTTATCAATTACAATTATGTATAGCGCCGTTTAAAGTTTAAACACGATTTAACCGTCGACTTAACTGTGTCCTGTTTAACGCGTTTGTTTGGCTTCAGAGTAGTAAGGTTTCTTACCGACGTCCGGGTGTAGTTACCGAGATGTTCCTATAATGGTTCAACTATGCACCAACATACAATATTGTTACGTGTCAGGAGTAATGGGTTCGAGAAAATGCCAAAATGTACCACAAAGACTTTATTGAACTCGTAGAAACACAATTACACACTGTACACAGTACACACCACAACACTATGCACGTAGGTACTCGTAAACACACTCGACGAACAATGTATCACTCGTAGAAATCACTTAGCTTCTCACTGGTATCGCTCGTAGGTATCGCTGGTATCTTCCTGGTTCCGCTTCCGAAACTAGAATGAATGCGGTTGGCCGATCGCTCCTTTTTATACCCCTCACGCACCATTCACGCCAATCCAGAACTTTCTCGCTAATTCCGCGGACCCGCTCTGAACAAGATTCGAGAACATTCCTTGCAACCGACTTTCGCCCGTATGACTATTGCCGTAATGGTCGAAGCGTCGTGCGCGTGCGTACTTTCGAGACGGCCGTCCATTGTCCTATTGTTTCGCCTGGCATATTTATGGCCCCTATTGTTTATTGTTTTCGGTGTAGCGAAGTCGATGCGCCAGGGTTGTCACATTGCCCCCCTCTTAGTCATGCTCGTCCCGAGCATTATTCGATAGGTCTTTCATTAATCTTCGTGACAACTGTGCCAACGGGCTTTCCCGTCGTGCTTGTGGCTCCGGAGACTTCCCTTTCCTCCACGGTGGATTGCGCAACCATACAGAATCCCCCTCCTTGAAACCATGTTGCCTCGCCTCGCGTTCGTACTGGGTTTTCATGTTATCGCTGTCCTTCAAACATTGTTCTTTTCCCCAAGACTTGTCGAGGTCCTGCATCCTTATCACCCTGATCTCTTCTTTACCCTCATGCTTGAAGCAACGTCGACCTCCCTCGGAACATGGGCGTTGTGACAGGGCGTCGGCATTCTTCGGTTTGGGCGCCTTCGGAGTCTTCGTAGGAGGCTTGGCGGTCTTCGTAGCGGCGGGAGCGGCGGCGGCGGCGGCGGCTATTAGCTCATGGGTGTCGACTTGAGTAGCCCTCGACACTGATTTCGGTCGTTTTCGAGTCCGGCAGCTCAGCCTTATATGACCTCGTTCACCGCATCCGTAGCAAATGGGCCCAGTACGAGGTTTAATCGCTGCTACGACTTCGCGCACCTTATAACCTTTACAGTCGCTTCGTACCGCTTCTACTTCAAGGGCATGCGCTAAAGCTGCTTCCAATGTGGCGTGATGTCCCAAGCGCACCGTTGCTCTCACTTCGGGGTCCCGTATACCACTGACAAACGCCTCTAATACTTTGTCTTCAACCGGTGTGGAACTCGAAGCATAGGCTCGACGTACGAGGCGCTCGATCTCCGTAGCCCATTGCTGCAGTCCTTCGCTCGACTTCTGTACTCGGTCTTTAAGTTGTGCGCGGTACACGTGCTCGAGGTGCTTTTCCCCGTATCGAGCTTCCAGGGCTTTAAATAGCGACTCCAAGGTGCGTCGCTCAGCGGGCAGGTTCTCAAGCACCAGCAGTGCCTCTCCTCGTAGCGCTAGGGTGAGTGCCGCCAACGAGTGCTCGTCCTCCCAGCCATTCCCATTTGCAACTACCTCGAACTGATGCCTGAACGCCGTCCACGAGGTCGTGCCGTCGAAAGTTGGGACCTTAAATTTCGGGGCCCCAGGGACTGAACTAATTGCCGCCGTGCCCAAAACCTTTATTTTCTGCAGCTTGTTGTCCAAATCTCCAAGCCTAGTTTCGTAGGAGTTCATTGACGCACTGAGGCTGTTGATTGACGCGTCATGGCTTTTGAGGGCTTGGTCGTGCTCGGATGTACGAACTTTTACCAATTCCAGGTCCTCCTTCACGACGTTCAAATCTCCCTGGAAACCATCCAGCTTTGCGTCGATTGCCTCCATCGTTTTGCGCTGGCTCTTCATGTCTTCGCACTGGCTCTTTATGTCTTCGCGCAGGCTCTCCATTGCTTCGCGCTGGCTTCCCAATAGTTTATTTTCCAGGCGCTCCATTGCTTCGCACTGGCTCCGCTGTATGGCGGCTAATAAGGAGGCCATATCGAATGCACTCGGTGTCGGTACTGCTGCGGCTGATGTAGTCGGTGGTCCAGCGGTGGTCTCCGTTTCCATGCGGTCACGACCCGGCGACTCCATCCGCGCGGCATCCAATGCCGTCTGCCGTCGCGTACGAATCCCTTCTTCACTCTGCGGTACTACAGGCATTCCGCTTCTGTCACCAATTGTTACGTGTCAGGAGTAATGGGTTCGAGAAAATGCCAAAATGTACCACAAAGACTTTATTGAACTCGTAGAAACACAATTACACACTGTACACAGTACACACCACAACACTATGCACGTAGGTACTCGTAAACACACTCGACGAACAATGTATCACTCGTAGAAATCACTTAGCTTCTCACTGGTATCGCTCGTAGGTATCGCTGGTATCTTCCTGGTTCCGCTTCCGAAACTAGAATGAATGCGGTTGGCCGATCGCTCCTTTTTATACCCCTCACGCACCATTCACGCCAATCCAGAACTTTCTCGCTAATTCCGCGGACCCGCTCTGAACAAGATTCGAGAACATTCCTTGCAACCGACTTTCGCCCGTATGACTATTGCCGTAATGGTCGAAGCGTCGTGCGCGTGCGTACTTTCGAGACGGCCGTCCATTGTCCTATTGTTTCGCCTGGCATATTTATGGCCCCTATTGTTTATTGTTTTCGGTGTAGCGAAGTCGATGCGCCAGGGTTGTCACAATATGATCCTATAGTTACATGCAACTACAAAACATGCCCTTAATTTGCTTCGGGCAACCAGTCTCTTACTAGGTACTCACGCTCAATAATTAATTGTTAGATGTGATTCTTTTAACTGACAAGCCCAGACAAGCAGAAAGACAGACATACAAAAATTAAAAAAATGTGTCGTGTAAATATTAAATGCACTGAATACAATACGCTAATACAAAACAGGAGAAAAAACTGTTTCCTTGAAATCACATACCTACTTATAATTTAGACTTATTTATGTATAGATGTGTAAATTACGTTCAGAGCTAATCTTATTATAATGCGCGATAACAAGTAATTATGCGCAGTTTATCGCTGTTTCAGTATCCGTTTTATTAATTTTATCTTACTGGGGTATGAACCAAGGTTAGATTTCTGGATTAGTGTTTAAGCCTGTTGCTGGAGGTTTTATTAACGGACTTTAAGAAAAGAGGTTGTAGACTGTATTTTTACTTGTTTAACCTTACATAACTTTTTTATGAACAATTTTTTCGTGATATAAATATCGTATGGATGTATGTACGTTTTTTTGATGATTATCTACTTCGAAAGTTGGTGTTTGTCGTGTGGTCCCATTTATTTAACTAGAAAGAAGAAATAAAATGAATTTGAGTTCGATTGAAAGGAGAATCGCCTATAAAATGCAAGAGTTTTATCAACAGGAAAGAATGGAATAACATGAGTGTTCAATACTAAAGAAAAATAGATATTTACTTCAGCACAAATTCTGTCATATACTTGATTCTGTTCTATGCATATTTCATGTATACATGGAGTTAAATCTGTATGATAATACTTTTGGAAAAATTTGCAGGTATTTTTTTATCGATGTAGAAGCCGAACATATTAATCAAAGCTAAGTCAAGCTTAGTTAGACAGGTTAAATGATGTTTGCCTGCGAAGCGAGGGATTAACTGGAAATACTGCTTAGAAATAAATAAATGTATACTTTAGGAACGAAAAGGGAAAATAAAATGTTATAAAACAAGAATATATGAGGCATTATTGTAAGACTTGTAATGATCCGGGGATCAATATACTTAAAACATATACTTGATAAGTAAAAAGACTGACTTTGCAATTCGCTAATATTCTTATCGACATATCGATTTGACCGACTGCATTAACTACTTAGAAACGATCGATAATATTCCAGCAGTGTAAGTTAAAAATCGTTTTTCATTAGGCTTTTTTATATAATTATAAGGAAAATGATTCGGAATTATTTTGTATACCAACCCTGTCGAATTGTTTTTCACTCCTGGATGAGGAACTTTGGAGCCATGCTCCCACTCGATCAGGCGCTGGATATGCCTTAACGTGACTTCGTATTTGTATTTATGCGTCTGTTTATAGACTTTATAGCAACGTAGTCCCTAAACGAATGGGCCGATAATGATGCGATTTTTTGTTATAAATTTGACATGATCGAGATGATTTTAAGCTATAATTTATTCAGATTTATTCAGGCGTTTGATCAATATTAGAGGATTCGCTTATTCCGGGTATTTTTTTATTTTAAATTTATAGTTATTAATTATTATCCTTGAATTTATATTCATGTAATTAGCAACGGCCATAGTTGTCTAGTATAATTAATAGACGCTAACATTTAACTAGATATACGCAAATGAAATATTTGTACTTGACAGCCGGTGATGATTTATAATCCTCGGTGATAAATACGATGATGTAACATCATTGATTTGCGAGATACATTTGCAATGGTATAGAATGTTCACAATGATAAGGCTTTAGAGCCAGTTCTTCTTTATTTTTAGGGTTCCGTACTCAAAGGGTAAAATGGGACCCTATTAATGAGACTTCGCTGTCCGTCCGTCCGTCCGTCCGTCTGTCACCAGGCTGTATCTCATGAACCGTAATAGTTACACAGTTGAAATTTTCACAGATGATGTATTTCTGTTGCCGCTACAACAACATATACTGAAACAATAAATAAAATAAATATTTAAGTCGAAATATGGCTTCAACGCTTCAGCGATAAATTAGTTACCTTTCGGTCCAAGAGATGGCGTTGCTTGTGGCTACAAAAAACTGAAGTTTATATTTAAGTGAGGCTTTCATACAACAGACCAGATTGTTTTGGCGTTTTTATACATAATGGTACGGAACCCTTCGTGCGCGAGTCCAACTCGCACTTGGCTGATTTTTTTTTAAATAGGCGTCTACATATTGTGACAACCCTGGCGCATCGACTTCGCTACGCCGAAAACAATAAACAATAGGGGCCATAAATATGTCGTGCAACAATAGAAACAATAGGAGCGCGGCTCTCTCAAAAGGACGCACGACGCTTCGACCATTACGGCAATAGTCATACGGGCGAGAGTCGGTTGCAAGGAACGTTCTCGAACTTTATTTCGACGCGGGTCCGGACTTTGCGGGAATATTCTCGATTGCCATGAATGGTGCGTGAGTGGTATAAAAAGGGGCGATCGTTCAAGTGCGGACATTCTAGTTTCGGAAGCGGAACCAGGAATATACCAGCGATACCTACGAGCGATACCAGTGAGAAGTGAAGTGATTTCTACGAGTGATATAGTGTTCGACGAGTGTGTTTACGAGTACCTACGTGCATAGTGTTGTGGTGTGTACTGTGTACAGTGTTGTAATTGTGTTTCTACGAGTTCAATAAAGTCTTTGTGGTACATTTTGGCATTTTCTCGAACCCATTACTCCTGACACGTAACAATTGGTGACAGAAGCGGAATGCCTGTAGTACCGCAGAGTGAAGAAGGGATTCGTACGCGACGGCAGACGGCATTAGATGCCGCGCGGATGGAGTCGCCGGTCGTGACCGCATGGAGACGGAGACCACCGCTGGACCACCGACTACATCAGCCGCAGCAGCACCGACACCGAGTGCATTCGATATGGCCTCCTTGTTAACCGTCTTACAGCGCATGGAAAGTAAAATGGAGAGCCTACGCGAAGACATGAAGAGCCAACGCAAAACCATGGAGACGGGCCTAGAGACAATCGATGCAAAGCTGGATAGTTTCCAGGGTGATTTAAACGTTGTGAAGGAAGACCTAGAATTGGTAAAGGTTCGTACAACCGAGCACGACCAAGCCCTCAAGACCCACGACGCTATAATCAACTCCCACGAAACTAGGCTCGTGGATTTGGACAACAAGCTGCAAAAAATGAAGGTTTTGGGCACGGCAGCCACCAGTTCAGGCCCTGGGGCCCCGAAATTTAAGGTCCCAACTTTCGACGGCACGACCTCGTGGACGGCGTTCAAGCACCAGTTCGAGGTAGTTGCAAATGGGAATGGCTGGGAAGACGAGCACTCGTTGGCGGCACTCACCCTAGCTCTACGAGGAGAGGCACTGCTGGTCCTTGAGAACCTGCCCGCCGAGCGACGCACCTTGGAGTCGCTACTGAAGGCCCTGGAAGCTCGATACGGGGAAAAGCACCTTGAGCATGTATATCGCGCGCAGCTCAAAGACCGGGTACAGAAGTCGAGCGAAGGACTGCAGCAATGGGCTACGGAGATCGAGCGCCTCGTACGTCGAGCATATGCGTCGAGTTCCACACCGGTTGAAGACAAAGTATTAGAGGCGTTTGTCAGCGGTATACGGGATCCCGAAGTGAGAGCAACGGTGCGCTTGGGTCATCACGCCACGTTGGAAGCAGCTTTAGCGCATGCCCTTGAAGTGGAAGCTGTACGAAGCGACTGTAAAGGTTATAAGGTGCGCGAAGTCGTAGCGACGATTCAACCTCGTACTGGGCCTATCTGCTACGGATGCGGTGAACGAGGTCATATTGGGCTTAGCTGCCGGGCACGAAAACAACCGAAATCGGTGTGGAGGGCTACGCAATTGCAGGAGCTAGAAGCCGCCGCCGCCGCTAAGAAGACTGCCAAGCATCCTACGAAGACCTCGACAGCTACCCAAGTCGACACCCAGGAGCTAGAAGCTGCCGCCGCCGCTGCCGCAGCTAAGAAGACCGCGAAGCCTTCTACGAAGATCTCGTTGGCTACCCAAGTTGACACCCAGGAGCTAATAGCCACCGCCGCCGCTCCCGCCGTTACAAAGACCGCCAAGCCTCCTACGAAGACCCCGAAGGCGCCCAAGCCGAAGAATGCCGATGCCCTGTCACAACGGCCATACCCCGAAGAAGGTCGACGTTGCTTCAAGCATGAGGCTAAAGAAGAGGTCAGGGTGATAAGGATGCAGGACCTAGACGAGTCTTGGGGAACGGAGCTAGTAAGCCAAGCTCAGAAGGAAGACAAAGACCTCAGCCTGATCATGGAATGGAAAGCCAAAGGACAGAGGCCACTGTGGAGTGATGTATCAGCCTCAAGCGCAACTACTAAGGCATACTGGGCTCAGTGGGACAGCCTGGTATTAGAGAATGGCGTGCTTTACCGGAGCTGGGAATCACTCAACGGAAAGGAAAGAACCCTGCAAATGGTTATCCCCAGGAGTAAAGTGGCTGATTTGCTGAAGCTTGTACATGATGGCACTTCTGGTGGGCACCTCGGCATCAAGAAGACCCTCGTAAAGATACGAGAACGCTTTTATTGGGTGCGATGTCGAGAGGACGTTGAAGATTGGTGCAGAAAGTGTACAGTGTGCGCTTCAGTGAAAGGGCCCCGCACTAGATCCAAAGGGAAACTACAGCTGTACAACGTCGGAGCCCCTTGGGAGAGAATCGCCATAGACGTTGCTGGGCCATTCCCTCAGACGGAAGACGGGAATAGATTCATCATAGTGGTTCAAGACTACTTCAGTAAATGGCCGGAAGCGTTTGCAACTCCGAACCAAGAGGCGAAGACCGTGGCCAAGAAACTTGTCCAGGAGGTAGTATGCCGCTTTGGTGTACCATTGGAGTTACACAGCGACCAAGGCAGGAACTTCGAGTCGACGTTATTCCAGGAGATGTGTGAACTTTTGGGAATAAATAAGACACGTACCACACCGGCGCATCCTCAATCTGACGGCATGGTGGAGAGATTCAACCAAACGTTAGAAAATCACTTGGCCAAGGTCGTCGAGGAACATCAGCGAGACTGGGATCGGTACATTCCTCTGTTCCTGATGTCATATCGGTCTGCCATACACGAGTCTACGGGATTTACACCGGCTAAAGTTAACTTCGGAAGAGAAATGCGTCTGCCGTTGGATTTGCTTACCGGAACACCGCCAGATGCCCCGAAACCAACCGTTGAATACATCGCGGACTTACGGAAACAATTGGATGAGACACATAATCTTGTAAGAGAGCAATGTTTGAAGACCAGCGAAAAGATGAAAACCCGGTACGATCGCGATGCTCGGAAACATGGTTTCAAGGAGGGAGATTCTGTATGGTTGCACAATCCACTGCGGAAGAAAGGGAAGTCTCCGAAGCTACAAGCACGATGGGAAGGCCCTTACACAGTTGTCACGAGGATTAACGACGTGACCTACCGGATCAGACAGGGGGACAGAAGAAAGCCGAAGATCGTGCACGTGGACAGATTGGCACCATTTCATGGATCGAATAATGCTCGGGACGAGCATGACTAAGAGGGGGGCAATGTGACAACCCTGGCGCATCGACTTCGCTACGCCGAAAACAATAAACAATAGGGGCCATAAATATGTCGTGCAACAATAGAAACAATAGGAGCGCGGCTCTCTCAAAAGGACGCACGACGCTTCGACCATTACGGCAATAGTCATACGGGCGAGAGTCGGTTGCAAGGAACGTTCTCGAACTTTATTTCGACGCGGGTCCGGACTTTGCGGGAATATTCTCGATTGCCATGAATGGTGCGTGAGTGGTATAAAAAGGGGCGATCGTTCAAGTGCGGACATTCTAGTTTCGGAAGCGGAACCAGGAATATACCAGCGATACCTACGAGCGATACCAGTGAGAAGTGAAGTGATTTCTACGAGTGATATAGTGTTCGACGAGTGTGTTTACGAGTACCTACGTGCATAGTGTTGTGGTGTGTACTGTGTACAGTGTTGTAATTGTGTTTCTACGAATTCAATAAAGTCTTTGTGGTACATTTTGGCATTTTCTCGAACCCATTACTCCTGACACGTAACAATATTAATATATGTTGCAAAACGACGTCTGCCGGGTCATCTAGTAGTAAATAATATCATAGAGTAATAATTCATTTTGACTAAGAATTATGGGACCTTGTGACAATTATACGTTTAATTAAAGATAATTAAGTATTATAAATAAATGTAGTCGTTCCGACATTTTTACTTACTTTTAAGCGTAAGTCATAAGTCATAAGTTATTGGTAATTTATGAATCAAACAATATTTATAGTCTTAAATAATCACAATTTAAAATAGTCTTAAACTGTGTAAAATTCGAATGAATCGTATGAGTAGTTGGAAGATATTTGTGAAAATCTGTTATTGAAGTTATACTTCTTTTGGCGCGATGTAGAAAAATGATGGAGGGTGAATTTCCGCTCTCCGACTCCTAATTTTAACAGCATGAAATTCGTTTTGCGATGCGCGCGCAGCTGTATGAAGTTGCCGGCTAACCACTCATACTGATTGGCTTATTGGCATTTTCAATGTAAAGTAGCGTCATCTGACAACAAAATTAAATAGAAGTACTATTTCAACACGTTACAAACAGTACCTCGTAGAAGTTATCCTAATGTTTCATAGATGGCGTTATTTTTAGTATAATTAATACTAAATATTATGAAATTATTAACGTTGAATATTTATTATTTAATGATGCCAAAGAAGTATAACTTCTTACGCGCGTACATAAGTACACGCAATTTAATTTGGGCTCTTGATAGTGCCAATCCATTAAAGTAATTTGTAGTGACATCGCTCACATGTCACTCAGTCTAGCTTGAATCACTTCTAACTATGAACTACCTCTTTTTAAAATAAACTACGTCTTGGTCTTACGACGAACAATTTTCGAGATTTCATGGCGCCACGACCTTTCGCTTTTACATAATATTAAGAAGATATAATTTTCCCCGAAGCGACTTGCGACTTGACGTGCTAGGCACTTCTCACACAACGCTATTTACGAGCTACGCGACTGCAACGCAATCCAAAATTTGTATGTATCTGACACTTTTCACTGACAGGAGTCGCATCAATGAGTCACATCGAAAGTCAATCGACCTGTCAGTGAAAAGTGTCAGATACATAGAATTTGTGATTGCGTCGCAGTCGCGTAGCTAATGTATAGCGTAATGTGAGAAGTGCCTTAGCAAAATAATATCGAGTCGTTCGCATCCCTACCGATGCGATGTCATAAGCGTTATGAAACGTATGGGCTGTTGCTTTCCTGTTTGCCGTCTGTGACCTGTCCCACTGAGGTCTATTACAGGTGTTTGTATTGTACCCACTGATCGCGTCTTCACTGACGTTCCGCGTTTAAATTTGCAAGGGTGAATGACCTATCAGGACCAATGACCTACTGATGATATAATAACGAATGTTATTCAATTTATTATAATTATTTTTAGTTTATAGTATTCTATATTGTATTATTGTATACCTGTGACAGGTAGGACATAGAGACCAAATGCCATTATTGTATCTGACCAAACTTTGTACCTATTGTCCACAATAAAATATCTTTGACTTTGACTTTGACTTTGACGAAATAATCGACTTCAATCGACTTCAATCTTGATAAGTAGAGATAACTCAAAAACTACTCGCCAGATGGCGCTCAATTCAACATGTAAGTGTAAAGTTCTCGTCACTACAAATTAATCAAACCCAAACACTAGATAACTGCAGTAAATCGTTGAGGAGTTCCCTCGACTGTCTTTCGGCTTCATCAGATCGACTCCAGATCTTCATGAAATAATAGCACTTTAATGTACTTATGATAACATGAACAAACACACTGGTTGTCCATACAATTTTCGAAAGTTCCCCTCGATTTCTCTGAGATGCCATCATCAGATCCTGGTGTCCTTATCAGGGGACCCCACTGCGCATATCTACTTTACAACAAAAAAAGAATTATCAAAATCGGCCCATAAACGACGAAATAATCGCTGAACGTACATAAAAAAAAGAATATATACGGTCGAATTGAGAACCTCCTTCTTTTTTGAAGTCGGTTAATAAACGATAATCATATCCTCGCACTAGAATTCATTGTCGTGCCGCCCATAAAACAATTAACTGTAAATTTTAAATCATCAAATAAGTATACAGTTCTTCATTACCTAATTATAGCTAAGAACTAGATAGTTTTCTAACATGGCAGCTTTTCAGCAAAACAAAACCGCATCATAATCGATCCATTCGCTAAGGAGCCATAGGCACAGGCAGACACACAAAGACACGTCAAACTTCGTCGTTCTTTGCGTCGAGAGTCAATAACACATATCTAACACGCATGACACGAGACCTGCTTCAGCTAGGATTGAACTCGGGCCCTCTGGTTTGGTACGTGAGCTCCCCATCCCAACGAGGATACGTAATTTCTGTTTGTCAATTCGGTAGGCGTCCACTTTGACACTAACAAGTTATTGACCACTTTAGTTATTACTTGTAAACCCGCCCTCGCTTCGCTTCGGGTAACCAGTCCCTTCAAAAATCTCTATAAATTTTAAGAAATTATGTTATTCCGATGTCTAAGCTATATTACTGCAAAGTTTCATGAAAATCCATTCAGTAGTTTTTGCGTGAAAGAGCAACAAACACACACACACACTCACATACATCCTTACAAACTTTCGCATTTATAATATTAGTAGGAAGGATAGTAGGATTATAATATTAGTAGGATAGGATAGTAGGAAGTAGGATTCTAGACGTCCATCACGGTTGTTTAAAACACAGACAGCATTGAATGTGTTTGTTAAACATTGTATTTTAACGTTGCAGTGTCATGTTTGCGGTGATTTATGTTGGTGTAATGAACATTGTAATGAGCCGATATCAGCGCGAGATAAACGTTGCCTTGCCCATTGTACCGAGATAGTGGCCTGTTGTTGTTGTTTGTTGTGTGGCCGTGAGTTGTTGTTGGCCACAATACCTATTGGTGTCGGCATAGCATCCGTGATGTCTTTAGTGTTAATGATAATGTTAACAGATGTCCCGATAAATCCGGATATCCGGACATTTGGTCTTCAATATTGCTTTGAAAAATTTTAAATTTGGTAGGATATAAAATACTAAATGAAAACGTAATAATTATTAAATATTCGATAAAATTGCAAATTGTTATTGAATCATTAAATATAACCCTTAAAGTCTACTTGAAAACAATAAACGTAATTAATTCTTTATTTTTTACGTTCTAAAGAAATGAAGTGTTAACAAGTCCATTATTATCTGGTTTGAAATAATAAAATGCAAAACTTTACTTATTTACCGCTTTATTGTTTGTACGTCACAAAAAAATTAAACTTAAGCCCGATTATTTGAACTACCCAGCTAATTGTCCGGACATTTCTCGGATTTTTGTAATTATAAGATTGTAACCGTACATGTGTGATATAGGTCCTATATAGACCATAATATGTTTACCCAGGCAAAGTTACAAACAAACATTATAAACTCTGTTTAGTTTAACATTAATACACTGCAATTCAACCGACTGCAATGCGTCTTGCGTCAGCTCCTAACAGCCGAGTGCCAAGCGGTCGCTATCACCGACAGTTAAATATGTAATTTTGTTTTTATTACGGGCAATCATCAAATAGGAGGAACAGAAGAGTGGTTTCTACCTGGGACACCCGAGGGTTCAAACCCTGTACGCTCCGCAAAATTTTAAAATTATTTGCGTATTCTAAATTAATTATAATTTGCTTCGGTCAGGAAACCTGCACCCCTGAGAGTTCTTCACAAAGTTCTGAAAGGTGTGTGATGCCCGCAATTCCGTAAATCAGCAGCGTGGTGGAGTGGCCTGAACGCCACAACTTTAATTTTAAATTTAAAAAACTATCCGCCCAGGATGAACTTAAAATGCCTGAAAAACTTTTCATAAATTGGAGCTAAGAACTATTTCGATCACGTCTATTCGTTAAGTCTACGATGACGTTCATGAACTAACAACATTTCTTCTAGCGGTGGCAGTTAAAAACTAATTTGGTATTCCAATAAACAAAGATACGCAGTGCACAGTCTATCCTTAATTAAAGATAGGTATGCTTATCGTGACTCATTGTGTTGAAGTAGGTTTTTACGTTACATTTTTTGTGACTTTATTGAACTTTTATTTTTATGGAACGAGTCATACATATATTTAAAACATAAAACTAGACTTTTCAAAATGGTCGCTGACCAACTTTTCATAATTTCCAACAGATCTAATTTGTTCGCAGACGAAAGTTTAAAATTATAGCTCCTGAAGTCGGGACAGCTATTACTTTTTAAATAAATATTTATTCCAAACCTGATAAGTAACTACAGATAATATGTATAAGTTTTTTATGATAAATATTCGATGAAAATGTTGAATTTAATTTAAAATACTTGTACAATTGAGAGATTGAAATTAAACAAGCTTGAGAATGGCGTCTCGGTATGGAATAATTTAGGACGGTTTAATGGACCAGTGCCATCAACGAAGGGATGAAGGCCTATCAAGTTCCTACGAGCTGGTGCTCTGTCGAAATTCATCTCGGTGGTACAGATCATAGGGACCGGAGTCTGGATGCCAGTCTTGTTTATCATTTACCATGATTCACTAAATTCGCTGCGATAAAAACTAGTTCACACTAATTCTTATGGAAATTCGGATTCAAAACCATTTATCCATTTATGTTGTAATCACTGACTGACTGATTTGCAAGAGATGCCAATAATGATTTGTGGACGAGAAGAAACATTATGTTATATTGTCTTTAATACAGACACATACACGTATGTTAGCGGAACTGGTTGCAGAGCTGGTCATTTCCATTCGTCTTTGTCATTTACATACTCATCCTCGCATAGTACTTAATCCTCGTCTACTACAAACAAGACCTACTGTCATTCAAATACTATAATATCATACTTATGTGAGTAGCACTTTAAAATTATCAACACGTTATAATTAAAAGCCGTGTTGTTGACCTGAACATTAAATTTGGAAAGGTTCAATGAAGTGTTCTAATCGAGCAATAAGTTGCCAAGAATTGGAGCTAAACTCGAGCGTTTATCTAGTCTCAATTACTATCGTACGATGTCCATCACTTCACTGAATTGTGAGCGCAAAGATGGAATGGCCTAGCAATTGTGCCATCTGCTCAGTTCATCCAAAAACAATCCTTAGCTTTACTGAATATGAATTATTTTCGCTTTCTGATTAGCTCCACGTTCATTGAGTCATTCGAATGTTTCGCTTCGCTTGTTGTGTTGTGTTTGTGTGTGTCAGTCTTAATTCAACCTTCGCGGGGTTCGCACGTGTCGGCTCGTCCAACGTTCTGTTTTCGAACTTCTGATAGTAGGGATACAGTGACAGTGATTTTGTGCAGTGATCAAATCAAACAGTTTGTGTTCATGGAACAATAATTCGGTGAGTAATTCTTTGGGAATATCTTTAATGCGCAGATCCTTTGTTTTATTGGTGAGCTGTCTCGATTTGGTTGTGGAAGGTCGCTCGTTTGAATCCAATAGTTGAGTTGTGGTAATTGGTGTCTGTGTCTGCTGCTTTGTTCAGGGTACAGTGAACTCTGAGATGAACCCGGTTTATCAGGGGTTCGTATGAAAAAGATAATAGAAGACCTTATTCGTTCGTCAAATCATCGATTCCCGAGGAAAAAAAATTGGGGAGTTCTATATTTATAATTATCATTACCAAAATGTTCTATTTTGTCCATTTGTTGTGTATTTGTATCATGTGGATTGGTAGTTTGTAGTTGACGTCTATTTGCTGAAGGGTTAAAATTAATCTTTCCTTTAATTACTGTGTATACTTTAATTTTACTTTTTTATTATTAAAGTACACGAATGATAAATATTATCGTAGGTTTAATGACGCATTTGAATATTATCGTGGAATTAATGGTCTTTCGGTCACGCTAAACACGCCTGACATGTTTTGATGGTGCACAATGTCTGCAATGTAGCAAAAGGTGTGTAAATATTTTTTACATTACATGATAGTGCGTTATTTATTTAATGAGCGTATAATTATGTGAAGGTTGGCTTACAGTAGGTATAAAATTGTTTTTTCAAGAATTTTCAGCGTAGCAACGAGTTATTAAGAAACGGTTGGCCTTCTAGACCGACGCTGTTAACTACGTTTTTGAGCTGTTTTGGTAGAGATTACGAAAGTGGAGATTTCTTATTTACAAGTTCACAATTTCTCGAATTCATGAACTGACTTCAGCATGTTTAATCGTACAGAGTTGTTGTTAAAGTTTATCATAATATACTAGTGTAAACTACACTCAAATCGGTCGAGCCGCTTCTAATATTAACGCGAAACCACAGAGACAAACAAAAATTTTAAAAATCTGTGTTTTGGATTCTCCTCTTAACAGGTATCACCTAAAATCACCTTTTACAGTACAGAGAGCGATCACTTACAGATTTTTTATGCATAGATGAGAATCGCTTTATTTATTTATTTATTTATTTATTTATGTTTATAAAATCCACAGCTCTTAGACACAGCGCTTTACGTATTAAGAATAATAATATTTTGTGAATTATCCACTACTTACTTATTAATATGATTATTTATTATTTTATTTAAATTATTATACTAGGTGCATTAAAAAGTCAACCTTTAGACTAAACAAATATTATATCGTCCCACTTGTACTACGTAATATATGCCTTTATATAATATCAACAGATTATAAAACCCAAGCGTCATCAGGTATCGTAATCTTCGTTCTTAGAACACGCAGCAAAAGAATTTCTAATAGAAGGCTGGATTAACTTTTACGCTTAATATTTAGCTTGGCGTCATATATTTATTTCTTTGAAATCCGGTGAAAGCTTTTCGACTATTAAATTTCTACTCGAACAATTCTTATGAAACTTTACAGATCGTGATATGTCGTGACACTACAAAATTGTGGTAGTTTCAACTTGATTATAAATTAACTGATGATGGAATTATGAGTTGGGTAGTAAACTCTCTCTCAGATGTCATAACTTCCCTTGAACCTTAGCTATTTTGCGTAATTATTACGATTTATAAGTATTTTAGTGTAAAACTTTATCATGAGGGTAAGTGTCACTAAAGGGTTAGTATAAATTACAATAGATTCGATTATCCGGACTGCAATTATAAGAACTTGCGATTATCCGGACTCCATTTAAGGTACGTTGGGGTAATACCGGACGGATTTACGACAAGTTCGAAGGATGTTGTAAAAACTTAAATTTTGTGAGTTCAGTAAGTGCTATGTCAATGAAATATAGTGCAAACGGATGATGAATAAACATAGCATAATTTAAAATAGCATTTCTCTTCGTACACTCAATATCTTATTATTTATACGCTTAGAAAAACTCGATATACTTTTTTATGAGTATAATCACAATTTGGTCATTAAGGGGGAAGTTCGGACAGTAATTTAAAACCGTTTCTATTGCAAAGAACACAAGGTGTATGACAAGGATATATCCGATCTTTAATGTGCTTTAATATGATATCAATGAAATCTATATAAGGCTACGAACATAGATGTTCCAGATGATTACTTTTTTTTCGCTCTTTTTTTCGTTCGGGCTGTCCGATCTTACCCCTTATGTTAAACTTAGGCGATTTAATGGTTCCCAAAGTTTAGGTTCTATCATTTTTCTTTTATCATTTGTCTCTAATAGAATTGTCGTTAAATTGTTACAAGTAAATGACCTTTACTTACTACTTACTTCTTTATGTACGTATACAAGTAGTAATTTCAAGCAAATTTATAAGTAAAACTATGGACATGAGAGAGTGATAAAGGGAAGCCAAGGAGACTAGAGCCAAATTATGAATTGGTAGAATAGTTTTTAAAATAATAAGCGTGTACATTAGTAGAAAATTAGATTTATTAAGCTTTAAGAATTATTATTATTATTATTAATAAGCACATACATTTAATAATTATAGCTGTTAATTTTTTCTTAATGTTCTAAATTATATATTTTGTTAGCGATGTATGCATTTAATCTAATATGAAACTTCAAGTTACGTTGCTTATTCTATAATCAGATTTTTGTTATTATAATCTATCTTGGTTTTTAATCATATATTATAAAAGTTTGACAACCACTACAAATTTCATCACTTGGCGCTGATCGGATATTTTTATCCGATCTTCACCTGAGGAGGATAACACCGGATTTCAGCCTGCAGAGATACTAGACGGATATCAATTAGTTCTATCTAATTACCACTGCTTAAATTTTAGTATTTAGGCAAAATAATAATAAAATACATTATACTTTCGCTACAATATTCAATCAAAAATTGAGGGGGAAGACCGGATGGACAAAAATTTTGGAAAATTTACCTTGTTAACTTTAAAAGCATGTAGCATATGTGCGTCTTGCAGGAGCGACTGGCGACCACTGCTGGGTGGGGCGTAACAAAATGATCTTTCGCGCAGTGTGGCTCACATTGAAAAATAAAGCCATAATAGCGAGTTATTTGATTTCAACGGTCTTACCCCACCGCCGATCTTACCCCAACGTACCTTATCTATATGAAATTCCGGCTGTCTCGTTGAGGGCAAATATAAAGGAAGCCGAGATGTTAGTTATTAGTTTTGCTTTAACGAGGCCGATGCGTACAAAAATACTTTTCTTTATACATTTAATTTATCCGGATTTCGATTATACGGATACTTTATGAACCAAACTTTTCGAATCAAATAATATAATTATGTGTTATGTTATATGTAATTTATATTTTAACGAATAAAGTTTTGCTGCCGTTAGTAAAATTGTCAACGTAAAAATAAATATAGATGTACTAACTATTTTCCTGCGGCTTTGCCCGCGTGGATTTTTTTTTTTAATTTTCATCTCGTAGGTATTTCAGCCCTTTAGGGGGTGATTTTTGAAAAAATAGGAGTTTGACTTAGCGTCACCAACTATCTTCGTGGGAAAATTCAAATCAAATAAATGAATCGGTTAAACGGTTCAAATTTTAATACAAACTTTAATCCGCTATTTTAATCCTTCAGGGGTTGATTTTTAGAACAAAGTATCCTATGTGCGACCCTGGGTCTTCAACTATTTTCATTCCGAATTTCATCCAAACCGGGTCGGTGGTTTAGCCGTGAAAACGTCACAGACGGCCAGATACACAGACGTTCGCATTTATATATTAGTACCTACGGATTTTCCTTGAGTTGTTGGTTGGTTTATTTGTATTGCATTGACCTACCTGAGGCGCGTTAAGTTTAATAACCAGTTGGTTTACGGCCAAATACTTGATGTCATTGGAATATTATTAAGAATCCTAATTTATTTATCATTTATAACTGTAAATTTATTTTAAACTTTAGCGAGTCAAAATTCATTCGAATAAATAAGGAAAATTGTTAAAAGAAAATGTACAAGAAAATATTGGAAGGACTCCAAACCCCTTTTTCTTCTTGCATTCTATACTTTGCATAAAATGTTCAGAAAAAACATACTTTCTTTCTTTGCCTAGGTATTCTCTACGATTGCCTAAAGTTTAGACGGCAATATTTTAAATAGGATACATAGGATTCTTTGCGCGATTTCGTAATGTTCGTAGAATTCCGACAGAATCATGTTTTGTAGAATCTGGGGTTTGATCCTTTAGATGTGATAACTTTTTAATAGTGAAAACTATGAGATTAAATATGTGAAAAACAAAACAAGGTGTTATTTTAGATTTGTTTTATATTTATTAAGTAAAATTTTAAATCAAGTGCATCATTTATAATATCCAAAAATAATTGAAAATTTTCAGCCTTTGACAACCCTAAAGCTCGCTAGTGGACCGGCTTTAGCGCTTGCTTTCTATGTTTGTGAGCCCTTGATACCACACAGCATTTGGGGCAAAAAACTAACTACGTGATTACAATCCAGAATAATCTGATGGTTAACAAATAGCTCATAAACTTTTTGATTACTATATTTTCCTTGAAGTTTAATTGCCATAAATATACTACTTGTAAATTCGTAATATTAAACTGGGAGTTAGCAGTTGCATTTATAAAACCGGTTTGATCCGGACAATGAACATGGGTAATGTAATGCGGGCTACAGACCTTCAGTTTTAACTGCACAGTTTTAACTGTACAGTTCGACTGTACAGTTAAAACTGACGTGTGTAGGCAAAACGGAAAACTGTACAGTTGAACTGACGATCTAATCGAAATATCATTAGATAAAACTGCGCAGTTAAAACTGTACAGTTAAAACTGAAGGTGTGTAGCAAAAAACTGTATAGTTGTCAGTTTTACCCAAGCATCGTTGGAGTGAGCACACGTTTCTGTTGCGTTCTGAATTAAAATAACCATGCCAAATCAACGTGAATGGTTAGAAGAATTTATAAAAATATATCGTTCTGAACCTAGCTTATGGAAAGTTAAAGCAAAAGATTACCACACCGTGGCAATCACTGAAGCAATGACTGAGGAGATATTATTGTTGAAAACTTAAGGTCTTCGTAGGTTCTTCCTGTTGCTAAAAACCTAAGTGTTGCTGTTAACCTTTCATGTTGCGATATAGCACTTCTCATAACAGTATTTAGTTTCATTATTTTAGGTGTGACTAAATCAAGCAGATGCAAGTACTTTTTTTCATCCATTCTAGGTGGTAGAGCCTAGAGTTCGCCCGGGGTAGTACCACCGCCCGCCAAGGTACTCAGTACCATTTCTACCGTCATAATAATTGTTTTTGAGAGCAATTGTGTTCCGGATAGGAAGGTGTGGAGCCGGTTTCACTTTTTTAGAGGCGACCATCTCAGTCCTCAGGGGTAGCAACACATCCACATCTGTGACCGAATTGGAACAAGACTCATACTAATCATTACTAACTAGACAATTAGGTACTAACTATTACTAATATTAACTAACAGGACTAACTATCACTAACAGTCCCTGTCCTCACACTTATTAACAAACTAACTAATATTCTAACACCATCTACTAACTAGACTAACCACCCTAGTCCCTAAATTGGGTCTTGTTCTAAGTCGGTCACAATTGCCATGGCCGGCAGCGGAAGGGTGGAGCTGCATGCTCGTTTGCTACCTTAATTCCATAAAAAAAAGTTATTATAGTCTTTTGGAGTAATCCTGAGCTCTTCCAGTAAATTATTAGGCGTATATTGTTTTCTTTTTAATAACCAATGTTTACACCACATTTTCTTTGTTCTTTGTCTTCTTTTTTTCAAAATGCATAATAGTCCAACAATTGCCACAGCGTCATCCGGTGAAGCCATTTCAACGTGTTACTTCGAGTGGAAAGAGATCACAACTGATAAAACTGAACGTGTGTAGACACTAGGAACGTCAGTTAAAACTGTACAGTTCGACTGTACAGTTAAAACTGCGCAGTTAAAACTGAAGGTCTGTAGCCCGCATAATGCGGCTGTCGATTCTGTTCTGTGTCGTATCCACTTAACTTTGTTCAGCGATACATCCTTGGAGGTAGATGTTTTTTTAAGCATTTAAATGCTTGCTACAAACGATGTTTATCGTGAGGAAACCTGCATGCCGGAGAGTTCGCAACTCAACAGCAACTCAAAGGCGTGTGAAGTCCGCCAATCCTCACTTGGCCAGCGTGGTGGACTACGGCCTTAACCTTCTCATTCTGAGAAGAGACCCGTGCTCAATAGTGGGCCATGGGTTGAGATGATGATGATGATGAGATGTTTTTTTATAGCCGATAAACGCGTCGGTACACCAATGGAAAATCATTGATAAAATCGTTGGAAAATCGTTGCAGCCCAAAAAACCAGTAAGTATTCAAGCTGTTGTGTCGGAAACCAACGATGGGCCATGGGCCGGTGTTTCGTTCAGTTTCTTTCGTCGTTTCTTTTCTAATATAAAGCTTTTTAAGGCAACATTGCCAAACAGTATCAGTGATACCTAAATGAATAAATGATTTCTAAATTGAATTTGAGTAGGGAGCACCAGACCTTAACAATTATGTCTATCAATAAAAAAGGCAGTAGGTACAGTACCCGACAAGAAATAATGCACATCGGTATTCAGAAAGAGATAATCGGTTAGTTTCGGCTTTGTAGAGCGTTGTCCTTACTACACAGTCCTTACAATTGACTTGTCACTTTTCTTTCGAATTCGGTGAAAGACGGTCGCGTTCACTCATAAATAAGTATAAAGAGTTGTTAAAACCTCCAATGGAACATCAATATTACTATTATAAAGTACTTGATCGGGTGCTGTAGCAGCTCTTAATATTGCATTTTCAGTGCAATGTGCGAGAGAGACAACGCTCTACAAAGCCGTAACTAACCGATTATCTCTTTCTGAATACCGATGTGCATTATTTCTTGTCGGGTACTGTAGTGTAGGTACCTAGCCCTATTTCTAATTTCTATTTAATTGTATTTCTAATAACCTACCAGTCTCGTAATATTTATTTTATTTCACTCTTCATGCAGTTAGTAGATGTCCTGCTTCCAAAGCGGGTGCGATGCCCTTCTCAGCAAAAGTTTATTTCATATAAATGTATCATTTTTGGTTATCGAGTCGGGTTTGTTATTTGTGTTTTCATACCATCCGTGAAACAGGGAATCCTTGAGTGTCGTGGCGTTTAATATTGTGACTGTTGGTTTTTTTTCATGTAAATATCTGGTAAACGTACTGTCGGTATAAGTCGATGACCACTCGATGGAAAATAGTCTCCGTCGGTAATGAACGTCAATACAAAAGGTTACATGAATAAGTAACGCTGTACGCTTATTCAGAACAAGAAGCCATTCAGAAGGATTTTCTCTGTCTTGGGTGTAATTTAAAAACATGCCCAGACTGACTAGTGGAATGACTCATTGAAATTACCACCGCTGAGAATCGAATCCTGGACACTGAACCATATTCCGATATTGGAACTATTGTACCAGCCTTATGCATTGATAGAGAAAGAAGAGAAAACGAAACCCTTTTAAAATTAACATTTTACAAGGAAGCGTAATGATATTGGTGTCAAGATAAAATATAATCCCGTTATTGGCCCCGCACAACTTTCTACTGAAGGCGATCGAGTGAAAGCGATGATTTTGCAACATTTACGTAACTGCTAAATCATTAATTTGAATTAAGTATAAAAATACATATTTGGGCGTCTTTAAGGCTAAACTTTTGCCACGTTGGTCTTATAAGGGAAACTTCTGGCACATATTATGTACGATCTTTAAAAACATTCATTACAAGAACAAAGAGGTTCTAACGTTAGCTTGTAGATTTATACATTTAGATGTCCGGACGGATCCGGATAGATCCGGATATTTGTTAACCCTCTCCACATAACCCCGCTGTATTCGTGTTCACTCACCGAATCAGTTTTTCTTCAAGCTCGGATGAGCTCTTTTTTTACGTACAGCCTAAGCTTAATGCCATGAACGCCCGGCGAGTTTTTAGTTTTTAATGATGTTATCATGATTCATTTTTATGTCTTTAGCGTCATTTTTTAAATACTAGCAAACTCATGAGCTTGTGGCGCTGCCGTAAGGCAATTCAGAAATATCCTAGAATTTTCTGTTTTTGCATGATTTTCATATACGTACTTCCTTCGACGCCCCGACTAACCTTATGAAGTTGGCCCGGACATTATAAGCCCGTATCTTGTGATAGTAAGGGTTAGCAAAAACGCATGGTACATGTTAAATAGTTATCAAAATATATTTTGATATTATTCTTGAACAAATTACAAAATATACGTTATTCGAGTTGTATGTAGTTTTTAAATTTACCTATATTTTTAAGTGAATAGCCAATAAAAGAGCAAAGGATTTTATATGGTTGCAGCCGCCCATAGACTTCGGTAAATTCATGAATTAATGGGAAATGTTTTGCGCACTTTGCGTATGACAATATTTTATTATCTATTTAAAATTTTCTTACTAGATAAGAAATTATAATGGGACCGCGATAATACATTATGCGTAGGGAGGTCAGTGAGACCCATTGAGTAGGTATCCAACATGGTTGTTAACAATGTTGGGAAGTTAATTATCTAATCTTTATATGCATAGTAAATAAGTAGGAATACGATTATTTTTTTGATTCCGTTAAAGTTGATGTAAGCGTGGATAATGTAATATTAATGTGGGAAAACTTAAGATTAAGATATATAATAATTAATATAAATAAAATCGAACTGGCGTGTTTTTATAAACTGAAATAACTTTTTGAAGTGAAACTTCTTTATCGGCATTGGAAAAAATTTTTCGTCACATTTTTCGGTTACGCTTTGACATCGCCTCGGCCACCTCTTTGTACACCATACTAAAATATGGAGAATCGCAATTTAAACAGCTTTTAACTATCCAATCACTTCAAGTTGGTTTTGTTTTTTGGTAAAATACAAAAATATACAATTGAAATTGCAACACAAAAACAAAAATCCGTCATGGCGGTAAGCTGTCATCACATGTCACGTTGGTTGATTTGATTGAAGTTTGACGTATGTACCTACATTTCTGTCATATTAAAGTGACAGTAGACAGTTCGTGATCTATGATCAATGACAAATTGGTAAGACGCCATGTTGAAACTTGATAAAATTAAATGATGAATACAATTTTTGTACCAGAAAAGTATGAATTTAGGTAATTTATCTTTATTTTTCCCGAATTCCATGGATTTTTCTCGATTTTTCGAGGTACTGTACATATTGTGGGCCGGATTTGAAACATCTCCTTTCTGTAACTTTAAATACGATTTCATGACGTTTGTTTACTTTGATGATATTATTTGTCAATGTAACTCTGACGTCTCTTTAGTTTTGCTTTTTATCGAAGTTATTTATAACCAGCCAGGTTTGTTTTGACTTGTTTGTGGCACATTGGTATGACTTAATATGCACAGACTAGCTAAAGATTAATGTTTCGTTATACGGTATGCAACGACTAGTCTTTTTGGTAAAATATTTAATAAAGGTTTTTAACTGCAATATAACAGTAAATAAATTATAACTAAGTATTCAAAGATAGTTTAGTATGACTATTATAGTGATTTTTCCGGTGGAGTAGGGATAGCATGTCGCTTAAGTGGAGCTACTCCCACCACCAGACCTTACCGTTCAGAAATACATGTGCAGTCTCTTCACCTCACAGATGAAAACAGAGTGGGAGAAATGTATAATTAGCGATTGATGCACTGAGTTGCGAACAATGACGATGATGAACAATACAATACAATTAAATTTATTTATAATTATAACAATATATTTATATTATGATATTATTATATATATTGTCGTAAAGAAGTTTCACTTCATACGTGTGTACACTAGTACACGCACACATTTTTTTATTTATTAACTAATTAAAATGAAACGCTATTATTTAGGCAAGTGACGCTTGTCACATTTAATTGGTGAAAACCGTATCCTAATCGGTGTTTTCGTTTCTAAGGTTACCGCAAACAAAACGACGGGCAAACAGACAGAAAATCTAAAAATGATCTTGGTATAAAGAAATTAGGATTCGCCGGTTATCTGACACCCTTCGTAGTTATGGTTCACGAGGATAAACCGTGGCTGATATTTAGATTGGAACTACCATTCATTATAACATAAATGGTCGCTAAAAAGATGATAACTGTGCTTTTATATTGTCCAAACAAACTTTTGAATAGAACTGGTTTATGTTGTATGAAATAGTGAAAGGTATGGCCACTGGCCACTGTTGGCACATCTGATAGTTTAGTAATAGAAGCTGACGCTGATAAAATTAGTGTCCCTGTGTTGGATTTGTTTGATCATCGCTGTTGCGGTTGCGAAATTAATGATTTATTAGGGTTCCGATTGAATATAGAAAAGATATAAAAACATAACCCTCAACTCATTGGTGTCTAAGAGCGTCCGGAACTCCGGAAAATCTAAAATCCGGATAATTGATTAGGCTGCTGGTGTGCTGGTAAGCCTATGAACCCTCCTTTCTCCTGAGTTAGCCCTCAAACGACTAGTCGTGTTCCGACTGACTTTTTCTTTCTCTCTTTCTGAGTACAATCTGTAACGGTAAGTAGGAAAATAGGTCCTTGGCTCCTTTCTTGCCGCTTCCTCTTCCAAGACCATTCACCATAGGGATGGCGTAGTTTGGCTTTTGAAAAATGTTTGCCAAAAAAACCTACTTCGAATAAATTTTATTTCATTCATTCATCAAATTTCAGTCTGTTTGGCCGGCAACGCATTGGTGGCTTTTGGTATTGTTGATGTCCACAGGTCCAACGTGACCACTTACCATCAGGTAACATAACACAATAGTATCTAATAATAATTGTTCTTAGTAATTATAAGTAATATTAGTAATGTATGACCAAAAATGTTTTGTTGCATGTCCGTACTCTTCGAAGGCAAATATTGATAACCAACATATCGGACGTCAAATTCACTTTTTTTCATAATCTAAAAGCCACTTTTTTATCAAACTTTCTGTCAAATGTCTCTCGTGACAATTCGCAGAATCCTAACACTGTTGTCAATGTAAGGGTGCGTACAGATTATGTAACATGTTATATAACTTCTGTTTTATAACACGTCCACACTATCTAACATTGTTGTCTAACAATGAAACATGTAACAAGACCGTACACATTAAAATAACATTGTAATATAACAGTGTTATATAACAATTCAATGCGTGTCATTTCTTAAAATATAGCATAATATAACATTGTTGCACAAACTAATAACATGTTATATAACTTGTTTTTGTAACACATATCGTCCACATTAAAAAAACATGTTATTTAACTATGTTTTATAACATATTTTGTTATATAGTCTGTACGCACCATAATACGGTATCCTGCCCCTGAGCGATACGATTAACGGCGAATTTATGGTAATGACGTCCGGACACTCAAGTCTCCGGATTCTCATTAGATAATAATTGGTAATTTATTATTTGCAATATATCAGTTATTACTATGACAAGTTTCTTAATTATACCGTGTTATGTGTTGGGTATCATGATAAATGATAATTTATGATGTAATATACAATCAAATTAAAAATTAATATAATTTATAAAAATGTTCTCCCTTCCTGCATTTCTAAATCAAAATAACAACCGTATATTATTTTTTTCATATTTTTTTTATCAATTATACTATCGATAACTTGAAATTTTTAGGATCATAGAAAGGCGAAAAGAAAAATTACTTTTGAATCGAAGTGAGATAAATACTGTGATCGCTGTTCGTGCACGCTAATCTCAGAAACGGCTGAACGATTTATTATGGGACTTTCACTGGGAGATACAGGAGGCTGTGGAGCAACATATCGGACTTTTTATTCCGGAGTTTCCGCGGGATAGGGATTCACGCGGGAAAATCTCCCATGTACCAACGAAGTCGCTGGCAACAACTAGTACGGCATAAAATACGGAACCATGTCTAAGTATGGCTTGTTCGAGTTTGACTACTTTTATTTCTCGTTACGAAAACTTGCATTTAGGCAGTATTTTTTTATGTAAGTTTTTTTGTGAATGTTCAATGACATTAAATATAATGTAATGATATTTTAACATGTTGATAGCATGAGTCTGAACGGGTATGTGCACTCGCTCGACACAATAAGTGACAAGTGACTAATATTTGAATCTTAATTTCAAAGCCCCACGAAAAACAGTCTGTAGTTAATTAATTGTGTCATGCGTTATTTTTCGGAGTTGCGGATTACTGAGACTTCGCTGTCCGTCCGTCCGTCCGTCCGTCCGTCCATCCGTCCATCCGTCCGTCCGTCCGTCTGTCACCAGGCTGTATCTCATGAACCGTAATAGTTACACAGTTGAAATTTTCACAGATGATGTATTTCTGTTGCCGCTACAACAACAAATACTAAAACACTGAATAAAATAAATATTTAAGTCGAAATATGGCTTCGACGCTTCAGCGATAAATTAGTTACCTTTCGGTCCAAGAGATGGCGTTGCTTGTGGCTACAAAAAAATAAAATAAATATTTAAGTTAGGCTTTCATATAACAGACCAGATTTTTTTTTGGCGTTTTTATACATTATGGTACGGAACCCTTCGTGCGCGAGTCCAACTCGCACTTGGCCGATTTTTTATTAAAGGTTTATCTACTTCGCAATAATCTACGAAGATACTCGGTTGTACAAGGGCATGCAATTATCCGCCCGAATTTACTATCCGGATAATACGGATAGTTCATTTTACTATCCGGATATTATCCGGATAAAACGGATAATACGGATAGTTAATGTTTTTCTAAAAAAATCAACCATAGTATGTATTAATTTTACTTTTTCTGTTACCTATAGTGGAACGAATCATAAACCTTTGCATATTTTTGACTTCCTCTTAAGAAAATTCAAAATTATCGAAAATTGAAAGTTATTTGTCTCACTTAATCTTCCAAAAATCGAGTTTTCTTCAGATATCCACGTTTTGGGATCATAGGACACTATTCTGACTATCCCCGCGATGGTCTATATATCGTGTGTGTCTATTTATGTGAACCTCTCATAATTATTTTTTGATGGCTTGACCAATTGAACTGCGGTTGATGCCATTTGAAAGATATCCACTGATCTTTAACTTTCTGCAAATTGTATTGAATTGAAAATGAATTAAAGTGATGTTTATGTCTAATAACTTCCAAAATACTGTAACGTTTTGTTCCATAATCTCTCAAATCCGCAAAGTGCTTAAAAATTTTAAAACTGTTTTTGACGTGTGTGACTGTGTTCTGTTTTTCGTGTCATATATTTTTCCGGGTTGATGCATGAGTTTGCAAAGTGTCCGATATAAGTGCGAAGCAGAAAGCCTTTAATTTCCCCGTCACATCCAAAAATCTTGGTTCGAAATTCTGTGATCAACCGCGTGTCTATTGCCACAGATCCTAGTGTCCACTGTGGATCCACTGTGGATGCTAGAAATAACGTATGTAGCTCCACTAATACCTCATTAGGGTACCTCTGAGAGATTCGGTTTACTAAGAAAGAGATTTTTAAAGGTATCAAGGTAGCAAATGAGCAAACAGAACCACCCTCACGCTGTCATCCATGATAATTGTGACCAAACAAAGATTAAATTAAGGGACTAGGTTGGTAAGTCCAGTTATAAATGATGATAGAATGTTAGTCGGTAAGTGTGAAGACTTGGACAGGGACTGTTAAAGGTTCTCAAATCCTTACAGTGTCTAGACGTGAAAAAAGCCAGTGGTCTTGAGGGTGTTCCAATGAATGTACTAAAAGCCTGTGTGGAGGAAAAGGGGAGATCTCCCGCCAGGCGATGTCACTGCCTGGGGACCGCGGTCCGAATGTTAACTCGGACCATTTGTATATATAGTTTGTATATCTTGAAATCTTGATAGCGCGGTTGAGGATACGTCTCCTGATTGGCCAGTTCAGTATTACGCGTATGACGTAGTCTATGAAAACATTGCATGAAACACTGCACTCATCGCTCGTGGTTGCGTGGTCAGCATCATGTGCGGCGCGCGCTCATATCACTGTAGGTATGGCGCCGCTACACCTGTATACTTGATACGCCTATTCCGCCTTACTTCCAAAATTGGATTATTATCAAAATCCTGGAAGCTTGCTAGCGCGCCGCCCGTTTACAAATAAGGCAGCTGTATCGATCTTTGTCATTACTAGCCAATTTCAATAACCCCACCACTTTGTAAGCTTAAGGAGGGTATATTAAACTTGTGTCTTATTGAATGCCAAAACCAAACTACCTTCTTCGGGACTAATAAGCATAGGCTTACTTGGTATTTTAAGGAAGCTCCCGATTTGTTTATTCCCCTATCGGAATTCTTGAGCAACCTTTCCTCCAGGTTGTTGTTCCTTGAAGACTCTGGCCGCCAATCTATTTCTATTACAAATATCCGGCTGGTAGGGATGAAAAACCATCTGAACGAGAGCTCCATATTACGGGAAGTGTTTCAATGGGACGATACTGAATCTTCTGAATCGTGTGAGATTTAAAGCCATATAAACAGACGTATCAGTTTACCACCAAGAAGTGCTCATTCATCATGGTTTCTGCTTTTAAAATATAACAATTAAATGCTCTGACCGCCTTTAGTTGTTGGGAATTATAGTTACGTCGCACCTCAACATTGGGCGGTTCTTATGCACTGTCGTTGTCTGTCGAGCACGTAAGCTAAGCAATGCTTCCGAGACGTAGGCTAAGATAAAAAGGTAGTTAAAATTCAGTCAAACTATTTTTTGGGTCATATACCATAAAAAATGTGGTATAGGTTGCAGAGGCAATCTCCAAATAACCAAATAAAACATAAAATATTATATTTTCGTAATAATTAGCAAACAAAATGTCTCCAAATGGTCAAAATAGTATAAAATTATTACTATCCGTTTTATCCGTTTTATCCGGATAATAGGTCTTCTATTATCCGGATAGTATTTTCGGGCGGATATCCGGATAATACGGATATCCGGATATCCGGATATCATGCCCTTGTACATAAAGATATGGTAGTGTATTATTTTATATATTTTTTGAATAAGTATCTACAACAAAGGAAATTTTGTAATTTTGTAAATAATGTCAATCCTAGAAAAACGCACTAATTTAGTAATAAATACATTGTTGGTAATTGTATTAGTGTTGTATAATGAGACGATTACATGTAACCTTCAATAATCTCACGCTAGTTACAATGACGGCACATCCCTTCCGTTACAAATGTTATAATCTAATTGTAAGAGCAATAATGATTTGATGTCACAACACTCGCTCTTGAAACTATGGTTTTTTGACGACCCGGATGGCGCAATGGTTAACACGCCGGATCGCTGTTCCGAGGGTCCTGAGTTCGATTCCCAGCGAGGCGGCAATTTGAATGATGAGTTTGAATTTCCGGTCTCGGTCTGGGTGTGTGTCCTTGTCTTGTATGTTGTCCATGGCACCCGCGACACAGGGAATCCTAGTGTGGGGCTATGAGTGTGTAGCGTTATTATTATAGACATGAGTTAAAACAAAGACAGACAATTTTATTATATGTAGGTTTCCAAAAAAGGAAATTCTCAATTCGACTGTATTTATTTTATGTGGCTCCTTACCTTAATAGGGTGTACCGATTTTGATGATTTTTTTTATATTCGAGAGCTGGTGCTTGTCGTGTGCTCTCGTTTAAATTTGAACCAGGTTTTATGTGTGTTACTTTTTGATTAATCTTTAATAATGTTATAAACACTTTTCGAAAGTTAAACTACGCCATCGCTTTAACAAATCCAACAACTTGCAAGGAGCTTCTTTGCCTACTTACTGTTACAGCTTGAACTTACTCCTAATTAAGGCTAAAAAGGACATAAGAGAAAGTAATATTCGGCTCGTTTGTTGACTTAACGAATACGGGTTAAATGTGAGGTTTATAAATAAATTTCATATTTTTCAAAATTGAACTAAGTAATGATAACTGTTACGGACTGAGTCAGATCTCATGTTGCACGTGAATAATAAAACGTCCATTAAGAGCCGACACTGTAACAAAGTATCACATGCAGCTCATAACGAGTGAAAGGGAAAAAAGCGAAAAAATATGATTTCTGACACGGTTTCGTGCGATTTCTCCGGCCGGGCCAGCCGCCGAGCTTAGGGTGCGTTTCCACCGGAGATGTGCGACGGAAATGTGTCGTGCGAGGATGTCTAGCTGTGCTGTGAAAATGTGTGGGTGTTTCCACCAAAGCTGTGCGATGAAAATGTGCCTACAAGGATGTGTAGCGGAGCTGTAAAAATGCGCATTAATGTGTGGTGCGAGGATGCGTTGCGAAGCTGTGAAATGTGTCGAAAATCAAATAAATCAAAAATCCAAAGATTTCGATGCTTGGGAAGTAATGGGTTAAATATAAAAGTATCTTCTTTTTCCAATTATCCATATCTATTTTGCGCACTTCTACTTCCAACAAACTCCGTCTATGGACTGGCTCGTACAGTACGCGCAAACCTCGCAACACATCCTTCTCACCACACATTCCTCGCAGCACATCCCTCGCACACATCCCTCGCTTGTTTTGTATGCACAAAAATCTAGCTCCGCTGAGCCGTTTCCACCAGAGCTGTGCTGACCGAGGCGAGGTAAATTAAGCGATTCTATTGGTTCTTTACAAACTCATCCCTCGCTACGCATCCTCGCACATCTCCGGTGGAAACGCACCCTTATTGTGACATTGGTACACGTTTACAGGTCCTTTGATATCAAATTGCTAAGTGTGTCGCCGGAAAAAGAAATTACCACTCCCGCTAAAAACATTTCTATCTTCTGTGTTCATTGTTCAGTTCAGCTTGTAAGCAAACTTTACTTACGACATCCATACTAATATTATAAATGCGAAAGTCTGTCTGTCTGTCTGTGACGTTTTCACGCCTAAACCACCGGTCCGATTTGGATGAAATTCGGAATGAAAATAATTGAAGACCCAGAGTCACACATAGGCTACTTTTTTTTTCAAAAATCAACCCCTAAAGGCTTGAAATAGGGAATGAAAGTTTGCATGAAAAATCTGCACCGCATAAACGATTTCGATGAATTTTCCCGGGAAGATAGTTGATGACGTACCCCCTCCCCCACTTCCCCGGTTCGCGATATAAACGAATTCCACGCGGGCGAAGCCGCGGGCAAAAGCTAGTTTTTAATAAATTTAAATCGTCGCCGTCAATGTACAATGTAGCTTAATTGCAGGTGCAGAAATTTCGCGTTTGTGTGGCATGCAATTAAAACATATTTCATATGGAACGTGACCGCTGCGTAGATGTAGTTAATCACGCTTAGGTATAATACCCTATAAGTTTGCCTTTATAGTTAAACTAAGTAAATACACTGGACATACATGCACAGTTGTGCAACATACACGGTTCAGTTTGTACTTGCATTTGAATTGAACATGATAATTTACTCAGGTATTTACCTACCTTCACCCTATGGTCAGCTGGTCAGCTTTAGCGGTTAAGGTAGTAGGTACCAATATCTATTTAAAAGTTGATAGGAAACACAAAAACATACATACTTTCGCATTTATAATCAAGTGAAATCAAATAGGTACCTTGATATAATTACTTGACATTATGAGAGTATCTAATTAGGAGTAAATAAATTTTGGCTGACAAGGCTTCCTGTCTAGCTATGGTTTATTGTGGCTGGAATATACCTAATATCATAAATTAAAAGGCTCTTGAGTCATACCTAGGTAGATAACTACTGCCAGTACCTACTTTGTTCTAGCTTAGCTTTTTCTTGTATTCAAAATTAACATGAAATGTTGGAGTAGGAAATAGCCAATAGGTGCATTCACTTTGCTCTCTTACATTTCCTAGCCCCTACGAAATAATGCCTTATTCCCCAATCCTTCGAAGATCCCCTTCGAAGGGGAATTGTGGAAATTTTGTCCACTAATCCCCTTCGCAAAGGGGCAGGGGATTTTTGGACTAGAAGTCTACAAATCCCCTTAACCAATATTATACCATTAATTAAAATCCTTTACAACATGATTTCTTGGTCAGATATGATTCAATTTTGCATAACCATTCTTTTAATCGTGCCTAAAAACTAGTTACATATAATATACAATAATTAATAGTGCTGTTGAATGCCCTTGTGACCACCTTTTTGACTTTATAACATCGGTGGAGATGTTCGCTAAAAAGAAAATGATTTTGACATTTTGATATTTCATTATGAGATGTTTTAGTTTTGTTGTTACTTTAAATAAACGAGCGATGTTCTGGGATATGACCTTAATTATATAACGTGTAACCTCCAGAATTGTAAACGAAATACTCGTTTTTAACCGACTTCAAAAAAGAAGGAGGTTCTCAATTCGACCGTATACATAATATATGCTTTTTTTATGGGTGTTCAGCGATTTTTTCGTCGTTTATGGGCCGATTTTGATAATTCTTTTTTTGTTGTAAAGTAGATATGCGCAGTAGGGTCCCCTGATAAGGACACCAGGATCTGATGATGGCATCTCAGAGAAATCGAGGGGAACTTTCGAAAATTGTATGGACATCTAGTGTGTTTGTTCATGTTATCTTAGGTACATTAAAGCGCTACCATTTCATGAAGGTCTGGAGTCGATCTGATGAAGCCGAAAGACAGTCGAGAGAACTCCTCAACGATTTATTGCAGTTATCTAGTGTTTGGGCTTGATTAATTTGTAGTGACGAGAACTTTACACTTACATGTTGAATTGAGCGCCATCTGGCGAGTAGTTTTTGAGTTATCTCTGCTTATCAAGGTTGAAGTCGGTTATTTTTTTTTTTTGTAAAAAGCAATTATTCAAGTACGAATTATTCTATAGATGGTTTTATATCCAATGCTTAAAGCAAAAACTATGTTGTTGCCTAGAGGTGAAGTCGGTATTCTTATTAATTTGAGACACTTGCAGTCTTGCACTCTATCTACAATAGGAACTTCTTAAAATGTTCTTTGATCAAGTTTACTGTCCTTGAAATAAGGGAAAAATTGGTTCTTGTTTCATGCCTCATGTCTAGGAAAACAGAGCTACTGAGTATGTTGTGTAGCATTGGAAACCTATAAAATTGTTCAAGTCTCAATTCGTTTTCATCTTTACGGCCCGGATATCAAAATATCGTGAGCTTTGCGATAAAATTTTCATAATTTTTGTCTTAACTTTACATAGTAACAGCACTACATAATAATATGGAGAAAAACGGTTATAACGAGTACAATCAAGCAAATTTGACGCCCTATAAAATGTTTTATAGGATTTTACCGTTGTAATAAATTCATTTTATTATTGATCATATTTAATCATACTAAAATAATTTTATCGCCGTGCATAGGTCAAGCTTCTTTAAAACTCCATTCCGCGTGATAAATACCTAATCTACATAATGGTCCTTCGAGCCAAAATTTTAAACAAAAATATTGTTTATGATATCGATACAATATATTGCTCATCATAATTAACACATCTTAAATTACTTAACACCCGTATAGAATCGTGTGTTGAACAATGTCCTTTTCCTTGATCGTGTCAACAAAAACCTTGACGGTCGTCCGATGGCACGAATTTAATTAAAAAAATAGCTACTTGTCTCGAAGATACTTATTAATATGTCGACGATGGCTCTGAAAAATTGCCCTGATGGCTCTGAGAAATTGAAAAATTGCGGCGGTGAAAAATTGACTCGATTTATTATTGACAGCGCGACGTGCTTGACAGGACAATTTATGGCCCATTGCGGTAGACGGATCTTCATCGTCATTGAGGCGGCCTAAAGCATACTCCTCTGCTCTAGCACGGATTAGTAAAGACTGCTCAGAGTGAAATAACGTGTCAATAGTGGGGAGATCCTCCACCAATCCGCTATTGTAGCAGCGTGGTGGAGTATGCTCTAGGTCGCCTAAATAATGAGGAGAGACCCGTGCTCAGTAGTGGGCCACTAATGGGTTGTAGCCACAGTGGGCATATGAGCAGCTGTGCCTCCTGGGGTTTAGCAGTCACATTCGCCCTTAGACTTGACCAAACCAGCACCTTAACATCGATGCGTTGTTGGCTAATAAAGACGGGAGAGGAAGGAAGGAAAATGGCTATCAAGCTCCCAGATAGAACACGATAAATCATGTGGCGGCTGACTGAAGCAACAGGGTGGTAGCTAGCCGGCAGAGGAGTGGAGACACTGCCTGAGTTTTTTTTTATGGAATTAAGATAGCAAACGAGCATACAGCACCACCTTCCGCTGCCGCCCATGACAACTGTGTCGGACCCAGAACTAGACTCAATGAGTCTCGTTCTAATTCGGTCACAGATGCGTTGCTACCCCTGAGGACTGAATTTTTGATTGAATTTTGAAACCACAATAACTATAACCACCATAAACAGAGGGTAGAGTGAGAGACTTTATGAACATCTCTCATGTGAGGATAATTAATTACATAAAAAATGCATATGATTTGGTTTAATGGGTGTACACGTTTCACGATGCAGTAATATTCGGTGATGAATTGACGAGATTCGATGCAGTTTGCCAGCGTAGTTAAATATGACCTGTGCCTTTCATATTGTGAGTGAACAGTCATAAGTTGCGATGGTGAAGATGATGACTTGAGCTAACCTGATGAATATTCGAACCTGAATCATACGGACAGCATACATTGAAACTATGTTACCACTGCGTTTGTAACTACCTATTAATATGCAGTAATGTACGGGGATCGTAATCCGTGGTGATGTTTTCCTGTGTTACACCTTCCAGCGGAAAATACCTGCGCGGCCTCCGGCGTTTCCAGCGCCTATTTTATCTTGCGTGTTCATGTGTTCAACTTCCTTCAGCGTATTTCTTAAGTAGTAGAGACTTGCTGTGCGAAATTTGACTGTAATGCATCTTGTCAAAAGTTTATTTCACATTGATTCTATGGCATGTCGTGCTATTTGTGCCAGACATGGTAGTGTGCGTAGAGTGGTTGTTTTTTTCGTTATATGTATGTTTAATTTGCCATAACAATGTAGGTGATTTAACAGAAAGACATGCATGTTCTCTATGATTGGCCTCCAAGGTTTGTCCACACGATCACTGGAAATACTATTGCGTAATATTGCACAACAAGTTGCCATCGGCAGCGAGCTATGTGAAACGGAATGTTACGTGGAAAATTAGAACTGTTCCACCGGTAAAAGTACCTGGTAACCGTTCAAACCACGAAGTGACCATATTTATTTATTCTGTGATTCAAATTGAGCATCAAACACCATCTAAGTATCACATTCCTAATAACACCCTCTACTTACTGGACTAACAACCCAAGTTTTTTTAATAGCCAGGAGGGCTGACGTAAACACAGACGAGTCGCTGGTCATTGTCGTTTATGGATACGAGCAACACCAGGAGAGTAGCTAATGCAACGCCGGCGCCAAAGGTGAACTCTTTTTAGACCTTTTTTAAGAACCTCATATAATATTGCGTCGGGCAAACCTCAGAAATAAATTAAATTCACAGTTTGCACGTCCGTCGCAAAAACGATCGTCAAAAACGTACCGTAGAGGTTCTCCACGATTCTAATCGATGTGATTCAAACTTCAATCTTGCGTTGGTTGCCTTGGTTGCTTTAGTTGCCAGGTTGTACATTTCTCCTACCAAGATCTTGAATCTCTTTACACCGGTTTCTTATTTTTTTTATGTAGTGGTAACACTGGCAACCCATCCAACTGCCGACCGTCCGCAGTTTTTAACTCTGTCGTTCACTTTGTATAGTCGTAAACTGCCGGTCTATAAGCGCTTTGTAGGTCACCTTCAAATGCAAAGCTTTAATATTTGGAGGTTAAGTAGCCTTCAGTGCATGACAGGGTATCTAAGAACCACTACAAAAACTTGGATCTCGTGCTAGATCGAATTATCTTTGCCTAATTGGGATGTTTGTTGTATCCAGCTAAGACTAAATAATTTATATAATAGACAAGTTAGAACTTGTCGAAACATCTCGATCTAATTGTGCCATAGAGGTGTTGTTACCTGTGAGAACTAAGATTTCCTTTCATTAAGATTTTCTAAGAGATAAGGTTGCCTTTAAACATGTGTAATCGGATTCATACTTTTCTAATCAGAACACAATTGCTGTTAGAACTGTTGGCGCGGCAGTACAGCCTTAGTACCGAACGCTAACCAAGCGGTATTCGTGGGTGTGTATGCACTAAATCAGTCCAGACTTACCTTAGTGGAGCGGTGGGATGCCTGATGGCCTCTTCACGCGACTTACGGTCCTTGCTCGATGGTTAATCTAGACCAAATTCAACACACACGACCTTCGATATAGCGGACAAGCGGTTTAGTAGTAATCCATAGGAAGAATATCCACGGCAGTGGAAGAACAGCGGCGCGGTTGGGCTCAGAGAGCAAGCGGTTGATCTGATAGCCAGAATATGACTAATTACAACGCGACGATATTTAACCGTCGCGTTTATCAATAGAATGAGGGTGGATATGAAAATACGCCTAAAGGCGCGAACAAGAACAATTATTACAAGTTAGAAATGGTTACCGTGGCGGGTGGTGGTACTATCCCGGGCGAACTCTATGGACTCTACCATCTGTGACTTGAAATGTAAGATGTATTAAACTTAACTGATATAGAACACTAGTTTCTACAGAAGGAATTTCAAAAATATAACCTTTTCTTCGAAAAGCAAAATTTACTTAATTAAATCGCTCCTATATATACCACGCGCCACCGAATCACTGAGCCTATTGTCATGATGTATTGAGCATATTGTCATGATGTTTTATCTAAATGCCCTTAAATACCAAACATTTTTTTTACATTTTCTTATTCCTGTACCAAATCCCTATGTTAATTTTTCAAGGCATTTTGTTGAAATTATTTCTAAAGATTTTTCTCTATCTACGTGTGCTTGTAAAACTTGAAAATTCCTGAAAAATATGATATTAGATAGTAGTTCTATTAAAACACTAGCGGCCCGCCCGCGGTTTCACCCGCGTGGATCCCGTTCTCGTGGGAATATATGCATGTATTATACATAAAAACCTTCCTCTTGAATCACTCTACCTATTACAAAAAACGGCATCAAAATCCGTTGCGTAATTTTAAAGATTTAAGCATACAGACAAACAGACAAACAAACAGACGGACAAAAATAGCGACTTTGTTTTATACTATGTAGTGATCCGCGGAAACGAAGCTCGTTTTCATACAAAGCTCATAAATATTTCCAGTTTCCCATAAGTATAATCCAAGTGAAGTTGAAATAACGTTTATTTGTTGATACAATCGTGTATCGTTAACTCAATAACGCATAGTCTGGTCGGTTTTCCTCGGCGGGTCAAGGTTGGATTTTATTTCTCTTGGTTACTTAAACGGAGTTATGTTTTATTCAACTCGATAAAGTTACGAACTTTTAAACATATAGCTAACTTAATATATTCGATAATGTTCTAGATAAGGTAATGATATACTTCGACGACCCGATTTATGTACTCGTAATAGGCGATTTCTTCAATTCGGTAGTTAATTGGGCGTTCTTCAAGGACTTATCTTTGGACCATTTCTTTTATCTTATCGATTTTAATTAGAAATACCTGACGTAAGTTAGGATTATAGGATAAGCAATGATTATTCAATGAAGATATTTCTTCAATTTTATTTTATGTCAGTAGCCAAGAAATTAATTATGATAATGTAATTAGTGGTTATGCAAAAAGTGATATGAAACTGCAAACTTATTAGCAGTTTTCTAATATTGATACTAATACGAATGCCCGAGATGGGTGACTTCTCATAGCTGCGGTAGCCTAAAGCGTTTTTCACCGTACCGTGGTTATGCTGGACTGTCGTGCCTTCCAAGAGCCTCCAACATTGCTTAATGTTTACTTGATTACTATATACGATGACTTAACTTGCCTTTTAAAGTCAATGGTCCATCAAACAGTTGCTTAACTTATTCTACCAGTTACTATAACAAATCGAACCATTGAGTTTCAACTTAACGTTTTTAGTATATTATTAGTTAATTCTTCTGCTATAAACAGTTATTTAGAGTAGAATTTGGAGGTCGCTGCTGTAGATTTACCAAGGGTCACTGTACCGGTTTCAAATGACGTCTGCCTTAGGTCAAGGCGATTAACTGAGTCTAATGAGGTTCTATTCTTCACAGCGCACGTGGGAATTTCACCGTCGCTGATAAGCTGCAGTGAAAGCGTCGCTATTGTTTCCAATGGTTTAACAATATCAACAGTTCAAATTCAAGTCAAGTCGTTCATTGTTATCTTATCCTCTTCTTTTTAATTAACTACTAGAGAACCGCCCGCGCTTCGCTTCGGGACCCGTAGGTAACAGTCGTGTAGGTCCCGCTTCCGTAGGAATCTCGTCCAAACAGTAGCCTAATACACATACTGGAACATCAGATATAACATTTGCCTATGACATAAGTAAATTACATGCAGTATTTGATAGCGTGATTCAGAACTTGCAAATGAATTTTACTAACGGCATCTATTAACAACATCCGGAACTAAATATCTAGCAACTAACAAAACATCGATCTTCCCATAGGAATGAGATGTTTTTCCGCGGTAAAAAGTAGCCTACGTCACTCTCCACCCTCCTAACTATCCCCATACACATAAACCATACCATATAATAGCCATGTTGCGACGTGAAAGAGTCACAAACAAACAAACAAACAAACACACTTTCACATTTATAATATTAGTAAGGAGTAAGGATTACAACAGGTAGCGCATATTTTGTAAGGGATTGTATATTGTTGATTGTTGAGGATGGTTAAACGTTTCCTATAGGTGCAATAGTAAACACTAATTTAGTAGAATTGGCGAGTTTTTTCAAATGAAGTGGACGATAGAACAGATAACACACAGAACAATAAATGAGAAAAATAACATTACATTTCAAAAGATTAAGTAACCTAAATATATAATATAAAACTGTTAACATTTTTCGCAATTGTTATAAATATTGCGGTTCTTTTGATAGATATCATCGCCATACATATAACGGAATATAGCTTTGGAATGTAAGTAACTAACCTTTGTTCTAGAAAACCGTTGCGTTGTAGCTCGATTAGACTCTATTAGATTCTCATCAGCTTCAGGCAATAAAAAAGGATTGTTAGCCCTCATTATGAGGTCAGGGTCGCCAGGTCATGCAGTTTATTTATTATAATAGTACTGTTTACAGATTGGTATCAGTACGAGTTACATATCCACATCGGATTCACCTTGAGTCTGGTCTATTAAATTTTTGATCAATCTGCTATGAAGTTTCAACGGTTTTACAAACAAAACGGACGTTACGTGAATATGTCATTCTTTAAGGAGGCTAGGACGGTATTACGGTAACTTCACTGTTGAATAGGGTTATGTGGTCTTCACGTTAATCACAGAAACGGCTTTTCTGATTTGGACCCAGTTTTCAGAACTTATTAAAACGTTTTGCATGGAGTAAGATTTTGTTTTACCTCAATAAATAAATGCTTTCGCTCTCACACCCTCGCACGTACCACACACGCAACGTTAATAACACATCACGAGCACGTACGTGTAAATTATGGAATGAACTTGCTCTCTCAGTATTCCCACGGTGCATGGGGTCATTCTAGAAGCGGGGTCTTTCGTGGCTGGCAACAAGTTGCTGATTGACGCCTCTGGTGTTGCCAGTGTCCATGGACGACGGTGAACACTTACCTTCAGATGACCCGTCTGCTCATTGCAATAACCTTATTATAATGGGTAAATATGCGTAATTCTAATTATCATAAGTAAAATATGCGCTGTAGAAGTTAAAAGATTTGCATTTTAACGCCAACACTTGAACATCTGACATACCTCTCTGACAGCTGACTTATCTACCTGATAGCCGGCATCTTATGGGTTGCATTGCAATTAATAAAATCCATTGATTATCAAGCGCGCATATATAATTAGCTACTACTGCTACTTTGGCAAAGGGAGATCTGCCGCCAGGCGAGACGACATGCCTGGGGGGCGGCCGGGCCCCAAGTGAATGTACTCGAGGCGTGGTATATATGCCGGCGATGCACAATTCTTCGATAGCGCGATTCAGGCTTCGGTGACGTCACCGTGTGACGTGTGCGCGGTGTCGCCACACTACTACGAGTATAATAGCACACATTTCCATTTCCGGAACGCAAAAATCTTACACCTTATATTTTCTTGCTTCCATCTGTGCCGTGCGTGCGATAAATTTTATATTATAAGATGAAGTATTATAATACAAAATAACGTATCTAATCAGTTTAATTGGTGTGTAGACCCGTAATAATAAACAGTAGCTTATTGTCTCTTCTGAAGAGTACGAATTTCGAAGAAAATTTTGCTATCACCTATTGAACTATGGACTCAGTTGATCGCTTATGACTGAGTTGGTGATCGAAGCGATGAAGTCAAATATGTATGTTTACAAGCCGTAGCGATAATGTTAGGTCTCGTAACATAACACAAATAATGTTAATACATAATACATAATAATGTATAATCTGCGTACGACACGACCTTACGACCCCTGACATACTTCCCCGAGTGTGGAGATAAACATTTGGTTACACAGACGAACGTCATAAATGTTTTATCTATCATAGTTCTTGTTTTGTATAACTCATTGTCTACAAGCATCTTTTGATGCGTGGGTGACAGAGACAGCGCCTTACAGTTTACCTTACGTATAAGGCGTTATCTCTGTCACCCATACGTCATTCACGCGCCAAAAGATCCTTGTACGACTGTAGATATTATTTGTGGTATTTATCGATATAATTGTGTGAGTTGAGAGCTTGTTGTCTATAGTAAACCCAACTTAAGATTGAAACGAAAGAGGCGCTGTCGGACGCATTTGACATTCATTTGACCAATCATTGCACACTAGTAACTGACAGATGAATGACCACAACGTACTTATGAATGACTTTTCGTTAGTTCCAATTTTTGCCATTTCAGAGATAAGTTGGGCGCACTGTACTTAATTTATATTCGTAGTGTGTCAAATTGTCGTATTGTCAATTATTGAAGATAACAAAAACCTTGTGGTAGTTTTCCTTCCCATTTTTTTATTGTTTTTGTCAGTTCGTCTATTTGGATTTCTTCGAAATTGGCGGGCGTAATTAATTTAAGCTTTGTCTTTCATGACTCAGTAGGTACTTTGCATTTTTTAACCGACTTCAAAAAAGGAGGTTCTTGGTTTGACCTGTATGTACGTATGTATCATAATTATGTATGTATGTATATTTGTACGCGATTATCTCGCGTTTGGTTGAACTTATTTTGATGCGGTTTTCAGTATAGCCTGTATAGCATTTGTCAGACTTAGGAGGTTTTAGGCATATTGTTTGGCTGAACCGATTTTGGTACGGCTTTCAGCATCGTGTTTATCAGACTTAGGAGAAGGATTTAGGCATATTAACCGCGTTTAACTGAACCGGTTTTTACTTTTCGGCGTTAAAGGCGGTTCTATTTTGCTAAAAGTTATTTATGTAAGTTGTTGAGTTTTCGATCAACAGCATTTCATGCTTTAGATGTCATGTCATGATCTATCGATGTGACAAGGTATCGATGTCATAAATTCGATTCATTAAACTTTCGATTCTATGTATGAGCTTGTGATGTGATGAAAATTAGATATAATAAGCTTTGGATGAAACGTCTTCTATCTCATGAACTTCGATATTGTCCTCTTTTATGTCGTTTGATGTGAGTTTTTCTGAAGCCCCAAAGTAGATTCTAGCATTGTTTGAGCAGCATGGAAACCATAGAAACGTACCAATGAATATACATATACAAGTGGTGGAGTGGTGGTGGGTGTAGGTAAATACCATGAAGCAAATATAGAGAGGGACGTTGTATGTACATTTTTCTATGAAAGATCGCGTGACGATTTGCGGGGCGAGGGGGATAAAGAAATGGGCGGGATAATCGACTTTACTTTACTTTACTTAACGGCCTTGTTTTTGTTGTTGTAAGTAGTTGTCGATAGATGGCGCTGTTTACAAAATGATTATAAAAAGTAGAAAAATAATATTTTGGTGGTAAAAATTCTTTAGGAATTAATGTAGGACGAATTTCAGTACGTATGATTATCAAGATATAATAATTGTTAGCTCTACGCACCTATGCATTTTTATTTCCCCTGATACAAAGTGTCGCCATCTAACGTCAAGTAGAAATTTATTTGGTGAGCGCCGTCAGTAGACTGACTTAAGGCCACGCCCACTGTGATGACGTCAGGACCTAGTTGAGTTACAGTGCACAGTTGCTTAGGGCGTCTCCTCTCTATATTTGCTCCATGGTAAATACCAATGACAAGGACGGCTGGCAAACAACAGTCGCTCCACTCGAGACTTACAAAATAATTCTTCAAATGTTATTATTGTTTGTTTTGGATGTGCTGAGAGGTTTTTGTTGCCGTTTCTTTTCTATGATGCTGTTTGTTTTTCATAATGGCTATAAAATTTAAAAGAAGTAGGATTGGTAGGTAGGGAGTAGGGACTGACATAGGTTCATTATATCAGTTGTGCTTTGATTCCATGCCAGATGCGAAACAGAAAATTTGGAGTGTGAGTGACAGCATTTAATTTCATGCGTCAAACATTACTTAAATCCTCAATTTCATCCCTTTACGGGGTCCGGACCCGTGCTCCACCTAGGTTCTCCACCTGGGTGGAGCACGGGGACTTATAAGGTCCCGTGCTCCAACTGATGGCGTTAGTACAGTGAAACAGTAAATTGTTTTCCTTAAATGATTCAAAAGATCTAAACAATTATAATAGGCTAGCTATGGCTAAATGTAACCTCTGTGTGTCTCTTTTTGAAAGCGATTTAAAGAAATAAAAGTTGAAAAGCAGAAAGCAGACGCGTTGAATTTATTTTTAATTAAAAATTGTGCACCAAGAAGGTTTGTAAATAATACTTAAACTCCGTTCTGTGCACCACATTAGCTAGCCTATTATAATTGTTTAGATCTTTTGAATCATTTAAGGAAAACAATTTACTGTTTCACTGTACTAACGCCATCAGTTGGAGCACGGGACCTTATAAGTCCCCGTGCTCCACCCAGGTGGAGAACCTAGGTGGAACACGGGTCCGGACCCCCCTTTACGAACAAATTTCAAACGTCTCAACTGGTTTCAAGAAAATTGGACAAAAGTTTTTCTGCGGAGACCCACTTGAGAGAATTAGTCTTTCCTAGGCTTACGGAATCATGGTCCCTTGTATATAAAGTTTTCTGCTTCTATGTTCATTGGTTCAGGCTCTATCTAATTTATGTGCAACGTAATAAATTACTTGTATAATTTTTATACGTGTAACTTCATAAGCTACGTTAAGAAGAGAGTGGAAAATTTATATTTTAATTTTTTTACTAAATATTATAAGTTTTTGCTTGATAGAATTCCAACCTTATTGTAAGTACAACGCGCACTTATGCATAAAAAATAAAAATCACTCTCCTCTTGAAGACTCCCACATACTCAGGTGGTTCAATAGAAATAAGTTCGTACCTAAATAAATAAAAGTTTGTGATGCTGAAACTAAGTGATGGTAAGCGTCAACACTCGACACCGGTTACCACACTTACCACGCGATGTACAGTTGTGTCGAAAGCGCAATTAGTTATTTTTAGAATAACGAGAATCACCTTGTAGTGTACAGTTAGTTACATTTGGAGCTAGATAGTTACTCGTAACAGTACTCGCTGATGCGTGGTTTAGAAAGGAAGTTGCAATACTTGCGATTGCGATCAACGACTTATTGGTGTCCTTGAAAGCGGTCTTACCCCATGCACTCAACCGTGTTTCATCATCGTTGAGCTGAGAACGATGTCAATATCTGATGAATGAGTGGAATGCTGACTGATTGGTCACCAAAAGGAGTAGTGCTGCATTACTGGATCTCCGATGTTGCAACCTAATGCTTCAGTTTTTTTTTCTTGGTAGGCAAGGCGTTGTAATGTTTTAACCCAACTTCAAAAAAAAAAGAAGAGGTTCTCAATTTGACCGATTTTTAATGTTTAATTTTAAAATGTTGTACTGGGTGAATCGATTTTGATATTTCTTTTGTTATCGAAAGGTGTGTGTGAAAATGCTTCACGTTTAGTGCCATGTAAGTAAATGAGTGGGTATCTGACGGGTAGTTTTTCAGTTTAAAGATTAAAAATATTTGAAGATTTTTATTGTATACAAAAAACAGGTTATCTCTACTTATCGATTTTAAAGTCTATTATTTTTTTAAGTTGGTTATACTTCTAACATGCGCGCGAATCTTTGTACCTACATTATACCAATTGTGACAGCTTGGCATGCCAGTAAATTGATAAAAACTTCGCAATCATTTGCAAAAGTTCGTCTTACAGTTACAACTTGTTGTTAGCCGGGCTCTAGATTACCAAGATAGCTTTACTAGCTCGTTTGTTGCTTATAACCATGAAATCCTGTATCTGCAGGCTACGGCGCATAGCCTCATCGGGTGGATAGTTCATCAGACGATTCTGAAAGCAATAACAGGAAGCTCCTAATACATTCGAGAATTATAATATTTTTTTATTTTCAGTACTAAAAATATGATTTTATCATATCAAACCAAGTAATATTTTATCTCGGCTAGTTATGAAATAACAGAGCGTAATGGACTTGAAAAATCTCATCTCACTTCTATCGGTTAATTTTGTATAATATTCATTGTAGAATTTGTCATTTTTAAAAGGCTTGATAAAAATAAGGTAGTTAACGAACAAAAAAGACGCTTGTCTCTATAAATAATGGTCGGGTACAAATGAAAAAGTCCAAGGTTATAAAATTAATACTTCATAGATGTGTTGGTTGCACAACCGTCTAACCACCTGCATGTAGATGAAAAACTCGTAATTAGACCCATTTTGTAATCATCCTACGTGATCGTATCTCGATTAACAAATGTTGAGAAAAAAATTGTTAACATTAAATACGAAATCTTGAGATTTATTTTAGATCTTTGCACGTTCTAGATCTTGATTAAAAATGGCGTTAAGAAAAAGTTGTTCACTTAAATATTAAAGCCGTCAGTAATATTTTCTATTTGTGGTAATTTTATACAAATTTAAGGTTGCCCAAGATGATATTGGCACATATAAAAATTCCGCGCAATTGGAACTATTGAATTTCAATAAGAGCGAATTGTAATAAATTGTATTGTATTGTTGTCAATAACTAGTTGATATTATCCATGATAATAATATCATACATAACAATTCGCTCTTATTGAAATTCAATAGTTCCAATAGTTCAATAGTTTCGCTCTTTAACTCATTAACACACATCTCATGCGTCGCAGTCAAAATAAATTGATCACTCTCTAAGCCAAGCTATCAATTTATTCTCATCGTCTCGTCAAAAGCTTTTGATTATGTCGCTCACGCCACCTTGGATGTTTTGCATCCTTAATTCATCATCAGCCAGAGGTCGCTGGTTGCGTAGCGTACCATCTGACTCATGGCGGCAGGGTCAAGGCGATCACTTACGTATGTCTTTATACTCTAAGAGTATAAAGACATACGTAAGACTCTTTATACACTTGACGCGTTTTACAAGGAGCTGCTCTTGGTCCTTTATTGTTTCTTTTTTTATTATTACACCATTATAATTGCTTATTGTTGTGGTTTAACAGCAACAGCTGCAAATCAGTTTTCAATTGTTAGGATTTTATCTTTTAGATATTTTTGCAATGATAAAAAATTATTGCCTTGCAGGAATTACCGTCGTTACACGTGCATTGTTATAAATATTTCAGCAATTAAGTATGTATTATAGAACTATTAAAGAAGTAATTACTTTATGGAAATCTTATGTCTATACATGGCTTTAATGGTCGTAATTGTGTCATATTTAGCCATTAAAAACTTTTATTCGACTTGTTTCTTTCAATTATTGAGGAATAATTTTGAAAGACTCTTAAAAGAAAGTGAAAGTCCTTTGTCTGCGATTCGCCATTGAGACATTGTATCGTATACGTATGTAGTATGTGTAAGTAAACTTCAGACAGTATGTTATTTGTGTATAATATGTGGAAGGGAAAATTAGCATCGTTAGCACCTTTTGACATTTAAACAAATGTATTTTTGGTTGTCCTCAAAGTTTGGTTTTTTATTCCATAAAATCTTCAGTTCACATTTAGCAAATAATGACAATGGGATTGTTTTTACGTTTACCAAGTATTTAATTTACAGAAGGGCAATTCCAAGTTTATGTATTTGGCGGTAGGTATAATGGTTTGATGGCTTTAGTATATTATTATCAGTTATTTTAATCTTAAGTTCACAACAGTTTTGATGTTTTATAAGTACTTACATAATTATAGTCAAAGAAAATCCTCTTCTGTCTGCGGTTAAAAATACAGTTTTATGATTAGTTCCAGTCTGCTAAACTTTACCTCGAAGCCTACAATTATAGATGAATTCGGTCAAGTTATTAACGGAGAGCGAATCACTTTCGTTGTTATGCCAACGGAATAAGACTAATTTTAGCGTGCACAGACCTGACCTCTAGGGATAATCATAGCGAAGCCTTGCATGATTTTGAATATTTTACGGACGTACTTCGTACAGTACTAGATATTTTTAAGTTAAAGACAACTGCATTTTAGACATGGGCTGGGGCATCCAGGTATAGGATAGGTAAGTAATAGGTGGTAAAGCCTAGAGTTCGCCTTGAAATAGTATACAATCGTCCGCCATAGTAGGCTATACTTCAGTCGCCGAGAATATCTAATTGCCAGTTCTCGTTAAAACCAAATCTATAACGTGTGTTCAATTCAGCTTGCAAGCAAAATTAACTTGAAATTTTAAATTCTCATTTTCACTGTACATAAACCATAATCACAAGGGAGGAAAACTCTCATTAGTGTGGGTTGTCACGGAGTATAAGTAGGTATGTACACATATTAAGTTAGGGTAAAAAATATGTAATAATAAAAAATAATATATGCAGGGTAGGCGACGCGAACCGTACAGGAAAATCATGTCGAGATTTGTCGACAATTTAGGTACCATGTTAATATACAATTAAACTAAACGTACTACCATTCCCACTAAGGACCGCCAGCAAAAAAAAAACTTAAAATAATTACTTTATTTTTTGTTATTAAGTAATAAATATTTTTAAACCGTCATTTTCATATGACCTTAACTTAACATCACGTAAAATATGGATATACAGAGTTGCTGACAATAATGAGAGGCTGTTTAAGCATCAAAGTCAAAATCATGACGTCATGTCATGGCGAGGCGTTTATGGCGCAATGGGTAATATGCCGGACTCGCCGGACTATCATTCGAACAGTACTGGGATCGATTCCAGGCGCAGCGGCAATTTGAAAGATGGGGGAGTTTAAATATCTGTTGTCAGTCTGTGTGTATGTATGTCTTTGTCTATGTTGTACGTGGTATCCATATCCACGCGACAGGAAATCCTCTTGTCGGTTAAAGAGTGTGTGATCTTATTTTAATTTATTTATCATCAGATTCGAAATTCAAATCCTTGAAATCCATCAGGTATTTTGTTAAGTATCTTGAAAAGCGATTGACGTCACTGCCACAGGTTTAAAAATTGCTTCATTAAAATGACAGACATAACTTAATAACGCGTAAGGTTCAACGATCTTTTGTGGGGTTTGCTGTACGTATGTACGTTTTATCTATACTAATATTATAAAGCTGAAGAGTTTGTTTGTTTGTTTGTTTGTTTGTTTGGTTGAACGCGCTAATCTCAGGAACTACTGGTTCGAATTGAAATTTTTTTTTTGTGTTGAATAGACCTTTTATCGAGGAAGGCTATAGGCTATATAACATCACGCTGCAACAATTAGGAGCGAAGAAATAATGGAAAATGTGGAAAAAACGGGGAAAATTATTCATTCTCGAGGGCTTTCGTTGCATGCGTTGCGAAAACGATTCAAGATACCAAAAATATATGTATGAAAGAATTATTCCTCTTGAAATGATCTAAAAAAATGTCCACGACAGTATATGTCTATCTTTTAAGATTAACACACTAGAACCGTTTTTATGGTAATCAAATTTGGTCGAACCCACTGCCATACCAAACTTGCCGCGTTTCCAAGTTTAATATGAATTAATCTTGCTGTGATCCTTTGCTACTTTGCTATTATTTTGTCGTAAGCTTTATTTCTAAGTTTAATTTAATTTAACCTGAATTAATTTTGGTGATAGTTTATTATCTTCCCGAAATTCCTACGGGAGCGGGACCTACGCGGTTGATACTTACGGGTCCCGAAGCGAAGCGAGGGCGGTTCGCTATAATAAATAAAATACTCACATCTTTCCCTTGTCGTAGGCGGCACAGACAACACTAATAGTAGTTATTACTATTATAATAGCACATCACACAAATTCACGGCTCGAGCAACATTGATCTATCACACTGATGTCAATCGTTCAAACTGAAGTTCATTTGAGTTGATAGAGTTTAACACTAGGAAAGCCATGGTCTATTCCCGCCCACTGACATGTGCTAATCTTTGTAAATTGCACGAATTTTCGCACCTGTGATAGCTAGGAATACCACGAATGTGTCAAAAACTTCGCATAATAATTATTTGCGAAAGTCCGTCCTACATTTGAGGGTTCAGTACTTGCGCGAATGTGAGTGAGCGGCCTAACAGTTCATTTTATTTTGTCCCTGTAGCTCGGGACCAGAATACGAGCATTGGTATCCCTTTCGGGGTTGCGGGCGGCTAGAGTGGGAGCTCGAACCGTCCATCAGCAACCCCGGGAAGGACGACGGTATGTGTGGTCGCATACCGTTGTAAGGCGCAAGCGTTGTGGCCTTTAGTCCCTCGCGGGAAGAGCCCGAACATAAGGGCGCCGCGCTTGGAGGACTCCGGTTGTGTTCCTTACGGAGATCCCGGAGTTCTCCACAAGTGCTGAGGTAGGCCACCGGGGGGGTTTTAGTGGGTAAAAATCCCACATTACCCTGTGTCGCTCCCACGGCACCGGGTACTTTTTGAAGGTTTCCCCCTCGCCAAAAAAAAAAAAAAGAAAAAAAAGTTCATTTTATTTTAAGCGGAGAGTGGCAATTCTATCATTTATTTTTATTTTCGGCAACTTAAATCATATGTAAAATGCAAGAACGTTGTGCATAATCTGAGAAAACCTTTATCGAATTTCAACGTTACAGCCTGGAGGTCACACAAGTTCGTTCTTCGTTAGTTCATTAGGATTTGAAGAATTTATTCCTTTTGAAGCTTAAACCGAACAAAGGTTAACAATTGATAAGTTTTTGTTTATGGTTTTTGTCGCGAGGTTTAAAATCTATTTGTAAAATAAAGTTTTTCTTCTCACCACGTATAACTTAGTCATCATTAGCGCAAGCTATAACTGTTTGAGTAGGATTGTTTCGGAATTTTGCATTTTGTACCGTACCAAGTGAATGGGCTTTAAAAACCTTTCCGTTACTGAGTGAATGACTGACAGACATTCACTCAGTAACACTAGCTCAGTAACGCTAACTCACACAGCCAAAAGTCCTGCACGTAAGAAGATGAAAAAAGGCTTGTATGTTCCTAGGGTAGGATAGGGCAGCACTAAGAGATATTATTGATAATCCCTCGTCTCCTCTCAAGGGATAAAAAGAAGATAAACGAAAACATAACTTTCACGCCGATGAAGCCGCGAGGGGAAAATTTATCCGGTATCTAAACTTCTTTGCGGTCACAGAAAAAATTGACACGCAACGCGAAACAGAATAATCATTGTCTAATTTTTTCTGGTGTCATTGGAACAAGTTGCTCCTTTCCTTACATGTATGAGTGCGACAGGTGATTGCACTCTTCTTCGTCTTTGGTAAAAAGCCTTTAGCGGGAAGTGATTTGTGGCCAAGTTATTACTGTGTGTAGTACTGTGTACGTAAGTTGTTTATTTCGAAGCTATAAGCTATGTTTGATTGTAAGCTATACAAAAGCACATACAAACAATCATACTGATTGCTGGACACTCGGTGATCGTTATGTGTGGTGTGACGTAAAATATTATCATATACCATAAACCGCCGCGTGGCGAAGGCTTCCTCATTGTATAGCCGCAATAAATATTTATAGCACGCATTGAAGTGCTAAAACGCGTGAAAATATTGTTTATGGTTATATTTTTATGTGTTTTATAAGTTTTATGGTGTAGGTACATAAATATTTAATTTATTATTACGCGATTTTGAAAACTGGTCAGCGTATTTTAGCACGTCACAACAAGATATTTTTTGTATTAAAAAAATATGTACTTACCTATGTACTAATGCTTTTTTTAGCCCCCCTACCTAAAAAAAGAGGGGTGTTATAAATTTGATCTGTCAGGTGGATCTGTCTGTCTGTGGCACCGTAGCTTCTGAATGAATGAACTGATTTGAGTGCGTTTTTTTTAAATAGAAAGCCAGTTTATTTGCGGTGGTATTTAGCATAATATTTTTAAATTAATAATTCCAATTTACCAGTTCAGTTCATCCAATCCAACCGAATTTTCGGTGATTATGCTATTATTTTTAATTTAATAGGTATTCATATTGTACTAAATATTAATAATATAATTTATTTATTGTTACAGAAAAATGGACGAGAACGTCACGACTCCCGCGCGATACACAACGACCACGACCTAGACAGATTAACAATACATAAACAATTAATCTGCAGACTAACATACTACACTACCCAGTTCCAATCATCTGTGATCTTTAGAATATTACGATCGATCTCTAGTAGAATAGACCAATATAGCTTTTAAAACTATTAGTTAATTCCTATCGACAACCCTAGTAACATAATAGCGACAGCCCTGGTCAGTGACAGGTTAATGTCAAAACCCTTAAAATGCCAACTTGACATATCAATACAAACAGTTCAACAGAATAAAGTAAAAATACAGATACATCTCTCAACAACTATAGTGACATAACGCAAAATGCCGGCGATTCTGTCGAAGATTCGAGAGCAGGCGTTCAGGGTTCAGCCCACGATAGCCGTGGGCGTGGGCGTGGGCGTGGCGCTGGCCGCGTGCGCCGTCTACGGAACCAGAGAGAAGAAACAGCCGCCGCCCTGCCATAATAATAACAATTATAAGGTAAGTTCCTCATAATCATCATCGGCATCGTTATAATCATAATTGTGATCGTCATCTTCAGCTGCATCATCATCATCGCAATCATCATCTTCATAATCGCCATCATCATCATCGTTTTCATCGTCATCATTGTCATCATCATCATCATCGTCGTCGCGATCATCGTCATCATCATTGAAAACATCATCTTCATAATAGCCATCATCATCAATTCATCATCGTTATTTTATCATCGTCATTATCATCATCATCATCAGCGTCGTCGCGATCATTGCCATCATCCATCATCGTCATTATCATCATCGTTATCATCGTGGTCATCGTCTTCATCAGAGTCATCATCATCATCATCATACTCATCATTATCATCGTCATTATTATCATCATCACGACCCACTATTGAGAACGTGTTTATTCTCAGACTGAGAATTATTACTGTGTACTTATAACGACTTAGATAATTTTTGTATGAAATAGAAAAAGAAAAACACCCGAGAAGGGACGTGGCTATTTTTTATCTCGTTGATGGAAATGAAAAGGGAGTGAAAATGTAACATGGAGAAACCATGGTACAATGACCATTTTGATATTGTTACCAGATTGTGATAAAATTTTGCAAACGGGTAGACCTTGAGGGCGGGTTTACTAAACTTTACTATAGAGTAAAGTTGTGTAAACCCCTATTTATAATTTTGTGAGCACCAGAGGAGAATAAAAAATACCCCCTCAAACAACAAACTGACATTTTACCTACCACCAGCATCCAGCACCTACCTGGCTTTAGTGTGTGCAAATTATAGATTTGAATACGATGGAAGCAAAAACATACTTATTTGGTTTTCACGTGAGCAAAAGCAAACGATAAATTCTAAGTATTACTTTTTTGTTACTTAGCATTAATATTATTTTCTTGAATAATGATTGGAAGTACGCGTAAAAATTATATTTTCCACTGCATAATATCGAAGTTCCATGTTTAGATTTAGAATATAGAATAGGTATGCAGGTATAATCCATACTAATATTATAAATGCGAAAGTCTGTCTGTCTGTCTGTCTGTCTGTCTGTCTGTCTGTCTGTGACGTTTTCACGGCTAAACCACCGGTGCGATTTGGATGAAATTCGGAATGAAAATAGTTGAAGACCCAGAGTCACTTAAAGGCTACTTTTTTTTCAAAAATCAACCCCTAAATGCTTGAAATAGGGGATGAAAGTTTGTATGAAAAATCTAAACCGCCTGACCGATTTCGATGAATTTTCCCAGGAAGATAGTTGATGACGTATCTTCTTCCCCACTTCCCCGGTTCGCGATATAAACGAATTCCACGCGGGCGAAGCCGCGGGCAAAAGCTAGTAAGTAATAGTTTTGTGGCTGGAGGACTTTAATGTAATGTTTAGAATTCTCTAGTACGTATAACGTGAAAGGACTAGTCTACACCGACCCTATGTTTATAAATATTATACGCGTAGTCCATTCTAGAGTATGTTAACATAACATTGCATCAGCATTTATTTTCTTCATTAGTAAGTACCTCTAAGTATTGTATTGTTTTTGTCAGGAACACGAACAGGGGCCGTATTATGAACTCTTAATTCCAGACAGTTTACGTTCACAACGTATGGGTGACAGAGACAGCGCTTTATGAGCTGTAAGGCGCTGTCTCTGTCACTCACGCGTTTTGAACGTAAACTGGAATTAAAAGTTCATAATAAGGGGGCAGGATATTATAAGAAACGGAATGGAGGGATAAAATAATCGAAACTTCTAATCGGTACAATTACAATTTTTTTACCGTTTATTTAGGTATTTTGTTAAAAAATGCTTTTTGATTGTCGAAGGACCAGACGTTTGTTTCACTTGAGATATCGTAAAATAAAGTGTGAATAAAAATCGGGATGTTCCGCCAAAAGCGGAGAACATAATAATTCCGCGTGATACTAGAACAGGCAGGCAAAAAAGCTATACCTTCTGTATACATGTATGTACATGTTGCAGTGTTTTTATTAGATAAAACCGTAAAAATCAAATAAACATGCTAAAATTAGCACAACAGTGACACAAAGCATGAATATTTTATTATTCACGCTCTTATCATATAAACGTCCGTGACAAGAATCTTCATTGAAATAAAATGACGCTTTCAACAGAGGAATTGTTGGTGGGGAATAATGGTAATGATTCATTGATTTTGTGGAATTTTACGTTCTTTTGGACACCATTGTTCGATCTGGATAGTATGCTCTTCAATTTTTCATCCATGATTTCTGGTTTAGTATTAGTAAGTAGGTTAGTTAAATAATAACAACGGACCTTCGGATCTTTTTAAGGTTGGTAGGGTGCTTAAGATCAGAAGTGAATTTTGATTTACGTTAAATAAATTACCTCATTCAACTAAGTTAATAGCACATTACGAAGTTTTTTTTTAATTTGACAACCCTTTAGGTATTTCTTAATTACCTACTATCCGAGACCTTGACGGAAGTTGTGAAGCGAAGCGAGCGTAGGTATAGGTCGAGTCATGAAAAAGAACGCTGGAAGAAAGTAGAAAGATTATGTTTGTGCTTGAGTACATTCGCACACGAAAGTACTAAATGTTTTATTTGCCTATTGCTCATGGTTTCGTATATTTAATTCTTTATTGGTACATTAAAAACAAACTAAAGAGACCGAACCACCAAAGAGACTGATAAATCGCCTAATGCGCAGCTTGATCGCTAGCGTTCTTTTTACATGACGCGACCTGTACCTGGGTTCATTATCGGGGCGGATGTTTTCGTGACAATTTGTAGGTGTTTTTTTAACATGATTGTAACGTTTACATAGGACTTTGTTAAAACTGTCAGTGTTGATTAATTCTAAGTACCTATCTATTCGTAGAAAATCCATTTAAAGTTTCATCTTGTTTATACAAACAGAAATAAGTGTGAGAGTTGAAGAAATATTTGGAAACTTGTGGTGTAGGATTGCAACACTAAAACGAAGACACTAGAACACAGTCATATTAACAGTGTAGTACTAAAGTTAACAGCAACGGTGCAGAGGACATGTTTACACATTTTGCATAATACACACATGAGATATAGCCATATAGGTAACTTTTCGGTTTCTTCGGTTCAAGTTTGCATGTATTTAATTTGTGGACCAACATAATAAAAGTGTTAATATTTTTCATAGTATAACGTGTGTAAGTAGTAACGGTTCCCATTCGGCTAAAAAATTGAAAATACACGTTAAAATTAAGTAAAAAAATCCTTAGGGAATTTTCAGAAGGATGTGTAGAATGACTTTTGAGGAGTTCGTTTCGCCTTTCTTCTCCTTTCAAATAGTGATAATGGAAAGCATCTTTAGAAACGGCGGTAGAGTAAAAAAATTACATTCATAAGTGTACTGACAAAATATCTACATGAGTAAATGATTTGGAATTTGAATTAAAAACTTAAAATCGCTTAAATAAATTAAGCGCGAGGCCGCACCACGGTTTTTTCCCGCGGCGGTAACCGCGTAACCGCGCGATTCGCATACATTGTCAGAAACCGCAAGTGCGGCCGTTTGTATTGCTTTCCTTGAGTTACAAAATTTACGCGGCAAGAAACCGCGGCGGTTTAGCCGTAGTGCGGCCTCGGCCTAAATATTATAATGAACTATTTTTTTTACTTTTCCATGAGTTTTTTTAATTAAGTACTTAAATTGATTGTATTGGAACTACATTATGTCACCTTAATTGTACTCTTCATAATTTATTTATAACTAATTTCTCAATTTAAAACTGTGATACGAAGATAAAAGACGTAATACATTAAACTTCTTTTTACATTATTTTTTCGTCCATCTCTGCACAAAATATTATATAGAATCTTGTATTTGTAATCATGTTTGATTCAACGACTGCTCGCTCGTTCCAGGTAGCCAAGAATGGCACGCTGCACTCGGTACAAGAGGAGGCAGAGGGCCAGACGGAGGACCAGGACGGCCAGGAGACGTGCGGCGGCCGCTGCGGCGCCGACCAGTGCGCGCTGTGTCGCGGCGACGCTGACACCGACAACAAGCAGAACATTGTTAGTATGGACTGGTTTATGGGCTTTAGGTTACGCCTCATAGCCGTAAATGGAGAAATGAAATTATGAACCTCTACTGCCTAAAATTGTACTAAGAATTCAAATTAAGTAAATTCATTCCCAAATATTCAAACTAGTAGATACTCTCGCTTCGATTCAGAAAACTTGTTGCTTCGTTCCTATTGATCGTAGCATGATGTTATATAGCAAAAAATCGGTCCTCGATAATTCGATGATCTAACACAAAAATAAAATTGTTCAATTGAACCAGTTGTTCCTGAGATTAGCCCGTTCAAACAAACTCTTCAGCTTTAAATAAAAGCATGAGATTAAACGAAAGGCACTAATTGCTCTTAAATTACTATGTGCTACCTTCACTGCTCTTCCCGAATCTCCATTAGAGTTCCGAGAACGCTCCTTCCCCCCTTCCTCACAATAAAAGCCCAGAGCCATCGTATTATAACTTCAAATCTCCTACTTCCAGGCAGACGCAGACGAGACCCAACCTTCCACGGCCACCCAGAACGTCCCAGGCCTCAACCTGGAGTTCCTGCGGCAGCTGGTCTCGCTGGCGCGCATCATGGTGCCCGGGGTGCGCAGTCACGAGGTGGCGCTGCTAACCGCCCACACCCTGTGTCTCTTCTCCCGGACCTTCCTGTCGATATATGTCGCGTCGCTGGAAGGGTCTATAGGTGAGGCTTCTGCACATCTAGTGCTAGTGACGACGCGAATGGCGCAATGGTTAAGGGATCGCTGTTCCAAGAGTAATGAGTTCGATTCGGTGACCTTTTTTTGCGTGTAGTCCATGGCACCCACGACGCAAGGAATTGTAGTGTGGGCTAATGGGTGTGTAAAGTTATTTATGGGAGATATTTGATATATACTGTTAGTCATGGTATTTATTAATTCAATGTCCCATAAAAATGTGTATCATGTGTATGCCTGTTTGTTTATTTTCACCAATCTGGTAATCGACTGGACCGATTTGGATGCGGTTTAAATTGATATGTTGAGGTCATTAACATAACATGTTCTATTTTATATCAATCAATTCAAAATAAAAATAAAAAATACTTTTCAACAATACTGTATACTCATTTTTTGAGCATGGATGCTGATGGAGTAGGTACCTATGGATCGACTTGTAACATCCTCAAACTTACCAATAACAAAACAACCTCTCCACCCATTCCAGTAAAGCACATAGTCCAGAAGGACCTGAAGTCGTTCTCGGCGCTGCTGATGCAGTGGTTCGGGATCGCGATACCAGCCACCTTCATCAATTCCATGATCAGATACTTGGAGGGGCGGTTAGCGCTCGCCTTCCGAACCCGGCTGGTGAACCACGCGTACGAGCTGTACTTCAAGAACCAGACTTACTATCGCGTGGCTAATCTCGATGCTCGGATTGAGAATGCTGATCATAGGTAAGGCTAAATTTTTTTTTGAGAAACTTTGAGTCTTGTAATATGTCGGTCTTAGTTGTGATCCAGAGGGTAGCGGAAGTATGGTGCTCCATGTTTGCTTGCTATCTTAATTGCATAAAAAAATCTATACTGACGGGTCAGACATGCGTAATTTATTATATGCCGTTAACTTATGGCTATTGGTATGGAGACGCTTCGTTGCTTTGTTTGCGGAGCTACATTATTACAAATTAAAGGCTGATTAAAGGTTAATCTACTTTGCAACATTCCGCAAGCAAACTGGTATGTATGGTGTATACTTAAGTTATACTTAAGGTTAATGGTTACTTAAGGAATATGCCACTTTCATACAAGTGGCATATTCCTCTCACATAGCAACATGCAATGAAACAAAGAATGTGTTTCGCCCCAATATAGGACATGATCAGAGCAAGTAGACTCTAGATGCGACTAAATATCGAAATTGATGCAACCGTTTGTAAGGATCTTAGTGGCATATTTACAGAAGAATAATACCCAAACGTTATTTCCAGACTAACAGAAGACGTGTCAGTGTTCACGCAGTCAGTAGCACACCTGTACAGCTCGCTGACCAAGCCGTGCTTCGACCTGCTGCTCATCGTGCTGACCCTCGCCAGCTACTCCAGCAAGATGAAGGGCAACATCTTCATTGGTAAGCCATTGCTTGTTGACAAATACCGAAGACGTGTCAGTGTTCACGCAGTCAGTAGCACACCTGTACAGCTCGCTGACCAAGCCGTGCTTCGACCTGCTGCTCATCGTGCTGACCCTCGCCAGCTACTCCAGCAAGATGAAGGGCAACATCTTCATTGGTGAGCCATTGCTTGTTGTTGACAAACCGTTGATAAATGTATTAGTTTGCTTGCAACCCAGTAAGCAATTCCAAAATTACCAAAAACAACATTTCATTTAACTACCCAGGACAGACTAGAAAATTCCACTTGTCTTTCCAAATGTTATTGGTAATTTAATATTTTTTGATGATATTTACAACTCCATTGTACAATTTGCTAGGGGCTTTGACACTATTTCCAAAAAAAGTTTGTTTTCGTATCATGGCTCCCTGTAATATGCTAAATATGCTAAACCCATACCACTTTTGCATTCATTATCTTAGCATGGGCCTGTAAAACTGTTAACATTTACCAGGACAAAGTTCCCTATCACAATAAAAATAGTGTGAGTTTCAGTTCAGGTCAGAGTTAGTGTTCCATTCCAATCCTGTGTATCACAACACTCACATGTTTCCTTTGTTACTACTTGTGTGTGTTTGGTCCTTCGAGGCACATGGTCAACATTACTTTCAATATTTTCCAGGTCCGGGAATAGCGACAGTAGTAATATGCCTCACCGGGCAGCTGCTGCGGCTGCTCAGTCCCAGGTTCGGCGCGCTGGCCGGCGAGGAGGCGCGGATGAAGGCCAACTTACGGCACGTGCACTCCCGGCTCATCGCTCACGCTGAGGAGGTTGCGTTCTACGGAGGACATAAGGTGAGTTCTGGTTCTTATGGTGTTAAAGTATAATCTTAGTGGACGTGACGATTCCTTATCCCTGTAGTGTCACGATGTCACACTATGTTGATCAAATTTATTTATTGCCGCATAGGTTTAGACAAAAAGGAAACATTTCCAGATTTTAATAACACTTTTAGGAAAGAAGAGGTCCTCACTTCGATTGTTTTTATGTTTGTTCCTTCCTAACTTTGTACTGGGTGAACAGATTTTTTTTAATCGATATAAAATGCTCCAGTGATTCTTTTTTATGTGATTATTTAAATCTGGTCTTATACAAACCTAAGCGACTTCCGATATGTAGTCTTCGAATTACCTCCACTTACCGAACCCGAACTACATTAAAATAACATTGTAATTGTAATAAAACGGTGATGTTGCAAAAGCTGAGCATGCTCCACACAAACTTTTTACACTCCCGCGGGTAGAGCTCGGGCAGCTGCAGTCGGCGTACGTAAGCAGCTCGCGCGGCAGATGACGCGCGTGTTCACATTTACCTCTGGTCCCATAGATATTTAAGCGACATCCGATGCGTAGTTTTCTTATTATCTCTACTTATCGATTCCGAAGTCGGTGATGTTGCAAAAACTAAGTACGCTCCACACAAACTTTTTACACTCCCGCAGGTAGAGCTCGGGCAGCTGCAGTCGGCGTACAAGCAGCTCGCGCGGCAGATGACGCGCGTTTTCACACTTACCTCTGATCCCATAGATATTTAAGCGACACGTAGCAACGCGTAGTTTTCTTATCATCTCCACTTACCGAATCCGAACTCGGTGATGTTGCAAAACCTAAGCGTGCTCCATACAAACTTTTTACACTCCCGCAGGTAGAGCTCGGGCAGCTGCAGTCGGCGTACAAGCAGCTCGCGCGGTAGATGACGCGCGTTTTCACACTTACCTCTGATCCCATAGATATTTGAGCGACACGTAGCAACGCATAGTTTTCTTATCATCTCCACTTACCGAATCCGAACTCGGTGATGTTGTAAAACCTAAGCGTGCTCCACACAAACTTTTTACACTCCCGCAGGTAGAGCTCGGGCAGCTGCAGTCGGCGTACAAGCAGCTCGCACGGCAGATGACGCGCGTGTTCAACGAGAAGCTGTGGTACGTGATGCTGGAGCAGTTCTGCATGAAGTACGTCTGGTCGGGCACCGGAATGGTGATGTTGGCGCTGCCGATATTGACTGGGGGGCGAAAGGATGGTGAGTAAGGGGAAAGGGTGTGGATATAATGTACCAGGGGGAGAGTAAGTTGGTTAGAAAGGTATAAAGAGGGGGATATAGATGGGGGGTGGGAAGAATAGAGGTCGTTTAGACAGGAGTAAAGAGAGTTTTTCAGGGCCCGCGTTGCACTAGTGATTCCCTTGGTTGGCTCGTCTGCCCTTAAGGCTATATATAAAGAATTGTGGGTAAAAGATTTTTTCAATCATATAATATGTGATGGGAAGAATGAAAAGTGTGTTTGTTTGTATAAATTACCTAAAAGACAGTAGAGTTTTACCTAAAAGATAGTAGAACTTCTCGGTAAATCTGTTTTAAAACCAATAACAATATGTTTGTCAGGTGAGTCGGGCGACAGCATCAGCGCGCGCACGGAGTACATGACGACGTCGCGCAACCTGCTCAACTCCGCCGCCGACGCCATCGAGAGACTCATGTCCAGCTACAAGGTATTATACGGATCTGTACGGGTGTTTTAGGACTGGTATAGGAAATAAAATGATTTTGATCTTAAAAATATTTTATTACTATTCATTATGAAGTTTCACATCAACTTATTCCGCGAGTAAATGACGAAAAGGCGAAAATTAGTAGTGATTACGTTAAGATCAACAATACCAACTGGATAACGGCTCACAATCGAAGCTAAACCCTGTTCGCGTAAATAATATTCCACAATTCGATTTTATCTATTTACTAACAAATTAAGATAATTTACTTAAAATCATCTTAATTAGGATAAGTGGGATCTTATTTTTGTAGACGGTTTTTTAGCGCTGAACTGATGACTAGTTGGTATTATTGATCATAGCGATTGCGATCACGTCGGGGTCACCAGTTTGACAATAGGTGGATTTCTTGCCAGGCGAGGCCCCAAGTGAATGTTCTCGAGGCGTGGTATATATGTGGGTGATGTTTAAATCTTCGATAACGCGTTTTAGGTTACCGTGTGACTAATGTGTTATGTCGTGGTATGGTGTCAGGCTTCGGTAACGTGTGACTAACATGTTATTTCCTGTTACTCCAGGAGATCGTAACGCTGGCGGGGTACGCGACGCGCGTGTCGGACATGCTGCGCGTGTTCGGCGAGGTGGCGCGCGGCCGCTGCGTGCGCGCCGTGCACGTGGCGCCCGCCGCGCACGGCTTCCAGGTCACCTTCCGGGACAACCAGCCGCTGCCCATGGGTACGAGGGGGGACGAGGGTTTGGGAGGAGGTTGTGTGAATGAGGTTTTGGAAGGAGTTTTTGAAACGAAGTTTTGGAACGACGTTTTTAGAACTAAGTTTTTTCTCGTAAGCTATTGAAATAACGGTTTTTACCGGTACAGGTACGGTACAGGTGAGATATGTCAGATGTTAATTCTATACTAATGTTTATTTTTAAATTCAATAGTAATTTTTAACAATATAATTATCTTGTTGCAAACCTCTGCTAATTGTTCTAGGATAACCACTTGTGTTGGTTTGGTTTTATCTTGTTATTGGTTAATATACATCTATAATGCGTTGTGGACTTCGTTCCAAGTGCACCACGACTCATGCAATGTTTTAAGAATATTCTTTCAATACTTACACGATATTTAACCACACTTCCAGGCAAGATAACGTACACGTCGGACCTGTCGATCCGGCTGCGCAACGTGCCGATCGTGACGCCGGCGTGCGACGTGGTGGCCAGCGGCGTGGCCATCGACCTCGCGCCCGGCACGCACCTGCTCATCGTGGGGCCCAACGGTTGCGGCAAGTCCAGGTACGCCTGTCACAGATAATGGTTAAGGGATGCGGCAAGTCTAGGTGCAGATGCTACTTGCGTAGTTATGTGTAGATGATGGTTGTGTGAGTAGGTATGTTAGTGGTGAGTCAGTGTTGGATGTTTGATGAATGAAACGCCCGTTGCGTTTCGGTGATAGAAACGGTTGCAGAAAATCGTTGTTACATCTATATGTAGGTATATGTAGGTATATGGATGTAGTTGAATCAATACGTCATATTTTTAATGCCTATTTTTTCTATGGTGTAAAATTTAAAAGTGCTAAGTAATTTAAAGACTTGTTTGTGTAATTTGCGGCTGGTTGGAGCCAGGATGATTCCGTTCAGTGCTAAAATAAGTCAATAAATTGTAAACTTTATAATTATATAAAAAGCTGAAGAGTTTGTATAAACGTATAAATCTCAAGAACTATTAGTTCTATTTGAATTACTTTTTCTTGTGTAAATTATTGTTACAGCCTGTTCCGCATCATCTCCGGTCTGTGGCCGGTGTTCGGCGGCGAGCTGTGCGTGCCGCGGCCGTGCGCGTGCGCACACTGCGCGGGCGAGCCGCACGCGCCGCCCAACTGCGGGTCCCGCCCCGTCATGTTCTATATACCGCAGCGGTGAGTACTGGCTTATTTGGGTTGTGTGTAAAGTACAGTAAGGTCATTATAACTCGGCCCCTCTGAATGTAGCTACGAGTGACTGCGCAGATTTTAAGGCCATAATGGTGGTACGAGGCGGGGAGTGCGGGCGGTAGGATAGGTACGCCAATACGAAGTGGCGCATCACGAAACACTGTCATGACCGCCGTTTGATTGGTCACTTACTGTACCTGCGCAAACATCTCAAAAAACGAAGTTCAGAGTGGCCGAGTTATAACGACCTTACTGTAAGTAGTAGTCACACTGGCGTGGGAAAATTGGGGAGTAAAATTTTGTTAGGTCTTTTTTTGGTGACATCTCATACGTTCCGTAATTATCATAGTTTTAAAACTGTCACCGCATCAGATACAAAAGTACAACTTCGTTGTATGTACGGAACGTATTTATGGTTTCAATATCTTTGGTTTGTGTTGTTAATTTTAACTCAATAAGTCAAATTAAATCATGTTTCGAAAATATTGCAACTACTCAAAAATGTGTTAAACATCTCATGTCTCTACTATTCAAACGACAAACAACTGAAGCATTTATAAATTACTACATTTGGAGCCCAGATAACACGCGATAACCTTATTTCTATTTTTTTATACAACTGATATGTTTGTTTTACTTTTCACTATTTAGTGAGCAGTAAAATATAGGTATATAAGATGTCGTTGATAAAGAAGATCATTGACTACAATGTTAAAACCATAAGCCTTCTCCACACCTCTATAGCCTGTCAATATTTTTTTATTGTAAAACACAAGCCGTCTCCACACCTCCATAGCCCGTAATATTTTATAATGTAAAACACAAGCCGTCTCTACACCTCCACAACCCGTAATATTTTATAATGTAAACCACAAGCCGTTTCCACACCTCCACAGCCCGTCAGTATTTTTTATTGTAAAACACAAGCCGTCTCCACACCTCCACAGCCCGTACACATCGGAAGGCTCGCTCATCGACCAGATAACGTATCCGTCGCGCGTCCCGGACACGGACGCGGGCGCGCGCGCGCGGGCCGAGCGCGCGCTGCGCATCGTGCGCCTGGAGGCGTGCGCCGCGCGGCTCGGCGGGCTGCGCGCCGTGTGCGACTGGCGCGCCACGCTCTCCGGCGGGGAGAAGCAGCGGTTGGCGATGGCGAGGATGTTCTATCACAGGTACCGTAACGGATACCGGTAGCAGTACCGGTAACTAATACCGGTATTGATATCGATGTGCTGGTATAGATTCCGGTATAAATACCGGTATTTGTATACATACCGGTATGAATACCGGTATTTACGTGGTCCTTTAAAATAGTAAATTACTTTTATTGTGCTTTGGAAATTCTACCTAAACGGATTTCATATAAGGTTGAATTTGAAACAGCAGCATAGGAGCATAGGAGAATAAAACTACAAAATTGTATTCAGCGCGAATTCGACAAGTGACTTTATTTACTTAAAACTTCTACGACAAGATTGCGTTAGCGTGATTCAGAGTTAATTGTTGAATCGCCATCTATTGGCGGCTTGAAGAACTATTGGTATTGAACAATCACCAAAAAAACGTAAAAGAGGACACAAAATACGTCAACGTTTATATGATTGTATGACATTGTGTATTTAGTGTTATTAGATCGATGGTGTGATGTGATTGATGTAATTGTTGCGGCAGGCCGGTGTACGCGCTGCTGGACGAGTGCACGAGCGCCGTGTCGCTGGAGACGGAGGTGGTGATGTACGAGGAGGCGGTCCGCGAGGGCATCACGCTGCTGTCCATCACGCACCGGCCCAGTGTCTGGTTTGTACCCGCTACCGCACCTTGGTTTGCCTATATGGTAATACGGCCGTATCCAGGTCTTGAGACAGGTGGACAAAAAGGAACCCAGGAGGAAGAGATTCCTCATCAAATGGTCATCCAAGGGGGGCACAGCTGATTCACGGATAGGGGCAAAGAAGATTTGAAGGGAGGGGCAAGTCTCCTGCCATCCTACTTTACTCACCAGGTCTTGATGTCGGCGGGCAACGTTCCGGAAATATGGTAATATGGGTGGGTGTAGCCACGTCTTCGATCAGGCGGGAAAAGGTAAGCCCAAGAGCATAAAGGTTACCATTCATGGGGATAAAGGTGATTCAGGGAGAGGAGTAAAATCCATTTAAAGAGAGCGGAGGGAAACAAGGCCCGTGATTAAGGAGGGTGCAAACAGGATTGTCGAGAGTCAGACTTTTTAAATGGTACATCAAACGTAGGTACTTTATCGAAGGTCCAAGGGGGGGGGGAATAGTAATATAGCCCACTCTCCGACGTGGTTTCGCCCATGATCATATCTTGCAGAACGTTTATTTTCCAAAAGTCTTAACAGTTAGTCTACAACTTAACCTCCACGCAAGTCATATTAAGAAACTTAACCCTTTACGTCCCCCCCCCCTCAATATCTTACTTAACCCCTACGCAAGCTGTATGAAACTAACCTTAAAACTGTCACTTAAGCACAGGAGGGGGGAGTTAATCATCCACATCACTATACGAATAGCAATTATTTTGTACTACGACTACCATTGATGACTACGATTTGGTCATCAATGGTGATCCTTACCTCCCCCCAGTTAATTTCAACAATTTCACCACTACGCTCGCCACGTAAAAACTTAACCCTAAAATATTACTCTCTACTTACAGGAAGTACCACACGCACGTGCTAGAGTTCGACGGCGCGGGCGGCTGGTCGTTCCGGCCGCTGGAGAAGGACGCGTCGGCCATCACTGCGGCCCCGCCCCCCACCCCTGCCATCGCCGCCCCTGCTATCACCACCCCTGCTACCACGGACACCGTCACGGAGTCTGCAGACCACGCAGACACCGGCGACCAATGACACTTGTAGGTTAATAGCAATTGTATTTATAACTACGCCGACGTACGTTACGCGGTGACGTCACCGAAGCCTGAATCACGCTATTGATGATTTGTCCATAGGCCGCATATATACCATGCGCCAAGTACACTCGCTCAGGGCCTCGGCCGCTTCAGGCATGTCGTCTCGCCTACAACGAGATCTCCCGTAGCCAAACTCACCCGGAATACGGAGCTGTTACGTTAAAAACAAATTTATTACCTATGCTCAAAGTTCAATTTAGCTTAAAGCTAAATTTACTTACAGTACCCGGCAAGAAATAATGCACATCGGTATTCAGAAAGAGATAATCGGCTAGTTACGGCTTTGTACAGCGTTGTCTCTCTTGCACATTGCAATGATAGTGCAATATCTATTAAGAGCTGATAAAGCACCCTATCAAGTACTTTTATAAGCAGTATTTTTATTAAGCAGTATTTATAATAATGATAATATTAATGTTCCATTGGAGATTTTAACAACTCTTTATATTTATTTATGAGTGAACGCGACCGTTTTCTACCGAATTCGAAAGAAAAGTGACAAGTCAGCGGTAAGGCCTATTTAGTAAGGACAATGCTCTACAAAGCCGAAACTAACCGATTATCTCTTTCTGAATACCGATGTGCATTATTTTCTTGCCGGGTACTGTACGGCATTTTAAAGTCCTGCCGTCATTCTGTATGCGTTTGTGTGGGAATCCCAACTTAAGATTGAAATGAAAGAGGCGCTGTCGGACGCATTTGACCAATCATTGCACACTAGTAACTGACAGATGAATGACCAAAACGTACAACTTATGAATGACTTTTTAACATGGCGGCGTTAGTTCCAATTTTTGCCATTTCAGAGATAAGTTGGGCGCACTGTACATATTATTTTTGTGGTTGTGACAACGCACCGTAAAAACATTAACAAAAATGAAAAAATACATATCAGAAATAGTATCATCATAAAATATACCACGAGTATACCTCTTAGTAAAGAAAAAGCATATTTTCCCTACATTTGAATTTAAAAGAATGCAGAAAATGCAGAATCAGAAATCGCATGTAATAGCGAAATAACAGTAAAAGAGAGAATAAGAATACTTTTGTCTCCCTTGTAAGTTGCAGTATTGAGTGTGCGGGCGAGACGGAATATCACTGATCATCTATAGTAATATCTATGTGTAGATTGCAATGTTTTTGTCTATTGCAACTGTTACGCAATAAGGAATTACCCTATCTGAAGGCTTCCGACATGGCCTAACGACTGTGTGTTATAATTACATACAATAGTGGCCGAAAACTTTACGTGCCTCATAATGCACGGAAACGCTCAAGAAATCTTTAATACTATAAAGACCCTACCCAAGCATTGACTTCGTAACACGTAACACGGTCAACGTAAGAGGGGCTATAGTCTACGTAAAATTATGGTTATAAGGGTGCATACAGATTATGTAACATGTTATATAACTTCTGTTTTATAACACGTCCACACTATCTAACATTGTTGTCTAACAATGAAACATGTATCAAGCAAGACCGTACACATTAAAATAACATTGTTATATAACAGTGTTTTATAACAATTCAATGCGTGTCATTTTTTAAAATGTAGCATTATAACATTGTTGCAAAAACTAATAACATGTTATATAATTTGTTTTTGTGGTAGAGCCTAGAGTTCGCCCGGGGTAGTACCACCGCCCGCCAAGGTACTCAGTACCATTCCTACCGTCATAATAATTGTTTTTAAGAGCAATTGTGTTCCGGATAGGAAGGTTTGTGGAGCCGGTTTCACTTTTTTAGAGGCGACCATCTCAGACCTCAGGGGTAGCAACGCATCTGTGACCGAATTGGAACAAGACTCATACTAACAATAACTAACTGGACTATTACTAACATTAACTAACAGGACTAATTATCACTAACATACCCTGTCCTCGCACTTATTAACAAACTAACCAACTAATATTCTAACACCATCTACTAACTGGACTAACCATCCTAGTCCCTTTGAGTCTAGTTCTAGGTCGGTCACAGCTGTTATGGGCGGCAGGGGAAGGGTGGTACTGCATGCTCGTTTGCTATCTTAATTCCATAAAAAAAAAAAAAAAAACTATGTTTTATAACATGTTTTGTTATATAGTCTGTGCACCATAATGTTTAACAAATATAGGACAATTTAATAGGTACCATTTTTATTCAACATCAACATTATAAATGTCGACCAATTTCTACGGACCATAGCGTGTGTAAAGTTTTGATTTACTTTAGTGAGGCCGCAGACCGGCACCACATATTACTCGCAACATATATTTACAGCGTCAAAATTATTGCTATACATTTACGCGGCGACAAACGTATTGAGTATATGCACATCGGAAGCACAATTGTAGCGTCTAGTTGTATTGTCTTTCATTTTCGTAACGTCATTGTTAACATTTTTGAAGGACGGTGCCACATAAAACGAACGTGTTCGTTCTTCAATTGTTGTAGCGCGAAAAATGCCTCGCCACCAACTGCACCTACTACAAATGTGTCCTTGATGTGCGGGCTTACATGCAAATATAGGGGGGCGATATATATGTCGCGTTTCAAATGCGGCGCTACAATTAATGTAATACAAATGTTTCTCTGGTGTGCGGCCGCACTAAAGATATAAGACACATTTATAATATTACAGTTGGTCTTTCAATGAAACATGATTGTAATAATTAAACTGGAACTTGGTTAGTAAATAAATACATTAGAATTTGATCGTAAGAGATTTTTCTATATTTTAAATAAGTCTCGTAGTATAGTTTTGGCTAGATAATGTTTAACATAAGGACTTGTACATATGACGGTGATATATTTAGGTGTAAGACATGAGACGGTTGTCGTACTGCCGGCGATAAACAATAATATTTATCGAAGCGAAAACATGTACTTTTGGTTCACACGAGGTTTAACTCGCTTATCGTTGATCGCCGGCGATGCGACGTGCGCCGCAGTACGGAGCACGTAATATTTTAGTGAGATTAAACATTATTCGAAATTATTGTTTTATATCTTTTTTATTTTTATACATGTTTAAAATCTGTGAACATTGTGTAGAGCCGGGCTCAAACTGTAACAATATTTTGTCTGTGACGATGGTAATTATATACTGTAATTATATATTATTATGTATGTTAAATAATATTTTAATTGGTGACTGTGCATTGTATATGCAATACATTGGAACCACAGTCACCACGCTGGCCCATCGTGGCTGGCTAAAAGCGAACCTGTATAAATAAATACATTAATAAGTAGATTAGCTTCGCGTTATAAAATTGTTTAATTGGCTAAAACAAGATTTATAACATATCTAATAGTCGTTTTTTATTTATTTTGTTTTATGTGTCTTGTGATTTGTGTAATTATGTTCTAGTACAGTGATGTTTGGGGTGTATAAATAAATGAGGGATTTTGAAATACTGACTTTCACTTTTATACCCTTTTTGTTAGGATGCAAGTTCCCTTAGAATATATGCGAACATTATGGTGCGTACTGCAGATTATGTAACATGTTATATAACTTCTGTTTTATAACACGTCCACACTATAACATTGTTGTCTAACAATGAAACATGTTACAAGACCGTACACATTATAACAACATTGTTGTATAACAATTCAATGCGTGTCATTTCTTAAAATATAGCATATAACATTGTTGCAAAAACTAATAACATGTTATATAACTTGTTTTTGTAACACATAGCGTCCAAATTTGTAAAACATGTTATTTAACTATGTTTTATAACATGTTTTGTTACATAGTCTGTACGCACCATCACGCATCACGTCTGCTACGTTCAAAGAGTAAGGCAGGTGTGAGTGTCTCACCCACCGCGGGCGAGTCGGCGAGTGCATCCCGACTATTTACTCGCTCAAGACGTGTACAAAAGATATGGCATTTCGTGTAAACAAAAGAGATGCATATGCCAGCGAGTACTCGCTGACATATGCGTCTCTTTAGTTGTTTACACGAAATGTCAATTATCTTCCGTCGCTGTCTTTTACTATATTCCTATCTCTATGCTTTTACCACTCGATATATTTTGCTCGACATACTCGACAATGCCTCGAAAATAAATGACGATTTCTTTTTTTTTGTACTAAGTCGAGTGAATGAACAAGTTTGACTTGGACTCTGGCATTTCGGGAACACATGCTATATTTTATACACAGACAATAAAGTCTAATAATATTTTTAATAACGCAAAAAACGCTCGCGTACCGCGTACCCATGAGCATGAATTCATGCTCTGTGGGTCTTAACGGTAACGGACTCGCGAGTAGGGATGCAAGATTGTTGTAATATCGATAATTATATCGAGGTAATGAAATTATCGATAGTTTATAATATCGATGATTTTTGGTCGATATTATCGATAATATCTAATTTGTTTAAATATAAATAAAAAATATGCAGTTCATAAAGATTTTATTGTTTCATTAGTCCTTACGGACAGGCAAAGGGTCTAACGTCTAAGCTCATACAGCCAGAGACAATAGAGAAATTAAACAAGTAGAGTATGTTTTTTATTTGTTTATATTGTAAGAAAAGGCTAATGTTCAAAGCCCAATACAGCCTTATCTAAGGTCGTGAATTATCGATTTTTTTCTTCGGATATGATATCGATATTATCGTATCGTTATAGCGCAAATATCGATAAAAATATCGATGTGTCCCCTTCGATGTTATCGATTTTCCGATATATCGTTGCAACCCTACCCGCGAGCAATGAATTCATGCTCCGGTTCTCAAGGGGTGTGTTCAGGTGTTTGAAGTGCCAGGAGAGCAGAGTTGTTGAGGTAGTTAACACATGTATTGCTAAATACCCGCGCACAATTATTTTACTAGCGCCATCTAGTTATTAAATAGTGAACTTACTATTAATGCAATTACTATACTATTATTTTTTCGTACGTTAATAACAAAATTCATTCATGCATTTAATATTTTTTTTTATAGCCTGAAGGGCTGACGAAAAAGCGGACGAGCCACCTGATGGTAAGTGGTCATCGTCGCCTATGGACACAAGCAACACCTGGGGAGTCACCAGTGCAACGCCGGCCCTGAAGGAGAGCTCTTTTTACACCTTTCTTGAAGAACCCCATGTCATAGCGCTCCGGGAATACCTCAGAAGGAAGCTCATTCCACAGCTTGCAAGTTCGCGGCAAAAATGATCGTGAAAATCGAACTGTAGTCGTTCGCCACGGATCCAAGCGATGTGGATGGAACTTCAATCTTCGGCGAGTGGTGTAATGATGGAAGGGTGATGTTGGCACCAAATCGAACAATTCCTCGGAGCACTCGCCGTTGTAAAGTCGGTAGAACACGCAGAGACATCCTATATCTCTCCTAAGACTTAGGTGTTCTAACCTGTTAGTGACTCGTAGGTCGTTGACAAATCGAACAGCGCGCTTTTGTACGGCGTCAAATGGACTAAGCTGGTATTGTGGAGCCCCTGCCCAGAGGTGAGAACAGTACTCCATGTGAGGCCTGACCTGAGCTTTATAAAGCATCAGTAGGTCCCTCGCATTGAAGTACTGCTTCGCCCGGTTCAGGACGCCAAGCTTTTTGGAGGCCAATTTGGCCTTAGCTTCCAGATGACTCCGATACTGCACGTCGCTCGAAATGTCAACACCCAGAATCCCAACACTTTTATTAACGGTGAGTGCGGTACCCTGGAATTGAGGCGCCATGACAAATGGGGTTTTCTTAGCGGAAAACGCGCAAACTTGTGTCTTCGTGGGATTGAACTCGATTGAATTCATTCCATTAAATATTTTTAATTCATTTTTTTATTTTATCCAATCAAATTGCACTGCTTTGTTTACCTTTCACGACTGTTTTGGTGTCTGAAGTACCAGGACAGCAGAATTGCTGAGGTAGTTAACTAAACAAGTCTTATGAAATACCCGCGCACAACTGTCATTGAAATTGTTTTCCTACCACCATCCAGTTATTATTACTGTCAAGTCAATTACTTTACTATTATTTTTACGTACTAATTATTCATTCATGCATTTAATTCACTCAATGAATTCATTTAATTCACTTGTTCATTTTATCCAATCTAATGCATTCTGTTTATCTTGCACGACAGTTTTGATGTTTGAAGTACCAGAAGAGCAGAGTTGCTGAGGTAGTTAGCCAAAATATTTTGTTAGTGTACCCGCGCTCAACCGTCATTGAAATTGTTTTCCTATCACCAGTCACCACCTGTTATTAGATAATGAACAACTACCAAGTCAATTATTATTATACTATACTATACTATTATTTTTTTACGCACACTTTAAAAACTCATTCATGCTTTGAGCATTCATAGAATGAACATGAAGTTACTTACTTGTTTATATCCCAATCGAATGCACTGCTTTGTTTTTCTTTTACTCTTATGTTTGATGAACAGGAGATCATACTTGCTGAGGTGGTTAACATAACTAAACATGTTTTGTTAGTGTACCCGCGCTCATCTGTCATTGAAACTGTTTTCCTACCGCCATCCAGTTATTATTACTATCAAGTCAATTACTATACTATTATTTTTGCGTACATTCATAAAACATTCATTCATGCATTTAATTCATTCAATTACGACATTTAATTCACTGGTTTATTTTATCCAATCAAATGCACTGCTTTGTCCATCTTTCACGAGTTCACGACTGTTTTGGTGTCTGAAGTACTAGGGGAGCAGAAGTGCTGAGGTAGATATTTAAACATGTTTTGTTAAATACCCGCGCGCGCACAAGCAAAATTGAAAATATTTTACTATTGCCACCTGGATATTAAATAGTGAACTACTATCAAGTAAATTACTATACTATTATTTTTACGTAAATATTAATAAAAACTCATTCATGCATTTAATTCATTCAATGACTTTTATTTAATTCACTTGCTTGTTTTGGTAAATACCCACGCACAACCATCAATAAAATTATTTTACTACCGCCATTTAGTTATTAAGTAGTGACAGCACAAACCTTAAAATTCCGAAAACACGTAAATGTTTTGTAGTGTTGCTATTAACATCATTTCACATTTTTGGTGTCTTAAAAAATTATCAAAAGTGATTAAGTAACATAATTGAAATTTATAAGTTTTATAAATTCACTATGTTTACGTGATTTATTAATAAACAATGAAAACACAAAATCATTAGCATGTTACACATATGTTTTTGTACCAAGAACTCTTTTCAATATGTCGGAAATAAATGGTAGAAAATAAAATTTTGTTCTATTATTTTCTACTTAATCTGGTTCCCATTGTGTAGCAATAAAATGAAATATGGAATGGCTTTTAAAATATGCAAGATTTTTTGAAGGTATTGATGAACAAGCTGTTCGCTCAGGCCCAAATCTAATGTTCTCCTTTGCATGTTTATGCGCGCTAATCTCAAAAACGGCTTAACCGATTTGGATGCAGTTTTTACTAATGCTCTGTGGGAAGCTTCCTTATGATTCAGTTCTTACGTATTTATTAACAATTTGCGAATATGAACAAAAAAGGATAGGTTCCTAAAGATTGGAGCGCTTATAGTGGCTTGCGGCGATCCTAAATAATCAATCGACAAAGTTAAGCAACTGGGAGCGGTCGATAGTTGGATGGGTGACCGCTAGTGGCAAAATCTCTGTGGAGCAGCGTGATAGAGTATGCTCTAGGCCTCCTCAATAATGAGGAGAGACCCGTGCTCAGTAGATATTAGCGAGGGCGGTTTACTTATTGTGAATGAAACAAAGGAAATAGTTCTTAACATAATAGAAATGTATTATTATCGTCTTCGTAAGTCTTATGTCTATAATACTCGAACACCACAATTTCTCACGGTTTTCAACCTTAAGTACGTTAAGATATAACAGTGTCCTTTAAAATGATTATATTTTACAATTATTTACAATAAGTTAAAACGCAGTTTTATAATTAGCATTAAATTTTGACTAAATATAATATGTATATGTCCTTAAAACTTTATCTTACTTAATATTATAACTACATTTGATAATTTATCATACAAGACGTTTCAATGTAATACATTGAATTTAAATAATTTATAATATTACAAAAAAAATGTTAAACAATAAAAAACAGAACTACAATTTAGAATTCGAAAATTTGTTACAAATTGAAAACACGCAGTATCAAGCTGTTACACAAACCATATTATTAATTATTATGAATTATGAAGATGTCATTTTGCGTACCTACTTATTTCAATGTGGCTTATTTGGTTATTTAAACATCCGAAATATCTAAAAAAAAATATAAATACATAGTTCATACAACTCACAGTAGAAGTAACATAATTATTAATGTCATAAAAACTATTTATAAAATAAATGCATAATTCGAATTAAAATCTCACTCCCTCGTCTAGCGACCTTTAATGCCACAATCTGCAGGCATCTACAAGTGAAGCAACGTGTCTCTAATTATTGATAACAAGAAAATAATTATATTTAAAGGGGGTATGTGATATAAATCATTTTTACAAATCAAACGACATGGTGATCCAACCTTTACATTAAAATTTAAAAACTAAAGGCAGTGGAAAATATTCGCCAGCCAGCCACAGACGCTAGGGTGTACCTTGCCTGTCAGGTATGTAATATGTATGTACAGTGCCACAAACTTATCTGGCTGGTGGCCAAAATTGGAACTAATGCAAATGTTATACTGATGTCAGACAAAGATAAAGACAGTAACGCCCCCCCTTACCGGGTCAGATAAGTTTGTGGCACTGTACACAGTTTTTTGACAGACCTATTTTGTGGCGTAATGGTAAACTCTGACTGCAGGCAGGCGGTTCCAAGTTCGAATCCTGGCAGGGTTGCAGAAGTTATTTTTAATTTTATAGTAAAGTTAGTTTATAATATGAAGTAAATAACTATAATTACATCGGTATTGCACCCCATAACAATGTACAACGAAACATTCTAATTTAGTTTCCTATCAAATAAATTTTATTACTCTCAATCTTACTATTACTACTATTTAATAGTAGCAGGTATATATACACAGCACCTAACTACTCCTACTTAAGTACTTTCTTGGCAATGTACACTTATACACATGACATATACACTACAAACTACAACACTATAATTTAGTCATCATTCACTGATTAAGTACTCAAAGGTGACGACCAGTACAATAAAGCAATGACAGTTAAGTATTCTTCATTCATAAAACCACGCTCTGGCAGCGTTTCACCTGAAGCAACCCTCACATACACCCGCAGGACTCGACCACCATATTGGGCAATATCTTGGTGGTGAGGGTATTGTTGGAGTCGGCGTAGATCAGCTGCAGAGAGCTGAACTTGGTCGGCGCGCAGCACAGCTTGAACTCCGACTGCCTCTCGCCCGACACAGAGTAATACAGCTTCTGTGGACAACAGAATGTTGTTTTATGTCTTCATCTATTAAGAAACGATAGGTATGTAGGTAGGTACTTTAATTTTATACTTTGAAATTTGTTGTACTATATCTACCTACCAAAGAAATATTGTGAATTGCTTGCTCCCTCGCCTCGGATAAATATTAAATTAGTTAATTTTTCATAATGTAGTAGTAGCTATAATTTACATAAGCATGACAAGACGAGGTGGCCGAGAGGTTAAGGCGTTGGACTGCTAATCCAATGTGCTCTGCACGCGTGGGTTCGAATCCCATCCTCGTCGGAGCTTTTTGTATGAACACCATAATGGAAACCGCACAGTATATTTACTACCTATAGCCACTCGACGAGGTGGCCGAGAGGTTAAGGCGTTGGACTGCTAATCCAATGCGTGGGTTCGAATCCCATCCTCGTCGGAATTTCATTTTATTGTCACGAAATAATTATGGAAAAGATATTTTTATGTTAGTTTTGTATGGCTAAAGTAACAATGATTTTTTTGGTATAGATAACGTTATCTACCAGATGATTAACCATTAGACAATCATTGGCCAAGAATAAAAAATCAACAAAAAAAAAATATCACTATCCACACTCACCCTGATAATATTAGAGTGGAAGCTGCCACCCAGCGTCACAGCGGATATGGACGCACAGGATCCTCTGCAGAAGTAGGCATTGTACCCTTGCGGCTCGTAGATCCAGTCGCTCCAGCCGATCCTCTGGAAGTCCACGTAGAGCTGCTCGCGGCAGCACTCGCTGGGGGAGTCCCCGCATTCCAGCGTTCGCTCGCTTCGCTGTTTGCCCGCGTACATAGTCGATAACACCAGGAACGGGCGGCGTTTCTCGTGGAAGGAGAGTGGAGACTTGCGCGACTGTGGATTGTTTTTTTATTAGGAGTGCTAAGAGTTCGTCTTGTATATCGAAAAAAGTGTGGTTGAAGAGTTTAGCATCTGATACTGATATCTGATGAGTGATGCAGCTAGCAACAGCCTTGTTTACACAGTTGTTTATTATAAACTTTATTACGGAGTAAGTGCCTTCGTGACCATTTATTATCAGGTGGCTCGTTTGTTTATTTCAGTATAGCTCGTAAATTATTATCCATCTGTGTATATTTGATTGAGGGAGAGCGTTGTTTGTTCAAGTCAAATGGGGGATATCAGTTTGGCAAAAGAAAAAATCCCGAAGAAGAGTTATGCCTGGGGAACGAAAGTGTTTCGTGTAATCTCTGTCGGAACTTTGTGCAAACGTTAAAACTTCGATCGATAGCGTGATTCAAGTCGCGACGTCAGATATAAGTCGTACTTACCTACGTATGTAGACCTTCTACTGATAGCTGTCGAAACTTGTGTACAAGCGAGCGTAAAAAACCTCGATAGCGTAATTTAATTGGTGACGTCAGATGCCAGTAGGTACGTAAAGCTTCTTCTGACCGCTGTCGAAACTTGGTCACGGTAATGTTAGGTAATGTTACCGTGACTTGGTGCAAGCGTAAAAACTTAGCGTGATTCAAGTCATCACGTCAGATGTCAGGTACGTCAAACCCTAAAATACTATAAAAGCGCGCTTCTATTGAGTGACGAGTGACATCATATCAGAATTCCGCGCGAGGCTGGGACTATCACCCTACTTCGCAGTGCGATTATTGTCTTCTCGGCGTGGACTCTCCAGTCTCGCCCACACACACCCCCGCGTGAAGTTGTGAAGGCCACTAGGGCTAATAGCTACAATCCATTCAAAAAAAAATCATATCAGTACCTGGCAGGTCCGGCACGCGACATGCAGCGTATGCCGGCGCTGCGCGGTGTCGAGCCACACGCGCACGGCCCAGTCGAGCTGGACTCGCAGCCAGCCGGCGCGCACCGCCGTCTGCTGGATGGCCACCGGCCGCGTCTTCCGGAACTGGCGCTCGCTGTCCCAGTGCGCCGCCTCTGATATCACGAACGTCTGGTTGTACTCGTCTAGCGGGTCGCTCTCCTGGAAACGTGGTGAATTGTTTAATTAAAATGAAAAATAAAATGTTTTTAATGCCCGCCAAGGTACTCAGTAGGTACCATTCCTACCGTCATAATAATTGTTTTTAAGAGCAATTGTGTTCCGGATAGGAAGGTTTGTGGAGCCGGTTACACTTTTTTAGAGACGACCATCTCAGACCTCAGGGGTAGCAACGCATCTGTGACCGAATTGGAACAAGACTCATACTAACAATAACTAACTGGACTATTACTAACATTAACTAACAGGACTAATTATCACTAACATACCCTGTCCTCGCACTTATTAACAAACTAACCAACTAATATTCTAACACCATCTACTAACTGGACTAACCATCCTAGTCCCTTTGAGTCTAGTTCTAGGTCGGTCACAGTTGTTATGGGCGGCAGGGGAAGGGTGGTACTGCATGCTCGTTTGCTATCTTAATTCCATAAAAAAAAACCTATTTTAAATATTCGTATTATGTCGCATCCATTTATTTATTTATTTATTTATTTGGGTCACCAACAAGACAATCATTAATTTATTTTACAATATAAACCTTATCTAAGACATTGAACTAAATGTTGTCTTAATTATAGGTAACCACGGCTTGCAAAGTGGACGTGGTTAGAACTTAAAATATACAAAGTTTATAATAATAAAAATTTAAATATAATTTAAAATACACAGGCATTCTTTATATTTAACTAATCGTAATACTAAAAATAACTAAATGGTAAAAGGATTTTAATTGACAAGTACAGAAAAAAAGAACTAATGTTAATGTTATGTTATGTAACAGACGTAATGTTAGGGTGGTTGTGCATTGTTTTGAGTTATTATGTCGCGTAAAATGAATATTTTCTTTGATTTTTCATTGTGTGCGCCTACTACACCTCACCATGGTTGACTAGTAAAGAATGCCTGATGTTTTACGGTAGCATTAATAACTTCAAATAATAAAAAGTTACACCCTCAAGATACCTACTGTATCTTGGCCATCGCTCGGTGGTACGGATCTCTACGTTAGCGAATCAGACAAGGTACCTACTTGACCAATTTGTTTTCTGAATAAAAAGAACAGAAAAGCGTTACCTACATGGATTGATCTGGCCACTCTAACAAAACCTTGTAGCGGGACAGTAATAATTTGGTTTTATTGTTTAACTAGCGGCCCGCACGCGGTTTCACCCGCGTGGATCCCGTTCTCGTGGGAATATATGCATGTATTATACATAAAAACCTTCCTCTTGAATCACTCTACCTATTACAAAAAACCGCATCAAAATCCGTTGCGTAATTTTAAAGATTTAAGCATACAGACAAACAGACAAACAAACAGACGGACAAAAATAGCGACTTTGTTTTATACTATGTAGTGACAATTATTTGGTGGGTAAATTCTGAAAATGAGAGATGTATTTTAATCGATACAGCTTGAGGTCCGTTATCTGAGAGCTACTTTCACTTACACATCACTTATAAACTGTTATTTACGTACAAAGGAGCACGTTTCGTTGTTTACATCGATAAAGTTCATCGTTGCCACGGATCTACACTGTGTACATAGTACATACTACATAGTATTTCTTGATCACAAACTTATCTATTTTGTGTGGTTATGTAATTGATAAATAATCGCATATCATGTCTCACTGATGTCCATGGAACATACTACGATGAATACTACGTGATCAGTTCAAGGGTCAGAGGTCTTTAAAAATATTTAGCCCCCACTCGTATGGGCACGGGGATACCATGTTCCTTCTAGACAAATGTGGCACTTTATTTAACGAATCGTATTTAAATATGGCGCGCAGCGATAAGCGCTCCTTAAACTCTCAGATGGCAACTGCCTTGTCAGCTGTTAAAATTCATGTACTTATAGAATAATCGACCATGACTTTTTTAATAAATAAATAACGCTACACACATATAGCTTCGCATTAGAATTCCCTGTGTCGTGGGCTCTACAACGTACACAGTTAGACCGAGAACGGAAATTTAAACTCATCATACAAATTCCCGCCTCGCCGGGAATCGAACTCTTGGAACCGGCGGTAACCATTGCGCCATTCGGGTTGTTGGCTTAAAACTATGTAGGGGACACCGAGGAGTAATTGGCCATCAGTTAGTAACTGACCTCTTGGCGCTTCCTCTAAGAAGTGTACAGACTCCCGCGATTATCTAGTTGTCATATTAATTCATTCTGCTTATTAAAATAGCTAGCTACAACCCACTAATGGCCCACTACAGCACGGGTCTCTCCTCATTACTGCTCCAATGCGGGTTGATGGAGGGGTTAGTGGCCAACCCAGTGTCGAAAGTTTTCAAGCCGCCCGAAGGCCTCCGACTTGGCTTATCGACTGCTATCTATCGATAACAACCGGGACCGACGGCTTTACGTGCCCTCCGAAGCACGGAAGCGCTCAAGAAATTTTGCCACTAGCAGTCACCCGTCCGTCTACCGACCGCGCCCGCTGTTGCTTAACTTTGTCGATTGCTTAGGATCGACGCAAGCCGCCGGGCTATGAGCGCTTCATTAAAATACAATGAAATTTCAAGTGACCTATAACTTAACGGTGGCGAATTACTCGACAGCTTCCCCTATATCAAGCACACCAGCATACCTTGTAGAACCAGAGCTCGACGACGGAGACCTCCTCGGGGCGCACGTCCAGCGGCAGGTCGAACTGCAGGCACGCGAATGGGTACCGGCCCGCCGTCAGACACTCCCCTGGAACCATGCAAACAACACGCTGTCAGACACCATACATCTTGTACCAGCTCCAATTAGAATTGGAACTACTATACATCCATACATCTATCTTGAACCAGTTCCAATTAGCTCTAGCTTTAACTTAGAACTCATTTCTAGGCATGCGCCACTAGTTGCATGAGCGCCCGCGCGCAATATATTCTCATAGTTAGCAGGCGTTACCACCTTAAGGCTGAGTTACCATGGAACATCAGGTGGGATCGTAGTCAAGGGCTTACTTATACAGTATACAAAAAAAACTGCTCAAGGCCGCTGCATCAGCACCCGTGTGCAATACTGATAGGTATGCTAAGAAACTTTCGCCGCTTCTTTTACTCCCTGTCAAAGCGCCTTCATGCGAGACTTACTTATACCATTAATTTATAAGAAGGTAAAACTGATTAAGTGCCTATCTTAAACTGGGAGGATTATTACACCTTGCGCAACGTAATCTTTAAGAAGCTGTGTAAATAATTTAACTGTCAATAAAACAATGACAACACGTTAATTTCAATGTTCGTTTACAACGACGATGACGCGGTGTTATTGAACCAATAAAGTGATCTCTAAACCGATTTCATTTTAATACTGAGTCGATTAGCGTTTAATTTTAATAGAAATAAGTAGGTGTTGGTAACTTTCAAACTGTATATTGGCAGGGCCGGCATAAGCGGGCGTGCACGGCATGCGCTATATACACGCAGGCGACACGCAAGGAGTGGGAGGGGAGGACACAAGAATCACGTAAAAAATTTAGTTCATCTTTTAACCTTCACTTAAAATAACCATAAAATAATACAAAATGTAAAATTATTTAGGGGTTCTTAAGTTATTTTTACTATCACCAGGTATCTCAAAGCTACTTATTTGTAAAGGACTTGTTAATGCCAGATAACTTTTATGTGTGACAGCACTAATTATCCAATTAATTTTACATTTAGCTACTTTATTTACATTTATTAACTATCAACAAATAATGTTTATAATTGTTACACTATTATAAAACTAAAACAAGTAAGTAATTAAAGTGACATTGAACTTCTCAAGAATACCTATACCATCTTTACATCTTAGGAGTATTTCGTAGCATAGAATCAACTCATTTCCAGCGTCATATGCCAGGCCTACTGAAACCACAGGTAGAGTCTACACCAGGTTTCTTTTTAAGATTGCTACTATTGGTAGGAAGAATATTGACGTTACATTCCTCTAACACTGACTGCCTACAATGCTAAAACCATTTATGGACTTTTACTAAGTTCTGGTATAAGAATAAGGGATGGGGAGTGGAAGAATGACAGGTAAGCGTTGACGTACCTATCCTGCTTTTGATCCTGAATTTCTGATAAGGAGGGGTTGATTTAAATTGGATTTTTGGCATATATCGGTACTTTGCCAGAGGTTAAGCCCTTTCCTCCTGATAGCAGGGGGGGGGGATTGGATTTTTGAGGCATATAGGCACTTTACCTGAGACATAGTCCCGTCAGGCGTCCGGCGCGTGACGCGATCTGGTTCAATACACCTAGTGCGGCGCCGCGTATGTGGGGCAAGGAGCGACCCGTGGTGATAACCGCAGATTACCAGCGCACAGCGGCACCGGCGAATTTCGCGTGTTTATATATTGCTGGAATACGTAACCGACTGAAGTGGCCATGGGCTGGCCGTGACAAGGGTCGGTAACCGTTGGGGAAGAAAGGTCCTTGAATGCTGGCCCCGTCTCGGAAAAAGAGAGCTAAGGACGCCCTCTGATCAGGTGGTCTGACGATCTGAAGAAAGCAGCGGGAATCCGTTGGATTCAGAAGACGCAGGTTAGAGTGGCGCAAGTTAGGGGAGGCCTATGTCCAGCAGTGGACGCTAAAAGACTAAGAGATGGATGGATAAATATTGTTTATTGTATGCTTTGTGACAATCGTTATTTAACTGGGTACTATGATGATATATAGTTGTAGTCGTTAAAACCGGTGACATTATTTATAGTCTTTAATTTAACCTAACCTAACCCTGAATTATTTTGATGTACACACGTTTCGGGAAGCCTTCGCGTTGGCATCTCTACCAGTCTGTTACTTATAAATAAAATACATAGGAACCCAACAACAAGTAATTGTGTTTGAAATATACATAATTAGCGATATAGATATCTCTATTGTACAAATATTGGCGTATTTTATAAGTTTATAAATACGAGTACAATTTTTTTCTGTATTTCATAAAAACTTATTTGACCTTCCTTGTTCATAACTCATCTTGAACCGCTGTGAAACCAATAAATGAAATAAGTTAAGACGGTTAATTACTTCAAAACAAAGCGAGCGGTATGTGATCTGTCAAAGGACTTTGCTCCTAAAAAATATTGATAACTTTGGAATAAACACTCGCTTTAAATGTATTATTGACTGTACTTTGTTCTAGGTATTTCTTTAAGTAAGTATAGTGTGAAAATAATGGAATAGTATCTAGTTATAGCTAAGTTTAAATTTTAGATTCCCAAAAATATAATATATCAAAAAAATAAGTTTAAGAAAGTAGGTACCTAGTTAGTTGCCAATTGCGTCGGCGAAGAAACAGAAACCTGCACTCTTTTGAGAGTTCCCCGAAATGTGTTTCAGATGCGATGGTATGAAGTCCACCAATACGAAAGCAGTCAGCGTGGTGGGCTACGGCCCCTCACGTAGTGATAGAAGACTCGTGCCCAGCAATGACAGTTAGTGCTCATTCATACTGACTCGCGGGCGCGGTGGCGGGCGCGGTCACGAAATATCAAACATATGGCGTAATATCCAAGTGTTCACACAGGAATCGCACGCGCGGTCTAAGTAGCGGGCAAGCTCGCGACGACGCGCGCGGCGCGCTCGCGGCATATCAAACGCATGAAATGTTTGTGGGTGTTCACACTGAACTAGCGGCGGAGCGCGCGATTCAGTAGCGACGCAACTGAACTCTCGCGCAAAACGCCTGGCGGTCAATGTGAACACGAGCCCGCCACGTCCACCGCGCGCGCGCCCGCCACCGCGCCCGCGTGTTCAGTATGATCAAGCACATATGGGTTGCGTTGAAATATATTTAAAGGTTTCATGTAGGCTCTACCAGGGATTAATAATAATTCTATTTACTCATTTAAATTGGCCGATTAAAAGAAAATAAAGCGTTATTGACAAGGATCATGTAAACCGGTTTCGGCTTAATATTATGTCGATAGCACACGTCAGTAGGTGATAAGATTGGTAATCCACCGCTACCGATGTCTCCCATCACCACAATTAGTGTAATGATGTATTGATATCGAGTGAGTCATTCGGTGAAAACTATCATCGATTGTTATTTTAATTTTATATGTTTATTGCAACGTTATAGGACCATGCATAGAATACGTCACACGTTTTGGCTGAGGGTGAGGCGGAAGAGAAGGGGATACCCCTTGTGTGACAGTAGGGGACAAGTGTAGGCTTATTGATGTCACCATTGGTCACCATTGATCATTGTAAATTCACACATTGATCTTACCAGTGTAGGAGGTCGTCACGAATTTGTGACAATGTGTGGCAAGAAATCGGAAGGGGGTGGGGGCGCTGAAAATCATGAAATCTACTTGACATCCCAAGACGCACTTATAGATTGTCACATCACCTATTTTGGTAACGGAACTAATTCTATAACGCCATTATCGAAATAGGACGCGTCGGTTAAAAATCTGAGTGGTTGCCCTCTTGAACCAGAGTTAATTGTAATTGCTCCGGTTATCAGCTAATTATACCGCCTGGCGTCTGTCCGTACCGCGCACTTTGGTTTCATTTACGTGAACCCGTCTAAAAGTTACAGAGATTACAATCAAATGATATGTGTCTAAAAATAGCTATCGCCCGAAAACATTATATAGCTTTCGATAATAATCACCGCTGATATTTAGCATGTGATAATGTAATCCAATTAATTCATATTTTCATTTTGCAACTACATACTTATCTACACAACTACGAGTATCAATTCGCTACTATCTACAGATCTACACAAGTTACATTGCAAAAGTAAAATAATAACTTATGCCATACGGCAGTACCTATATCCTTAACTTAATGTATGATTGAGGCAATTTATGCTTCTTTAACACGCTTGTCAGGAATACATGTATGCCATCAGGATTACTCAAATTATCAAGTGCTCGCACCTATCATATTCTCGTATTTAACACCAACTCATTTGTTTCTTCTTCAAAGCCTACATTTTCTTTCTTTGTTCTTCTTTTTTTCCTGACCAGTGACTCATCGGTTATGACTTAAGTATTAGTACTGCCGTCCATGGGCAACGGTGATCACTTACAATCAGACAACTCGACAGCACGTCTATCAACTTTAAAACAAAGAAGTAATGGAAGAATTCTCAAACCCTGTGAAAAACACCACCAAATGCCCTTAAAGGTAACCTTAAAACGCCGTGGTACGGACCCTAAAGACCACATCTCTGCAAAGATCTTCGATAAGTCCCATTCCAGCTGAACAAAGCGGTTCAAGTCGCAGTAACCCCTGCATACCCGTCTTATCTGTACGATATTCTTTCCATTTAATTTGACGAGAGGTCGTATTATCTGTCGTGGCCTGGGACAGCCGCCGCCTGCGTGATTCACCGCTACGTCACCAGCCTGTCGTTAAACCCGGAATTGCCTTTGCGCGGTTATCTGTTGAAATACTTAAGCTACAACCAACTAATGGCCCACTACTGAGCACGGGTCTCTCCTCATTACTGAGGAGGCCTAGAGCATACTCCACCACGCTGCTCCAATACGGGTTGGTGGAGGGGTTAGTGGCCAACCCAGTGTCGAAAGTTTTCAAGCCGCCCGAAGGCCTCCGACATGGCTTAACGACTGCTATCAATAGATAACAACCGGGACCGACGGCTTTACGTGCCCTCCGAAGCACGGAAGCGCTCAAGAAATATTGCCACTAGCGGTCACCCATCCGACTACCGACCGCGCCCGCTGTTGCTTAACTTTGTCGATCGCTTAGGATCGACGCAAGCCGCCGGGCTATGAGCGCTTCATATTATTGAAATACTTACTAGCTTCGATTCGGGGCAAGTGAGATCTGGATTGGTGCCGCGAGTTTACAGTGCGTGGAGGACTTGTAGTAACGCAAGGGTTCGAAGTTATTATGCCTCCGGAAATCTGGTCTGGGAACTATGTGTGTGTGTCTCTGTAATATTAGTTTTCAAGAAATCTCTGTATGTATAGTGATCAATATTGCGACTAACCGTGAGTACCTGTTATCAGGTTGCTGGTCTTCTCGTTTGTCATATGCTTACTTAAAACATTTAGTAAGGCCTGCCCTGGTCGCAAAATGGGCCTGCCCTGGTCGGATCATGGACGCACTCAGCTCTTGAACTTGGGTCAAAAAGAATAACAGGTGGTAGGGCGTAAGGCCTAGAGCTCACCCGGGGAAGTACCACCGCCCGCCACGGTACTTAGTACCATTCTTATCCTACCGTGTAATAATTGTTTTAAGAGCAATTGTGTTCCGGATAGGAAGGTGTGGAGCCGGTAACACTTTTTTATAGGCGATCATCTCAGTCCTCAGGGGTAGCAACGCATCTGTGACCGAATTAGAACGAGACTCATTGAGTCTAGTTCTGGGTCGGTCACAGTTGTCATGGGCGGCAGCGGAAGGTGGTGCTGCATGCTCGTTTGCTATCTTAATTCCATAAAAAAAAATTATCGCATTAGATTTACAACAACTGCTACTACTGCTACTATACGCCTACTAAACCCGAGGTCCAGATACCCATTTATGCCCATGGACAGGACAGCCCTATACACCGAACCTATGACCTACTTTAACATTTTACTTAGTGACTGTACAGTGCAAAGACGTCATTCATTCACATATCGTCGACGTAAGTACATTCTTTCAATGGTTGAAGTGGTTGAAATAAGCTGACTGATTTTTTATTTGGTTACAGTTACAACTTTATCTAGTTAAATTGTATTCGTCGTGATAATTTTGCAGATGATCTGATGGTTCAGAAGGTAAGCGTTCACTACAGTCTATCTACGGACTGCATACGGAGCAGCATCAACGATGCGTTGCCAAACATTATGGATATACCTACATTACCTACATACATAATATGTAAATGTTTAAAAGAAGTCTTTACCGTAGATAGCAGTAAGCAGTTAATAACTGGGCGTTCACGTTGAACCCTGTAAAAATACTCTGAACAAAGTGGAGAAATTTTAAGGAACACCTGGCAAAAAAATGATTTAATGTGAAATCTATTCTAGGTTAAGAGTTCCGCATTTATAAAAAATCGTATTCTAATCGTGACATCCTTCCGACCTCATTGGTTACAATAATAGGAAGTAAAATAAGTACAAATAGTACGTTTTGCAAAACGAGAGGTTAATGAATCGTAACCCAATTTGTGAATAATCTGCATCTGGTGAATGGTTCGATCTAGCGGACGGTTTACATGCGGCTGCGGACACGGTGCGGGCCGCAGCGGGCAGCGGAGCGGGAGCGATTGGCGCTTACACTTATTGTAACCAGCTTAAACTGGAGATACAAAAAGATGACATTTGACATTGAAGAAAAACTTGTGTCTGCCAAGATATAACTGAATTACCTTAGATAAAATAGACTAGTTCTTTCTCGCGTGCCTCTATATGACATAATTATAAGGAGGAGAATATAACCAAGATACTGAAATGTACATGGCATACCCTATTTACCTAATCGTAGCATTTATAAAAAATGTACATTTTAAAATATAAACCACAGTGCTTATAATGCTTATTTTATTAATCATTTTTATCGACATTTAATGTGACGTTATTTTATATCTCTGACTTGGACGCTTACAATATCTAATATCTTTAAACGAGCAATTCTTGTATATTTATTTATTTATTTATTTATTTATTTATTTATTTATACCTATATATATAATCACGATCTCGGAAACGGCTGCAAAGATTTTCATGAACGTTACAGATTAGGGGGTTTTCGGCTCAAGGAATCGATTTATCAAGGTCCCAGGTTCGAGAAAAGCTCGGTTCCCGTTTTTTCCCGATTCCCGATGTTTTAAAAACATCATACTGACGCCATCTATGAAACATTAGGATAACTTCTATGAGGTACGGTTTGTTTGTTTCAGTAGTAACTAGATGGCGCTCGAATATATTTTTGTTCGGCTAATAGATGGCGGAATTCCTCGTATTTCTTGCGATTCATACTAAATATAATTTTCAACCGAGCAAAGCTCGGTCAACCAGGTACTCCTTCTTTATTCGTAGTTTATCAAAAATGTTAAACTTTAAAATCAACAAAAGTTTACTACGTCGAAAATTACAACCTTTAATATAAAAACCTTCCAATAACCCTTCAATTTAAAGCAATTAGTTTAAAGGTTTTTTTAGATAAATTAATTGAAATAATTAACTAAAATAGTTTGCCGCGCCTCGCAAATTCCGCTCCCCCTCTCACTTCGCAGCAGGCCTTATTGGCGGTCGGCCAGTCGATTAGCAGGTGAATGTTACCGGTCGGACTTTGCCCCTTACCGCACCATAGAGATATTAATCTCTATGTACCGCACGGCACCGCCGCGTGCGCTACAATATTGCACGGTGGCATTACACTCGCTTTGGACTTTGGACCCTCGGACCGCAGTCGCCAGACTCCTAGACACCTGCGTCACGTGACTACTGTACTATGCTGCGTGCGGTATTTACGGAATTTCGTCCGAACAAAGTGCAAGGTTTAAATCGAAAGTAGTGTTCGTACGCTACAATGTAAACAACGCTATGGTTTCAGAATATTTAGTATGTTTTTAAAAATGAACTGACGCGATTTGTTTTCGGACATTTTGAAGATGTCATGTTTACTTTGTTTTATTATTCTATTTGTAATTTATTTTGTTACTATATTCTTGTCCAATTTTCTGATGATTTTCTTTTCTTAGGAATCGATCCCAAAATTTTTTGGTCACGTCATGGGTCATCGTGTGTATGAAAAGCCCTGTCGACGCGTCACTTTCGATGTATGTATTCGCATTGTGTAAGGTAGGTACGGGTGCTCTACGTTGCAACTTGCAACCCACAGTTCAAAAACAAATTGAACCAGAAATTTTGGTTTTCCGGGAAAGACGTAATGGTGCAGTAAACTTTTTGTTGAGAGCATACTGTCTTGCTCAGTAAAGATGATGCAATTTTGTCCAAGATAGTTTGTACATTGATCTTATTGAAAATGCTTCATATTTTAAATTTATGTTTTAAACTGCGATAAATTATTATATATTTTTAGGGTTCCGTACCCAAAGGGTAAAACGGGACCCTATTACTGAGAGTTCGCTGTACGTCCGTCCGTCCGTCCGTCCGTCCGTCTGTCACCAGGCTGTATCTCATGAACCGTAATAGTTACACAGTTGAAATTTTCACAGATGATGTATTTCTATTGCCGCTACAACAACAAATACTAAAAAACAGAATAAAATAAATATTTAAGTGGGTGACCATACAACAGACCAGATTTTTTTGGCGTTTTTATACATAATGGTACGGAACCCTTAGTGCGCGAGTCCGACTCGCACTTGGCCGGTTTTTTATTAATCAATATGTCTTGTCTTTCCATGTCATGCACTGTGGCCGCAGTGAAGTGACCTACGCAAATAATTCTGGAAACTCATGCAAGTGGAAAGTCACGTCAACAATGTTAGTTAGTTACAACCACTTCACACCTGACGCAGCCGCGCAATCCTTCGCCTGAATGTAATGTTTTGTTAAAAAATAATGTAGTGTCTGAAACTGCTGTGATAGGTAAGTATAAAGTGTAACAAAGACAAAAAATGATGAGATCGTCGAAAATTTAATTTTAAACTGAAATAATTAATTACCGCAAAAAATATTTATGGTTTTTTATGTAAATGATTCTGATCAATACATTTGCAAATAAATTAAAATTACCTTATTTAATGTGTCATAAAATGCTTAATAAAAATGTCCTTACTATTGTCTCTTGTAAATATAAAGATATTTTTTCCGGAAGCCAAATATTTTTTTATTAAGTATTTTTTATTTATTATTCTTATACGTACAGATATTATAATTAGATTGCTAAGAATAATTTCTTCTAAAGATAAATACAGGGCGTATTATACATTACGACCGTATTACAATGTGATTACGATACAATCGTAAAACATTGTTAAACTATGCTTGTCTCTCTCTCATTCAATCCATTTCAATTGATTATACAGATGATTATTGTACCGTGTTCTTATCACAGCTCGGACAATTAACTACTAGTTACTACTTACTGTATAAATACGGTGTCACCGCGATGTAGTAGGTACAACATTAAGATAACTACTTCCGTATAAAAATATAACATACTACCTACTTGATAGGATCTTATTGCAACAAATTATTAGATAACTAATTTGTTTCGCCCCGCGGCGGTAACATTTATACACGCAGTAATTAACGCTCCATTTAATGTGATAACCTTCTTATATTTCGCACTAACATCTTAAATCCGAAATATAAATACGTTGAACATTATATTAGGATCAAATCAATCCATGATCCATCCATATTACAACTTGCGGCTTTACCGGTGTATGCAAATAACCGACTAATTAACAGACGAACCACCTTTGGGTATCTTAGTGTGGGCATCGTCGCATCAGCTGGACATCAGTAAAAGAGAATCGCAATTTACTGCTTTAGTTTTAGTTGGTCCGTTGCCGCGTCGATGTAATATGCGCAGAGCTTTATACTTATACCAGAGGCATCATCGATACTGTGACAACCCTGGCGCATCTACTTCGCTACACCGGAAACAATAAACAATAGAGGCCATAAACATGTCGAGCAAACAATAGGAACAATAGAGCGTGGTCGTCTCGAAACTACGCGCACGACGCTTCGCCATTACGGCAATAGTCTTAAGGTCGAAAGTCGGTTGCAAGGAACATACTCGAATCTTATTCGAATCGGGTCCGGAATTAGCGGGAATATTCTGGATTGGCATGAATGGTGCGTGAGTGGTATAAAAAGGGGCACTCGGTCAAGTGCGGGCATTCTAGTTTCGGAAGCGAAACCAGGAAGATACCAGCGATACCTACGAGCGATACCAGTGAGAAGTGAAGTGATTTGTACGAGCGATACAGTGTTCGACGAGTGTGTTTACGAGTACCTACGTGCAGAGTGTTTTGATGTGTACTGTGTACATAGTGTAATTTGTGTATCTACGAGTACAATAAAGTCTTTGTGGTACATTTTGGCATTTTCTCGAACCCAGTAGGTACTCCTGACACGTAATAATACATCTCCAGCTAAGAAAGAAAAATTGATCAGACTCTTCGCAAATGTTGAAATATTTGTCAGATTTAAATTATTTGAAAGGCCTGCCGAACTTGTACCGCACTGGTTTTATTTAATTACTATGGGTCACAAATGTAATAACATAAGTATACGAACAATGTTAATAATTTTTAAGCTATTGCATAGCTTTTATCGCGGGCCTTGGGCGTGGGGACCGAATTGAGAAATTTCGTAACGAAAACACCTAATACATCTCTCTATGTCTCTCACACTCTCTCTCTCTCACTCACACTCGTGACATCACTACATAGTATAAAACAAAGTCGCTATTTTTGTCCGTCTGTTTGTTTGTCTGTTTGTCTGTATGCTTAAATCTTTAAAATTACGCAACGGATTTTGATGCGGTTTTTTGTAATAGGTAGAGTGATTCAAGAGGAAGGTTTTTATGTATAATACATGCATATATTCCCACGAGAACGGGATCCACGCGGGTGCAACCGCGGGCGGTCCGCTAGTCTATCGATAAATACCAGATCTTTTAATGAATGAATGAATGAATGAAAGCTTTATTCAAGGATCAGCACACACAGTACAAGATGTAAAAGAATTAAAGACAATACAAGCAACTTTTAACTGAGTTAACTAACTTTTACTTTATAACGGCTAAACCGATTTGGCTAATTTTAGTCTTGAAATATTCGTGGTAGTTCAGGGAAGGTTGCAGCGATGAGAAAATATGGAAAAATTGCGAGGAAAATACTAAAAATGAAAATTTTAATTTCCCATACAAATCTTACCTGTCAAACATTTGATTTTCGCCCCGTTGTTCGGTATTTTAAGAATAATTACATGTAGATCTGGATTAAATAAGGCGTTGGAATCGACAACATATATTCATAATAGTCGAATTATCGCGTATTTAGATTTAAAACATGCAAAATAACATAGACATATAGGTAGACATACATCATACATCACATAAAATAATGACACTATAAATAATGACATTTGGTTGTTGTATTGCGTGCGTTCAGAAATATATTTTGTATACTTTGCTTTACTCTTCATCATATTATGTTAAATCGCCCCGTGAGATGTCCGCCCATTATGACGTAACAATTTTATTATTATCACAAATGCAGTATTATTTTTTGTTTTGTTAATTTATATATAATGCTATTGCAATAGCTTTACCGCGGCAGTCTCCGAGTGCCACACGTCTTTTTTTACAGTTTAGCAATTTAAAATGAGCTCGTCTGTAGAATTTGCTAAAAACATTTTCTTGTTGTGATTATGGAAGATGTTATAAATTTATATGGAAGAGATTATTTTGTTCGGTCATATTGAATAAGATGATAATACATAATTAAATGCTGACCTTATAACTAAATAGGTGTACGTAACTAGGGGTAACTCCGAAATTCGTACCAGAACGCCTTCTAATTAGGTACCAAATCCCCACCACAAGCACCGAAAAAAATGTTATTATGTTTAATTAATACTATTGGATATTTTATTTTATTATGTTATGAATTAGATCTTTGTTATTTTAACTTAACTACCGCATTAGGGTTAACCCAATTAACTAAGTTAAAATATATAAATAAATAAATGAAAGATAATTGCCGAAACATGAACGACCCACTTACAATCAGTCACACTATTTATAACCGAAGGCATTGTTATACATAAGAACACTTAAAATTGCACTATTTATTCCGCGGTAATTGTGTTATTGTAAAACATAGCAATCAATTTTTATTTATCAACCAATGTTAATTAAGTTAATGATTTCTCACACAATAACGATACAGGACCACAACTGTCGGGTGTGTCACCATCGTGACCACCTCCTGAAGGTTGCTGGTCCTACCACCTATAACTATAATCTATATATAATAGTATATATTAATAGTATATATCTAACATATAATAGTGGAATCTGTTATAGCATTCCACGCAAATGGCAGCTTTCCTCTTCTATGGTTTAAGGTTTATTACAGACTAGTTTATGCTCGCGGCTTCGCCCGCGTGGATGCGTTTAAACTTTACCCCCCTATTTCACCCCCTTGGGGGTGAATTTTGAAAAATCCTTTCTTAGTGGATGCCTACATTGTAGTGGCTATCTGCATGCCAAATTGCAGCCCGATCGGTATAGTAGTGCGAGCTGGGCGTTGATCGATCAGTCCGTCAGTCACCTTTGCGTTTTGTATTTATGGCGAGAATGTTTTAAGTAAATTTTGCTTGGGTAAGTACAAGCTAAATTGAACGGTGCACAGGTAATTCGGTGCGATTCCGTATTCTGAGCGACTCAGGTATAATTTAATGACGTCATTATAGAGTGAGATCGTTTTACCTGCTTGCCTATCAATCATTCTTCTGTAGAAAAGAGATCTGAAAGGACTCTACAGCAGTAGGACTATAAACGGTATAATTATAACGGCCTTATGTCAATGTAGTGAGACCTCGCCATTACACATGGCACTATATCCCGGAGAATGCCGTAAGAAACGATCCCGGAACCTTCCGTACTTTCCCGGTCCTGTCCCGTCGGTCCAGGGTCATCCTCTCTGAGGTCGTGTGACCGTTAAGTTTATAGCAATGTTTATAGCACTGCTATCAGTTAATCATGCTCTTATTCACTGAGCGCTCATATTGCGTCACTTTTACCTTTTCCGAATCAAGACTACTTTATTAGAGAGATCGAAGATAGAAACGTTTTGAATTTTGGAGATTTGATTCATATCTGGTAATAATAAATATGTTAATCTATGCATGGACTAGCAAAAATGTCCCTAAGGCACTTCTCACACAACGCTATTCGCACGCGACTCGGATCTTGTCAATGTACATATTTTATTATGAAAGCGACGCGTCTATGATGCGTCTACGATGCGACTCCTGTCAGTGAAAAGTGTCACATACGTCCGAATTTTGGATTGCGTTGCAGTCGCGTAGCTCATAAATAGCGTTGTGTGAGAAGTGCCTTAATGTACCTACAGTTTAAAAGAAAAGCGAACAAAAAAGTTAAAAGCAGAGAGAGAGAGAGTTTGTTTCTAATTATACATTTACAACGATGAATACTTTTAAAGTTACTGTTATAAAACTTATGATCTTAAAGCTAGGTCATTTCCCGACTTCCAAATAATGAAGTAGGTACTAATAGGAGGATAATTATGAGGTCTATAAACTTTCTCACTCCAACGTATTTACCCAAATTACGTTCGTAATAATTACGCATACCAGGATGCATGCAGGATATTTGATCCTTAATTTATTACACACTAAATTAGCATTAATGGTTGTACGTGAAAATTATTAGTTTTTGATAATATCAGTATTCAAAATCTAGTCATTAAGGTAAAATTTTAAATTATCTTAAGGTCAAGGCGACGAGGAAATTCCTCATGTATCTAAAATTGTAAATGTCTTCAAAAAATCTTAGCTCCGTTTCTTTGATTATAATTATTCGTTTATAAAATAGTTGGCTGTGTTAACTGAAAAAATAAGGCGCCAGTTGTCCTACCCTCAAAAATTAACATTACCACTAAGTACTTTTTCAATAAAAATTACAATTAGAGGGGTTTTTAAGAAGACAAGGATTTAATACATCTCCGTGCAGTTTATTTGTTTATATTATATTACCTATTTTCACACGGTTAAAGTTACCAGCTCTGCAACCAGCTCCGCTAAGTTAGTGCTTACCTGTATCTATTAAGTAATACTGTAATTTTTTATTTTAAAAGATGCGGAGGAGTTTTTTTTCGCCGTTTTTTTCTCCTCCGTGCTTAATTTTAATTTTAAAGTGCTTAACTTTTCCAAAACGGTGGTAGAATCGAAAAAATTGAAATTCATAAGTGAATTCATTTGTAAATTCCTAAATAATTGAAATAAACCATTTTGAATTTTGAATTTTAAGGTTGTTGATGGGTCTGCTCTTCCCTAACATAAATATTGGCAGATCCTATACCTTCTGTATATTCTGTATAGAGAGAACTTTAGCAGACCATAGAAAGATTACTATTATCATAATCGAACCAACTAATATTTATCTTCAAATCTTTAATTGTCTAGAAAATTAGAAAGTTATAATGTTTAAATTCAACTATAAGTATAACGTAAAATATTCTGCCTTTGATGTTTTTATTAAAACAGGTGTCATTATTAGCTAATGTTGTATGATGAAATTCAAAAATCATCTAAAAATATTTGGTTGTAATTAAAATCAGGTTTATTCAGGTACTTTATATGACTGTAAGAACATGAAAAGTTTCAAAGGTCTCGAGTCTCGACTATACACGGTTATTCAACTGTGCTTTCACAGATGAAAAGCTCGAAGGACCAATTTTGCTCGTCTTAATATAAAAAAGCTAAATAAAATTTACCAAAGACTTTCTATCATCGTACATCTGTAGGAACGTTTTCAATAATCCATAATTATATACATAATCTCTACCAGGAAAAATAGTAAAAACTAAAATACTACGAGTACTATCTTTAAAACCGCAACTTGAAGGTTGCTAGGCAACTGATAGGAAGATTATGGATAGAAAGGTAATTGAGAAAAGGCAGTACCTACTTCGGTAAATGAACAAAATTAATTAAGTTAATAGGAAGCTAAAGAAGACAAAAACTCTACGACAACTCTACATACCTACGTGAATGAATAGAAGTATACTTTGAATGGATACCTTTTTCGAAATCGAGTCTATATTTTTAAATAAATTTTATTTCATTAAATTTTATGGTCTTTAGGAAATCCTTAATAATTATTGAAATATTAACACTTAATTCAGAATGTAGAGACACCCCTTCGGGATCTCTACTTAACTTTACTTTAAAGTAAGAACTGTAAAAAAGAAAGAACATGTCTTACCTTCAACAGGAAAGACGATCTTCTGTTCTGTTCGGCCGTAAAAGTCATCTAGATCTGGGGCGTTTTCGGGGTCCAGAGGCAAAGTAGCCCCCTGGGCCACGGGCGCCGGCAAACTATTCATCGGCACCGCCACATCTGGCCTCTTCGACAGCCTCAGCTTCTTCAATATCTGCTGCTTCACAAACTCTATCCTCGCCTCCGTCACTTCAGAGTCACTCAACTCCTCATTCGCCCGGTTCGCACACGCCCACATAACCCTTAAACTTAACAAGCTATTGACTAGAAAAAACGCCACAATCACTCGCGGAATCATCTTCGAGGTTTCTCCTACGTAAACAATTGAAGTAGTACAAGAGATCGAGACACATACGTGCGGCGGTGGCTGCTGTCGGCACGCGACTGGCCGGGCCGGATCAACCCTGATTAATATATGCGCCGGCGCATGCAGCGGATGTCTTGCGTAGGGGTGTGCTGATATCTTTATCTACATCGCGTTTGATTGTATTGTCACGCCTTTCAGCAGTTTCCGATTAACACTCGGAAGTTCATAACGTATTTTCGACAGGTGTTTTCAAATTAGTTTAATTAAATGTAAAATGTTTCTTTCTGACTTTATTTCTTAAATGAAAAATGGATCGTGTTATAAACCTATTGTAAACACTTTACGCGTTTACACTAAAACTTCCGCATTAGGGTTTTTTGTGCTAATTAAGGCCATTACTGGAGAAACTTAATTTTAAGGAATCCCACGGGTACCTAAATATTTCACGATTCACGAATATGGGGCCTGGGACTGATCCAATTATTTGAGCACGTTAGGCGGAGTTTTGTTTAATTGATTAATTAAATAGTAAATCCTCTCCCTACATTTCGGGAAACATAGCCCCTGTGAAGATTACAACATAATATATCTACTTATGAGTGGAAACCGCACTAAAATCCGTTAAGCTGAGTACAAAACTGCAGACAAACAGACAAAAGTCCTAAAATTCATTATTTTGAGTTGTAATGCATTAAAGGCATGCAACAATAGTTTTTTCTGATTATATTTATTTATTGTATGAATAGATTTAAAAAATATCCTATTGAACGCACCAATAAAACCGAAGTGAAATGCCTATTTAAAATGGAGCATGTAAACCGTTCTGCTGAGTCGTCCCGAGTGTCACCTACATGTGAGGGGTCAGTACTCACTGATAGGACTTGCTCTTGGACGATGGACCCTGATACGATCCTTGTAAATCACCCAGACAGAGCTTTTGTTTGTACCTACATGTCGCGGCGATACCAGGAAAACCAGGACCATGATGAGATGGGTTGTTTAAGTAATACGTTAAAATCATGTGCTTAAAATAAGGTTAGTTTAATCGAAAATAAATAAAACCGAATATAGGAATCCGACAAAGTGGGGTTCCGCGTTTTTAGCTATCACCCCGCCTGATTTACCCTGTTTCACAATACCCTTAGTTTGATTTTCGTTCTTAGTATTTTTTGTTATTGTTACATAATGACAAACTTGATTTTTCTTAAAAATGTTTCAGGGATTCATTAAATTACTTTCATGTGGGTAATCACAGTTGATGTTTTAACGATGGTAGGTATACATGATGGCGACAACTGACCGTCAGTTGGAATGTCAGTTTATTTCATAGGTTTATTTGCTCGCTATCATTTACAAAAAAATAAAAATAAAGTCGGCGCGGGACGCATGACAGATATACCTAAATGAAATAATTTTGTACAGATAATATGCTTAGAAGGTTAGTTTACGACAGCAAATAAATATGGCAAAATAGAAATATAACAATACAGTATTGTATAACTTTAGGGATAGGATCATATATGATATACGTTGTAGCTCCTGCGCAACGATTTCGTCTCTTTTTATCCGAGGTACGCTCTGAAGCCTGGCTTCTGCCCTCTAGTGTAATATATCTATGGCCGCGCCCGCGCCGTGTGATTTGAAGCTGTAATATCTGTTTTTCAAAATATTTCCTCAACAATTTCTCCCGAACGGACCTATGTTGAAGTATAAGAGCTGATCACATTATGCAACTGATCGATAGTTTAAAAGTTATTTGGTTTTCTCAAAATCTTCAAACCCAATTGCTTTAAATTTTCAAGAAATCTAAGTTCAGTAGGAGCCTTTAGAGTGCGTCAACTTGTTCAAACATGAGGCTTTCTTACACACACAACACACACTCACACGCGTACAAATAGACGTGGAAATCTGATCAAAACTCAATTTTCATAAATCTGAGTGAAATTAATAATTTCCATAGTTTTCAAAACTCTCAGTTTTCTTATTAGAGGGCAGATAATATATTTTAATTTTTTTACACAATTTCCGAATCTAGTCTCTACTCTCTACTAAACTAAACTTACTTTTTTATTTTAATTAGCAAGTTACCCCCGGAGTTGTTAATTTAACACTGACTGAGAAATATAAAGGTGCTCCCACACTTTGAGCATTCGCGTGTAATGTAACGTTACAGATTCGAGCATTACATCAGTGAAGGAGCTAATCTATACTGTGAGGGAGCGCCTTTACGTGTCTCGTGTATCACCTACATATACCTAGGTAAAACAGATATCTATGCGAAACATAATTATACTAACAGATAAATGTACCTATATGGTACCTACAGGAAGATAGTAGGTACCTAGTAGCTGTTGTAAAAAGCCTATTCAATCTTTTGTAGAAAATTCTACATAGTAGTGGATAGGAGTAGGTAAGTGAGCGTTTAATGAAAAACAACAAAAAACGGAATGATATCGGAAATCAAGATAAAAGTGGGAAGAACCGGTTTATCACCTGGTTTGGGCGATAGCGGAAATGTACCGGAACACGCGCGCGGCCCGCGTGGGCCACGATACCAATACCATTGGGGATTAGCTCCTGCTTCCGAGAATGTTGTCTGTGATAACAAAAATGAACCTTTGCTTTATGATGCGAAATAAAATATATTGCTCAATCGTGTTTACCTATCCATAAAATTAAGTCGACACCTGAAATTTTTACTGAATGCTTCTAACAATAAATAATTAATAACTTATAAGAAATTCCGGAAGGACCTTTCTTTGGGAACTTTTTAAAAATTGTTTAAAAAAGCCCTTTAGGACCTTTTGAAATTTCTTGCTGTGATTTTTATAAAAAAAAGGGAAAAAGGGAGGTCAATTTTTTTTTTAAATTAACCTTAAAAATGGGTTTTTCTAAATTTTTTATCAAATAATACCTAAGAGTAATTTATTTGCCCTCGGTGGCACGAATATAAAACCTAACCTACACCTGTGCGTCCAACTCGCACTTGACAGGTTTTTATTTATTTTTTGTTGATAGTTATCAACAAAGAATAAATGTAATACCTATATTACACTTAACTATATTGTATATTTGAAATTATTACGGAGTAAGTATTATTTATATTAAATGACTTAAACATAGTAGTTACTGTATTTAATAAGTTAATAAAATAAAAACTTTAGAGGAGTAAGTTATGAAATAGGTATCAAACCTACATTTATATTAGGTAAGTACTTACTAATTTTAGCAAACAGTGGCCGCTTCTTTCTACAGGGTCCCGCAATATTTTAAGAATTTAAGTACATAGGTATCAACATTCAAAAAAAATATTATTATAAAAACAAAAAACCCGACTGCTCACAAAAGAAATCAAAAGAAAAAAACAAGTGTCACAATATCAACATAAAATACTTCATGGTGCTGCAGGCGGGGACAAACGTAGTACTTGTGATAAATCTTTTTTTACCCGTAGGTAACAGCCTAGTATTGTTTGACTTGGGGGACTTGATTGGGGGACTTCATACACCATTTTGATGCGATTCAACAATCGCATGGCTTGAAATCTCCGCTTAATGTGCTTCGTGTGGATTTCAAGCCATGTGATTGGTGAATCGCGCACAGCTCCGCTCCGCTCCGCCTCAGTGGAACCGCACCCTTAGTGGCACACCTGCCTCACTCTTCATATCCACTTACCACCTAACCAACTAACTTTCTAACATGATTTACACTATCCTAGTCTGGACTATCCTAGTCCTGATGTGAGTCTTGTTCTGTGCCACAGTTGTCATGGGCGGCTGTGTATAGATTGTGCTGCATGATCGTTTATTCCAAAAAAATTGCTTCTCTTGCAGAAAACCAACGTATTGACCACAGACACTGCTGTATGCACTATCATTGTTATCTAATAGTGTCAATGCACTGATCTAATTACCGTCCGATTACATCGGGCTTCCCCGAACGGATTTGGGCGTATACCAGCTTAGATTGAAACCAAAGAGTAATTTGGACACCTGTATCTATACTAAGAAATTACAAAATTGGAGCAACCGTACCTACTTATGTCCTATATTATGCCTATTTTTATATTTAACTTTATTGCTCGTAAGCTCTGTTATCGGTTCTAAATAAAGACGATTAAGGCCTACTAAGTATTAACTAGATAAACGTCTCGGGCTGCTTATAGGGGGTGTCGTGGCCAGCATGTCTGGGGTGCGGACAGAAACATGTTAATTAATCATTTTATGAATAATCGGCCAACAGAAAGTGGCTTCAGTCGATCTTAATTGATCGATCGGGGTCAATGTGACATCACTAGCCGGCAGATAGGTTTGGGCGAAAAAGGGAACATACACTTTTACATAAATGTACTTAAATAAATGTAACGGAGGATTTTTTATGCATGTGCTATAACAACTGTGAGGAGCAATGACTGCAGGAGGTGGTGATATGAGATGTGCTGAAGCGAGGGCAGTTTTGGCATACTGATGGTGATTCCAGATATGGAGTTGAGAGGAGCGGTGCTTTTGAGCAGAGTAGTGTTTTAGTGGAGTGGAGAGGAGAGGACAGGAGTCAGATCTTTCTTTTCAGGTTCTCTATTAAAATGTTACTGGCCAGCGACCTGGCCGGTACCTATTTGAAAATGGAACGACGACAGCAAAGGAAGATTTGTTGTACTTTCATTATTCAATAAATTGTAACTGAAGTTGTAACACGAGTCATATTATTTTGCCTTTTTATATAAATGTCAGTATTTATTTTAAATTTTTTAACGCTTAACGTAATTAATAAACGTAACAGTTTATTATGTCCATGGGAGTAGGTACACAGGTAGGGGCAGATACGACCTCAGATAAATACCTACGGTTATTGTACTCCTTACATAATCTGACTCAAAAATCCGATTTGCTCTCCTTCCTCCATATCCTGACCTGACCTTGGTTATGACACTGCGGGATTAGGCACCTCTTTTCATATGTTCATCACTTACCCATTTAACTGCTTACTGCAAAGCACATGTTTCGCAATATCTTCTGTAACTGTAACTAATAGGTGTCCCCTAGTGAAACGAGACTTTAGACTTGAAAATATAATGATGAAAAACGCTGATCTTTTGAGATATTATTCGTGTATGTGCATATTGTGTACCTAGTACCTACCTATTTTAGGGTGATTATAAATGAAGTATCATACCAAGAAATCCAAGAATATTGTATTCTTATTTCCACAGATTTCATCGTCTTTGGTACGTCGTGTCTACTCGTTTTACCGCTCACATAGCTATGCGAGTAGTTTAAAGCTTTCGCTTGTTTTTCAACAATTTTGAAATAATCGTTCTTTATCTGGTGTCTTCTTTTTATTTTTCTTCATAATATTTTTCTTCTATTTTAATCTTCTTTAAATTTTTTTCTGCATATTTTTTTCAATTTTCTTTGCCCCCCGGTGCGCATGCGACGCGGCATTGCCGCAGGCGCACCGGCCAGGCAGGGTCGCCATGTAGAGATGTGCGATGTAGGTTGTTAAATAATAGACGTGTTGCTTGAATGCTGACTTTATTATGACTCCTTTAATATGCTTAACATCCTAACTTATATAAGGGCTTAGCTACACACTACAAAATCAATGAATGGCATTAAGTATATGTCACCAAAGTATTATGAGTCATATGTTATGTTATGTTATATGTTATCTGTGTTGGGAGTCCTATTAATAAATAAATAAATACACTTTTTGATTGATAACAATGTTTTTCATTTTTTAATTCCTGACTGGGGTAACCATGATTGATGATCCTTACGTCACTAATACCAGTTTTATCCGGAATTATTCATTTCTATTTATTATAATTTATTTCTATTTTATTATTTTGTTGTAAACCTACCTCCCTGGAAAATAACCATGTCGATAGGTGAAAATCGCACGAAAATCCGGGTATTTTTAGAGATTATTACGATCGGCAAAATGGATACCTAAGCCATTTCTGCCATTTTCAGTCGCAACCCATACCTAACTGTCCTCATGTTATAATTTGAGGTGTGTTTCAGTGAAACCTACGGCGAGAAAACTATAATTATGCGAGTTGATTAAATGAGAGGTAAATTGCGGTTTACGATTTACGATGTTTTACAAAAAAACTACTTACTAGATCTCGTTCAAACCAATTTTTGGTGAAGGTTTACATGGTAAATGCACATCATATACTTTTTTTAGTTTTACCATTCTCTTATATATTAGAAGTTACAAGGGGAAGACACATTTTACCACATTGGGAGTGCCTCTCGCAAACTATTCAGTTTAGAAAAAAATGATGTTAGAAACCTCAATATCATTTGTGAAGATCTATTCATAGATCACACGTATAGGTTTGATGAAAAAAAAATTTAAGTTTCAGTTCTAAATAAGGGGAACCTCCAAAATTTTTCTATTTTTGTGTGAAAATATTAAAGCGCTTCACATAATACATATACTTATCAAGTTTCAACAATAGGTATAGGTACTTAGTTCTTAAAAGTAGTTATAGTTTCGGAGAAAAGTGGCTGTGACGTACTGGGGGACAGACAGACAGACACGACGAATCTATAAAGATTCAGTTTTTTGCCATTTGGCTACAAAACCCTAAAAAGTGCAGCGATCATTGGCCCAGGACCAGAATATGGCGCTCAATCGAAGTAACACGAGCGGTGCCATAGATGGCAAATGTAACTTTCTTTATCAACCCATTGGTTCCGCAACACTCGTATACTATACAATTGTATCAACAACGAATTGATTACCGATTCGGTTTCCTTCTAACGACCCCAACGGTGACGGAAGTAATCAGTATTAATACGTAAATTATTACGTACTTTGGAGTGAAAAAGAAATTAACTTATGAAAGTTATGACGACTGACGTAATAAATTACACATTTTACTACTATTTTTTACGTGTATAATTTCAGCGTCATCATGCAAAGACGCGTTTGCATGAATGACTTGTGGCTTGGATTAAAACCTTAGGTACTGTAACCGAGTGTTTTAACGAAATGATCGATTATGCTCTGCTTCTAACTGGACTAACCAACCTAATATTCGATTTCAGTCTTGTTCTTTGTAGGTCACAGTTCTCAAGGGTTACACGGAAGGGTACATGCTCGTTTGCTTTCTTAGTTCCATAAAGGTATCGGTATCATCTGAAAGCTAGGGCCAAATTGGCCTCCAAAATGCTCGGAATATTTAACCGGGCCAAGCAGTACTTCACTGCTATTTTGTAAAGCTTAGGTCACTTCTGGTTCTCATCTCTGGGCAGGGGCGCCACAATACCAGATTAGTCCATTTGACGCCGTACAAAAGCGCGCAGTGCAAGTTGTCGACGACCCACGAGTCACACAGGTTAGAACAACTGTCTTAGGAGAGACATACCGACTTTACAATGGTGAATGCTCCGAAGAATTGTTCGATTTGGTGGTCCAACGTCACCCTTCCATAATGACACCACTCGCCGAAAATTGAAGTTCCATCCACATCGCTTGGATGCGTGGCGAACGACTATGGTCCGTTTTTCACGATCGTTTTTACTTTTACTTTACTTGCAAGCTGTAGAGTGAGCTTCTTCTGAGGTATTCCCGGTCCCGGATCTCTTTGACATGGGGTTCTTCAAGAAAGGTGTATAAAGAGCTCTCCTTTAGGGTCAGCGTTGCACAGGTGATTCCCCTTGAGATTCCTCAGGTGAGTCTTGCTGGTGTCCATAGGCGATGATGACCACTTATCATCGAGTGGGTTTTACCTACGTCAGCCTTTCAGGCTATTAAAGAAAGTTAATTAATCCTCTTCCGACTTGTAAGTTATGAGTCGAGTTGGAAAATCGATTATCATAATAAAACTGTGAAACTTAAGGTCATGTTTTGTGAAAGTTTTTTCGACGATCAATTTCGTTCAATATTTCATTGCATTCGCATTGTTACTTTCGAACCAAAGCCACCAGTGGTGTAGTATAAATTGCAAACCCAAATAGGTATGTAGGTATAAAAGAGAAAAATGTATATGTTAGTGTCAGTTTATCAATATATTTCAAAGAAACTCATTTTTGATCGTAAAACACTTTATTTCACTAAACTAGAATACAAAGCATTAAATTACGTAATTAAACAATTAAATAAATTAAATAACAATAATAGTAACAAAAATCACATTAATCTAATTTTTTTTTATTGATCAAAACGTTAAAATAAAAAAAAACCATGAAATAAATATTTAAATTTAAAACAATTCATAATTTAATCAAAAGTAAATTAAAATGCAAAATAAGCAAAATTTAAAAGATTTGAAACACTAAAATGATTACCGAATTTATTTTATTTTAAATAGACAATTAACTTTATTCAATTAACATCAATTTAAATAATAAATTAAAATAATAATAATAAATTAAAATAAATACTTTCCAAGTTCCGAATCTCCACAAACAGAGATTCGGTTGTTCTTTGAACAAAGATTCAGAGTGTTCACTCAACACAGGAGCAGCGTTACATCCAACGTCTGACTCGCTTCTGAATCCGTGAGCGGCTTGCACGTGGTTATAAATAAACTCCAGGTAGGAAACAGGTGGCAAGGTTGGGGGTGCAGGTAGCGGTAAGGGTAGGGTCTTGGGTCGCCGGTCGTCGGTCAAGGGTCGCAGGTAGTGAGTTGACGGCAGGTAATATTTTTGTGTCTTCATTTTCCTGATTTAATGTAACGCGCCGATACGGCCATTCTGACGAGTGGCGCGTCCCTGCGCCTACTCGCGTTTATCTGTCCAAAACGGAAAATCACTCATTTAAAAACAATGCTCAAAAACATATAATAATGTTGTAAGATACCTCATAGCCTCAACGCTAGTTTTGGTATAGGCTTCAAGACCTCAGCGTCCATATTAGCCAAGTGACACGTAAAACACAAAGAAAGAATGGAATGATTGCCTCATAGCCTCAGCGCTAATATTGGCGTAGGCTTCAGGACCTCGACGTCCATATTAGCCAACTCGTTAATAAACACGTTAGACAAAATAACTCATTACGAAACAATTTTCACAAAAACATGCATGCATGAAGGAAACACACGTGACACATTTGAACAGTATTGAAGTCAAGTATTCAAGTTACCAGTCATTTTCAGCTTCCAACACCATCACATCCGATCACATTGTTGATTGTTTTGCTGATTGTCTAATTCAACACTCACAGTATTATTTGGCGTCGTTAGTTCTTCATTTGTACTGACATCATTATCCATTGCCGATACGGCGATTTCACTCTGTACTCCAAATTTAGGTGCGCTTCTCAGGTTTTCATGACACACTTTCCGTGATCTTCCTCGACCATTTATTCTTCGAATTTCATATCTATCATGGGGCAAGATTTTCTTGATTTCATAAGGTCCATCGTACTTCTGACTTAGTTTTGTACCAAGGCGTGGTGGTTCCTTTATTAGCACATATTCACCTTTTTCAAAGCGTTTGACTTTAGCCTTACCTTTGTCAAACCGTGTCTTGTCTTTACTAGCGGCATCGACCATCCTGTTCTTCACAGATTCTCGCAGTAACACTGGATCTACTCTTTCGTTAACGTCATCAATTATTGAAATTAGTTCTGGTGGAACAGAGCCTTTCTTGCCTGTAAGCAGTTCGATGGGAGTCTTTCCTGTAGTTTTAGAAAATGTACAATTAATTGCCAATTGAAGGTTATGTAAAGATTTTGCCCAGTGAGTTTTCTCTAAGTTATTAATAACAGTTAAGCCACTCTTCAGTATCCTCATCACTCTTTCTACTTGTCCATTTGCTCTACCTATGTAACCAGCACACTGATGCAATTCGATGCCATACCTTTCACAGTAGGATTTATAGTGAGATACGAAAGCACCGTCCCCATCTACTATTATCCTTTTAGGAGCGCCAAACAAACATACAATGTCTTGCAAATGTTTCAAAGCACTTTCCTGTGTTTTATTTTTGGCATGCTTTAATATGACAAACTTCGTGTAAGCGTCAATAGCAACAAATACGTACTCTTTTTGTGATGCTGATCCACTTAATTTTCCTGATATGTCAATATGTACTGTATGGAATGGCTCGGGGACTTTATCGATTGGATGTAGTTGACTTTGTACCGCCCCTGACGCACTTTTTAGAGTTTTACAAACAACACAGTGTTCCACAAAGTACCTAATAACTGTACTCATCCTAGGAAACCAGAAATGTTCCTTTACTTTCGCGAGAGTTTTTTCCCATCCCATATGCTTTAAGGATTCGTGATACCTGTTAATGATGCTCCATTGATATGAACGTGGAACTACTTTAAGTAACTGTATCTTACCATCGCCCTCCATCTTATAGCATAGAACATTATCTTTCAAAGTATACTGTTTATTCAGCTCTTGGTCATCATGTAAATTTCTAATGATCTTACTCACTTCCGGGTCACGAAGTTGTTCCATTATTAGCCAGTCTTGATTTTCAGTAATATTCATTACCAATCCTGTAGGGTTCCTGCTAAAAAAGTCAGCGTGCTTTAATCTCTCTCCACGGCGATATTCAACTTCAAAGTCAAAGTTTTGTAGAAACGCCCACCACCTATGAATTCTTGGCAACAATTCCTGCTTATAACGAGAGGCTTTAACAGCATTGCAGTCTGTGACAATAGTAAATTTTCGTCCGTAGAGGTAATGCCGGAAATATTTTACAGCTCTTACAATCGCCAAAGTTTCCAATTCGTAGGAATGATAGTTTGACTCTGCTTTTGTCGTTCTCATGCTAAAGTAACCAATTACATGTTGCCGTCCATCTTTGATCTGAATTAATACTGCGCCAAGACCAACTGCGCTAGCATCGGTGTGCAGTTCAATAGGTAACCCTTCCTGAAATATGGTTAACAAAGGGAAAGATATTAAATAATTTATAATTTTGTTTCTTACTGCCTCATGTTTCTCCAACCATTCCCATTTTACGCCATTTTTTGTCAGTTCATAAAGAGGTGCCATTTCTGTTGAAAAGTTTGGTATAAAACGTCGGAAATAACCGGCCAACCCGTTGAATTGTCTTAGTTGTTTCACATTCCGAGGTGGGACAGTTTTGGCTAGTGCATCTATTTTCGTGGAGCTTGGTCTTATTTTGCCTTCACTTACTACATAACCTAGGTACTCTATGGAAGTTTTCATAAATGAGCATTTCTTAATGTTAAACGAAAATCCTGCGTTCATTAAAGCATTAAGAACCTTTTCGAGATTATTCAAGCCTTCTTCAAAGCTTTTGCTCGGGATGAGGACGTCATCCATATAGACTAAGGCAGCATCGCCACGAAGGTTGCCTAAAGCCTTGTTTATTGCTCTTTGATAAACAGAAGGTGCGTTAGTCAAACCAAAAGGCATTGTGAGATACTCATATTGGCCATCAGGTGTTATGAAAGCCGTTTTTTCAATCGAATCGTGAGAAATTGGAATCTGATGGAATCCTGCCGCCATATCCAAGCACGTGAAGTATTTAGCGTCTGCCAATTTGTCTAATTGGTCTCCAATTAAAGGCAGCGGATAGTGGTCTCTGACAGTGTTTGCATTCAGTTCTCTGTAGTCAACGCAAAGTCTATCTTCTCCATTCTTTTTCTTCACTAAAATTATAGGACTTGCAAATGGTGAGTTACTCTCTCTAATAATGTTCTTCTGTAATAAGTCATTAATTATTGTTTGCACCTTTTCTCGTTCCACCGGGGCCAACCGATAAGGCCGTCGCTCTACGATCTTGTCTGGATTCTTGAGCTTTATCGATAACTCACCGGTTGTAATTCTTCTGCCAGAAACGCCTTCAACAAATGAATTTTGGTACTTACTGAGTAACGAGTGGAGTTTCTCAATGTGCGGAACTTCGGTAATGTCTGTATTAATAGCTTCTATAATCACATGATTTATTAACTTCGGACTTGGGGTTGAGGCGCTATGGGTTATCGTTGTTTTATTGTCTGTCATGTGTACTTCGATTCCTGGAACACTTAATAAATCTTTTCCAACAATTATATCGGTTGGTATTTCGTGATCCAACACGACGTGAAAAAGTATTTCAATATTTGTGCTGTTAATGCAGCATGTAGTTAAAATTTTCATTACCGATATGATTGGCACAGATCCAATACCCTTCAAATGTGTCACTGCATTTGTGCGGACTCCAGGCACTGTTTCTCCAATGGATTGCTTTATCAAAGAGCAGTCGGCACCACTGTCGAATATACCTTGTATGGATTTTGAACCAATAACCACTGTCAGATGATTACAAATATGACTCTTACCTTTTTCACATAGATTGACTGACTTCTCCGACGCTATCCGTTTAAAACATGTTTCATATGTGTGCCCTGGTATTGAGCAAAACGAACATTCCGTCTTTTTATTCTTTTCAGATTCCCTCGCTTTCATGATAGCATTTTGGCTGCACCAGCGGGCTCTATGTCCGGTTTTCCCACAAACAAAACATGTCATACCCTGATCGGACCTTTGACTAGTGGAATCAGTTCGAGGTTTCTTAGATGGTGCTAAATCTCGTACTGGCGGTAAAGGTTTTCGTTTTCTCATAGTTTTAGCAACAGCAATCAATTCAGGAACTGTTTGTGACTTACTGTTTAGTAATTCTGTTCGCAGTCTCTCATCAGTTATACTCCCTATTACAAATTCGACTGCATCTTGCTCTGTGGGGTTAGGCTTAACAATTCGTTTAAACATTCTCCACACATTTGAAATATATTCTGGAATAGTGGCAGCGGCATCAACAGAATAATTCCGGAATTTCAAGATTTCTGAAAAATATCTAGATTCTGGCTCAAAAGTTTGCAACATATCATTCTTCATCTCATCCCAAGTGGTAGTTCGTAATAAACATTCGTCAGCCCATAATTTAGCTCTTCCATTTAGAACACCAGCAACCTTTAACCTTACTTCATGATCTTTTAGCTTGTATTCACTTTGAGTTTTGGAGATTAGTTCTACCCATTCCCTAACATCCATACCATTATCCGGATCGTAAGAGGGAAAGTAAACATCTGAAATACGTACTGCGGTTTCTGAAGGTCTCATTATTTTGAAAATGTCATTTATAGTTGTTCGGTTCTCACTGGCCATTTGAGACAACATTTCAGTCATTGTGTCTCTTAAAGTATTTATAAACATGTTAATACTTGGTTGGGAAGAAGAGGCTCCTTCCCTGTTTTGACTATTCCCATTCATGGCGTGGTATGACGTCGTCCCTGCTTCTGATAAAAGAGAAAAATGTATATGTTAGTGTCAGTTTATCAATATATTTCAAAGAAACTCATTTTTGATCGTAAAACACTTTATTTCACTAAACTAGAATACAAAGCATTAAATTACGTAATTAAACAATTAAATAAATTAAATAACAATAATAGTAACAAAAATCACATTAATCTAATTTTTTTTTATTGATCAAAACGTTAAAATAAAAAAAAACCATGAAATAAATATTTAAATTTAAAACAATTCATAATTTAATCAAAAGTAAATTAAAATGCAAAATAAGCAAAATTTAAAAGATTTGAAACACTAAAATGATTACCGAATTTATTTTATTTTAAATAGACAATTAACTTTATTCAATTAACATCAATTTAAATAATAAATTAAAATAATAATAATAAATTAAAATAAATACTTTCCAAGTTCCGAATCTCCACAAACAGAGATTCGGTTGTTCTTTGAACAAAGATTCAGAGTGTTCACTCAACACAGGAGCAGCGTTACATCCAACGTCTGACTCGCTTCTGAATCCGTGAGCGGCTTGCACGTGGTTATAAATAAACTCCAGGTAGGAAACAGGTGGCAAGGTTGGGGGTGCAGGTAGCGGTAAGGGTAGGGTCTTGGGTCGCCGGTCGTCGGTCAAGGGTCGCAGGTAGTGAGTTGACGGCAGGTAATATTTTTGTGTCTTCATTTTCCTGATTTAATGTAACGCGCCGATAGGTATGTAGGCGGGTTTTCTAGTACAGTCGAAATAGTATTCACCCTGTATAATTCTTTGTTACGAAAATTTCGGTGATTCATACGATTTATGGCAATGCTTTTCAGTTTTTATATTTACAGCCGCCCTCGACTTAATTGGATGAACTAATCCTTAGATAGGTAAAGTACAACATATTTACGTTTAAAAATAATACCTACTAGCTACGAAAACGACAAGGAAACGAATTTGCAAGTCGAATAGATGATGGAGATAATTTAAAACATCACTAATAAGTTGCCGGTCAGGGATGAAAAGGAAAAGAGTTTCACTGGCTCCGAAATGTACCTGAAGTTGTCCGGATTCATTCCCAGTACACTGCGTTAGATTTGGAATTCATTTTTGCGTCCTACATAAAAGCCAGCTTTACATAGGGCGTCTCAGATAGTTTAGCTTATTAGTTCAAAGTTTGAAGCAAGAGGGTGATAGATAGTAAAGCTAGGCATCCGCGAGCTGTAGCCCTACCACAAAACAGCCTTTTGTCGCTAAACGATACGGCTTGTCTGCCGCCTGACATAGTTTTGAAAATCGCAAATCACATGGAAAATTCTGACATAATCACATATCGTGTGGTGACGCGTGACGAGGCCAATTAGGGCACTCAAAATTGGTGATCGGTTATTAGGCCCTGCATTTTCAGTGTTCGCGCGACTTGCGGACATGCGAGTCTCAATTAGGACATTAGTTTTCAGTGAGGCTCGATAAAATACATAATTCATTCGTTATAAGATAAATTGTTAGAATTAACGGAAGGAAGTGACTATTTGTACGGGTACTGGACGAATAAATTATATTTATTCGTACATTTATTCAATTTTTTTTAATTGTCTTCTTAATTGTCACTATGACAATTAAGAATGAATTGGATGAATAGCTTGTTTTTTAAGAATGAGTATATTCATACGGATATTATTATTTTTATTTTTTATTAGACAACAGACAAGTTTATATTTATTTTGACAGTTCTCTATTTCGGAGCCATTGAACCGCCCATGTTGTCGTGTGTAAAATTATTGAAAATAATTTCTCAGCAGAGAACAGCTCATTTAATATTTTTTTTTTTATATTTTTCTGTGAATCAGTATATTTTTCTCTATCTATGCTGGAATGTACAAAGACCCCGCCCAGAAAGAAACATCTCCTATTACTAAGAATTTTTTTTAATAATTTTATTCTAAATAAACGTGAGTATGATTGTTGTGTGTTCTTAGTGGAATAAGGCGGTTGCTAGTCGTCCGCTAAGTGGATGAATAATAGTCGTCCGTAAATTTTAAAATACCATGCGTGTATACAACCTCCTTCTTTTTTGAAGTCGGTTAAAAACTAAAAACTATTCATGGCAGCTGTCAAAGTTCAAAATTCATTTTTCATTTATTATTTTCATAAAATGGTATTATTTATTTTATATAATTTTTATACCTTTTATTTAGTACATAGTTTTATTATATCAAAGTTCAAAATTTTTGTGGATGAATAAAATAAAATAGCCGCCAATTTTTATACGGCTATTCCATCGGTAATTCTTAAATTTCTTGTATGGTATTCTCGAGAAAGAGACCACAAAGCTGCTGCAGTATATCAAAAGTCAAAGTAATTTTGCATTTAAATTTATAAAACAAGAATTTAACATCAACATCTGACTCGTGCGATTGCTTGGGACGCACGTCAATGCTGTTAACTTGCAGGTAAGTTTGTTGAGCAAATACAAGAAAAGGGTAAGGGGATGTAGGAGGTTGATTCCCGGTTACATCGATGCCACTCTCAAAGCTCAAAAACTGTGCATCGCAGATTGTTGTGGGTGGCATTTTTATAACCGGAATTCAACACCCTACATCCCCACACTCTTTTCTTGTTACTGCAAATAAAATATTATTCTATTAAAAATGTATGAAAATATTTTTTTAACAATTTACAGGTAAAAAAGGACGACGACCAAAAGGAGCGGAGCACAAATTTCTCGAAGTGAAGAGAGGGCGTCAACTGTAATATAATATGTCTAATATTGTTACGTGTAATGGATGGAGGAGTAATGGGTTCGAGAAAATGCCAAAATGTACCACAAAGACTTTTATGCCGGATTCACACATATCAGTAAAAGAATTACACATTAGGAACCTCATAACACTTTATTGACAACCGTTGTACAACCATATAAACATAATCCATATCAAATAAATATTCATAATAACACAGTCACCATAAGAATTACAATAATTACCTTTAGTTATAGATTTACGTACTCACTTTTACAATAGATTATCAATCACTTACTACTCGGGCAGAGTTTCCCCTTACTAAAGTCTGTAAAGTAATAATCATTATTTTATGCGCTCTGCCCTTTTAAACCCTCCGAACCCGCGATCAGGTAGCAATCCCCAGGTAAGACGAGAAGGTTTATTATAAACTACCCTAATTTCGATACGACTACCCTATTTTTATTGAGAGCGACAACATCCGGCCGTCCTGCATACGCATTCGTCCCTGAATGCGTCCATGTCTGGTGTAACTGCCGAGAACAAAAAGAATAAATTAGTACAGTACACAAGACCTCCATCCGCAACATAGCTCACGCCTCTGTCCCTTCGACGGTCAGCAAGCACGCACCACGCTGTCAGATTGATTGTCACATGTAATTTATCTATCTAAAAAGGCCCTCCCAAATGAATGGGCAACTGTGCCATCGTCGGTCAGCTCCATTCAAGTGGTAGCTAGACATGTCTTCCACAAACAACACTAACGTGCTATTCCATCGTCGGCCAGCATTAATAGTGTTGCAAGAGGATCTCACATGTTCTAGGGCGTTTAATTTATACAAGCAATATTAACGTGCTGTTCCATCGTCGGCCAACATTTTATAATATTGCAAGTACATCTTAGTTGTTCGAGGCTTTTACACTTGACAATAATAAACATAACAGATGAAAAAGTATTTTATACCTGACAACATCCGCTGTTTATTCTGACGAAGTTCCATCCATGTCCCCGATTCGGATCCATGGTTTCATGTTTTCGACACAGGCGACACCTTCATATTTTTGTTTTGTCCTTTCTGAACCTCTCATATCTGAAACTCTATATCGATCATTACCCATCACTTCAACAACTTGAAATGGACCTTTGAAGATAGGTAACAGTTTCGTACTTTTACCATCATTCGACTGACTTGGAATTTTAATGACCACTAAATCACCCGTATTGTATCTGTTTGCATTTTTTCTTTTGCTGTCAAATGCTTCTTTTTGTTTTACTGCTGCTTTTCTTATATTTTCGTCCGCTTGTTTTCTCAATGCTGTCATATCAATAGGTTGCTCGTCATTGTCTTCTAACACTTTATCAGAGTCCATTTGAATTCTATATCCGAAAAATAGTTCACTTGGTACTGCAAATGTTGTCTTATTTATTGTAGAATTAATACCTTGTTGAATCTTGTCTATGTAATTATCCCATTTATTTTCGTCAGTGTCTGCTCCCATACTGCGAAGCGCTTCTAAAATAGTCTGGTTGTACCTTTCAACCTGGCCATTTCCCCGTGGCATAGCAGTGGCGATGACATGTAGGCGAATACTCTTATCTTTGCAATAGGTTCGAAACAAACTAGAAGTGAAAGCCGTTCCAGAATCGCAGACAATACGTTTAGCATTACCAAATATTTTAAAAATTTTATTGAGCTCATTTATTACCACTTTACTTTTAGTATTTCGAACTGGGGATATGAAAACGAATTTGGTAAACGAATCTACCACTACTAGTAAATGCGTATGGCCTTTAGTAGTTTTTATAAAAGGACCTACATGGTCTACGTGGAGTGTATGAAAAGGTCTGGCGTATTTTGGTATCGGAAACAATTTACCTGGCTTCTTTCCATGTATATTTTTGAAATAAATACAATTAATACAGTTCTTTACATATTTTGATACAACTTTTTTCATTCTAGGAAACCAATACTTTATTTTAATCCTTTCAAGTGTTTTATCAACAGAAAAATGACCTATATCGTCGTGGTTTGCTCTAATAATTTGCCAGATACATTTTCCCGGTACCAACCAACGCCGACCATACTCCGTTCTACGATAAACTTTGTTACCTAGTAATTCGTAACAATCAAAAATATGTTTATTCGTCTCGGCCTCTCCTGACGTTAATATGTCCCTTATCGCACAAATTTTGGAATCTTGTAGTTGTACAGAAAGCATCCAATCTGGTTCAGAAATAGTAATAGCCATGACATTATTTTCACTCGGAGAAATCTGAGTAGTAAGGGGGTTCCTGCTTAATGCATCAACATGTTGCATTTGAGTACCAGGTCTATGGATAGTTTCAAAAGTGAACTCCTGGGTTTGAAGAACCCATCGGCCTATACGGGAATTTATGTCTTTTTTGGCTAAAGAATACCTAACTGCATTACAATCTGTGATAATTTTAAAAGTAGAACCAAGTAAATAATGTCTAAATTTATGTAAACCCACAGTAATTGCTAGAAATTCTAGTTCATAGGAGTGATAACGTTTTTCTTCGTCGGTAGTTTGTCTACTATAAAAATGAATGGGTTTTTCTCCGTCACTAGTTACCTGTACTAAAATACAACCTACCCCTTCACGACTAGCGTCAGTATAAAGAATAGTAGGTAATTTAGGGTCGAAAATTTTTAACGTAGCATTGATCAACTCATTTTTCAAGTAATTTACTGCATTTTCCTGTTCAGTACCCCATTCCCAAGTGGCGTCTTTTTTTAATAACTTAGTTAATGGCTTACACAGAATTGCACATTGCTTGATAAATTTTCTAAAATAATTGATTAGCCCCAAAAACTGCCGAACCTGGTGAATGTTTTGAGGATTTGGGTAATTTTTTATTGCATCTAATTTATTTTTACCTGGTCGAACGCCATCAAATGATATCTCATATCCTAAGAAATTGATTGAGCTTTGAAAAAAATTGCACTTCTCTAAATTGATTGTTAACCCATTTTCTACCAATAAACTAAGAACTTCTTCCAACACGTTAACATTTTGTTCTAAGGAATCCGTTGCTATTAAAAGATCGTCCATATAACAAATAACCTTATCAAAGCGAATTTTACCTAATGTGGTGTTCATCAATCTTTGGAACACCGCCGGTCCATTACATAGCCCAAACGGCATTCGAAGAAACTCATAATGACCGTCTGGGGTGACAAAGGCTGTTTTAGCAATAGATTGGTCACTTATCTTTATCTGGTAATATCCACTTTTTAAGTCTAAAGAAGTAAAGTGTGTACATCCTTTTAATCGATCAATTAACTCCTCCACGAGAGGCATAGGGTAAGTCTCTTTTATTGTTATTTTATTTAATAGTCGGTAGTCAATACATAGTCTTTTTTGTCCGTTTGGTTTGTCCACTAACAACACGGGACTGGCATATGGTGAATTACTTTCTCGGATAATTTTATTTTCTAGCAACTCATCAATTAATTCCCTAGTTTTCGATTTTTCAGATTCAGACATACGATACGGACGTTGTGAGACAGGTTTATTTGTTGTTAGCTCAATATCTAGTTCGACCAGAGATGTTTGACCCAAGGATGCCAGATCTGTTGATAAACAACCTGAATATTTGGTAAATATTTCATTTAATAACGCTATGTGATTTTGACTATTTGAATGTAACATAGAAGATTGAATTAAATAAACTTGTTCCTCTGTAACAGGCCTAAACAGCAGGCAATTTCCGATTCTTGTATACATAATGGTTTTATTTTCAGTAAAATTTCTGCCAACTAATAAATTACAACCCGATAGGTTATTTACAATATAAAACACAGTATCGAGACATACGTTATCAACCTTAAGTGATCCCTTAACAGCCATTGTCACCTCAGTACCGGAATCCATCGTAAACCCTGTTAACTTGATAGGATTTTCTAAACAATATGGTTTGAACCCTAGTTTTTCCACCAGTTCGGACGACATGAGAGAACAGTCGCTTCCCATATCAATAAAAGCCTTGCATTCAAGACTATTTACCAAAACGTCTTTAAAAAATTTTTCTTTAACATGTGTAGCACCCACCAATTTCACCTCTGCCTCCTTTTCCGACTTAGTTGCAACAGATTTCTTAGATCTACACACAGCCTCTACATGACCCGGCTTATTACAGAAATTACATTTCAAATTTTTATGTTTGCAGTCTACCCTCTTATGCCCACTTTCACCACATGAAAAACAAGTGATCTTGTTATTATTAGTACTACTGGAGTCTACTAACTTGTTTGAATTCGAGTTTATTAATGATTGTCGAGAAACGGGTTTAATTATTAAATTTTTCTGCGATACATTTGAGTCTGCAGAGTTATATTCTTTATGATGTAAGAAGGATGCCAGTTCATCACAATATCTAAAACTGCCTGATTCCGCAGCAATACTAATACTTCTATCTCCGATTAACCCTACAATAATAGAAATAATATCTTGTTCCGAGAAAGATAATTTTAACCGATCAATTTTACATTTTACTTGAAAATAATATTCATATAAAGACTGAGAATCGTTAGGCTTTGTTTCCATTAAATCTTTTAACAAAAAGAACATATTGCGTTTAGTTGAAAACGTATCTAGCAAAGTATTTCGCCACTGTCTCCATCGCCACTTGGTCCAGGTGGTTTCGGTTTTTTGAAGCGAATCGTACCAAGTCTTTGCAGTATTTCTCAATTTTTGTAAGGCTTGATATTTTGTCATTTGATCGGACCATCCGAACGCACGAGCGTTTGCTTCGATAACGTTTATCCACATTTGTATATCATCGGTTAGCGGATCAAATTCGGATATGACAGACGAAATAATTACATTCTGACTTACATTCGGTGACCGATGGCGAGCTCGTTTCGATTTTCTACGGGTACTTGCGGCAGCAGCACTCGACGAGCTGCTGCTGCTATCACTGGATGACGACGACGTGCTGCTACTCGACGTCGAAGGAGCCCTCCGTCTGCGTCTGCGCTCCTTCCTCTTCCTCTTATTATTTGGCATTGCGTGTGTTCAGGGCCACTTCTGATAAAAGAATTACACATTAGGAACCTCATAACACTTTATTGACAACCGTTGTACAACCATATAAACATAATCCATATCAAATAAATATTCATAATAACACAGTCACCATAAGAATTACAATAATTACCTTTAGTTATAGATTTACGTACTCACTTTTACAATAGATTATCAATCACTTACTACTCGGGCAGAGTTTCCCCTTACTAAAGTCTGTAAAGTAATAATCATTATTTTATGCGCTCTGCCCTTTTAAACCCTCCGAACCCGCGATCAGGTAGCAATCCCCAGGTAAGACGAGAAGGTTTATTATAAACTACCCTAATTTCGATACGACTACCCTATTTTTATTGAGAGCGACAACATCAGTGAAGTCACCGTTCCGTCACAATTCCGGCAAATCTTTCATACATTCTCGGCATTGTCAGTGCAGTGTCAGTGCTGACAATGCCGAAAAAATTAAAAAATTAAAATATTGGAGAATATAATTATCCAACCGGCTATGAGACAACGAGGACGACCGAAAGGAGCAACGCAAACAGCGATTGGTTTACCAAAGAAGAAAAAATCAATTCAACCGTTTGTCAAGAAAACATTATAAATAAATACTAATAAACACTATTCTGTTTCCATTAAAATATATTTTATTTTGTAATCGTGAAATACTTTTTGACGATTAGTTCGACTTCTCGAATTCAACTTATCTACTGATCTGTTTCTTTTGGTACCATCCCTAATGTTTAAAAAGAAAAAGAGTTCACTGACGTAACTTTGTAACGACGCGACGTGTAAAAGAAGGGAAGTAATACGACTATTATTACTTTAGGATTTTATAATTTTCTGCTCAATGACAAGACATGGCATAGAATCCCAAATCAAATTCGTCAACGTCACATCTTTCTTTTTCAAATAACATCAGTTCATGCAAAAAGTATCGTCAATGGCTACAGATAAGGCTAAGGTTTTGGCTTTGGCTTTATTGACACCTTCCACTCCACCGTCTGGCTGTGACGGCTGCCTGGCTGTGGCTGGAGGGAATCATCAATATGGCGGGCGGTGGCTTTGGCTTGGCTTTGGCTCTAACTAAGGCTAAGGCTACGTGATGCGTTGGCAGGCAGCTCCTTTAGGCATAATTTAGCTGGCAGTGCATCAGCTTACGTCACGTCCGTTACAGACGTCAGTTCTTTACTTAAAAGTGTAAAAATTTTAACAATATCTAGTAGGGAATATTAAATAATATGGAGTGCCTCCCTTACAAGGTTACTTTGTAAAATTTTGACGAACTGTCAAATGTGGCCTATTAAAATGGCCCAACTATAGTTTCTAAAATCGATCGGTGGAGCCGTTTAAAAGTTATTAAAAAAAAACACATTTTAGACACACTTAAATAAATATACCTTGCATTGTTTTATTATAGATTTTAAAAAACAATTGTTGCTACAAGATATGCTAAGATCTGCCAAGAACTTAGTAAACTTGAACGCGGCCATTTAATACCTATAAATTTAATTTATTAAAGAGCATTTATTATATTATTTAATAATAAAAAATAAATTAATATTTTACGGTAGGTATTAAAATCGGCAAACATTTACCATTTTTTGGTTTAAATTAAACGTAAAAATATATATTTTTTTAATTATTTGCACTCTAATTGATAAAATAAAATTATTCATACGACTTCTGTACGAATAATAATAAATTGTTTGTCCAGTACCCGTATTAATAATTATAAATTGTTCGTACAGTACCCGTATTAATAGATTCAGCCTTAACGGAAATGGTATACCTACTGTAAATTAACAACTCATGTCAAGGAAAATCTTATGAGAAAGTTAGGTAAAGATGAAAATACCTAAATCCGTCTGAAACTGTGAGTAGGAAAACTGAACTCCTTGTTTTACTACTTTTTATTTACAGATCCTCACCATAGGAGTTTGTTAAAACAATAACGTGCTTTTGAAAAGTGTTTGTAAACCAAATTAGTATATCCGTAAACAAATTCATTAGTCGTCGCAAGCGTCGATTGTAGATTGTAGCCAACAAGGAAAATGGCTCTGGCAATTAAAAAATATCACTAGGTATTCCTGATTTGTCACTGATTTAATAAAATTAAACCCAAAACTAAATGCCAAGTATTGATATTTCCTATGATGTTATTTTTTGCATGGATAAATGTAAAATTCATGTAGGTTTGGTTCCACAGATCTGCCGTCTACCTACCTATACGGAATCTGCGAATGTGTGCGGTATTTTGTATGGGATTGCGGTAATTCGTTTCGAAACTGCAGAGGTTGAAGAAAAAAGAAATTAAAATTAATATAAATCAAATTTAACAGAAATTTCATTACAAGAACATTTTTTCTATTAATTGTATAATTATTGATTAAACGAACTTACCAAGTGAAGTTCTATCATAATTATACGAGTGCTTCGTCCGAAGAGATTAGTAACCTGAAATATAAACTTATTAACACACATATGTAGTAACGCATAGCGATCACCACTCTTTGCACTACGTTGAGAAAAAAAGGAGGGTAGAAACATTATAATTTTATAAATGTTACTGATATTGGGGGTAGGCAGACTACCTCACCCACTTTACCTGCTACCTGTCGTCGTCTCGGAGCCTCATTGGTTTGGAGTCCCTTATGAAACCTGCAACCCATACCAATAGGGGTAGGGTGGGCGGGTGTTACTAATCTCTTCGGACGAAGCACTCGTATAATTATGATAGAACTTCACTTGGTAAGTTCGTTTAATCAATAATTATACTTCGTGCTTCGTCCTCGAGATTAGTAACCTGAAATATAAACTTATTAACACACATATGTAGACCTTGAGAGTGTTGCAAGGTTTCAAGAAGGGGATTAATCAAAAAGGCGAACCACTCATAATCAATTGTCCATTTAGCGTAATAAGATTAGGGAAACAATCAGAAATAATATGAGCATATGTATACCCAGATACAAAACTAACTCTTACAATTTTTACAATTTGAAAAACTTGGTTAATTTAAATTTTATAATTTAATTTATAATTACACTCGCTATAGACACTTCATTTGTGTCGATGATGGTTCGGTGGTAGAACTTGGCGAAAGTATTAGAGCTTCCGCTCCAGCCGGCGGTGTTGCGGATAAGGTCAATGTTGACTCCTCGCGAATATGCGCGTGATGTGGACGCATGTTTGGTGCTGTGCGCGGAAAATATTGATACGTCGACTCCACTGTCCTTTAGGGTTCCTTTGATCCAGCGACTTAATGTTTGGGAAACTACTGGTTTATAAGGTTTTTTATAGCTTATAAATAAAGAATCAGATCTACGTATTGCTGCAGTTTTATTTATATAATAGACTAAAGTGTTCGCGGGGCATATTTCTGGTTTTTCACGAAAAAACGGTAAAAATAATATAGGCTGTTTAGATCCTACACGAGAAGTTTTGATCAGTTCGGGAATTTTAATAACAACCTGCGTCTGTAATACCTCTATATTATTTATGTTTATTTGTGATAAGGTGTGTACCCTATGCGCGGTAGTTAAAGCAATCAAAGTAGAGCATTTCTTTGATAGTTGTTCGAGAGAAATGTTTTCATTAGGGTATTGTGCTTTTAAGAAATTTAATACGCAATTTGTATCCCTAGTAATATTGTACTTTGGATTCGGTGGTCGAAGTCGATATACCCCTTTGAAAAATCTTTGAATATTATCGTTATCGATGATATCATGCCCTAGTACAATGTGGCTTTACAACTATTAAGGGAGCCAAATTGACTACCACCAGTTAAGAATTCTAAAAACTTTTGGTATACTAGCATTATAAAGATTCGTTGAATTTTTTACACAGAAATTATGCCATTTTTTTTTGATAAGCCCTAAACTGTTTTGTTGAAATGGAGGATAGCATAATTTCTACAGAGGAAGGCGGTGCGCCTCGCAGCATTAAGGCCGACCTGACAACCTCCCGGCCGCCAGGATAAGGTTTGATTGTATCCGTCGGGACTCTCTGGAATTAGGTACAAGAAATTAAACTTTCATTGGCTTTGAGGTATATTATGTCTGACTTAAGAAGACTTGTAAAAATAGGGTACCATGGTTGACTGGGCCACAGCGGGACTATCATGATCCCATCAGCTACATCGTTAATAATTTTTTGAGCGACTTTAATATCCTTGAAAATGGGGGAAAGGTGTAGAAAAAATAATTAATCCAGTTAATAGTAAATACATAAATAGCAAAGGCATCGGGGTCCCTGTGCAAAGATATATTATAAATTTTTCACATTTACGATTAATTCGGCTTGCAAACAAGTCTATGTGAGGTTTACCAAGTTTTGAAATTATGGTTTCGTAGGTAGAATTTGATAATTCCCATTCGATATTTGGATGTACTTTTCTAGATTCCGCGTTTGCAATTTTGTTGTCCACAGATCTGATGTACGATGCGAAAATGAATAATTGTCTTTGCTCACACCATTGCCAGAGATATCTTTAATTACTTGAGTGAGATGGGGAAATTCGATACCACCCATGCGGTTGATATATGAAATAGCTGTTGAATTATCTATACTAAGCAGTATTTGACAGTTTATAAGTTGTTTTGCAAAAAAAATTTAAACTTAAAAATGCTGCTAAATGTTCAAGATAGTTGATGTGGTAGCCCTGCTCGCTTGTGGACCATTGACCGCTAGCCGTTTTCCCATTGCAGGACGCTCCCCATCCCGTCGTTGAGGCGTCAGAGTTATATTTCAATAGCATATTTATCATTAAGTATTCTTTTACCCGACTTATTAATTGCGTTAAGCCACCATTGTAAATCAGGCATTACAGCGCTAGGAATCGTTATAAATAATTTATAGTTATCTTTGCCGCTCGAGCCAAGAAACTTAGTACGTTTCGTTTTAATAAAATTCTTAATTTCAGACTTAACTTGTATTTTCTTGTCATGCGGTAGAGAAACTCGCATTTTCTGTGAGTCAATAATAAAACCGAGAAATTTACAAACGGTAGATGGTATAAGATTGCTCTTTTGCTTATTAATGATGAAACCTAGAGAACTGAGTAGCTTTTTCGTGATGTTAATATTACCATCACATTCTTGATAAGAACGTCCAATTAAAAGTAAATCATCAAGATAAATCGTTGACAAGTATCCTGCAGCCCTGAGGAGTTTAACGACTGGTTTCATTATCTTAGTAAATACGTACGGGGCTGTATTTAGTCCAAAAGGCAGAGCATTGAATTCGTAAATTTTGTTGTCCCATATGAACCGCAAATATTTTCTAAAATCAGGATGAATTGTTATAAATAAATAGGCATCTTTAAGCTCTAAAATAGCCATATGATAATTTTTTGTAATTATCTTTACAGCCGTCTGTGATGTATGCGGTATGGCCACTGAGAAGAATGGCCATTCGATAAGGAAGTATGTAGGAACTGACGTTGTCATTCTATTAATAAATGATTGGAAGATAAATATGCCTCTATGTTAATATCCCAAGATTAGCCCTAACTAGGAATAATACACCGTCCTTAAGTCTTCTTGCTTACAATGATCCGTATGGATAAACTTGTTTAACGGTTTTAAATTTAATATGAATCGCATCTTGCCGTTTTGCTTTGGACGTAAAAAGGAACTCGATATGAATTGTCCTTCGCATGGAAGGCATTGTGAAATTGCCCCAGTGCCGGTTAAATTATGTACAGCTTGCTCTACAAGTAGAGATTCTTTACTTGTAAGTTTAGGTGGAGAAGGGACTTGATATTGTACCACAGGACGCAAAAATTCGAGTTTATACCCCTTTATCCAGTCTCGAATTTTACGATCGGATGTTAGGAGTGCCCATTGCTTGTAATACAACGATAGTTGACCAGCATATTTTACCTCGTCTACTGGCGGCGGGTTGTCCTGTACGGATGTTGCGAGGGCTTCGATAAGCTGGGTGGCTGTCTGGGTTCAACAGGCTCTGGCAATAGTGGGCGCTCCTTAAAATCAAAAAACTCCTCCGTCTGAAAGACCTGAGCTGCGTAAGCACATAATAAGGAAGCTAAGTAGCTGCGTAATACATGAAGCCATGTTAAGATTTGTTTTTGTAAAATTATACGAAAACTATTTCACCAATGGCGAGACAGTTCCAAAAACTGCTCAGTTATTGGTATGAGTTTATTACGCTTGCTTATAGTCGGTAAGATTCAGTTCCCAACGAAAAGAACGCAAACCAACTGTCACAAATGCGGCGAGACAGTCCCAGAAACTGCTCAGAGTGCATTTAGAATAAGCAGCTATCCTTGTTCTTAAAATCAAAAATTCCTCCGTCTGAAAGACATGAGCTGCGTAAGCACATAATAAGGAAGCTCAGTAGCTGCGTATTACATGAAGCCATGTTAAGATTTGTTTTTGTAAAATTTATACGAAAACTATTTCACCAATGGCGAGACAGTTCCAAAAACTGCTCAGTTATTGGTATGAGTTTGTTACGCTTGCTTATAGTCGGTAAGATTCAGTTCCCAATGAAAAGAACGCAAACCAACTGTCACAAATGCGGCGAGACAGTCCCAGAAACTGCTCAGAGTGCATTTAGAATAAGCAGCTATCCTTGTTCTTACAATCAAAAATTCCTCCGTCTGAAAGACATGAGCTGCGTAAGCACATAATAAGGAAGCTCAGTAGCTGCGTAATACATGAAGCCATGTTAAGATTTGTTTTTGTAAAATTATACGAAAACTATTTCACCAATGGCGAGACAGTTCCAAAAACTGCTCAGTTATTGGTATGAGTTTGTTACGCTTGCTTATAGTCGGTAAGATTCAGTTCCCAATGAAAAGAACGCAAACCAACTGTCACAAATGCGGCGAGACAGTCCCAGAAACTGCTCAGAGTGCATTTAGAATAAGCAGCTATCCTTGTTCTTAAAATCAAAAATTCCTCCGTCTGAAAGACATGAGCTGCGTAAGCACATAATAAGGAAGCTCAGTAGCTGCGTAATACATGAAGCCATGTTAAGATTTGTTTTTGTAAAATTATACGAAAACTATTTCACCAATGGCGAGACAGTCCCGAAGACTGCTCAGTTATTGGTATGAGTTTATTACGCTTGCTTATAGTCGGTAAGATTCAGTTCCCAATGAAAAGAACGCAAACCAACTGTCACAAATGCGGCGAGACAGTCCCAGAAACTGCTCAGAGTGCATTTAGAATAAGCAGCTATCCTTGTTCTTAAAATCAAAAATTCCTCCGTCTGAAAGACATGAGCTGCGTAAGCACATAATAAGGAAGCTCAGTAGCTGCGTAATACATGAAGCCATGTTAAGATTTGTTTTTGTAAAATTATACGAAAACTATTTCACCAATGGCGAGACAGTTCCAAAAACTGCTCAGTTATTGGTATGAGTTTGTTACGCTTGCTTATAGTCGGTAAGATTCAGTTCCCAATGAAAAGAACGCAAACCAACTGTCACAAATGCGGCGAGACAGTCCCAGAAACTGCTCAGAGTGCATTTAGAATAAGCAGCTATCCTTGTTCTTACAATCAAAAATTCCTCCGTCTGAAAGACATGAGCTGCGTAAGCACATAATAAGGAAGCTCAGTAGCTGCGTAATACATGAAGCCATGTTAAGATTTGTTTTTGTAAAATTATACGAAAACTATTTCACCAATGGCGAGACAGTTCCAAAAACTGCTCAGTTATTGGTATGAGTTTGTTACGCTTGCTTATAGTCGGTAAGATTCAGTTCCCAATGAAAAGAACGCAAACCAACTGTCACAAATGCGGCGAGACAGTCCCAGAAACTGCTCAGAGTGCATTTAGAATAAGCAGCTATCCTTGTTCTTAAAATCAAAAATTCCTCCGTCTGAAAGACATGAGCTGCGTAAGCACATAATAAGGAAGCTCAGTAGCTGCGTAATACATGAAGCCATGTTAAGATTTGTTTTTGTAAAATTATACGAAAACTATTTCACCAATGGCGAGACAGTCCCGAAGACTGCTCAGTTATTGGTATGAGTTTATTACGCTTGCTTATAGTCGGTAAGATTCAGTTCCCAATGAAAAGAATGCAAACCAACTGTCACAAATGCGGCGAGACAGTCCCAGAAACTGCTCAGAGTGCATTTAGAATAAGCAGCTATTCTTGTTATAATGCAAGGCACCGTAAAAAGAACACGTGTTACCTGAAGGTTATTCGCTGAAGGCAGGATGATAGATCCTGAATGCTTCATCTGATGATGAAGATGAATCCTCAATCACGTGTATGCGTCGGCGACTTCGCGGTTTCTTTATATTTGTAACTCTTCCACTTCAGAATTTTTATGTTTTAACATTTTAACTACTTTTAATCACTAAATATCACTAAATAAAAGGTGTACTTGGTTTCAATACAAGAAAAAACTATTATAATAAAACGAAATAAAAATACGTTCCACGTCGGTTGGAACTGTGTTGAGTGGTGAAGCACTAAAATGCGAATGAGGCTCCGAGACGACGACAGGTAGCAGGTAAAGTGGGTGAGGTAGTCTGCCTACCCCCAATATCAGTAACATTTATAAAATTATAATGTTTCTACCCTCCTTTTTTTCTCAACGTAGTGCAAAGAGTGGTGATCGCTATGCGTTACTACATATGTGTGTTAATAAGTTTATATTTCAGGTTACTAATCTCGAGGACGAAGCACGAAGTATAATGTAGATTACTTACATAAGAGTTTATGGAATTATTGTGTAATATTAACTTGTTTTACCGATTTTAAAAGTTCCACAAGACGAACTATGTATTTTTCATGAAAAAATCACATCGCTCAATTGCCGTGCGTAAATCTTTACATAAGTTAATTTTACTAGGTATAAGGGCTCGTTTCGTTTAAATTTAGTTAAATCGGTACGTTTGTCGTACGGTACGGCTTTTGATGTTTTAAATATCTAGATGGAACATCGAATCCGCGAAAACGTGTCAAAAAATTGTGGCCAACTGTTAGCCACAATTTTTATATCATTACGCACACATCCTACTAATATTATAAATGCGAAAGTTTGTAAGGATGTATGTGAGTGAGTGAGTGAGTGAGTGTGTGTGTGTGTGTTTGTTGCTCTTTCACGCAAAAACTACTGACTGGATTTTCATGAAACTTTGCAGTTATATAGCTAAGACATCGGAATAACTTAATTTGTTAAAATTTATAGACATTTTTGAAGGGACTGATTACCCAGAGAATAAATGAACGCGAAAAACATCGCCTGCACGCACACATGCTTGATAATGTTGCCTTGTTTTTTTTGTTTTCATTGTAGGGCGACGCTCAATCTAGATAATTATTTAAAACATCATTGGGTACAGCACATGGACGGTCGTTTGTTTTCATACAAAGTGCACGGTGCGGCAGCAGTGCGGTTGTCGTACGTTCGCGGTACGGGTCCGTACGCCACGAAACGCATAAATTGAAATATTTCTTCTAATTGATGCGATTTTGGTCGAATTTTTCTCGTAAGTTCAAGAAATGTCACATTAAGGCGGCATTTAAATTAAGATCAAAACATTTTAAATTAAAAACAAAGCGAAAGAAACGCGCCAAATAAAATGACTGCCTAGTGATACCTAGGTACTTAGTTGAGTTTCAAATGGCGGTATATAATACCGAACTTAACGTCGTGTCAATAAATCATATTTTAAGTAAAGATTAGTCCTTTCTGCGGCACTCTTTGAAAAGCTGCCTTATACTGTGTCAGGCTGTCAGCACGTACCAGCAGTAAGTACTCAAAGAAAGCCGTCGCGCAAACAGAAGACACCGAATCTTTAGGTATTAAAGATATTATAATTTTTATCGCCTACATTCGCGAATAACGAAATTTTAAGCCGCGAATACGGAGAGTTGGTAACTTTTTAAAGTAAAAAATATAATATAATATGCGAGACTATGTTTGTATGCTTGCAACTCTTTTTTTGGAAAAACTGTTGAACAGATTTACATGAAACTTTATAGTAACACAGCATCATTTGACTAACACATAACTACATACGGAAAAATCCTGCCTTTTGCGCGTAGGTACTTACCTACCTACTCGTAAATAATGTACCGAAGGAATGTGGCTGAAATAGTTATAAAAATCCGCGATGACATATACCTACGTCTACCTTTTTTTTAGAAGCCACTAATATCCAAAATAGTGAGCTATATCTATATACAATCGTCGCCTTTCTACCCCCAAGAAGAACCCTCTTGCAAAGCTTAGTTTAGGTACTGATTAAAAATAGGTTTACATAATTCTAACACTCTATAAGTAGAGTGTTAGAGTTATTCAACCTCTAATTGGGTCATATAATATGCTCAATGGGTATATATATCCAGTGAATGGGACACAGTATACAACCGGATTGCTGGCTACACGGCCATTCTCATAACCTAATGTCACCTGACCTGACCATAGAGGGAGGGAGCATGACGCAATTCTAGACTAAGCTTTCGCAAGCTTATTCTGGTCTGGTTGGTGTTGGTGTAAGGTTTCTGAATTGAGGAGGATGATGTAATTATGGGTACGGTAAACGGTTTCGTACATCGATTATGAATTTTTTTATTGAATTATGCTTTTCGGAGTATTTTATTTTAAGTACGTCAGTAGATTGTGGTCATTTTGTGATCTCAAAATAAATTCAGGCAGCATATGATAGAAAGATCAATGCCTACGTGGGAATAATTCACATGTTAATTTTTAGTTGTTTGTGTAAAACTAGTATGTAAGTACCAATGTATAATACCTAATAAAAAATTACTTTGTAACTGAACTATGAACTATTATTTACTTAAATAATTTAAAAAAGATACATGTATTACATTTACCTATAGACAGTTAATCTACTTGTCCATGGGGTTTTCCCGTTGGCTCCCATTCCCGTTCTCACCCGTCGCCCGTCCCACTAGACCCCGATAACGATTAATTTGATAGCTCGGAGGTACTTATCAACCTTAACATGTTGTCAAAACTCAAATAAGACAATAACTAATACAAAGACTTTGTAATATAAATAAATAGTACTTATTATCCAAAAAAAATATAAAAAGAAACATTTGAAAAACTGCCGATAGTCGATACAGCGACGGTGGGCTTAACAATTCTCTTTCAGGAAGAGAGAGGCTAGCCAGTTGGTAGGAAAGGAAATGGGCAGTGATAGTGGTTGATACTGTTGATAGTGGTTAGCCAAATTGCTTGACCACGGGTCATACGAATGACACACGTCGGGTGTTAAGTGCTTCACTATTATTAATGTACAATAACAGTAAACAACAATAACAATAGTTTATCTGTAGGGTAACGACCGCGAGGGAAGGTGAAATAGATACTTAGGTAGGTAGTCTGCAATCAACAACAGGTAACTAATATCTATAATTATTATTGACAAGTAGGTAGGTAAGTATAGGTAACCTACAACACTCAATCCAGCCCTAGGACAAAACACGAATCAAAACACGCACCCAAACCAAGAACAGAAATTTTAACTCATCTACTTCTACTGCCTCGTTGGAAATCGAACCCAGGATCGTATGAACCCAGCATAATAACCATTAACGACAATGGTATATGGACATATTATGGTTATTCAATAAAATAAGAACATCATCTACGTCATGTTTGTTTAACTCAAAAATTAATCGTCATAATTACCTACGTAGCACATACCGAACGTCACATCGCTTTTAAGTCGATTTTTTTATCCTTATATGTATGTCGTCAGTTCACCTAGTCGGGGCGCGTTCCATGCTCCATTTTCCGAGATGTTGCCTCAACTTGAGGATCTTTTTCCCCGAGTGATTATTGGTCCTTCGAGCAATGTAGCCAGACCATTACCATCAACCAGCTTATGCATACAGCTATGTCGGTTAACGCGTCACATAATACTGTGATACTGACCCCATAGTCAACTGCGCGATTTTAACCTTAAGGATTAAGCTAATAGTAAAGCACCACATCTCGGAGTCGTATGGAAACCCTAGCGAAAGACAAGGCTCGAACAGTTTCAATTCACTACAAGATATAATAGTTGTTAGACGTCGGAAATACAGTCCTGTAAAATGCTATTGATCTTCGCGTCATCATATTTTTCTGGTCACTGCTTTCGGGGGTCGTTGTCGGCTTTTAACGAAAAAAATTTGGTACAACGAAGGTTCATTCGATTGTCAAACGACATATAAATCATACGATATTATAATTTACTTCCATTTACAACTTCACGCCTATTTTTAGATCAGACAAATACTTATCAATTACCTACATATTTGTCAATTCTAAAAATAAATCGTATTCAAAGAATTGTAGCGGCACTCGGCAGTAATCGCCACAGATTAGCTCCCGTAAGAGATACCGTCCCGCCGACATAATAAACGTCATACAGGTTTTAGGAATCGATGTTATTATTAGATTTGGACACTGGTAGGTATTAGGTAGGTACGTTGCTGTCGGTGTCTATACTAAAAATGTAAAGCTGAAGAGTTTGTTTCTTTGAACGCGCTAATTGAAAAATTCTTCGTGTGCTTAGTCCATTTATTGAGGTAGGATAGGATACATATAGGCTGTTATATTATAACATCACGCTACGGACAATAGGAGCGGAGTAAAAAGTTTCCCGAAGCGAAGCAAGGGCATTAAATATGTTGTAGGTAAGTGTGCAAAAATTTATATTATCCGACAAGATATTGGCCACAGCGCTAAACAGTGCATTGTATCGTAGGGGAGACCAAAGCACAATGAATCCTCTCGACCGAGCCACTGGATTCATTGAAGAGGATTTCGGATTCATTTAATGAGAGAGATTATTGGTCCGCATGCTTCTTTAAATACTTTTCGTAAACGGGTTAGCCGAGGGGGTGGCCATTTGTATGATCTTTCATTCTACTTTCCTCTGTGTAGGTACCTACCTACTATTTATTTTCATCCAAGAATTCTTGAAGATTTACGAATTATGGGCTTGTTAAGCGAAATAAAACACAGTATTCCGGACCAAACACAAAAGCAACTCATTTATACACTTGTTAATTCACAGGTAGACATGTGTAATCGGATCTACACATTTAAGGGCGGCTATTTTAGTCCTAAAAAATAGGAATCTGTGATCAAATTAGAACCAGACTCAGAACAACATATTTATCAGAACAACTAACAGAACTAAATTGATTAACTAACGTTTTAACACTCCCTGCTAAGTGGACAAACCATCCTAGGCCCACATTTGAATCGTTCCGTCTCTGTCACAGATGTCATGGGCGGCAGCGAAAGGGTGGTGCTGCATGCTCGTTTCAAATAAATAATATATTAGCAGGGGTCTATCCAAAAATAAAAAACTCGCTAAGCCAAGTTGTACACAAGATAAGTTTGGGGACCTCTGATTTTACGTAACAATAAAGTTCACAACGGCTATGCCAGGCAGGACTCACACCATACTTATCGAATAGTCACAATATCCAAGTCGACTTCTCTAATATCAATGAAAAAACTTCATCCTCTGCAGCATAAACGTACAAAGTATTTAATTTTTTTTGGTGTTTACCGCAAAGTATCTTTTATAAAACAAGGGCTAAATTTCCAGCTGCAATCTTCTATCTATAACTAATATATTAGCAACATTATTTTATTGCTCACGCATTAAGAGCGTGTCACACTAATTCAGCCGCTAAACCAAAAAGTCCCCTGTATAATCTGATAATTTTGATTTTCTCACCGAGTGATTTCACCGGAATTACATTGGGTAATAAATTATAACAATCAACTGAACCAATTATCAGGCTTACAGATATTATGGCCATATAATTATTATGAAGGCATTGTAGGTACTATCCGACTTTAATAGGTATTAAAATAGGATTACTTTGATTATTAATTTTGTTATTAGTAAGGGATGATCTAACAAATTTGTCATAATTATGACGACAAACGCACATCTATACTTATAATAAATCTGTAGAGAGGTCAATTCTGTACATTAAATATATTTCCAAAATAACTATCAGGGGGTGATTAGGGATCGATATTGATGCCAAAAATGCAATCAGTAAAATTTTTGTCTGTCTGTCTGTCTGTCTGTCTGTCTGTCTGTGTCTGTCTGTCTGTCTGTCGGATGTATAACCGTTATAGAAACAAAAACTACTCGACGGATTTTAACGAAACTTGGTACAATTATTTTTCATACTCCCGCGCTGGTTATAGTATACTTTTCATCACGCTACAATCAATAGGAGCAGAGCAGTGAAGGGAAATGTTGGGGAAACGGGAGAAGTTACTCCATTTTTTAAGCTTCCGTCGCGTGTGCAACCTTAATGGTTAAAGCTACACAGAAATCATGTATGACGGAAATGTTCTCCTTAAAATTATATAAAAATATTCCACGACAGCATATGTCTATCTTTTATGGTTGACTCACAATAACACGTCTCCCGATAGCTTAGCAGTTCGAAGCTTTTTGATTAAGTATACCTATATTTTATCTACTCCTACGCTTATGACACTTAAGTGGGTGAAATAAAGGGGTGAAGTTTAAACGAAATTCACGCGGGCGAAGCCGCTGGCAAAAGCTAGTAATGTCTATTTTTGTGTACGTGATGTTATAATCGCTCTACGAAGATTAATGTCTCAAGGATATAATTATTTTGAATAGGTGGCCGTATCAAAATTAGGTATGGCTTCCGATTATGATTCACGAAAATGATAAATTACTTATACTTATGACACCTAGTGAGTTAATAATTAGATAAACAATTGTTAAAATATTGATGCCTAATTGATAGTAATTACAAAATAAAACCAGTTAAAGCAAAGTAGTTTACTTTTTTGGCCATGGGCGATGGTGATCACTTACCATCAGGCAGTTCATTTGCCGTTTAACCACTAGCATGAATAAGGATTTCTAACAGTCCTAACCACAGTCTTCATCTACTAAACTAAACTAACAAAATGTTACCTACCTTGACAACCAATGCGGCCGGGAGCGGAGCATTGCACGATAATGTTCTTAATATTAGCCACAGCACAGCACGGCGGGGGGAAATCCCGTCAAGCCAGATTAGAATCTGCTAGACATGGCTTGAAGATTGCTAGCAGAACGTCTGCTTTGCAGACAGAACTTTTATCACGGAAGTCGTAATCGTATGGAGCTTACACCGCGACTTTTCGATCATTAATTCAATGTTCATCGGAGTGTCAGTATTGATGGCTTATTTAGAACTACCCGCCAACATTGACATAAAAATTGAAGGAACTTTATTTACGAAATCTTTAGGTACTAATTGGAGCAACCGTAAGGGTGCGGTTCCACTGAGGCGGAGCGGACAGGATTCACCAATCGCATGGCTTCAAATCCACACGAGCTCCGCCTCAGTGGAACCGCATCCTAACCATCTTTAGTTTTTCCCAGTCGATTTGCATCGTTATTCATTGCGATACAATATTTACGATGTAATTTAAGATTTCAGATGCAAGTCTGTTAAATGCAAGAATCACATTTAGCAGTCTTTAGTACCGCCATCTGTTATCACCATCGAGTACTAAGCTAATAGTCGCAAATTAATCTTTGACAAGAACAGTTGGTGATTAGTGCGTGATCTATCGAGCTCGAGGCAAGAGGCCTCTCCAGGACCACATCCCTCTGCATAAAGCCGTGAAGGCCTCTAGGACTAACAGCAACAATCCAATCGAAAAAAGGCTCGACCCATTATTCATTGATGATTAAGGAGTCGAGACAGTCAGTCACCTTCAATTACCTACTATTGTGCTCCATACTATATAACGTTTTATTAAATTATAATAAGGAGTAGTTTACACGAGGTTTTTGTGTGGTCTAAACCCGTGGTCGTCAAACTGCGGCCTGCAGTGTATCCTTGATGCGGGACAAAGGTGTGCAAAACGGTATTGACGACCCTGTAGCCTAGTTGGTAGCGACTCTGCCTGCGACGCGAGGGGTCCCGGGTTCGATTCCCGGCCGGGGCAGATAAATATTTGTACTCGGGTCATGGGTGTAATTGTAATGTGTTATATGTGTAGTCCATGCCACCCGCGACACAGGTACCTAGTAACCTACTGCGAGGGTATGAGTGTGTTAGCGTTAAAAAAAAGTATTGCACGCGGGCGCTCATGCAAATAGCGGCAGGCTTGTTGGTGCAATAGGTATAAAGGATCTGGAATGGAAGGTGCTCTAAAACGGATGCCTATGAAGAATTAGTGAAGCCTACAAGGTGGAGGTTACAAGGTAAACACAACGAAAATTATTTTCACAACTGCTTTATTAAATAATGAATTGCCTCAATACAAGAACGTCATAAAACATTGTAAACTATCTTTACATCTAACAAAATATACACCAGCTTCATATTCAAATCACAGTCGTTTAAAAGCAGCCATAATTCTGACAAAAGACAATAGAAATAATATAAATTAATAATAATATTAAATAATAAAGTATATCTTATGTAAAATGTAATTCTAATGTCTTCACACATCTCGCAACGGACAGAAATTAGACTGACTAGTTGTGACATTATAGCTTTCGTGACTTCAATTATGACGATTTTATCAACAATTTGTTTTAATCTAATACTTAATCTAACGCCACTTGAATGTATAATAATGAAAAATATTTGTACCTTTTTAAAACTCACAATTTTTTGGTCTAAAATGTGCCAATCACTTTTCGGACTTAGGCTACTTGTCACAAAATATTATGACGAATTATTAGCATAGGTTCATACATTTCCTAGAGTACATAATGTATATTAAAAAAGGGATTCAAAAAGCATTCTCAACAACGCATTAAACAAATTAATCTATCTCATAGATGGTCCCACTGTTACACAGTTGTATAACTAGACTAAGTCAAAATTTGGAATGCTCTACATAATCACAAGCCTTTTAGAATTTGATGATCACAGCTCCTGATGATATTAAAATCACTAATTCATAAAGATTATTTTGAACAAACAATTTTTAGAACCTCCAACATAACTTAATAATAGGAAATAGTAATTTTTCATACAAAGTATAATTATGTGATTAATACTTATCACTTTTATCATACATGATATGTATTTATGGCTTTTCAAATGTTATTAACATGTACATGCATTGAACTACCTAATATTCATTACTGTTACCTATTTTAACATACATTAGAGTAAAAATTTGGATACTTACATACAGTAGGAAGCACAACCACGGTATTAAAACAAAATGGCTGCACTGATTTATCCTTAACACTACAATAATCCTAATATATACGTACAGATGTACGGACAACAAATAAATAAGTTAAGCGAAATTGCGTATATATAAAAGTTCACTGACAGCTTACATGAATGGCACGCGCTTATTCATTTATTCAAAAATACTAGATATATTTCATAGTGTATGTACATAGTTTCTGGTCCATATATTTTACTAAATCAATTATTGTCTTTATCGCAAGCACCGGTTTTAATCATGGAGCATGGTTTTAATAATGAACGAATTCAACATCATATATCACATTCGTCTTTATAAAAGTTATTTATTTCGTATTAAAATATCCGACAACAAAAATTGTAAAAAATGAGAAGAAAATAGTTTTGAGCTATTAATACATCACTGTTTGCTTAGGAAATAATACACAATTATATAATATTTAAATAAATAAATAATAGTATACAAATTGTAGGCTACGACAACTTTTTGTTCTCTTTCTTAGACAAGAAACATCAAAATTATCTAGTAGTAACAAAACCTAAGTTAAGGCAGACAAGTTCAGAATGCTACGAGTGTAGTACTGTCGTTATTTATTTGGTTTAAATAGTTTTCAATACTGCAGTGGGTCGGTCACTCTACCGTCCGCGTGGCGTCAATTCCTCAGTACAAGATACATTATCTGAAATAAAAAACTTATTATTATATTTCGTGTTGTATGAACAATTTATTTATTTATACACTTTATTGTACACCATAGCAAGGACACAACAGATTAAGACATTTGTACATAATGTTATACAATAGGCGGTCTTATCGCTGAAAAGCGATTTCTTCCAGACAGCCTCAAGGTAGAAATAGAAAATTGGAAATTAAGTATAGGGGGCAGGGTGTACCAACTAAAAAGAAACATATTATGACAGCATAGGGAAACTGAGTGATAGCGGATAACAATATATTAAATAAAAAAATAATAAATTAAGACCTAAATTGATCCATCTCTGTAAGAGCTAAAACGCCGGACAGCTATGTTTAATGTTAAGTAGATATATTTCAGATTTGCTTGCACAATAAATGAATTATATAAAAAAAGAAATTAACATCTAAAATGATCCATCCGTATAGGAGCTTAAATGCCTGACAGCTATGCTTATACCGTCTACTTTGGAGGTAAAGACATTTTTTGATATATTTTTTAAGTTTCTTAACAATACCAGAAATCCCTACGGTGAATGGTCTTGAAAGTAAAGCGACAAGAAACTCCCAAGGAGCTTGTTTTCTTATTCACATTTATAGATTGAACTTACTACTACACACACAGCTAAAACTTCACGATTCTTTAATCACAAACAATAACGTTTGTCCTCAATTTTTTTTACCGTGATCACACTCCCATGTAATCAAACGAGCAACATCGTGAGTACCCCTATTGCAATCGCAAAAATCTATGTCTCAGTCACAGCTGGGTATTATAATTATATTAGGTATGATTTATTAGACTGTGATAATAGATATGTTATGGACATGTTATGGAGATTTTTTTAATAAATAAAAGCAAAAGCTCCGACGAGGATGGGATTCGAACCCACGCATTGGATTAGCAGTCCAACGCCTTAACCTCTCGGCCACCTCGTCGTATAGACGATACTTTAAAAATATTCTAGCCATATTTCATCGATTAGTTAATCATATTAAAACTGAGTCATTTTAAAATTAGTTTTAAAAACAACTGAGCTTGATCATCTATATCTATCTCATTTTGTCATACGTGCACATGCTACCTTCTTCTTTTATAGCGGCTACAGACTCACACCGAGAACCCCCGAGAACACCCGAGAAGCGTGAATGTGATCGGTTTCTCGCCCTCTCGTTCTCGCGCTCGCCTGTTCTCGGATCGGTGTCGGTATTTTTGCCCGCTTCAAAGGGTTTCTCGGGCGAGAAAAGAGAACGGTATCACATTCTTGTTCGGTCTCAGTGCGACCGTTGTGTGTTTTTGTATTAGGTACCCACATTTCTAGTTAAAATAATCTACTGTCTGTGGTCGCCAAGCTATTACTTTAGTACTTATATTAATTTCTTTTTAATTTTAGTATTCACAAGATTATAGTATGCTAATGCACACTAGACCAAAGCCGCTGCACTGTCGTCCAATCCGGATAACGATCGAGAATGCGAATGAGAAGGTCGCATGAGTGTGGATGCCTTCTCGGTTCTCGCGCAAATTCTCGGCGAGACTTCTCGCGTGAGTCTGTAGCCGCCATTACATTGCCTATTATGTAATATATGTCTCTAAATACGCTCAATACTCACAGGTGTTTACTGTGTACATTCATAATAAATCAATCTCTGCCAAGTTAAATATTTATTGTCTGTGGGGATTACCTATTTATCGTTACACAGCTGGTTATGAGACATTCGTGACATACTTTTATTGTAATTACCTACTACCATTAAAATTTACCCACTAGAGAATCTGATTTATAATTATGTTTTTTCTATTTTTATGAAATTTAGATGGCAAATGTCTGACAGCGGCGGTAAGTTGATATTTGAGGAGTTTGATATTTGCTATTAAAACGAATTCCGAAACACATCTATTTTTAGAGGCAATAGAATTAGAACCAGGCTCAATCTTACTAACTGGACTATTAGTAATAACAACTAACTGTGCCTCTATTATGAGTTGTTGTAGTAAACGTAAAGGACGTTACTATTGCAGTTGACGTTTAGAATTTGTATGAGAATTGTAGTTCAGTATCGTAACCGCTAGAGGCGCTGTACGGATTCTCATACAAATTCTAAACGTTAACTGCAATAGTAACGTCCTTTACGTTTACTACAACAACTCATAATAGAGGCACAGGACTAACCACCACTAACAGACCCTGTCCTCACACTTATTAACAAACATATCAATCATAATTACTAACAATTATATGCTAGCTACTAACCGTAACTAAATGACTCTTGTTCTATATCGGTCACAGTTGTCACGAGCGTCAGCGGAAGGGTGTCACATACAGTATCCGACAAGAAATAATGCACATCGGTATTCAGAAAGAGATAAACGGTTAGTTTCGGCTCTGTAGAGCGTTGTCCTTACTACACACTCCTTACCGCTGATTTGTCACTTTTCTTTCGAATTCGGTAGAAGACGGTCGCGTTCACTCATAAATAAATATAAAGAGTTGTTAAAACCTCCAATGGAACATCAAATTATTATTACTATAAGTACTTGATAGGGTGCTTTACCAGCTCTTAATAGATATTGCAAAATTAGTGCAATGTGCGAGAGAGACAACGCTGTACAAAGCCGTAACTAACCGATTGTCTCTCTCTGAATACCGACGTGCATTATTTCTTGCCGGGTACTGTACTCGTTTGCTACCATAATTCCATAAACAAGCAGTAATCGGGTACTCAGGTACTCACGGTATCACTTGGCGGGCGCGGTGAGCGCGGCGGTGTCGCTGTCGCTGGGCGGCGCGGGCTCGGAGCCCTGCACGCGGATGACGATGGGCGGCGAGGGCGGCTCCGGCCGCGTCGCCGGCGTCAGCGCGCCCGAGTTCACGTCCTCGATCGCCTTGCGGAGCTACAACATTACCAGGAAGTGAAGTGAGTAGGGGTGGCAGCGGTGGGATGTTTACATAGCCAGGGGTTAGGGCACTTGGTGGCAGCGGTGGGATGTTTACATAGCCAGGGGTTAGGGCACTTGGTGGCAGCGGTGTGATGTTTACATAGCCAGGGGTTAGGGCACTTGGTGGCAGCGGTGGGATGTTTACATAGCGAGGGGTTAGGGCACTTGGTGGCAGCGGTGGGATGTTTACATAGCGAGGGGTTAGGGCACTTGGTGGCAGCGGTGGGATGTTTACATAGCCAGGGGTTAGGGCACTTGGTGGCAGCGGTGGGATGTTTACATAGCCAGGGGTTAGGGCACTTGGTGGCAGCGGTGGGATGTTTACATAACCAGGGGTTAGGGCACTTGGTGGCAGCGGTGTGATGTTTACATAGCCAGGGGTTAGGGCACTTGGTGGCAGCGGTGTGATGTTTACATAGCCAGGGGTTAGGGCACTTGGTGGCAGCGGTGGGATGTTTACATAGCGAGGGGTTAGGGCACTTGGTGGCAGCGGTGGGATGTTTACATAGCGAGGGGTTAGGGCACTTGGTGGCAGCGGTGGGATGTTTACATAGCCAGGGGTTAGGGCACTTGGTGGCAGCGGTGGGATGTTTACATAGCCAGGGGTTAGGGCACTTGGTGGCAGCGGTGGGATGTTTACATAACCAGGGGTTAGGGCACTTGGTGGCAGCGGTGTGATGTTTACATAGCCAGGGGTTAGGGCACTTGGTGGCAGCGGTGTGATGTTTACATAGCCAGGGGTTAGGGCACTTGGTGGCAGCGGTGGGATGTTTACATAGCCAGGGGTTAGGGCACTTGGTGGCAGCGGTGGGATGTTTACATAGCCAGGGGTTAGGGCACTTGGTGGCAGCGGTGGGATGTTTACATAGCCAGGGGTTAGGGCACTTGGTGGCAGCGGTGGGATGTTTACATAGCCAGGGGTTAGGGCACTTGGTGGCAGCGGTGTGATGTTTACATAGCCAGGGGTTAGGGCACTTGGTGGCAGCGGTGGGATGTTTACATAGCCAGGGGTTAGGGCACTTGGTGGCAGCGGTGTGATGTTTACATAGCCAGGGGTTAGGGCACTTGGTGGCAGCGGTGGGATTTAATATACAAGTTGAAGCCTTAAAATGCTTCCGTGAGTGTTCGAGTAAAAGTAACAAAAGTAATGTCTATGCTTCCAAATGTAATCGTAATCTATTGTATTGATTACATTTCGCCAAATTATTCCTGATGGCGAATGTTTAGTTTCACCAATGAATATTAATATTGAAGTGAAATTAATTAAAATCCATTTTTACAAACACTTTTTGAAGGTACGCCATCGCTTCAACAATTTTTTGTGAGCGGTCTTGGATACGCAAATATAGAATACATATATTCAGGGTAAGGTACCTCGTTGAGCGACACGACGCCGATGAGTCGTCCGATGGCCGTGACGTAGGCGCGGCTCACCCCCAGCGTCGAGAACAGCGAGTGGACCTGCCGGACACACAGACAATGATCATATTAGATCAGATCGCACTTTCGCATGTTGGATCCTGGCTTACTATTGAACGAAGTCTGTTCCACGGTAAAGTTATCAGGGTTTACGATAGATTTACGATTGTTATCCATGGATAAATTACGGATAAACTAATTAGTAATTTACATAAGCAATACGTAATATGTTAAGTCGTAGATGTAGCCGTAGAGTAAAAGACTGCGCACATTAAAACGACTCGTTACCGGACCAACTAAAACGATATCATTCAATTCAATTACGATCTTTATGGCTTTATCTTTACTGATGAATTTCGATTATACTTGGTGTCGGTTCCGAGTTGATCAGGAGTGTGATGAGTTGCACGTCTTTCAAGTATACAACCATAAAAACCAAGACAAGGATCGTATCTGAATGCTTTCGTTTTAGTTGGTTTGTTGACGCGTCCTTATATTATGCTTAAGGAGATTCCAGCACTTTGCTTCAGGACGGACTTAGTAGAATGTCTTATATATCAACGATGTTTGTTTCTAGGAAGCAGTGTGTGTGTGTGTGTGTGTGTGTGTGTGTGTGTGTGTGTGTGTGTGTGTGTGTGTAGGTGTGTGTGCGCACCTTGAGCAGCGAGGTCCGCTCGACGAGCTGGAAGGGCGCGGGGTCGATGTGGCACGTGTAGCGGCTGCCGTCCTCCGCCACCGGCTCCTCCGGGTGCTGGTCCCGCGTCCTGGCGATCTGCAGCATGCGGTCGAAGTCGATCTCGCGCGCCAGCTCCAGCCGCTCCCACGCCTTCTGGTCCTCCGGCGACATGTCGCACACGCGCTCGCGGGGCTGCCGCACACGGACAGACATACAGACAGGTTAGTAGGGGGGGGGGGGGGTGATAGTGTAGGTCGTCGTGACGTCATGACAAGGCTGCGTACTGAGACAGACAGACAGAAATACAGGTTAATACGGGGTGACCGACCGACAGACAGACACGTTACCACAGGGTGGTGGTAACGTGACATGTCGCACACGCGCTCGCGAGGCAACGGGCACACAGACATACAGACAGACTCGTTAATACGGGGTGGTGATGTGATATTGTAGGTCGTGACGTCATGCCCAACTTAAGTTGAACACCCACATCACCACATTCAAGAAAGGTGTAAAAAGAGTTCAGGGCCGGCGTTACACTGGTGATTCCCCTGGTGTTGCTCCCCTGGTGACCACTTACCATCAGGTAGCTCTTCTGCTCTTACACCTGCCCTTCAGGCTATAAGAAAAACAATATACACATTAATACAATTTGTTGATATTGTACGTCATCGTGACGTCAAACCAGACCTAGCGACATCTAGCGTCTGCCGGGTACCATAAATATGCGCATCGCACTTAGGGTGGAAGCGGTGGTACTGACGGATACCAACATCCGTGCATGTCTTAGCGCTAAGTATGATGGTGGTAGATCGTGGTGGTGAAGCGCTCATAGCCCGGCGGCTTGCGTCGATCCTAAGCGATCGACAAAGTTAAGCAACAGCGGGCGCGGTCGGTAGTCGGATGGGTGACCGCTAGTGGCTAAATATCTTGAGCGCTTCCGTGCTTCGGAGGGCACGTCAAGCCGTCGGTCCCGGTTGTTATCGATTGATAGCAGTCGTTAAGCCATGTCGGAGGCCTTCGGGCGGCTTGAAAACTTTCGACACTGGATTGGCCACTAACCCCTCCACCAACCCGCATTGGAGCAGCGTGGCCGAGTATGCTCTAGGCCTCCTCTGTAATGAGGAGAGACCCGTGCTCAGTAGTGGGCCGTTAGTGGGTTGTAGCTTAGCTTTTTTTAGCTTAGGTGGTGGTTCCAGCAGCGACGACCGCTTGAAGATAAGTATGATGGTGGTAGGTTGTTCACGCAACTAAATGTTGCGCTGACGCACGGGAGGAGACGCGCGGGCAGCGCGGCGCCCTCCGGCCTCCGCCCCCCGGCCCCCGCGACCAGCGCGAGGAGCTCATTCCGCGGAGCACCGTGCGACAGTGCCCCTAACGCAACCGAAGCACCCGCACGTCAACCTTGTACTCGCCTTTACGTAGAATTATACCAGCTTATTACAGTCCGCGTTTAGTTTTATTTCACTATGGTTATCCCGACCTTCATTAGTTAGGGACTAGAGCCTTCAAGGTGGTGGTGGTGGTAGGTGGTGGTGGTCATACATACCAGCTGCACCTTCTTGTTGACGGAGGGGCTGCGCGGCAGCTCGGCGCCGCCCTCCACGTCCGCCAGCAGCGACGACCGCTTGAAGATCGCCTCGAACGCCGCGCGGATCCTGCAACATGACGAGTTTGTTACTCCGCTTCTCGTTTAATAATACATAAGTGAAATGCAGGTGGTAGGGCCTAGAGCTCGAAGGTGTGGAGCCGGTTACACTTTTTTAGAGGCGACCAAATTGAAGCACTAAGGGTCTCCGCAAACTGACTGTGCCCGCAAACAGCCAACAGCTCCAATAACAGTGAGCAGGATTCAGCCGAAGCGGCTGTCGGCCGGACCGCGCTTCTAAAAAGAAACGCCACAGCGCCACAGCCACCGGCGGCTGCAGTCAGTTTGCGGAGACCCTGTCGATTCAGACATTTATCAGTGAAGTCTCAGTTCCGACCCGACACAGTTCCGGCAAATCTTTCATACATTCTCGGCATTGTCAGTGCAGTGTCAGTGCTGACAATGCCGAGAATGCATAGACATATATACCTAGACGGGGCTTGCACGTTCGAATGTGCGTCAAGTTGGAACAATCCAATTTTGAATCGAATCGGTTTGTGCGTGAAGTTGGCGCGATGGAATTTTGTTACTATATTTGAAAACGAACAGATTACATAGTGATATCTCGCTTCCGCGTTTCGAAGTTTTAGTCGTGCTGTCTTTGTTACTCTTACATATGTCACGCGCCATTTTACTAAAGTTATTATTTTAGAAATAGTGAAGTTAATTTACAATTCAATGTTTACACAATGAAATGTGATTCCTTGGACTTTATTTGTGTTTCTTGAATTGTTAGAATATTTTTGAAGGCACAGGAAGCCATATTTTCTACATTTGCGGACGTAATTACTAAAATCAATTTTGCGTAAGGAAGATGTGTACCTCGCTGCTGTCTACAACAGACTGACTTGATCAATCACTCAATCACACAACCCAATGTTGACCACTCGCCGTGCGCCTTATGTATGTTACGGGCCCATCTAGACTTTCTACATCCATGCGAGAATGTATGAAAGACTAGTAAATCCGCCCTCGCTTCGCTTCGGGAAACCAGTCCCTTCAAAAATCTCTATAAATTTTAACAAATTATGTTATTCCGATGTCTAAGCTATATTACTGCAAAATTTCATGAAAATCCGTTCAGTAGTTTTTGCGTGAAAGAGCAACAAACCCACACACACACTCACTCACTCACTCATATACATCCTTACAAACTTTCGCATTTATAATATTAGTAGGATTTGCCGGTACTGTGACGGAACGGTGACTTCACTGATATGTGTGAATCGTCCGTTAGGGTGCGGTATTCCACTGAGGCGGAGCGGAGCGGAGCTGTGCGCGCGTAGACGCTTCTACGATGCGTCTACGATGCGACTCCTGTCAGTGAAAAGTGTCAGATACATACAAATTTTGGATTGCGTTGCAGTCGCGTAGCTCATAAATAGCGTTGTGTGAGAAGTGCCTCACACCTTTGTCAATCGCTAGCCATCGAAGCACCAACGTACCTGGTCTCAGCGCCAGTGACGGTGGTGTAGACGGAGGGCTGCGGCGTGGCGGGCGACAGCGGCCCGCCAGGGGACCCCAAGCCGCGGGTGAGGGTGAACGAGTTGGTCTTCTTCAGGATCGACTTCGGCCGGAACAACTGGCCGGGGGCTGTGGACACACATGCATATTTAACATCTGCCCCGAACCTGTGGACTTCAGAATTATCCGTGCTATAACATGGGACATTAAAAGAAAACGGGCTTTACACTATCCAATTTGCAGAACGCTAACTGAGCTAGCATGCTAAATTCGCAATGTGTAAAGGCAGTTAGACGGTAACTAGAGCAGTGTAATGAATAGTGGCACTAGTTAGAGCACTGAGTTAGCGCTCTGCAAATTGGATAGTGTAAAGCCCGTTGAAGTATAATTAATTTCCTACAAGGTTGGGGCTTTCGGCCAGCACGAAAACTTCCATTAAGTTGGCCACTGACCCCTTCAGCAATCTGCACTGTAGCAGCATGGTGGACTATGCTCTAGGCTTCTTCAATAAAGTAAGCCATTCTCAGTAGTGAGTCATACATGGTTAGAAGCTACAAGTCACAAACAGCCGATATGCAATCAAAGTTTTCTACATCGCTTGTATAATACCTATCGCTGCCTGATCCCGATATTACATAAGAATATTTTTAATGAACCAACAAGGGATGGTAACCGTGCTGGTCATCGTCGGCCATGGATAACAGAAACATTCACGGAACCTCCGATGCATCCATACTAATATTATAAATGCGAAAGTCTGTCTGTCTGTCTGTCTGTGACGTTTTCACGGCTAAACCACCGGTGCGATTTGGATGAAATTCGGAATGAAAATAGTTGAAGACCCAGAGTCACATATAGGCTACTTTTTTTTTCAAAAATCAACCCCTAAATGCTTGAAATAGGGGATGAAAGTTTGTATGAAAAATCTAAACCGCCTGACCGATTTCGATGAATTTTCCCAGGAAGATAGTTGATGACGTATCTTCTTCCCCACTTCCCCGGTTCGCGATATAAAGGAATTCCACGCGGGCGAAGCCGCGGGCAAAAGCTAGTTTCCAATATTTCGAAAAAAATTCTGAACGATCGGTTAAGATTATACGAACGAAAGCTTTACGAAGGTACTTCAGGCTGGCAGTGGGGTTTTCAACTCCACTAGTTATTAAACGCGATTCTAGAGCGGAGCTAACAGGCTGTCATGTAATAGCATTTATATTTAAAGGCTTGTAGCGACACACATCACACGGTGACATCACCGAAGCCTGAATCACGATATCGAAGATTTCTCTCTTTGCCAAAAGGTTGTTAATATTTTTCTTTTTTCTTTTTCTTTGTATTTGTTTGCATAATACTTTTCTTTAAACAAATGTAAATTTTACGTGGGTAGTTTGATTTGTAAGCACAAAAATAAACTGTACATTCAATCCTAATTTTGTTTATAGTTAAATGTTTATTGCATTTTCTTTCGAAGTTGAACATTGTTGTCGAATTATGCAAGTACTGTTATACATATTATGTTCTGATTTCAAAATTGCAGTCAGCATAATTTAATTTTAATGCCGAATGCTGCTCCGCTTACCGATCTGCGCGCGACTAACGCGGACGGGCGCACAGAAAATCAGAGGGCCGTGGTAATACCGCGCCATTTCTCTGAGTGCGATCCTTTTTCATCATGTTGGCACTTCTGCAGCTGCAACTTTGAAACCAAATAAACAACTCAACTCACAATCTAAATGTTGTAGAAGTGCTTTATGATGAAATAAATGTTTCTATGTCTATGTCTAATATCAAGGTTACCTGGTATGAGCCCCGCCTGGTCGGTGGCGGTGAGCGACGAGCCGCGCGTCAGCCCTGCGCTCGGTACTTGCAGCATGTCCGGCGCTGGGGTTACCTGCCAACAATCGTTGTACCACTGTTAAATACAACATGACGTCATGATAACATTATTGTCGTTGATAATTTTTTTATTACATGGCGTTTGATTGGATAATCCAAAACGATTTCATTTCCCAAAGCCTAAACACATCATAATTTCCACCCAGACCCAACCATAATCGTCAGCACCCCCAAAACGCCTACCCCTGACGCCTGCTCACAGTCGTGAGTGCCTACACACTTTTTGACCATAATCGTGAGCACACAACAATCGTGAGTACCTTCAAATTTCGTAATCGTGAGCACCCCATACCTCGAACCGCGACGGCCGTCGATACCTCCGCCGCTCCGCCTCCATAATCGTGAGCACCCCACCAACGCCTACCTTAAGTTCACTCACAATCGTGAGTACCCACCAAATGGACTTTTCATCCATAATCGTGAGTACCTCCGCAATCGTGAGTACCCTCAAACTTCACACTGACAACCGTGAGCACCCCCATACCTCGAACCGCGACGGCCTTCTATTCCTCCTCCGCTCCTCGTCCCTCCGCCGCTCAGCCTCGCGCAGCCACAATGCGGCGACGTGCAGGCGGCGCTCGCGGCCGACGGCGCGCTCGATGGCGCGCACCAGCTCCCAGCGGTGGATGGAGCCCAGCAGCACCATCGACGCCGGGCTGTCCACTAGCGGGAAGCTATTGACAGTGAGTACCCCGTACCTCAAAGCGCGACGGCCTTCGATTCTTCCGCCGTTCCTCGTCCCTCCGCCGCTCCGATTCCGTAATCGTGAGCACCCTCAAACCGCCTACCCAACGAACACCCACAATCGTGAGTACCCACATACTTTCCATCCATAATCGTGAGTACCCACCAATCGTGAATACCTACCACGTATTTTCCATCCATAATCGCGAGCACACAACAATCGTGAGTACCCACCACAAATTTTTACATCCTCAATCGTGAGTACCCAACAATCGTGAGTACCCTCAGATTTTTAAATCGTGAGTACCCCATACCTCGAACCGCGACGGCCGTCGGTTCCTCCTCCTTTCCTCGTCCCTCCTCCGTTCCGCTTCACGCAGCCAGAGCGCGGCGACGTGCAGGCGGCGCTCGCGGCCGACGGCGCGCTCGATGGCGCGCACCAGCTCCCAGCGGTGGATGGAGCCCAGCAGCACCATCGACGCCGGGCTGTCCACTAGCGGGAAGCTCTTGATGGTCTGTGGGGGTGATTTTGGTTATCACTTGTTGTTTGGTTATCAAGAAAGGTGTAAAAAGAGCTCTCCTTCAGGGCCGGCGATCCACTGGTGACTCCCCTGGTGTTGCAGGTGTCCATAGGCGACGATGACCACTTACCATCAGGTGGCTCGTCTGCTTTTGCGTCAGCCCTTCAGGCTATAAAAAAAATACCTACTGGTAGCAGGTAGGTACAGTCAGGTCATTGTAACTTGGCCGGTCTGAACTTCGCTTATCGAGATGTTAGCGCAGGTACAGTAACTGACCAATCAAAACCAGGCGGCCATGACAATGTTTTACCGCCCGCACTCCCTCACCATTTTGGCCTTAGAATCGACATCTTCGCAGCCACTCGTAGCTATATTCAGAGCAGCGGAGTTCTGATGACCTTACTACACGTAGGTTGGTAAGTTGTAATGAAGCAAAAAATTTACCAACGTACAAATTACATCCAGCAGGAAGGTCCTCGTGTCATAACCTCATTTAATGATTGGCAGCGTGCAAAACAAGCAAAAACGTAGCATCAACGCATGCATAAATAGGTTTTTTTATAATACAATTTTGCACCAAACTTCTTGGCCCTTCTGAACTAGGATCCGATTGAATCTCAGTCAAATACGAGTAAGTGTTGATTTGAGATTAATGCTGTAGATGTATTTTACAGTTCGCTGGCCTTTCACCACACGTCTCGTAATTCTTGTACCACAGCACACTTTGTGTCATCATCATCATCTCAACTCATCATGGCCCACTTTTGAGCACGGATCTCTTCACAGAATGAGAAGGTTGTATCAAAGGCCATAAAGTTTGGCGCGACGGTGACATACCTTATTCTCCTTGAGGATGTCCTTGAGCTGCTGGAAGGTCATCCGGTTCCAGATGTACTTCACGTCGCGCACCATGAAGTCCTCCACGCAGATGTCGTACATTCCTGAGGACAAAAAGTTAATATTAATTATTATTGCATGACATACAAATGCCAGCCTTCCGCCGATGCGATTAAGGTACATTAAAGAGAGACGGCGATATCTAAAAATGTCCTCAGTAATTTGTTCTAACAAGGTAAATTGAACTGTAAGCACAGGTAATAAGTTTGGTTTTAGCGGAGAGAGGCAATTCCATGTGCTCTGCGACTCAACTATAAGAACATACAGTATACAACTTGTGGCTTAGGCAATAGGGAGATCTCCCTGTAGGCGAGACGACATGCCTGGGGGGCGGCCGAGGCCCCGAGTGAGTGTACTCGAGGCATTGTATACTTATATGCCGGCAAACGACAATCCTTCGATAGCGTGATTCAGGCTTCGGTGACGTCACCGTGACGTATGTGCGGTGTCGTCACAGCGTGTGGCTTAGTGTGTGCGTGTACGGGTCAGGGTTCGAAAATATCCGATATTTATAGTAAATATCAAAATATCGGATATTTTTGATATATATCCGATATATATCAAAATTTTGATATATATCCAATATATATATCAAAATTTTGATATATATCCAATATTTTGTATGAAAGCCATATTACAATTTACTTTTACTTTTTACTGAGTGTACCGATTTTAGTGATTCTTCTTTTATTCGAAAGATATAATACTTGTTGTGTAATGCCGTTTCAATTTGAGCAACATGTGACGAGTAGTTTTTAGTAATCTCTACTCGTCGATTTTGATTTATGAGGTAACAACCATAATTCAATAAACATTAAGTATTACGGATAATATAGTCATTAAAATCAGACCATTCAGTAACATTTTACGAGGTAGCAACCATAAATAAACTTTACTAAGGATAATTCAGAAACTATTCCTCAGATGTCGCTCAAATTTATATGGGACCACCCAAAAAGTACTAGCTATCAAATAAAAAATTTTAAACAATAAAAGATTATGAGGTAACAACCATAAATACACACCATTAGACATACCTACACATTATTAAAGAGAATTTAAAAACCACTCGTCAAATTTCGCTCAAATTTAATTGGGACCACACGAAAAGCACCAGTTTTCAAGTAAAAAGAATCAATCAACATAACTTTTTAAAAAAAAGAACAGACTTCCAAGTCGAGATAACTCAGAAACTCAGAACTCGAACAAGAAAAGAATCATCAAAATCGGAACACCCAGTCAAATGCAGTACTCGAAAATATTCGATATAGCTTCAGCCAGCGGTTTCACCCGCGTCCCGTGAGAACTACTTCGCGTACTTCAGATAAAAAGCAGCCTTCCTCAATATAGTCTTCCTCGATAAGTGAGCTATCTAACACTGAAAGAATTTTTCAAATTGGACCAGGTGCTTCCTGAGATTAGCGCGTTCAAACAAACTCTTCAGTTTTTTTACACTTTGGGCTACATTATCGCACTTTTATTAAGGATCCCGTTTTTTTTTAAATATATTATAGCCTATGTCACCCGGGAATAGTGTAGCTTTACAACAGTGATAGAATTTTTCAAATCGGTTCAGTAGTTTCGGAGGCTATTCAATGCAAACAAAGAAACAAACAATCAAATTTTTCCTATATTAGTATAGAAATATAGATACATACATTATAAATATCAAAATATCGGATATTTTTGATATAATATTATATAATATTCGCAAAATTGGGTTTTAGAGTTATGAATACATTTCAAAAGTTTATTTTAAGATTCATTGATTATATTATCGACGGTTGATTGGATTGACGGACTTACTGGATTCCGAGGTATCAAGCTTACTGCACTTCACTATTAGGTACTAAAGGATTATAGGACATCACTATTACCTACTATGGGAGTATGTTTCAAATCTACAACGCCATGTACACTTGAGAAGTAGAAATACAGTAACAAAAGCCAAAAATTACATAATATTATAAAATTTTGTAAACCAATTTTGTATTGATATATATCACCAAAAATCACTTGATATATATCGGATATATATCAGATATATATCGTGATATATATCATTGATATATATCCTTCGAACCCTGGTACGGGTGTCACGGTAAAATGTCACACAGTGGCATCACGACAAACCGGAATCACACTATCGAATTTTTCTAAACCACTCGCGTGTATATACAAATTCCGAATGTGATCAGTCAGAACTCGTGAAGGTGAAATGATATGTTCATAAAGTAAAATTTTAGTATACTTGTTGTATACTCGTAGTATAGTTGTTATCTAAGCCTAGTTGAAAAAACCGGTTTTGCTACTATAATATTATGTTATCTCGTAGGCGTGTATGAGTGCGTGTGTTTATTTATTTAATCAGTTGTACGTGTACTGTAAAACATGCGCGTTTCTGTGTGCGAAGATCGATTTAAGTCATGGTTTTCTAACAATCAGACTCCGCAACTGGTCATAAATCATTGCGAAGATTGTCCTCGTAAAATCTTTATTGACTTTTGCAATGTATTCTAGAAAAGTATTGGATAATTTTGTAACCATGGATACAAGACGAGGTGGCCGAGAGGTTAAGGCGTTGGACTGCTAATCCAATGTGCTCTGCACGCGTGGGTTCGAATCCCATCCTCGTCGAAATTTTAAATACTTTTTTTAATATAATAATAATATAGTTTTATTAAACAATCTCATTTTTAATAGATATACGTAAAATGAATATTTTTTTCCAATCCGGTATGAGACAGAAAAGTCAACGGCGCCCCGATACACGGGGTTCCTTCTATTTTTTATCGTATTAAAGCTAAGCATACAATTTAACTTGATCAAATCCAGCTGTGTTTCGAGGATATTTTCTTTAGTTTATATTTAAAATGTATAAAAGTAAGGTAAATTTTCAAGCGCAAAGGCGAATGTTCACGTTCGCAAATAATAATATGCGAGCTGTGTAGAAAACTTCAAAAGCGTGATTCAGGCCAGTGACAACACCGTGTGATGTTTGCATGATAACATCCATACTAATATTATAAATGTGAAAGTGTGTTTGTTTGTTTGTTTGTGACGCTTTCACGTCGCAACTTGGCTATTATATGGTATGGTTTATGTGTGTGGAGATAGTTAGGGGTGTGGAGAGCGACGTAGGCTACTTTTTACCGCGAAAAAACATTCCCATGGGAAGATCGATATTTTGTTAGTTGCTAGATATTTAGTTCCGAATGTTGTTAATAGATGGCGTTAGTTCATTTGCAATTTGCAATTTTTTAATCACGCTATCAAATACTACATATAATTTACTTGCCATAGGCAAACGTTATATTTGATATCTTAGATCATAATTATAGGCTACTTTTTAACCGAGATTCCTACGGGAACGGAACCTACGCGTCTATTACCTACAGGTCCCGAAGCGAAGCGCGGGCGGTTCTCTAGTCACATTATATTTTTCTTTACTGCATATAACATAAGATTTTCTAAGGTTTTACTTGTTCATCTTCGCAATCCATAACTGTCATACTGCTGGGCACCGGTCTCTTTTCAGATTGATGAGGTTAAGGCCAACTCGCTGGCCAAGTGCGGATTGGTGGACTTCACATACCTTCGGGTTTTGCGAACTCGTAGGCATGCATGTTTCCTATCGAAATTTTCCTTCACTCTTACAGCGAGTGACATTTAACTGTTTGAAACGCATATAGCTCCGTAAATTCAGAAGACTTTCTAGTTAAATAACTAACTTTTTACAAAATATAACCGCCTTCAAAATCGATCTACCTAACGATAACTCACAACTACCCGTCAGATGTCGCTCAAATTTATATGGGACCAGAGAGTGTCAGTTAAGACAGGTACTCACGGCTGGCGGAGGAGAGCAGGTCGGGCAGGTAGGGCAGCTTCTTGATGAGGATGATGCTGTCGAAGCACGACGGCTGCAGCAGCGCCGCCACCGCGTTCGCCGCCAGCACCGCCGCCATGATCGGCAGCAAGTGCGTCACCTGAGATGATGAAGAGTTTTTGATCACTACGATGATGATAAGGAACTTAATAATAATACTACTACAGTAAGGTCAATATAACTTGGCCGCTCTGAACTTCGCTTTCCGAGATGTTTGCGCAAGTACAGGAACTGACCAATCAAAACACGGCGGCCATGACTCGTCATACTCGTCAGATGTCGCTTAAAATATGTGACCAGGCGACATGTCTGGTGCTTTTCTTGTGGTCCATTTAGCGAGATGTTGTTTTTGGGACTGAATAATACTTAATTAATTAACTTGGATTACGTTGATGTTGTTCTCATTTTATTACTTGTATGTGTTTTTTGTTATGAGTAGGAAAAGAAGCTCCTTAGGAGTTACTTGACGCTTGTTCTTCCAAGACCACTCGCCGTAAGAATTTGTTGATGTGTTGACGTCCTTTGACTTTTCAATAGAAATTGTAAAAAACCTACTTCGTATAAACTTAATAAAAATTTTCAATGGAGACTATAAAAGTTACAATTCAATACTAGTAACAAAAGGCCGTTACCTGTCCGGTCATCTCGATGACGATGACGATGGTAGACACGGTGTGCGTGACCGCGCCAGTGAACGCCGCCGCGCCCACCACTGCGTACCCGCCTGCAATAGATATCGCGTTATTGATTGTACCACTGCTGGCGTGGGGTTCGTATTGAGTTAGAGGAGTTGGTGTGGTGTAACTTAGTCAAGTGTGGGTTCAATATTGGATAAATTATTGTTCAAATGCGTCCATGACGGTGCTTCGATGGAGATGCATTACTTCGTATTCGTATGCCAGTGACTAAAATATAATTATGTATGTATATTTAATATCGACCAAAAACTCATTAAACGCATTTGCTCTACCTCCACGTCACTTCCACTGCCGTAACTTACTCCCTCCTCCGCGGGGTCGGAATTTACGCGGGAAAACCTTCGCGTATGGGATATAAATAGCTTCTAAACAAACATTAATATAAAACTAACAAGTCTGTCTTCCCGGAAATCCTGCGGGATCTGGAGTTACGCGGAATAAACTCCTGCGCGTAGTTGCGGGCTTAAATTTTTATGCGACCTTTACTAGGAGATTGAGGAAGTTTTGAAGCAACATATAGGGTACTGTTTATCCCTGAATTCCCGTGGGATTAGGATTCACGCGGTAAAAACTCATACCCGGGAATGAGGTCGTGGGTTCAGATGTTTATGGGACTTTCAGTGGGAGGTAGAGGAGGTTATGGAGCATTATATAAGCTACTTTTTGTTCCGGACTTCCCGCGGGATCGAGATTTACGCGGGAAAAGCTTCCATGAGCGAATGAAGTCGCGGGCTCATTAATATCTATATATCGGGATATCTATACATATATCGGGAATCGAACCGGCTTTTTTTTTCATGATCAACTTTATGTTGCTTTTTCGAGGGTCAGCATCGCTTTAGCTGGTCTTTATGTTTTGGCACCCGAATGAAAAACTACCAATGTAGTTTAAAAATATAATAGTTTGGAATGAAAAAACCCCGACGTTTATATCTTAGTATTTTTATCGATTTTCTCAAGATCTACTTAACGGATTTTTGTACGGTATGACTAAAACGTAGTAACAAATCAACTGTTCTTAAGATGTGTGGAGTGTGTCTTAATATGTGTGGGGTCGGGATTAACGCAGGAATAACTTTGTGACACACTTGAGTTCCACGCGGGCGGAGCCGCGGGCAACAGCTAGTATTTGTATAACACAATGTACAACCCACCCACCACACCCACCACACGCACCACAATGTACCCTTCACATTTCCTTCACCACACCGTACACAAGGCTGCACAGCACTCACCGGGCAGTATGTTCTGTATATGGCCACCATACGCGACCCCCAACGGACAGAAGTAGTGCATGAGCTCGCCGGTGAGGCGGCCACTCGTAACTATATTCAACGCGGCCAAGATAACTTGCACGTGTTGTACACCTCACATTTCCTTCACCACACCGTACACAAGGCTGCACAGCACTCACCGGGCAGTATGTTCTGTATATGGCCACCATACGCGACCCCCAACGGACAGAAGTAGTGCATGAGCTCGCCGGTGAGGCGGCCACTCGTAACTATATTCAACGCGGCCAAGATAACTTGCACGTGTTGTACACCTCACATTTCCTTCACCACACCGTACACAAGGCTGCACAGCACTCACCGGGCAGTATGTTCTGTATATGGCCACCATACGCGACCCCCAACGGACAGAAGTAGTGCATGAGCTCGCCGGTGAGGCGGCCACTCGTAACTATATTCAACGCGGCCAAGATAACTTGCACGTGTTGTACACCTCACATTTCCTTCACCACACCGTACACAAAGCTTCACAGCACTCACCGGGCAGTATGTTCTGTATATATGGACACCATACGCGACCCCCAACGGACAGAAGTAGTGCATGAGCTCGCCGGTGAGGCGGCCACTCGTAACTATATTCAACGCGGCCAAGATAACTTGCACGTGTTGTACACCTCACATTTCCTTCACCACACCGTACACAAAGCTTCACAGCACTCACCGGGCAGTATGTTCTGTATATGGCCACCATACGCGACCCCCAACGGACAGAAGTAGTGCATGAGCTCGCCGGTGAGGCGGCCACTCGTAACTATATTCAACGCGGCCAAGATAACTTGCACGTGTTGTACACCTCACATTTCCTTCACCACACCGTACACAAGGTTGCACAGCACTCACCCGACAGTATCTTCTGTATGTGGCCACCATACGCGACCCCCAACGGATAGAAGTAGTGCATGAGCTCGCCGGTGAAGCGGCCACTCGTGACTATATTCAGCGCGGCCAAGATAACTTGCACGTGTAGTACACGTCACATTTCCTTCACCACACCGTACACAAAGCTTCACAGCACTCACCAGGTAATATCTTCTGTATGTGGCCACCATACGCAAACCCCAGGGGACAGAAGTAGTGCATGAGCTCGCCGGTGAGGCGGCCACTCGTAACTATATTCAACGCGGCCAAGATAACTTGCACGTGTAGTACACGTCACATTTCCTTCACCACACCGTACACAAAGCTTCACAGCACTCACCAGGTAATATCTTCTGTATGTGGCCACCATACGCAAACCCCAGGGGACAGAAGTAGTGCATGAGCTCGCCGGTGAGGCGGCCACTCGTGACTATATTCAACGCGGCCAAGATAACTTGCACGTGTTGTACACCTCACATTTCCTTCACCACACCGTACACAAAGCTTCACAGCACTCACCGGGCAGTATGTTCTGTATATGGCCACCATACGCGACCCCCAACGGACAGAAGTAGTGCATGAGCTCGCCGGTGAGGCGGCCACTCGTAACTATATTCAACGCGGCCAAGATAACTTGCACGTGTTGTACACCTCACATTTCCTTCACCACACCGTACACAAGGTTGCACAGCACTCACCCGACAGTATCTTCTGTATGTGGCCACCATACGCGACCCCCAACGGATAGAAGTAGTGCATGAGCTCGCCGGTGAAGCGGCCACTCGTGACTATATTCAACGCGGCCAAGATAACTTGCACGTGTAGTACACGTCACATTTCCTTCACCACACCGTACACAAAGCTTCACAGCACTCACCAGGTAATATCTTCTGTATGTGGCCACCATACGCAAACCCCAGGGGACAGAAGTAGTGCATGAGCTCGCCGGTGAGGCGGCCACTCGTAACTATATTCAACGCGGCCAAGATAACTTGCACGTGTAGTACACGTCACATTTCCTTCACCACACCGTACACAAAGCTTCACAGCAATCACCAGGTAATATCTTCTGTATGTGGCCACCATACGCAAACCCCAGGGGACAGAAGTAGTGCATGAGCTCGCCGGTGAGGCGGCCACTCGTGACTATATTCAACGCGGCCAAGATAACTTGCACGTGT